>VMRM01000018.1:2562421-3762421 GCA_010277075.1 Poeciliopsis retropinna
TTACATATAGTGTTACCTTGATACTTTCATGGATGTGTGAGAAATCCTTTAGACTCCATGGGAACCATATAGCTTTGCAAAACGGCTGAGTGGACCTAGCTCCGCCCTCAAATCGTAGCTCCTCCCCAAATATGGGTTTTTATGTCATATTTGAAATGTAACATGTTTTAAACAACTAAAGTTAACATACTTACTTGACTATGCTGTAAAATGATACTGTGTGCCTGGAAAACATAATGCTGCTCCTGTGAATACCTGGGGATTAGGCTGGGCATTTAAAGTGATTAGTTGCATGTGGACAGGTATTATGTTTCAGCCATATGGCTTTTGTATTTCGACAGACTCCAAACGAGGCGAAGTATTGCTCATCTTTCCAGATACAAACAGATGTCCCCGTATGGATTTCTTGCGTCATAATAAAAGCTGTGGATAAAACCTCATTCCTTCTCATTACCCACCATAAACTGTCACATGTCCCGTAAAACGCCGTCATCCGGAGAATCAAAACCGGTCTGATGCCTGCGTTAGCTGTCATGGCTCCTCTGAGCAGATGGAGACGTAAACGCTGCAGCGACGTGATGTTCAGCTAATTGGGCCGGTCCAATCAACCGGCCCAAATCAGCCGAAATTCTGTTCCCTGGGAACAGAATTTCGCACCAGACCGGCTCGCCTCCAATGCCTTCATGATGGGCGAATCAGTTTGTTCGAAACGCCTGAGGCTGCCACTGCATTTCTGGACTCTCTTAAATGAGGTATTATTTTTTATTATTCTTTCTTTTTTCCTGCTTTGTTTATAAAAGATGGAGGAGAACGGACTTTATATCCACCATGAGACTCATTTATACCCATTTCACTTATAACTGGGGAAAACTGTTTTTTTTTTTAAGTTTCATATTCTGTCAATGGCACAAGTTATTTAATCAATATTAAGAAATTATCGAATTAAACAAGCTCCCATATATTGCTTAAAATTTGCTTATTAGTCAGTTTCGTCTTATTTTAAGTATAATAATATATTTTCACTAGAAACTGGACAAAAAAAAATACTTGGTGAATTTTTGCCTTCAAATGATGCTAATTCAACTTTACTGATCCCAAAGGGAAATTAAATGTTGTAACTCATGTAGATTTGGTTAATGATAACATTACCAAAACCATGAATTTCAGTAATTACATTCAAACTAATCAAACTCAATTTCTCAGAAAATAATCCTAAATAATAACTAATTACAATGGATTTTAAACACAGAAATAGTCTAATTATGGTAAGGCTGGACATATTACAATATCATGAAATAAGTCTTATTTTTGTATCAAAAATGTTTTATTAGTTTATCTGTTTTAAATATTTGGAATATTTTCCTGTTTTATCCATAGTTTTCACACCACAATGTTTTTTATTTATTTTTATTTCGAAACGAGGAGCTGAAGATGCAAGTTATAAACATGAAAAAAGCTATGCTTGAAATAAGACAGTCTGCTTCGGGAGAAAGACAAGGAATTTAAAAACAGTTTGACGCAAACAGAACTTTAAAGAAGAATGTCACCGCACTAGGTCAGAAAAACAACCTCCAAGAAAAACAACATCCAAGGCAGGGAAAGACTGCCTTGGATGAGAAAAGGCATCCTTGGAGAAGGAAAAGACCGCTTTGGAGCAAAAAGGTATCGCTCTGGGTGAGAAAAACACAGCCTTGGAGAATGAAAAGACTACCTTGGAGGAGAAAAAGACCACTCTGGAGAAGGAAAAGACCGCCTTTGAACAGAAAAGTATTGCCTTGGAGCAGAAAAATACAGTCCTGGAGAAGAATAAGACCACTCTGGTGCAAAAAAGTACTGCTCTGGAGCAGGAAAACACTGCCATAGAGAAGGTAAACACTGCCCTGAAGCTGAAAAAGCATTGTCTTGAAGCAAATAAACACCACCCTCAAGCAAGAAAACACCGCCGTGGTGCAGATGGTCTGGTGTCTCCTTTGACACCAGACCATCACTCTAATCTCCTTTATCACGAGGTCACCAGACACTCCCCAGGCGGACCTCTGGGGCTTCGTAGCGAGTCCCATCGGTCTCCAGGTGGACCGCTGGGGCTTCGTGGTGAGTTCTGTCGGTCTCCGGGCTGACCTCCGGGGCTTCGTGGAGAGACCCATCGGTCTCCGGGCAGACCTCCGGGGCTTAATGGAATTTATATATCCAGTAATCATATATATATATAGGTCATCACATACTTATTTATATTATGAACTCTAGCTTTGTTTTAGTTAGGCGTCGAATGAGGAGCTTGGGGCCAACAAGGCCGCCAGTGCCAGGTTCCCTGTCCAGCATCACAGACCTAAAGACATCATATCCCTCCTTTTTCTGCTCCAAGGTGGTGTTTTTCTGCTCCAGGGCGGTGTTTTTCTGCTCCAAGTTGGTGTTTATATGCTCCAAGGTGGTGTTTTTCTGCTTCATGGCAGTGTTTATATGCTCCAAGGTGGTGTTTTTCTGCTCCAGGATGGCGTTTATATGCTCCAAGGTGGTGTTTTTCTGCTCCAGGGCGGTGTTTGTATGCTCCAAGTTGGTGTTTTTCAGCTTCAGGGCGGTGTTTTTCTGCTCCAAGTTGGTGTTTATATGCTCCAAGGTGGTGTTTTTCTGCTCCAAGTTGGTGTTTATATGCTCCAAGGTGGTGTTTTTCAGCTTCATGGCAGTGTTTATATGCTCCAAGGTGGTGTTTTTCTGCTCCAGGATGGCGTTTATATGCTCCAAGGTGGTGTTTTTCTGCTCCAGGGCGGTGTTTGTATGCTCCAAGTTGGTGTTTTTCAGCTTCGGGGCGGTGTTTTTCTGCTCCAAGTTGGTGTTTATATGCTCCAAGGTGGTGTTTTTCTGCTCCAAGTTGGTGTTTATATGCTCCAAGGTGGTGTTTTTCAGCTTCATGGCAGTGTTTATATGCTCCAAGGTGGTGTTTTTCTGCTCCAGGATGGCGTTTATATGCTCCAAGGTGGTGTTTTTCTGCTCCAGGGCGGTGTTTTTCTGCTCCAGGGCGGTGTTTGTATGCTCCAAGTTGGTGTTTTTCAGCTTCAGGGCCGTGTTTATATGCTCCAGGATGGCGTTTATATGCTCCAAGGGTGGTGTTTTTCTGCTCCAGGGCCGTGTTTGTATGCTCCAAGGTGGTGTTTTTCAGCTTCAGGGCGGTGCTTTTCTGCTCTAAGGTGGTGTTTATAAGCTTGAGGATACTGCAGTCTTGTCCTCAAGCTTTTCTGCCACCGATAATCAAACATGAAGCTTGGAGCCCTCATGACACTTCTTTATTTAGAAGTACCATCTTTGGGGGGCACTTTTGAGCCGTCAATGGAATAGGACGTGAGTGGTGGTAGCTCCTGCCAATTTCGTTTAAAATTCTTATTCAACTGTACTTTTCCTTGTAAACCAAATCTTTATCTACTTTTTCTGGTCCTGTGTATATATTTTTGCACCACGTGACAATGTCAGGAATGGGGAAATCTCGTACTATTCAGACGCAGCTAAAGTCATGCTCACAGGCATCGCCAACACCCTTAAGCTTGAACTACTGTCTTTGGAAGAAGATATTGCCAGCACTATTAAGAAGGAACTTGAAGAGGTTCTTGGAGATGTGTTGTCATCAATTAAAGCTGAAGTACAAGCCGTGAAGATGCAGCTAGCAAGTGACTATGCTGCTACTGATGCTAAGCTGGTTAAGCTAATGGCTACGGAGGGTGACGTGGAGGAGGCGCTCACGGGTTGCACTGACGACGTTGCCGGTATGAAAACTACTCTGGAGCAGCTTATGGCTAAGGTCGCCATGTTGGAAGACAAGTGTGAGGACTTAAGGTCAAGATCGCGCCGATCATCGGTGTAGAGGAGGCTGCTGGCTCATTCTCACCTACCACTGTGCTACTGAAGGAAGCGCTCGGGCTGGAAAAGGAACCGCTGGTGGACCGGTCCCTTCGCTCTCTTCAACCCGAACCTAAACCAGGCGAACGACCTTGAGTAATTGCTTCATTACTACAGTGACTGTCTGGACAATTTAGTCGGAGCCAGGACTATATCGAATTTTCGGGATCACACTGTTAACTTTTTTTTTAATGAACTTTATTTACAAATAAAGAATATACAATTGCAGACAGTCGTATGCTTGAGGTGCTGGGGTAACAAATCCACTGGATTCCATGAGAAAACAGATAAAATGACAGTTTACAAATCAAATTAATCACTCAAGGTTAGAAGTTTAATAGCTTTAGAGTTGGTGCACATTTTTAAAGAATCTATAAAACATCTTACATAAGCTCTAAAAACAGCGAGGTCGGGTTTGTTTTTAGCAAATTTACAGGCATGTGTGTGAAACTTAGCCAACAGAATAAGAACGTTTATAAGATATTCTTTCCCAGACATATTATTATTGAAAATACCAAAGAAAACATGTTTAACATTCAAAGGAATAAATATATTCCATTTACAACTAAAGAAAATATTGAAGTCACACTAAAAGGTTTTGCTGAAAAAAAGACTCCCAAAAAAAGTGGGTTAATGTTTCTTGTTCGATGTGACAACAAGAACAAAGAGGATCAATATTGGAATATATTTCATTTATTTATTAAAATAAGAGCCAGGACTATATTGATTTTTCCGGATCACACTACTAAGCTTGCCCGGGCTCGAGCAGCCTTCAACAAAGTAGCTATAACTGGCTACTTCGTGGCATCGAAGTACGGAGCCCTTGAGCATAGGGAAAAAATTTCTTAATTTTTTGTTACCTCATAAAGCATTTGCGTTCCCTCACAAAACTGTACCAATCAGTTCATGTGGCATAATTGAATACTGTAAGCCTTTCTTACGGTGGACACTGTACGTTCTGCTTTAATATGTTATGTGGGGTCTTCCATGAACGTTTATATGTCTTTGTGAAATACCTTAAGTTTTATATCTTCTTCTTTCAGATAGAAAGCCACCACAAACCCATTCATTACATTTGAATTTTTTTTGTGGTTTTTGCAGCAGCACAGCTGAGAGATCAAACTTGTAACCTGATGTTGCATTAACACACGTTCTGTGTGACAAATACGAACAATAAAAAGGCTTTTCTCCATGCCGGCATGAGCTGATTGGTTTCTTAAGCTTCTATCAGATGTCTGCCTCAGAATTATTCTGTAGAGTCATTACTGAACAAGAGATGGCTCCAGAATCAGATTAGCAGCGAGGAGCATTTTAATATCTAGTTCAGTCCTGATGAAAACTGGTGACGAAACGCTGCAGAGATTCAGCCTCTTTCAGTGTCGTTCCAGTGTCTGCTAATTTCACCCTGGAATGATGACAAATTATTCTCACGCTGCTTAAAGAAGTGAGAAATAAGAAGTAAAACAGAAAGGCAAATTGGAAAAGCAGAGTGTGTTGATCCATAAATCATTTAGAGCAGATTAACGTTTTAGCCTCACTTCTTTTTATGCTTAGCAAAGGAAATGTGATGTTTTGTCAGAACGGTTTCCAGACTACAAAAACACAACATCTCACCAAGTATTTTTGGTCAAGTTTTGTGCAAATATCTCCGTATGCTTGAAATAAGACAAAACTAACTTACAGGTAACTTATCAACAAGTTATAGGAGCTTGTTTTAAGGCAATCATTTTTTAATATTACCAAAAAAGTATTAGTACTAGCAGATTATTTCACTTATAACATGCTTATGCATGCTATGACATTCCATGAGCTCTGCACTGTTACCTAGCAACCCAGGTGGAGCTCAAGCACATCTGGTCAGTTAGTTTTTCGCAGTATTCGCTGTAAGAAATTTGTTTAGTTGTCGATGTCCTACTCAGAAGCCAGACTGCAAAAATACAAAATTTTACCAAGTATTTCTGGTTTAGTTTCTAGTGCAAATATCCTGTTAAACTTGAAATCTGACAAAATAATTTACAAGTAACTTGTCTTGTTTAAGTAAATAACTCCTTATTATTGATGAATTTATTGATTGGTTATTTAATTTACCACTGGATATTTTTCCCATGAGGAATGTTTACTTATTTTTTATTTAAAAATGTATTTTAAAAAGTTTTATTTGCATTTAATTTCTCTTTGGGATTAATAAAGTTTTTTTTTATTATTTTAATTTGAATGTAAAATAATCTGTTAAAGGAACCAGTAGGTTTTTGTCAATATTAAGGAATTTCTTACTTAAAATAAAAGTTACTTACACATTAGTTTTGTGTTATGAATACTCAACAGAAGATAGCGTTTTCAAGAAAATATTCAGTTATTGTTGAACTAACAACTGACTGGTGTTTTATCTAAACTTTTGCTTCCGTCATGTTGTGGATTAGCGTAACTGGTGCACTGTAATTTGCCAACAATTTTTTTGTGAATTACAGGCAGATCGAGCGCACCATAGAATGCTTTTAAATCTCTGTGTAGGGTGCCGGTCTGCTATGTCTCCAACATACCACTTAAATGCATTTCTGCTTTTAACCTACATACAGTTTTACACCAATATAGAAGTGCTCTCAGTTGGCAGGGTAACGTATGTAAATCCAAATGTAGCTCGCTAATCTCTGTAGAATAAACAAACCCACACAGAGCCGCTGCGGTCACAGGTCATTCGAACAAATCACATTCTGCATGATAAATGTCAGGTGTGAAGCAAGCAGTAATGCATTGTTGCGAAGATGAGGTGCAGCAGGGCATGTTTTCATTTGCTAACCCCGGGTGTAATTGAAATGATGATTTAGAGCGAGAGCGGCGCGACTCGATTCACTCAGTCATTCCGAACTCATTACATCCATCCGAACACAAAAGGCAGCTGTAACAGAAATCGGTCGGCGGAGACTGCTGTTGTGCTCGCAGGGCAACAAATTGAATTTAGGATCTGAAAATGACCTGTCAGAAACCTTTATCAACTCCTCTTTAACGAATCACAAGAAAAACACGCACATTAGTTTGAAACGCAATGAAGGGCCAAATTCAATTGTCCTTGAGTAACAAAAACCAAACAGCAGCTGCAGACGACCAGCTCACTCTGAGTATGAGTGTCTCATTATCCACCGCAAGAAAAATAAATAAATCATGCAATTATCATGATTATCATTAACGATTAATCTAATTTAAAAAAAAAAAACTGCACATTTTTCATTTAACCAGTAAACTGTTTTATACAATATTAGAAATACAATGTTGCTTTCTTTTAATTAAGAAAATAAACATTTTATTGAATAAAATGCACGAACAGCTTTCCTTTAGTGAATGCTTGAATAAAAATGCATCGACAGCAAAGAAAATCTTTCAATAATGTGAAAAACTCATTTTAAAGCCTCTTTCTGCTTACTTAGTTTAAACACAGTGTGAAAATGATCTGTTTAGGATTTAACTGATTAATAATTAGAAAGCAAAATGTTATTAATAGGAGATTTTATACAGAATTGAATTATATGAATATAACTCGAGGAGTTCTGGGTTGAACATATTTACAAAGCTTCTTTTTGTTTAATCTTAAAAGCAAAATGTAATTTTTAACCTATTAATTTTATTTATTTTTTTGTTCTTTCAGCAATTGCCTCGTTATTGAGGCTGTTACTCCAATTAATGACAGTTGACTATCTTTTTAACAATGAATTAATCACAATTAATCTTTTCAGCTGAATATTTCTGATTGCGTAACACATTTCTAACAGCAGTGTTGTTTTTCTGATCGATAAATCATGTTTCCTGCTGCTTGTGTCCAATGTGCCGACTTGATTTAAACATGCTAGTGACGCCGTCGTGTCTCACATGGAAAAACCTTCAGGTTCACTGGTTCTTTGAAAAATGAAATCAGGAACTAATAAAGAAATAAATTTGAGATTAGAGTGGAGAGGAGCAGCGGCGATAAGTACCGCTGGTTTCACTGAAGATGAAGGTTGAGCTTAATAACAGCCAGATATTAGACTAAAACTGCAGTTGTTCAACTATTTATTAAAAGTAATTAGTGAAAGTAAAAGTAATTTACTGCATATGTAGTAAAAGAAAATGCTGAAATGTCACACAAGTCAAATTAGAATAACAAAATTATTATAAGTTTAAATTTAATTTAAATGAGGAAATTATTAGTTAGTATCAACCAGCAACAAGACGGAAACTGAGATAAGTTGTTTGAAAAAAAAAAGTCATTAATTTAAGGTTTAATCTTTCAGATTTTATATAAACAACCTAAAAATAAATATATTTTTATATATTTCATAATCAGAACAGTAATCTTCTAATCTGGTTTGATTTATCATTTTGTGTGATTTTTAGGGGATTTGTTTGTATATTTAATTTTTCCCAGAAGCTTCAAGGTCAGTTATATTTTTACTGAAACATTATTCACACCATGTGTCTTGTAATTCGCCTTTCTCCTAAGAAGCTCATGAAGCCGTGCAGACGAGCCCCTCGCTGAGCCGCCTCCGGCCGTTCATAAATTACAAATATGAACTCATAGGTCCCCAATGAAAGTCACAAAATGTTCATAATAAAGAAGTTTTCTCAACATTGGAAGTCTTTACCTCAACATATATACAAATCAAACCAACATTAGGGAATCAAAGTGGTGAAACTAGTCGATGTTTATACAGTTAGTGACTAATTCCTACTATAAACAGTAAAAATATTGATGGTTTTTGACAAATTTTTAGTTTTGCTTCAATCTTTGGTATTATCTGCAAAACATTATATCATGTATTTTTTGGTCTAATTTCTAGAGCAAACATATTTGAAATAAGACAAAACTAATTTATAAGTAACTTTTCAGTAACATACAGGAGCTTGTTTTAAATAATTCCTTAATATTTCAGATTATTTCACTTATAAAATTGGAAAAATGTCATGTTAAAAGTGAAATAATCTGCCAAGTTAGTTTTGTCTTATTTTAAGTGTAATATTTATAGTAGAAATTGTACCATAAGTACTTGCTATACTTTTGCTGGGAAACATTTATTTTCTGTTTTTGTTAAATGTTTTGGATAATCAAAGAAAGCAGTCTAAATCAAAACTCTGTTTTAAAACTATGAATTAATTTATTACGGGGAAAAACATTCAAACCAACTCAGTTCAATTTGAAAACTCCTGAATGTAAGAATAGGATGTTAGCAGCAGGTTTCTGCTCAAACTTAAAACGTGTTAATTTGTGTCTAAAATAAAGCCCTAAAATGTCTTCATTTAAAAAAAAGAAAAAGAAAGTTTGACTTAAATCCTTTAACCACAGGACTTAGATTGCATAGTCTTTTTCCTCAGTTGATTTTCTGTTAGGGAAATGTTTGTACGTCTTCGTTTTTGAGGCAGTGGCAGGCGTAGACATGAACACGTAGACGCCTCATTGAGCAGTTCGGCCCGTCGGCCATATTGAATGTGCCAGTAAGCTAACACAAATAAATGGAACAAACTTCACATAGTGTCTTTCTACAAAGTATTTTAAGTTAATACCTGTCATTGACACATTTTCTCTCACACACTAATATATTTGGTAATCAAATAAATGACTAAAGACAGAGTTTCTGACTTTTGATGTTATTATTTAATTGTTTTGGGGGATTTCTGAATAAAGAGCACAATGTTTTTATTTGATAGAAATGATTCTGATAATTTTATATTGATGATATTGATGAATATCATCACTTTTACACTGTTTTATTAAGAACATATTTACATGATTCAATAATTTAATGTACTTTTAACATTTCAAGACAGGAAAAAAAATTATTGTATTTATTTTTTATATATATTATTGATAAATGACTGATTTGTCAGTCATTGTCAAGTGACAAAGACTGATAAATCAATCACAATGACAATCAGTCATTGTCAAACATTAACCTACACATTTTTCTTACTTTTTTATTAAAGTATGTCAACTCTGCTATTGACAGCAAAGAGTGAAAATAATTCTAACAGAGTAAATTATTTTTATTTCATTACATAAGCTGTATTAATAAACTAATATTTTAGATTAAGATATTTAAAACTACACAAAACGTAAAAAAACATTTATTTATTATACTGGGAACACTGGCGACAGGCAGGGCTTCAGTCTGCTGGTCAAACTGGGAGAACTCCAATGACTTCTGAGACATCCTGATACACAGGTTAAACCCAATAATAAAAGAGAAATTATCCAAAAGTGTAATAGAAAATACATATATTTTTCCTTCACATTCAGAAAAAAGACATTTTCGGCATGTTGGGGCTCTGACTGTAGCATCTTTATAGTTAAACACCAGCATTATGAAGCTGAGCTGTGAGACTGAAGAACAGCAGCTCCAGCTCTGATCCTGACTAACTTTCCTCTCAAAATCCCCTGGTTTTAATGCACTTCCCCTCTTAACAGCGGTTTCTCGCCAGCTCATCAGAAAATACATTATGAAAACGTTAGCTACGCTAACAATCAGTGGTTACTTCGGGCTAATTTAGCTACATTGGAAATATTCCTCGGTTCTGTAGAAGCGAGTTTCTGGCTGCAAAGTCAAGCAGTTCTGCTCGTAAAAATTACATTAATATTTTATTCCATCCTTACCTGTGAAAGGTAATGCTAATGAATCCAGTTTGTATTGTAAAACGGTTGAAACAAGTGCACACAGCACATGACTTAGGGAGCTCCGATTGCTCTACTGCTACATACAAGATGGCGGCGACATAACGCAGGACTCAGCGCGCGCCTGTCGCGCTGATGTCACAACCGCATGCGCAAATGCGGCTAATTTTTTTCCGCTTTGAGTCACCATGAGACAAGGAAACACAAAATCATATTTCTAAAGCAATTTAAGCAGTACCATGAGCACTGTAATGGTCCACGGTCCACAGCGTCTTCCAAATATAAAGGCCGTTTAAGTTTTCATGGATTCCCAACCTGACTTAAAAAGACGATGGCTTGTAAATATTCGTCGCGACAAATTCAAGCTAACACCGCATAGCAAGGTTTGCAAGTTTCACTTCCCTCTGGATCAGCTTCTTCAGTCTAAAACTGCAGGTGGGAGAAGAATGGTAAAAAAAAAAAAAAAAAAAGGAGCCGTCCCTGTGTTATTTCAATGGAACAACTTATGTGTTGAGCCTGAAAGAGCCAGTGTAAGGGAACGAGTGAGCAGATCAGAGCCGGACAGCCGAGCAACTGATCCGCCTGTGTGATGCACTCCTGTACATCACAATTATTGCTATGTCCCAGAACCAGCTGGCCTGGACATGGTAATAAATGAAAACGAGAAATTAAAAGAAATAAAAGCCCTAACAAACCAGATCGAAGAACTAAAAATTTAATCTACCTTTGGATTACAAAGGTTCGCAGGGTCTGATGATTACATCTGATTTTACACAAGGTAAGCTTGTACAGTGCTACACGCCTTTTCTTTTTAAAATTTGGGTTACTCGCCCCACCTCTGGTTAACAGAACATTGTCTGTTAGAAAGAATAAGAATATTTAGATATTTAAATAGCACAATTGTATAAGTAAAATGTCAGAGAATATTGCGTATTAACATAAGCTAAAGTTAATGTTAGCCACGAAATTTAAAGAACTTTAAAGTAAGACTTGCCTTCGTAACCATGAATATAAACGTACATCTTAAAACCTTTTTCCGGTTTGCTTGATGGGGCTTTGGCTCATGCCTTACAAATATGATGTACTACGTTAATTGTTAGCTTTAGCAAGCCCTGCAAACACCTACTGTTAAATGGCATTTTTAATAGACCGGAAAAAACCGAGCCGCTTTTCCCCAAACATGGAAGCTGACGTGCAAAGAGCCCATTCATGTCTATGCTTGCAGCTACCTCTAGTTAGATAGCTGGCTAGCTTTTTTTTTTTTTGCTTCTATCGCTGGTAAGTAAGTGCAGATTTACAGACAGAGTTAATGAATTGGCTCAATTGTGTTGGAAAACCAGAAAAGGCTAGGTTAGATGTGACTTTCTTCTCTTGGCTTTATTCTTATATTCTTACTTTATTTTCATATTACTACAATTTTACTTTGGTAATAATGTGCCTGAGACATTATTCTTGTATTATTACAACTTTATTCTCAAATTAGTGTGGCTTTATTTCTATATAAGTTTAATCTTGTAATATTTTGACTTTATTCTTATATTACTACATCAGATTATCTTTTGACTTTTATGCGCACATTATTACGACTTTATTCTAGCAATATTTTGATTACATTCTCGTATTTTTTAAAATTTTGACCCTAATACACTGTCTTAATAAAATGGCCATTGTATGCAAACAGCTAAGGGAACTACAAATATGGCTGCGCAAGGGAAGCAGCTTCCACTCAATCAGAGATGATAAATAAAAAGGTTTTCCCCAGGCTGACTGAATACAAACAAAGACTTTCTCTGCTGCAAAGCTCTGGCTCAACAGAATGAAAAACAAATCTTCAAAGAAAACAGGAATGGGAATACTTCTGTCTTCTCATTTGTACAAACAAGTAAACAAAAAGCTTCATTTGCATCAGTGCTGAACCTTACTGATCTATCCTGGCTTCTCACACTTCAAATCAGTTATAATAATAAAAAATAAACATTTTTGTTTGGTATTTGGTTGTGAATTAATAGATGAAGAGTCACATCGTGTGAAGAACTGCCATTAAATCAAATGGCATTCTTGAAATAAGCACGATGGCGCATGCCTGGGGTTTTAAGTAGATGATTGCCAAATGAGAAGCCATTCATGCTGCAGAAATGTAAAACAAATGTATTTCACAAGGATTCAGTGTTTCTGCCTGAGGCGTTTGACTTTCCACTCTGGAATGAGGCCTTTAAACTGGCATTTTAACAAGAACGCAGAGATATGTCGGCACAGCAAGTGAACCGCCTCAAAGCGCACAAACACAGACGAATCCAGAACAAAATCCATGTCTAACGAATCAATCCCAGCTCTTGTGAAATCATGCTTTATCTTCTGTCGGAGCTGGATGGTAAATTTGTGTGAAGTTGTTCTGTAATGAGGAAGGTTCTGACTGAGACGGTGAAAAACAGTCGCTGTACTGTTTGACTGTCAGCTGCATAATAAAGAAAGAAGAGTAACACACAGACACACAATCTGCAGCTGGAGTGTTTCTTTTCATGTCACTTTTTATGCATTACAATAACATTTTCTTGTTATATTTTCTGCAGTGTATTTTGTCGGGTTTTTATGTGGTACGACGACACTAAATAGCATAATTAAGAAGTGGTTTTCATTAAATTGGACCAATTATCCAAGACCTTTTCTGTTTGTTTTTATACATCATAAAAAATAAAAGTCAGAAGGAAAAGTTTAATGTTGAATGTTTTTCCTTAAGAACTTCAACGTATTTCGTAAAAAATTTTTGTGGGTGGGTGGATGGATGGATGGATGGAAACATTGAGTTTGGACAGCAGAAATTTCATTGGATTAAAGTGACAAATCTCAAGTTTTGTATAAATATCCCAATATAATAAAATGTGTCAAGTAACCCACTTCAGCTACTACTATTAAAGTATATATACAACGTTTGGAGAAAATAAGAGCAAGATAAGGAAACATGGACTGCTAACTCCAGAATACTGTGCAGAAATAAAGTGAATTGTCATGTTCACTTCTTTATAACACTAAGCCATTTGATAATTCCCAGCAGTTTGTTTCTTTGTTAACTCGCTCAGTCAGGGCTTAAGATGCTTGGGTGCTGACATTAGTGTCTGCGGTCCTTCCACTGAGCATTAGGGGAGATGTTTTGAAAGCTGGGAGCTTAATCTCTAAAAAGCCCAACACCATTTGAAACGTGCAATTTGCATGACGTCCCCTGTGTGTTAGATGGTGGAGATTGTAAAGCAGATAATTTGCAAGGCTGCTGTTGGTGCTACGTTAACTGTACTGTGTGTGATACATTTTGATAAGCTTCCAGTGGCCTTCAGACTGCTAAACACTTCAGGCTAAAATTGTCATAGGGATTACAGACTGTTCAAATGGCAAAGAAGGCAGGCAGGTTTATTTTTATTGTACCGGTGTTGTAATTCAAAAATAGTTTGCAGGGAAATACAGAAACAAATAAAAGAAGAAAATGACACTAAAAACAATAAATACATGGAAAAAGTTAGCAGCGCTAATCCTAAAGCTCTAATCACAAACATTAGTAGCACTAATATGCTGTACATCGTGGTATTTAGTGGAAGCTAAAGCGCTAAATTCAAGCGCATTAATATCCACCATGTTTCAATGACACAACATGCATTAAATTATCCTGCACAGATTCAAATACATGAGCTGCGTAAACATCTAATTACAAAAAGAGTTTTAGCACTTGATGATCAAAAGGTCAACACAGATGGGTGAATTAGTAAACTAGCGCTTCTGAACTTATCTGGAAAAATGAATTTCAGGAAGCTAATTGCGGTGAATATTTTCAAAGTAAGCTAAACTACTAAGCTAAAGATTAGCTATGACATCAGTGTATTAGTGCAGGTGTTCCCACCACTGACTAAAATAAATGTATCCCTAGAATGTAGCCTTGAGGAATGCCATGTTTAATTTTTGTTTGCACAGATTAATAATTGCCAATATCCACTTTTTAAAATAAGACCTCAAACTGGTTAGCATATTAGGAGACAAAAAGCTAAGGATCTTTCCAATCGTTTTGCATGCTAACTTTACCTCTGCAGTCTAATTTCTGTGCTGGAAAACCTCAGGAAAAACCACACGAGGTTTTTTCTTCTTCAAATCCGAGTAAACTTGTTTAGAAACTCAATTTTTATGAGATATGAGGCTTTCAGGTCAGTTTATAGCTAAGAAACACGAGTACCAACAGAAATAGGAAGATATCATCATTATTTATCACCATAAAACAATTCATGATGTTTGTTTTTCAGGAAATTCAAGATCTGGAGAGAGATAAAAAATAATAATCAGAAGAGAAAACCTTGCTGCTGAGAGTATAAAAATATACAACACTGGTGTCAGGCAGTGGCGTAATAAAGATTAATGGTTCACACAAAGCTACAATAAAAGAAATGAACAGTTGTATCGCTGTGAAACTAATCAGGACGTTGTGCTTCAGATATGCGGATCGGTCCATCATGATGAGGAGCTTCTGGGTCTCCAGAGCCAACACACACACACACACACAAACACAACTATACTGCTAAAAAAAAAATAAAGGGAACACTTAAACAACACAATGTAACTCCAAGTAAATCAAACTTCTGTGAAATCAAACTGTCCATCTAGGATGTGTTATTTGAGTGTTCCCTTTATTTTTTTGAGCAGTGTATTTTCCTTTATTAGTTTGTTCAGTTTCTCTCTCACTGTCGGCTCTGCTCTGTTCCTACCCAGCCGATATGTTGAACAGTCGCAGGTTTCTGGATCTTCTTTAGCTTAATCTTTTTTCACAGGAGAAAAGTGATGAAGTTCTTCTTAAAGCTGCAATCCGCAACTTTTATAAAACATTTTTTTTTTTTTTACATATTTGTTGTAACTGTCACCATGTTGTGACAGTTTAATGAGGCAAATAATCTGAAAAAATTTATCTCCTCTAGTTAGCTACTGTGGTAATGCAGCGCAAAAACAACCAATCAGAGCCAGGAGGAGGGGCTTAGTGCTGTCAATCACTGTCACCCATCCCTCTGATTGGTTGTTTCTAGTTACTGGGAGAAACAGAACAGCAAATTTGTTTTTGTTATCACATTTTATCTGCTCTATACCATAAAGTCTCAATATACTCACAGTTTCATAACACTGGAACTGGAAGACATTTAAAATAAATTAACAAAACAAAAGAAACAACAAATTAAATGAATTATAAAGTTTTTGTGCATAAAATTGTCCTTGAAAAAAATGTCCGGTTGAGACAAAAACACCAGACTGAAGACTTTTATTCTTCAGTTTTTGGTAGAAAAACAATATATCATGCAAATCAAAATTATTGAGCTCATTTTAATTTATCATGCGATTAATTGACTTATTGTTAATTTCAACAGGTCCTGTTGTTGCCGTCCGTTTCTGTTTTTTGTCAAAATGGTAGTGAAATATATAAAATATCAGTAAATATCAGCCATAACGGAGTTTCAATATCGGATGTCGATCTGGACGCAAATTTTCATATTAGTTCATCCCTACTAATTATCTTAAAATGTGGTCAAAACTAATTTTTAGATATCTGGAATGTAATTGCAGATAGTTCAGGTGACATTCATTTTATGATAAATTGGCTTGCCGTACACATCCAACCTGCCCACCGGAAATTTTCTGCTCCCGATGGATTACATTAAATATGCACTACCTTGCAAAAAGTCTTACATATTTTCCCCTTTTTTCACATTAAAGCAAATTATTTCTGTGACAGACGAACTTTTAAAGAGGAAACAAGATTAATTTTATTCCCAGTAATGGAAAACGCAGCTTAAGACGTAACAACCTGATGAAATAAAAGGACAATCAAGAGGTTGCACTGAGTTACAGAAGCCATTTTAAACTAAGATGATACGTTTACATGTTTCATGGAGAAAAATGCTTCAACTGCATTTTAACATATTAAAAAATTAACCAATGCATCTTATCTGGTTCTGTTTGGATCTGATGATGAAACTCAGGAGAGACATTTTCCACAAAAACAGAGTTTAATGAGAAGAGTCTAACCACATAATCTACAGACACCCAGAGTTTCCTCTTTTGTTCGCTTTAAAAAAAGAAAGATCTGTTTGAATACAGAAACCCACGCGGCTCTGAGCGTCTCTAATGAGGATTTCCTGCTGATTTTTGTGCTTATCTGTGAAACAAAGCTCTGCACTTAACCCATATGTGCAGCTTGAGGGAAGAAAAATAACTCATGAGATTTCAGGATATTTTTAAACACTTTTAACAACAACAACAACAAAAAATAGAAGCAGAAATGATATTCAGTATTGATCCTCTGCTGCTAGACAGCGTGGAATCGTTTCTAAAGGAGCTTTAAAGTTTCACTTTGAGAAGTACGAACTGGAACTATATCAAGCATTTATAAAACTAAAACATACCAAAATTATACATATATCTTTTTTGTGTTTATGAATTTATTAATGTGAAGTAAATTGTATCAGCTGCCAGTAAAAATTAAACATTTGTGAGATTACAGACTTCGATTTTTGGAGCTCAGAAATGTTGTTTTTCTTCTGGAACATTTCTGAGTTTTGTGGCAGAAATGTACTCCCATATCTCTATCTGCAGTCGTGCCATCGTAAAGAAGAAACTGGATTTGTGTTTTTTTTCTTTGCTGTCAAAATCTCTGATTTGTAAGCTAATTTAGAGGAACTGATATTTGCATTAAGTGTGACTTTTTTCTCTCTACATCAATCACAGATCATGACTGACATAAAGTAAGACTGAGGTAGCAGCGTAGCAGAAATAGGGATACTGCCACCTGCAGGTGGGAGGTAGCATCACCTCTTAAGCCCAATGTTTTTTGGTTGTTTTTTTTTACGTCTTTGTGGAAAATTTGCATTAAACTCTATAATCTTGTCTAAAGCACAAACTTAAAGTGTCCTTCAGATGCTTAGTTTCCACAACCGATCAGCTGCAGCGTCATATTTTGCTGTATTTCCATGTTGGACAAATTTTTTATCTCCATTTAGTGACATTAAAAATGTTTGGTTACTGAAGAGAAGCTGTGATTAAAACTGGGTGTCAAAAACGTTTAATCTCTTCACTCTTTCACTTCTCCACACTTCACTTCTTCATCTTAAAATCAAAAGAGAGAAAGAAGCGTCTCAATCGCCGTAGCGACCTGAAAGGTCATCCAATTCTTTCTGCGAGATGTGAGAGGAATTCACTTCCCGGGTCTTTGTGACACAGAAGTCGGAGGAATCCATTAACTCTGCTGAGTTAGGGTCAGTGAAGCCGTTCGGTTCAGTCCAATCCCATAAAAACGTGCGGCTGTGTTTTTTATGATCAGGTTGTTCTGATGCCGGTTATGGATTGATCCGATCGCTGCTTTCACCTGCAGACTGTCCATGACTTGAGAAACGTCCGTTTCTCCAGAAAGACTCGGTTCAGCAGGAGAGAAACTGTTCCAGAAACTAAATTTAAAATGCTGTTTATCTTTTTAAGTGTTATTGGTTCAGCTCCTCTGTTGGTTTATTTCAGTCCTGAACTTTGGATCGAAGGCAGAAAACATTGTGAATGTTTGCCAAAGTAAATTAAAAATTGATCTTTTTACCTTCATTTTTAGTTGAACTTTGGTTTTTTAATGTAATTTGTCTTTTTTAACTTTGTACGCTTATCTTTAGTTTTCTTGCATTTTTGATTACATTGTATTTATTGATTATCTTTCTAAGTCAGTTTTTAGCTCCATTTTAGATTTTATCACAAATGAAATGTAATTTCATGTTTTATCTCTTCATGTCTTTTACTGATATTTTTCCAAATCCCAGAATATTTATTTGTCATTTTGTTTGTTTCTTATGCTTTCCTCATTTGTGGTATATATTCAGCTCTTTGTTCATTACATTTTATTCTAGTTGAATTTAAATTCTTAAGTTTTTAAAATGTTTTATTTTATTAAATTAATTTTACATCGTAGAACAAGATACATGATAATGGTGCATTACATTAATGAAAAGAAGAAAATAAAGTATTGCAGGTTAGTGAATGAACACATTATCAATGTGAAACAACTGCAAAAACAATAATTAAATAATAAATTAATAATAATTCCACTTTATTCAGTTATGTTACTCAGTTATTTAAATCTCTTGATTAGAGCCTGAGCCCTGAACTGAACTAATGATTATCGAGTCGCCTTCCTTTTTCCAACGTCCTTTTTTGGAATTAATTTGCTCAAAATCGCCATCATTTTAGGGGATTTGTTGATAAGAAACATATTAATATCACTAATGTTTTTAAAAGTTTCCTAAACGATCATATTTAGATTCTCTTCAATAAATGACGTTTTGAGTGATGCAGCTGCAGGTTGTGGGAATTTCAGCCTCACAGAAACCTGAGTGAACCACATAAACGTATGGATTGTTTTTTATTAAGTGAGACTGGACCCGACCCTTTGGTTCCGCCCCTTAGCCATCCTGAGCCGACCCGGCCACCTTGAAACGACCCGGTGAGCCCGATGGCCCGTCTGCCTGCAGCTGGGGTTCAGTTCACTGTACAAGCAAAAATAAGACAAAATAATGTTTTAATAAATCCAGAAGAAAGAAATGGGGAGAATAATTCTTCTGGATCTGGTTTCATCAACCTGGATCTTTCCATCCACCTGAGATTGGACCGCAGAGTGACAGCTCTCAGATGGAAACCCAGCCACACGGTGAGGGATTGATGATGTTGAGCTCCTTTCAGCTGCTTATCTCCTGGATCTTGTTCTTTCTTCACGTTAACGGACCAGAGCGGTTCTGTCAATACAGCAAACAAACCCGGTCCAATAAAATCACCTTTGAAAAACATCATGAATGTTCTTAAAGGGCCAGTTGGGCAGAATGTGTTGATAAAAACCCATCAACAAACGTCTGAAGTATTAATAAATATACTTCAATGCTGATGCTAATTGAATGCATCAGCATTCAATTAGCACTTCTTAAAATTAAAGGGGCAGAACTTTGTATTTTCCAGGCACATGACGCCATTTTGTAGCACAGTCAAGTAAATATGTTACCTTCAGTTGTTATAAAAATTATATTTACATCAAATATGACTTGAAAGAAATTCGAAACAAGTGGTATGTGCAATAATTTGCCAACGTCAGTGCGCCTTTTTCATCAAGATGAAAGAATTATTAACTTAAAACAAGATCCTATTTTGCTAAATAGTAACGTCTAAGTTGGTTTTGTCTTATTTCACTTGCAGCAAAATGTTTGTTTTTGCAGTGTTACTCAGCAAGTTGTTGCTAGGTAACGATAGAATGAGTGAGTTGCTAGGTAACCAAAGAACAAGTGAGTTAGTTGATTCCACCAACTTGAAGAACTTGTGAGCCTAAAAAAAATATAATAATTTTAAAAACCTAAAATCACGAAGCTCGCCAATAAGCAAAGCTTTGAGTTTTCAGATTTTTAAAAAATAGATTAGGGACATGTGAATAATTCCACATCCAAAAGTTAGAAATTGTTCTTGTTATTGGTTACATATGCACAGGTTTTCTCTTGTCCTACCGGTTGCTTGTTTTCTTGTTTTTAAAAACCTGTTTGAAATAAATAAATAGACGGTGTGTCATTGATTTATCAATATGCTGCACAATTAGTTTCTTTTCTTCGGGTAATGGGTTTCACCAGCCTAAGGTCACAGAGTGGATCAATGAGTCAGGCAGTGAAACGAGATCTTCTCTTTGTGCTCTTACTTAGAGCTATGATGTTAAGAAAAGGATTTATTTTAGCTACTTTACAAACATCAGTTTTCTCCAGTTGATAAAAGTAGAATAGAGTTACAGCATGAATAAAAAGTACCAAATATCTCAGCGAGGCCCTCAGAGAATAGCAGATTTACATGCTTTGGAAATCGCATGCAGCTCCTCTGGTCCGTTGGGACGACAGAAAACAATCAGAGAGCTACTTGTAAAGGCTCACCTAACTGAATTTATTCATGATGCTTCAGTGGAAATGTGTGAGAATAAATCACTCCTCCTGCAGACCAACACGTCCCTCCTCATTCCTCCTTACTTCTTCCTTCCCACCGAGAGACGTGGGAGCAGCAGAGAGGGACAGGACAGAGAAAACTCCCATCAGCCCTGGAATTAATTACCGAACTCTTGGCGGAAAACCTCGGCTCCGATGTGAGTTGCAGGAAGAAGAAGAACAAGCTGCAGATTTCAGGAAAGTTATGAATATGTAGAAACTCAGAGCTGCAGCGATTGGAAATGTGAGCTGGGAGACACTCGGTGGTGTCATTCTGGGGGGGGGGGATTAAAGAAAGGATTTAGATTATTTGCATAAAAAATAAAAACAGGATTTACATCTCTACACAAATTTAACCCATTAGGTTATTTATTATGCTTCACTGAACAGGTTAGGATAGATATAGAACATGTTCAGTAATTTCTTTCCACAAATATTCTTAGATAATGATTTGTTTGTCTGCTTAGTCTTGCCTATTTTGCACAAATATACAACCATACATCTTTGATAAGCAGACGTGGAGGCTCCTGCACGACCAGCAAGCCTTCTACACATTAAGTCAACAACAAAACACACTGCACAGCGCATACAGCGGTTAAACCAGCTGGCCAAAAGTGCTGGAACACAGCTTGGGTTGCTAGTAACGGGCTGGGCTGGGATTGGGTGGTATGTGGGTTGCTAGGTAACCACCCACATATATCCCATCCCATCTGATTGAGCTTTAGTTATTTTGAAAAGAAGAACGGTCCGAAGTTGGTTCTACAAAAAAATACCTACTGAAGGAGGCTGAATACAAATGAATGTCACACTATTACAAAAATTTAACCATTTAACATAATTTACTTTATTGCACAGCAGTTACACATTCATTTGTTTTGGTCTCTAATCACAATCACACAATAAAGTTTGTGGTTAAAAAGTGACAAACATGTTAAAATATTCTACTGAAATGTTTTTTTATGTGAGAACTGAAAAAAAAAAAGATTATTGAGCTTAAATGTAAGAAAGTGGATCCAGTTACTGTTTATGTTTCACTATGTTTGTCACAATAACAAATGTTTCAGCAAAGAAACGATTGCGATAAATAATAATATTGCTTTGAGAATATTTTCAAGTGATGTTATGCAAGAACACATTCTCAAAGATCAATAAACTGTAATTTTAATTGTTATTTAACACTAGAACTGGAAACTCTTTTAAATATACAAAATAAATAAAACAACTCATAAAATTAATTATAAAGTCTATGTTAACAAAATCACCTTAAAAAAGCTAGTTGAGACCAAAACGCCAGACTAACGACTTCAGTTTTTGTTAAAAATAAAGAAAAGAGAAAAACAATAAATCATGGAAATGGACATTTTTATCCCTTTTAAATTTATGATTTGATTTACTGTGACAGGCTTATGCATCGCTTGTTAGTTTTGGCTCATTTCCAGCCAATTAAAACACATTTATTTTCTCCCAGTAGTGATCTGTGTTAAATCCAGAGGGAATATGGAAATCCTTGAAGGTTTTATGTGTCACTAAACCTTTACGACTCCATCCAGGGAGTTTAAGGTTCAGGCAGACACTGCTTCAGATGTTTATTAATGCTGAAAAGAAGTGCAAACCCTCCAAAAACATTAAGGACGAACCAGAAAAAGCAGAATTAACTCTGTGGAAAGCAAAGTGTGCGTCCGATAGGTGGATCAGCTGTGTCTCTTTCTGCTTCCTGTCAAAACCTGGACTATTTTCAGCCTCTGCGTCGTTTTCTGTGCGGCTCTGTGGGAATACGAAGGGATTCAGCCAGGAATACATTTTCTAAATCTGAGTGGAATAAACTAAGCCAGGGGAAACGCAGAGTGATTCACAGAGATAACTCAATTCTTTCTCTGATGTCAGATTATCTCACTTAAAACAGGAAAATTGTCTTAATATAAGTGTAAAAAATATCTACATTTAAGGATTATTGATTTAAAACAAGCTTATATATCTTTCTGAAAAGTTACTTACCCAACATTTTTTGTTTAAATTTTAGTGCAAATATTTTAGTACACTTGAAATCAGACAAAAACTAAATACAGAAGGTTAATACTTTTTGTACAGTTTTGACTTAATTACAACTCTGACCATGTTGGTTTTTCAGCAAATGGCATTTAAAAAGTCTGTGTACTCCAGTGAACAATTAATCAGTTACTAAATTAGTTGACGATTATTTCAATAGTCGATTAATCACGATTAATCGTTTCACCCCTGAAGACAAATTTGTAAAAGCACGAGTGATTGGCACAGGTGGATCAAAATTATTGACAATAAAATCCTTAAATTGTAAAATGTTTGGTAGAATAAAAAGTATTTGTCTTTTCTTGACCACGCGTTTGGGTTGAGATATAAGAAGAATTTAACTCTTAAAGTTTCTGAACAACCGTTAAACACAGAAAACTCATTCAAAGACGGTTTTGACTTGATGGTTTTGCCCCATGTGAGGGAAAGTTTAGACTTTATAATACATGTTTGCAGTTTTAATAGACTTTCTATGAATAATCTATCAGTCTGTTTCTTTGCTTTTTGTGTTTGTTGGCAGAGTTCTGCAGGTACAGACGACATTTTATCCCCTTTGCTTCTACAGTGACCTAAATGTGAACCTTTCTCTCTCTGGTGCAGGATCCACCGATGCTTCAAAGGGCCCTGAAGGCACCATATGCCAAGGTAAGAGAAGTAGAGTTGGGAGATAAAGCGCAGGCGGTGCACACTGTAGCGTGGGTGTTCGAGGTGCAGGAAGCAGGCAGGGCACTCCGGGCATCAAAGGGGCTTTAATCATCTGAAGAGGAGGAAAGAAACGTGTCTAAACTAGTTGCATTGTTGCAAACAACAACCTGACGAAAGGCTTATGCAACACTATTGTCTGTCTTTACATACAGATGTAATGATGAGTGAGCAGACGAGTCGCGCTGCTCTCTCAATAAACCGTTTCTGAGACCGATGTCTCTTCATCATTAAAGAAAATGTTCCTGCAGTCACCAGCTTGTTCATAAATTCTGTGCTTTTTGTGATTCTCTTCCTGCAGTTTCTTAAAAAAAGAAACATTCCCTCATACAGTTCAATAGGTTGTCAGTAAACAACAATTCAAGTTTTTCATTTGAAAGAGGAGGAGAAAACTGCTGTAAAGGGATTTGAAAGTTAACTTTTTGTCATTTGTAATGCCAAAACGAGAAACTTTAACTTTTGAAATGGGATTTAATGAAAGAGTGAATAATTGTGAAGTGAGAGCAAAAATTATGCTTTAAATTATTTTACAAGCAAAAAAAGTGAGATATGCATTTGCATACACCCATTTACTCTGACACCTGTGAATAAAACAGACTGTGAATCGGAAGACCTCTAGAGTCTGTTGGCCATCATTAGTGAACAAACAGGATCTAGAAAACAAAGGCTGCATTCATGCCTCATAGTCCGGTAGACTCGGTTCGACTGGTGAGCAACATTTGTTATGTTTTCACGTTGCATTGAGTCAAACGGACCAAATAATTTGGAAAACCAACTTTCTTCTTCACGAAATGGAACCAAAATGTAGTGGCGTTAGATTTTAGTGGTTGTAGGATTTCTCTTTTGGTATTTATGAAAGACAAGGAGCCGTTTCTCCTGCTAGCGCGAAGCCAGGATGTTTGTTTAGGTTGTATTTACCCAGAATGCCCTGCGCTGTAGTCCATTTCCTGCCTTTGGAGTGGCCTACAGGTCGCTTGGCATTCACAGATATATTCGAACCAAATCAGAGTTTATTTCAACCAAATAAATATAGCTTTACACTTCTCTGGTTCACAACAGAGTTAGATTACGCATTCACAAAATAAACATGAATGAGCAGAAATCTCAGTGAGATTAGCTGTAATTTTGTTGATTTTGTTGCTCTTTCAGCAACAACTCCAGATTAGTCAGTTTGTTGAATCTCATTTTGTGTTTTTAATAAAACTAATTCACAGTTTTGTCTCACAGAAATAAGAAATCCAAACTAACAGGAAACAAATCCCACTAAAGTGTGAAAACTGAACAAATCTGGCACCACTGCAGGGGGAAACTTTGCCATAGCTAAACAATGCCGCGCATAAATCAAAATGCTGGGAGTTAAAAGACACAGTGGGGAAAATGCCCCAAGGAAAATCACCCTGCTTGACAGTCTGGCTGCAGACATGAGGCATCTGCAGAAAAATACAGAGCACACAGAGTGAGACTGCTAACCGGAGCTAAAACCACTGATCTGGAGGAACGGGGCCAAAGAAATATTATCTGAATGTGCAAAATATGAGAGGAAACTGAAAGCAGCTCTGCTCAGCAATAGATGATTGCAAATTACTTTCCTCTTTGGCTCAACGCTCAAATCGCAGGCCAGAGTATTTGCTTATCAAGCGGCTAAAGCAGCTAAATGATCACAGGCGCTCCTCTTCCTTTGGAGACGGTAAAGAAAATCGGAAATTGGATATGAAACTTTCCTGTGACGCCCTGCCAGACTGGAGCTAGCACACAGGTCGGCTCTGCTGCTCAGACAGGGAACAATCGAAGGCTGTCACTGTCATGCTGCATTTCACATTTCTGCCTGGTTTCATACCTTCACTGCAAAACTACTAAATCTTACCCAGAAGTTTTGGTCCAGTTTCTTATGCAAATATCTTCATACACTTGAAATAAGAGAAAACTTATAAATAACTATATAAAAGCTTGTTTTAATTCAATAATGATGAAAATGTACTACCTCCACTGGCAGATTATTTCACTTGCAAAACATATTTTTGCCATGTTCCAACCAGAAATTAAGGATTATTATACAAAATTCAAATTTTTGAACATTTCTGTTCTTCCATTTGAGTCTCTGCTGCTTCTGAAAAGCCCAAGTGTAATAAGTTAATGCTTCTGAAAAACAAGTTGTTTCCAGAAGCCACCCTATGGCAATGTCACGCTGAGCCGTTACCTAGCAACCCCAGTGGAGCTCCAGCACATTTAGTCAGCTGGTTTTACCACTTTGTGTTGAAAAGATAAGTGTTTTGTTGTTGATTTACTAACCAGAAACCACCTGATGCATTCTTGTTGGTCGTGCAGGATTATCCACTTCTGCTTTTCAAAGCTGTACAGTTTTTAAAGATACCCTAAAATAGCTCCAAATTCCTGATAACTAATTTTGTTGGACATTAAAGTATTGCAATAAGCAATAGTATTGTATACATTTTTCAAGAAATATATTGACAATAATGCACATTCACTCCGTCAAAGACCAATAAAGTTTAATTTTGTAAACAACACATAATATTGGAGCTGTTTTAAATATCCAAAAAATACAGGACAACCAAAAAATAAACAAATTAAACTGAAATAAGATCCACACACAACCAAAATCATAAATAATTTGTTAATATTGTGAAAATTATTCTTAATCTACATTTTTGGCTCATATTTTTTATCTCCACATGTAAATAAAGATTCAATAAAACCCAAAGTCATTCATTTTTATTTTTCTGCTCTGTTGATTGTGTATGGTTCTAATTTATTTAAATTTATAAGAGTTTCCATCTGTTTTTTATAAGTGCCAAGGCTGCATAGATAAATATATGTGTATGCAGAAAAAAACAATAAGTTTAGGAAGTCAGAGTGATGCAAGAAAATAAAGGAGAACATGATTTTATCTGTGAAGGAAATGTGAAAAGGCAGGAATGGCTGCACTTAATGAACGTCGTTGCCACTGAGAAAGCAGGAAATTCATGTGCTGTTTTCCATCTTGATTACTTTATGCTGGAGTTTGACAAACGATGTGCAGGATGGTCGGTGCTGTGCATCGGTGCATGGCTGCTCTACTTAGACGGCCGCCGTAAATCACCGCTACATTTACACCGCGCCGCACAAGATGGCTGCCTGACAGCAAAACATCTGGGACATTTAACGGTCCGGATCATGAAAACAGGAAAGCACAGAGGAAGTGAAAAATAAGTTCTGACATTGATCCAAGAACTTTCTCAAAATATCTCAAAATTTAGACTTTTTTTTTTTTTTTTTGCAGAATTCTGACTTTTTCTCCGAATTTACTTTATTTCTCGGAATTCAAACTTTTATTCACAGAATTCTGACTTTGTCTTTGAATTCTGACTTTTTTCTCAGAAACAGGCCTTTTTTCCCAATTTTGACTGTATTTGCAGAATTCTGACTTCATTTTCAAAATTCCGAGTTTTTTCTGAAAATACTGACAATTTTTCAGAATTCTGACTTTGATATAAGAATTTTTATTCTCAGAAATCAGACATTTTTAGGCAAATTTTGAGGGGTTTTTTTCCCCCAAATTTGACTTTAATTGCATAATTCCAACTTTATTTTAAAATCATGACATTTTTCTCAAAACTCTGGCTTTTTCTCAGAATCCGGACTTTAAGCAGATGAGCGCCTGACAGGAACAGATCAGTGACCACGGTGAACGTTGTGGAGGAACATGATACATTTAAGCCAGGGTTTTTGTGGCATCCTTAAAGATGCCATGTCATTAACAGAAGAGCAGCATTTGCATCAAGGTCAGAACTTTAATCTGGGTGAATTCCTTATTCCAGTGGCCCTGAACCCTCTTCTGCAAAAGCAAGTCAGCTTGTTCTTTAAATGCAAAAATATGCAGAAAACAGCAAAACGTCAGGAACAAAATTTTTTTAATTGAGTTTGGCAAGTTATTTAAATTGCCTGACAGAAAAAAAAAACAGGCCCAGAATATTTTTATACTTCAATTACAACAATTTGAATAGCAGACTCAACTTTCAGCTGGAATGGAAACCTATTGCAGTTATGTGAAGGAGAAAAACAATGCATGGAGAAAATGCATGAGCTGGACAGGAATTTGAATAAATAACAGGCTATCTGGTCCATTAGCTTGCACGGCTGAGAGTGTTCCTCTCCACTGAGCTCTGACAGCCTGCAGGCTCGTGAAATATCATAAAATGAGCATGGGTTAAAATGCAAATCTTTCCCTCGCCTTGTCAAAGCGAACAAATGCACTTTTGTAGCATAAAAGCGAAGACATGATTGAAACCAGGCGGCTGTCTCAGACTAAAATTCTCCGGGACATCGTGTTCAGCATGGTGTTTTATAATCAGCGCAGGGGGAAAATGACAGCCTTGATAGCCTCACTTCAATTTGTGTCATGTTACTGTATGAGGCTCAATCAGCAGGATAACAAGCGCTCAAATTGTCGCCGGCCTCAGGTGTTTCGCAAAAGCAGCTCTGCGTTCGCTGGAGTAACTGTGGGAGTAATTAGGAGTCGAGGCGCCACTGGAGCAGTGGAGTGAAAGTGTTCGAGCGACGGGAGGGACGGTTAAACAAAGGAAAGGAAAGATAATATCAGTTAGGAGAAAAACACAAAATCTTACCAATTAGCTTTTAATTTCTAGTGTGAATATCTTAGTACCCTAGAAATAAGACAAAACTGACTTACAAGTAACTTTTCAGCAAGAAATAAGAGCTTATTTTAAGTAAATAATTCTTTAAACATAATTCATTTGAGCATTTAGCATGCTGAGTTGAGCAGAGCACCTGCATAGTGTTGTGTGACATGAAATTAATGCATGTTGCAATTGTCTATGTGCAGCTGCTAGATTGAATTTTCTCTAGTGATCAAATTGTGAATGCTGTAAAGACAAATGTGTAGTACACTGCAAAACCACAAAATCTTACCAAGTATTTTTTTAAAATCTAGATTCTATTTCAAATATCTTAATACACTTGAAATAAGACAAAACTGACTCACAAGTAACTTTTGGCAAGATTCCAAGTCAATAATTGCTTAATATTGATGAAAAATAAAGTAGTGGTTCCTTTGGCAGATTTTTGCCCTGATAAAAAACTTTTTTTTTTTCATGTTTTAAGTGAAAAATCTTAAAACCAGTGCTTCTTTAAAATATTAAAATATAATTTCAAATTATATATTAAATTATTGACTGAAAAATAAGATATTCCTAGAAGATTACTTATGTTAGTTTTGTTTTATTTAAAGTGTACTAAGATAGTTGCACTAAAAACTAGGCAAAAAAAAAAAACCTGAAGAGAAATGGCTCATGGTTTTTACCAAAATCTAGAGAGAAATCACTAAAATCTGATGCCACTGCATTTTTGTTTACGAAAACTCTTGCGTTTAGTGTCTTTGGACGTTTTTGTGATGTTTCCTTCAGTGACTCTTGGTGCAGCGCCCCCACAGGCCAGAAGGGGAACAGACCAAACCAAAACATGAAAATTTAAGTTTAAGGTTAAGTTCTTGAGACAATCATAAAGTAAAATGGAGCCAAAAACTGCTCAAACCTTGAAAACATAATTTTCTATAATCAAAGAAAGTCAGAGGGCAGGATGGATGGTAGATTCAGGATCTTTATTTTAGTTTCTGCAGTTTTAAACGGTCTTAAACAGCAGATGTTTCAGTGGGATTTCCCTCTGAGCACCAGAAAACAGCATCTGCTTCCTTGCTTGTGCCAGTAATTTCAAACATCTTCCCATCTGCTTTAGTTTTAGGAAATTATTTTGCACAGGTTTGTGATTTAAATAGAATATTTGCAGAATATAACAACAATATAACCTTTCAATGACAAAGTTCGGTTTCAAAGGCTTGTGGTGGCCTTTCTTTCCCAAAATGTGAAGATCTTAGAGGATAAGAATCACTTTAGAACCAGAGCAGCTGCTTTTATGTTCAAGATTTCAATCAGGGAGAATTTAAGAAGATCTTTGTTTGTGCGTGCGAAGGAAACAGAGAAGCCAATTCTTCCGTTTCAGTGATTTCATCATTCTAATGTCGGCTCTCGCATTGTTTCAAGTTTGGCTGCTAAATGCTGATGGCTGTTGTGGGCAATCTGATTGAAATAAAGCTCAACTGTTTTTTTTTTGTTGTTTTAATTCATTAGCCATTTGTGGTTTATAATATAAGACAAGCTTCCATCTGACAGCAGTGTGGGTGTGACAACATGCCAAGTCGTTGTACAACCAGCTTTGAGTCATCTGGGTCGCCCAATGATCAGGAGGATAAGGAACGCTCACCTTGGCTTCGGCGCCAAACTGTTACATAAATATATTTATGAAATGATAATAGCTGTTACAAAGTCAATTTTCAACTAATTATCAATTCAAATGGAATCATGATGATCCTTTCTGTTTGGAGCATTTAAAGCCAACAGACATTTTATCTGTTAGAAACAGGAACAAGGTGTGCAAGAAGAGCATTAAAGGAAGGGAAATACATCTGTTAAATTGGATTTTTAAGTTTTTCTTCCTGTTTTTTTTTTTTTTTTAAAAAGGGGCCTATTATTATTATTATTACTATTACTATTACACATATTATTTTTATATTTTCATTTAGGTTTCTGTTACTTCTAAAAACAGCCAAATCAAACCCCCACTCAGACGTTTTTTTGGCAGTAATTTCATGTTTTTTGGTACATGGAAACTGAGCCATTTCGGAAACTTCCGAAATGTAGCAGCAGACACAGTTACCTAGCAACCCCAGCCGCATTCCACCCGTCACCTAGCAACCCAACTGGAGCGCCAGCACGCCAACAACAATCACTATCTACGGTAAATCTTTGAAGGATTTTAATTAATATGAGTTACAACATTTAATTTCCCTTTTTGAATTTGAATTTGAATCTGCTAGCAGCCATTTTCATGTGTGAGTGCTGAGTTGGCCAGCAGCAGTTTATTTTTATTTAAAGTGACAGAGACCCTAAAAAGCAGCTCATTCTGGAAGGAGGTCAAGACTAAAATCTCATGATCTAAAATGAATAATTTTGAGCAAAAATTTAAGGTATATCACATAGACATATCCTAACCTAACCTGGGGTGGAAGGAGATGGATGGATGGACAAATACGATGCATGATGATTAATTAACTACAAAGTTTCCCATTTTCCCAAAATTGTCAAAAAAAAGTAATATTTTAAATTAAACATCACATTGTGATATTTTGTTGTTTACCAACTTTATAATGGTTTAATTGAATGAATCCAGAATTCAGGTTTTTCTTGTTCGAAAGAGAAATGTAAAGTTTTATTGAGCTAAAATTTAAGAAGGGTCTTGGTGCAGAAGAGAATTAGGGCTACTAAAAAAATGATTAAAAATCTGACTTTTTTCACAATTCTGACTTTAATTTCAGAAAATTTGAGTCAGAATTATGAGATTAAATTCAGAATTCCTACTTTTTTCTCAGAATTCTGGCTTAATCTCATAATTTTTACTTTTGATCTCAAAAAATTAAAGTAAGAATTCTAAAGTTAAATTCAAAATTTTGAGAAAAAGTAAAAATTCTGAGATTAAATTAAAAATTTGAAGAATAAAGTCTGACTTCAGATTTTTTTAAAAATCTGAATTTTGGTTTTAAAAAGTCAGAATTCTGTGATTAAACACAAACGGCCCTCTGCCCACACTTTGATCGTCCCTGCATTAATTAGAATATGTTTTAATCCCACCACCACCTCCTCATTGGTGTCCACTGTGTCCTTTTACAGTTGCAGTGAAAATAAAGTCACTTCTTCAGCGAACTCGTCCTAAATATTCGATCTCCCAGCTGTGACTTTGTGCAACAGCGTGACCAGAAGCGATTCATCATATTCGCTAAAACCAGCACAGTTTGGAACATACTGACCATCTGGACAGAGAAGTGTAGGAGGAATACGCTTCAGAGGTTTTCCTTTTTTTTTATGGACGTATTTAAACTCCGTCCTCAGCGGAAACCTGTCAGAGTGAGGCATCTTGCATCTGACGTTAATTGAAGCTGAGACGCAGCTGCGGTTTCCTAAAAACTGAGAAACTTCTAACTTTAAACAATGAATCTTTAATCAGGACGGTGAGAGGAGTCAGAAGCTGTTAAATCAGCTGCTGTAAGGTAAAAGTAAACTTTCAGGGGTTTTCCTGAAACTCTTTTGTCGCTTTTAACTCTCTTCAAGGTTAATAATTCTGCTCTTAAGCAGAATTTTGGGGAATGTTTAATCCTCTGAAAAACACAAACCAAACATTTTTAATTTAGTTTTTAGTACAAATATTTTAGCACATAAAACAAATCTGACTTAAAAGTAACTTTTTAACATTAGAGGCGCTTTTCAAACTGAATAATTCCTTATCACTGATGAAAATTTCAGAATAATCTCAGAAATTTTCTTGAAATATGAGAAAATTTGCCAGTTTGAAAAGTCAAAGTTTTTATTCTAGCCATTCTTTGACTTTTTGAAATCAAAATTGTCTTGAGAATTTCTGAGATTTTTTTTCATAGCTTATTCTGGCATGTTTTAAACATTTTGGTTTTGAATCTTCCTCATAACAGTCATGTGTCTATAAATACTTCCAATAAACTAAATGCAGAAAATCTAAAAGTAAAAGAATAAAGTGTTTTTTCTTCCATAACTATTAAACGCTCCTAATGAGACAGATGTTCCTGATGCTTTCCGGCATCTGTAGCAAACGATAACATGCAGGACTGAAAGTAATTACTTTACGCCAAATTAAAAGCATTACCTGAAGAATCCTCCAGTTTTTGGTCCATATATAATTAAATTTGCTGCTTTTGTTTCAGCCGCTGCAGCATCTATTAATTAGAGCTCATCGAAGCTTAAAATGCAATCGTCTGTATGCTTCACCGACTCCAATTCTTTTGATTCAAACGCTCCAAATTAGCTTTTTAGGTGACACCTGGAATATAACTGTGGATATAACACGTTAGAGGGTGTCGTTATGTTTTATTAACTAAAAATCATTGATTTAATGGGAATTACAGGCTCAGTGAGAAACTGAGACTAGTTGATGTCAGTCGTCTAAATTACCAACATTCACTCGTCTTTTGATGTGGAAACAAAGTTAAAAGTGAATTTCTTCAGGAATGGGAGTCCAAACCTTTTGCCCAAAATTGTAGACTCAAAAAAACCCCCCAAAAAAACTTAAAATCAAACAAATATTAAGCTTATATTTATTTATGTAATCAAGCATAATATTTACCATAGATCCAAAACTTGAAAGGGATTTTTATGGCAGTGTATTGGAGCCATTTCAGGCTAATTTATACCAAAAACTCTGACATTTTGTGATTAATCTCAGAAATATTTTAGAGAAAAATTCTCATATTAATCTAAAATTCTTCTTTTTTTCAGTTAGTGTCTTGGTTTTACCTTTTGTTAAACCTTGAATGAACATTTTGTTTTGTACTTTACATTTTCCTGTGTAAAAAAATTATGCTGGTAACAATTTTTACCCTGCTTATAAATTTAAAGTCTTCATCTGCATCTATGGGCTAAATTTGTTTAATTTTTCAATTGCAGTTGGGGGCCTCAGAAAGTCTGTGTAAGGGCCACAAACGGCCCCCGGGCCGCACTTTGGACACCCCTGCCTTAAAAGAATCATAATAATCATATTTTCTGCATCACCTGAGTTACATGGTCAACAACAGGATGTTACTACTGGCGGAAATGACAAAGAAGACAACAGAAAGTGGTTGGAAAAAGATGATTTTTAATGACTCGTGTTGTGATTTTAATTTAGTTTCGTAGATAATGGAAACGCCGAAATGTGAAATTGTGTTTTTTGGTCATTTGAGGACTATCAACAAAGTTTTGCCCACATATTTAATGAAAAAGCAGCTACTGTTGAAATCTTTGGATTTCATTTGTAATTTTATAATTTTCTGTTCAAAACAAAAGATCTGAAATTTTACAACAAAACAGGAATATTCTACTTTAATTATGGCTGAAGGTTTTGTGACTGACTAAAATTTGGGTTTTCACAATTTTTACTTCACTAGAGCGACTGAGAAATGAAGAATGGATCATTACAGATGAATATCACTGCAATTCAAAATGGTTTTCTGGATAAATATTTGTTTGTGTTTATCTTTTCTGCTGTCAGTAAAACAACTGAATAATGACAGTAAACACAGATGTTCAATGTTCAGCGACTGGAAGAGCCGTTTTTAAACGCAACGCTGTGTTTTGTTTTTTCGTTCAAAATAAATATAAGACTTGGATCTCTGTTAAATGATCCGTATTTACAGCATTACGAGTCATTTAACAACTGGCCCAAACAAACCATCACAGAGGAAAGTTTAAATGCTTTGTGAAAAATACTGAGCTGCAGAGATGAATGATTGATAACAACATTAACATTTAATGGTTTTTTTGTACAGAAACTTAATTAAATGATTAGTAATGAAGGCCGAAGAGATCACAGTAAAATTAGTTTTAAAGACATTTTAATTTAAATTTTACCGTTCTTCTGTCGTTTTTGTTTTGTTTCAAGTGCACCAAGATATTTACATTAGAAATTAGGCCAAAAATACTTTGAACAAGGTTCAATATCTGATTGAAAACATTTTAACTGATTTCCTGTTGAATTATTATTTACTAGGTACATGAGATATTGTCTACTGATACTATTCTTTATTCTTCCAAACAATTCAAACTGCCCATGTAAATGCAGCATTTAGCAAAAACAGTCATCCAAATTTTCTTTTTCTGAATCATTCATGAAGCTGGCTTATGGAGTCTGCAGGAACATCCATCTATCCTCTTTTTGGAAACCATTTTTACCCTTTGTATCGGGAGAGATTCCTCTCATTTGCACAGTACGGTGTCGACTCTTCTGCCTGCTGGAAAGATAGATTGCTTCATTGAATCAAGAAAATGGAGAGCAGATAAAACTACTTTGAAAGCAAAATGGCAGCTTTCTTTCTGCTATCACTCATCCAGACAAGAAAAAAAAAACAATAAATAGAAATGGCTCAGAATCTGATGCCTCCATTTTTGTTGACATTTTGTAAAGAAATAAATTACGTTAATGTCTTCTTCAGAGATTTTTGTATCGTTTCCTTCAGTAGTTCGTGGAGCAGCGCCCCCACAGGCGAGGAGGGGAACGGCTTTTTCAAAGGCTTCGGTTGGTTTGACTCACTGCATCTTCAAAGTGAGCTATAGAAAATGTAACAAATGTGCAATTTTCATCCCCAGTTGAACCAAATCTGCTGACGTATCAAATGTAAAAACACCCTAAAGCATCCCGGTAAAGATGGCACCTCTAACTCTGGAACTGATAAAACACAGTGGACCAAAACTAGTAGGCATCCTCACACCTGGCATTTCAACACTTTGCGACGATTGGAAATGCATCCCTGTAAAAAATGTTTCCCACAAAGACTGACCAGGTATACAGAATGAATGGACTTTTTCCTTCCACTCAACCTTCCATTAGTAGATTTGGATGCAGCGCTGCTTTGATCAATGGAATGTTTTGGCGAGCAGTCCTTACTGATATCAGTCACTTTCTGAGAAATTACAGTCATAATCATCAAAATTTCCAGAAAAAATATATAAAAAATGATCATTTAGCAATGAATCTATGAAAATATGAGTTTCACTTTTTGATGGAATAACTGAAATAAAACCAACTTTTTAAGAATATTCTATTTCATTGAGACACTATTACATTGTTGATAAACTATGTAAACAAAAGGCTGTGAGCCTCTAAGCTGCTGCATAAATGTTTTATATGTCTGGCTTTAAAAAAAAAAAACAGTAAGACAAATGCTTGTGTAAAAACGCAGCTGGTGCCTCTAAAGGTTTTGTTAAACTCTGCTCATGTTTCTGCTCCCCAGGCTTTTTCATTCAACTTCTCGCCATGAAATATTTAATAATGTCAAAACAGCCAGGATATAAAATGTATGTGTAATGATGCTTTGGATGGGAAAGTACAGAACTAGTGCTTTGTGTTTTACATTGGGTCGTTCTGCGGTGCCAGATCGCGCTGCATGCAACATTTGGGAAAAATCATTCATGCAAGTTTTGGAGCAATTTGAACTGATTTATGCTAAATGAAACATTTCAACCCAGAAGTTTCACCCTGATAAGAAAACAGCGTCTATAGCTGTAACTCATATAAGAACATTTTTAAATGCTGCGGCTTCACTTTCGCTTTTAATTACATTTAGTTTCTATGGAAACTAAATGTTTTTGATTATAAGCAGCAATTTGATGCAACAGTTGAGTGAATTTTACTCATAGAAATGACATCCACATAAATATTTTCCGTCAAGGTTTGTGTATAATGTCCAAAACTACAACAAATTATTATAGATACAAATAAAAAACAGAAGTAAAGTTCACCCCAAACAAAACAGAGAAATTCTCATTTCAGATATTTTCGAGAAACAAAATGTGGGAATTCAAAGTTTGAAAACTTCTAAATTTGCAAGAACGAATTGAGAAATTCCTGAGATTAATGTCAGAAATTTTCAGGAAAAAACAAGAATGAACCCTGAGCTTGAAAAATTGTAAATATGCAAGAGAATATAAATAAATAAAATGAATACATTTTGAGATTAATTTAGGAAATGGTTACTTGATCAACAATTTAAGATTGTTTTAATTTAATAACAAAATCTCTGTTTTGATTGATTGAACTTTGTTAAAAACTGCAAGTGCTGACTGACTTTTGTTGCCACCTGTAAAAAAAATGATAAAAATCAGGACAAGGAACCAAAAAACTTGGAAAATATTTACCTGCCACTTAATATGTCAACAAGATTTGGGGAATTTTTTCTTTTCAACAAAACACAGACAACTTTGCTTTATTGTGAATTCAGTGTGTTACTGTAGAGATAAAAACAACTTTCTGTTTTAATTTAAAAAAAAATTGTGATTGAAATTCTCTCAAGTTGACAATTTTGGACACCATTGGTTTACCGTAGAGGTTGGGCTGTAGAAATAAATGATAAATGAATGGAAGTCAATGCAAAGTCCCTGTGAAGATAGACAGACAGACACACTATATCAGTGCATGTGTGTGTGCGTGTGTGTGTGTGTGTGTGTGCTGTTTATAGGACACCCAACAGGAAATTAAGCGACTGCTGATTATTGGACTTTCGGGAAAGGAAACGTCGACTGTTATTAAAAAAGGTTCAGATGCTGCAGGTTGATGTTTCACAGACAGACCTCACTGAACAGTGCAGTTTCCTTTTTCTGCTGCCTGTTTTTTCCCTCTAAACATTTGAAATGATCAGATTTTTTTTCATATTTGTACATGTGTTTGTGAGGCAGACAGATGTGATCTCCTGTAATCTGATTGCCCAGCAGAGCAGCAGAAATGTCAGCCATTGTGAGGAAAACAAGCTCCACAGTCTCACCTCACTGCTCCTTTCTGTCGCTAACAATCACTGACTTCTGTTTTCAGATGTAAAAAAGAAAAAGCGTAATCAACTGCAGATTTTATTCCTACTGCAGCAACAAAAACCTTCAGAAAACACAGAAATCTGATCAGTTTGTTGCAGCCTTTACCATGAGCAACAGCTGTCATATGTTAATGATAAACCTATTAACAAATACTCAATACAGGGATATTAAACCCTTAATATTGATAAAAATATATTACTTCCATTGGCAGATTATTTTATTTATAACATGAGGAAAATTTCTTGTTATAAGTGAAATAAGTTGCAAACAGAACAAATACTTTTTCTGAAATTATTGCCTTGAAACAAGCCCCTATATCTTATTTAAAAGTTGCTTACGAGTTAGTTTTGTCTTATTTCAAGTGTATTAAGACATTTGCAATAGGAACGAGACCAAAGTTACTTGGTAAGAGTTTGTGTTTTTGCAGTGCCCAAATAGCACTGCAAAAACACAATAAATAAATTAAATAGACCAAATAAATTAAATAAACCATATTTAATTTATTTTTATCACGGAAATGACAGTGAAGAGGGTACTAAAGATGTTTTTGCAACCTGCTCACACTTTGTTGTGCATTTATTCAACATCTTTGTGTTTTTAATCAAATTAAAATCCTTTGGCTTTTTTCCGGTAGCATTTCCGTCCTCGGTCCTTTTGGATTAGCTTCTCGGACTCGGCCAGCTCACCTGAAGGGCATTTTCCAAACTCGCTTTTGTTTCCTTTTTTATCGCTTTCCTGTACGTTTAATTTTCTTCCTCAAAGCTATGTCCTTTCAACACTTACAATCAGACTCCAGGCAGTGAAGCAAAAATGGACTCATGCTTTAAAAACGGGACGGCAGGAAGCCTTATGAACCTGAAATACTCTGTAAACATCTGTACACAAACGAACCGGGAAACTGACATTTTTTTACATTTTCCTCTTCGTATAGTGAATAGAAGAGCAAGTTTGCATTAACATTTATTTCCCTGTGAACATTAGAAACTACAGCTGTCAGTGTTATTTGAGCGCTTCAGATTCTCTCACAGCTGAATTTAATGCATTTTATTCATATTTTCTGAAGCATTTAATTATTATTATTATTATATTTTGCAGCATATAAACAGAATCTTTTGGCATTTTCAATCTTCCCAAGGCATGTGTATATTTGGTCCCAGTTTTCTCTGAAAGCACATTAAGCTGTAGAAGTGAGTTTGTGAATGGATGTTTTTCCTTCAGATATTTTTCTTCGTTTGCCCTTTGACCTTTTCTGTACAGAATAAATTAACTTTGTAATTTAATTCAGCCTGTGAAGAACTGCAAACGGTGCTGGACGTGTTCAACAAAGACGTACAAATGGCTAACTATCAGAAAACATAAAGCTTCATTAAAATTACAATTAGAACAGATTTTTATTTTTCCTATGGAGTAAACACAATCAGTGTTGTCTTATTAATTGCTGTAACAATCTGGATTTTAAATTCCAAATAAGATATTAATAAGATATTAATGTAAAATGTTTTATTTTTTTAATAGATGTAATTATTTAAGATTTAATAAATTATGTTCCTATGCTGAAGTACATCATGAATTATAAACTGCATCAATAGTTGCGTTCGCATTGACCATGTGATTGCGCAATTTCAAATTTAGAAAATAAACGTACTAATTGGCAAAAAGGCAATTTTGAATGTTTTTTGATCAATATTTTGCATTAAACAAATCATGTGATCAACAACTGAATGTCACTACTGGCGGAAACCACAAATAAGACGACAGGAAGTGGTTGGAGGAAGCTGGTGCAGCTTGTTTTTAAATGACATGGAAACACTGCAGTTATGAAATTGTGTTTTTCCCCAATATTTTTTAAAACTTAAGTCTGTATCTGCTTTGAAAAGTTTTACTGTCAGTAATTTATTAATCTTTTCACCAAACAGTTTTCTGTCTCTGAAATATGTTTATATTTGCTGTTAAAATTTGTCCGGGTGTTTCTGTGTGTTTCTGTCCGTGTCGGGCTTTTCTCCAATTGAGCTGGTTTCCACCCAGAGTCTAAAAAATGCATATTAGGTTAATTCAGAAAGTCCAAATTGGCCTCAGGTGTGAGTGTCTGTGTGCATGGCTGGCTGCTGAAACAGATCCCAGCTCCCCCTGCAACTGAGAGCAAGATTAAGCAGAAACAGGAAATAAATGCATGGATGCTTGGATGGTTCTGTCTTTAAGGGTTTTTGTTTCTTTCCCGATACCAATGGGGTATTTCTTGTTGTTTTTGCCATATTTTTCTCTCCTTCTTCTTGTTTTGGCAATACTTAAATTTATGATATGAGTTTCTTTATCACATCCTGCCTGGTTTGAAGGTTTAAAGGCATTAAGGTTTTTTTTATGTGTTTGAGACAACTCTTCAAAATAACACAATTATTTAACTCTTTTAAATCAGAGAGAAAACTTCATAAATACAATTTAACTGATGTAATTCCCTTTCTTTTAAGTTATGCTTCCTGGGTTAGGGGCAGGTTCAGGGTCAGGACAGGTGCTGGTGCCAATCTCCGGCTCTCAATGTTTTAACAAACACATTTAACTGAGTTTTGTAGGTTAAATATCACATTAAACTGAGTTTTATGTGATATTAGGTTAAATATTAAAAATGTTTTATTTGCATCGTTATGGAACTTGACTTAATGTAGTTCTTGATTATCGATTCTATGTTGCATAACTTTGTGTTTTTGTGTTTGTTATGTAAAGCACTTTGAAATGCCTTGCTGCTGAAATGTGCTATACAAATAAAATTTGATTGATTGATTGATTGATTGAACTAAAACCTAAAATCATATGAAGTTTCACTGATTAGGAAGAAGATTGGGTGAAGATCCTGTTTCTGCTGATTCACTGAACCCGGCAACATAATTCAGGCTGGTAGATTGCCTTGTTAGCGTTTAATCAAAGCGTCGTTTTATCCTGAGAAAACAGGTTCAAACAGTTCAGATCTGCCACATCAAAGGTTTGGGTGATTTATTATTTTTAAGGAATCATCATTATCAATCAGCATCATTACAGGAAATTCAGATAAGTCAGAGTTAAGATGCAAACTTTTCTCATGAGTGACCTGGGCTGATTATTTAAGTTAGATCCCTTGAATAAACCAGATATTTACTCCCTGAGGGAAACTGGGCTGCACAGGATTCACAACTGCTTTTATTTTCCTTGGTTCAAACAAATGAAGAAACTCGACCCGCGGCTGTTTTCTCACTCAGAGACGTTTTCTCTTTTTTAAATCGATTGAGAAAATAAAAATAAAAGGTGAAAATATTCCATAAAAATTTAGAGAATGGGTAAGGAGTTTAGTTTTTGAAGCATTTCAGATGTTTTTCAATTTAGTGGCTTTTACTGTAATTTTAACCATTTACAGGTGAGACACTGTGAGATGTACAAACAGCGAGGCTAAAAAATACAGAATATTCAGGAGGTGAAATTTGACACGCTAAGAAAAGTAAAACAAAAATAAAACATGAGAATAAAGTCATAAAAGTATGAGTTTATTCTGGTTATATTGAAACTTTATTCTCACAATAATACAAATTTATTCTTAAGATATTGACTTTATTCTCATATTGTCTAAACTTTTAAACGATACGAGTTTGAAGTTTTTATAATTTTGTGCCTTTATTTTTTTATTAGCAATACTTTGTTGTAGTAAAACTCATATTATATCCATGCTTGAGTAAAAGTTTTAATTCTGTAAAAGCAGAAAAAGTACTGGAAACCTAACCAGCTAATTAACTCGTAGCGTTACCTAGCAACCCCGGCTGCATTCCGCTTGTTACCTAGCAACCCCAGCTGCATTCCGCCCGTTACCTAGCAACCCAGCACGTTTGGTCATCTGGTTTTACTGCTGTATGCGCTGTACAATGGCTGCTGGAAAAGACAAGTGATTTGTTTCAGATCTAAAAACCACCTGCTGCCTTCTTGTCAGTTGTGCAGGAGGCTCCATTTCTGCTTTTCAAAGATGTACAGATGTATAATAATGCATCTGAAGGCAGGATGATGGTCTTTGTGAAATGAAAAAGCCAATAGAGTTCAGTGATCAGAGGTGTTATGTTTTTCAGCTCAGTGAAGGGCTAAAGCAGTGGAACAAAGCTGGATAAAATCTGGAAAATTAGCATTTATCCTCAGTGGGAATCTTTGCAACAGGCAAAGTGTAACTCCCCTCCAGGGTTCTGCATCAACCACTGCAGAACCCTGAACAGGATCAGACAGGGATGGAAAATGGATTAATGAAAATCTTTGCCTAGATTCAAGCCGGTTTATGGAGATGATTTCAGGTAGAGAACAGACCTGCTTTCCCCGGATGATGGACGCTCACCTCTTGGTTTTGCTGTGCAGTCAGATATCAGGCAGGTACAGTAAATAACGATGATGATGATGTGTTCATCCCCGACCGCGGCGGGTCACGCTGGATGACTGAATTTCCACCAGCAGGTAAAATGTTGTAGAAACAATAATGGAGTTTCTTTGAGCCGTCCATCACTCTGACCGAACCCACGGCTGTGATCTCGCATGACCCGTCGCCATCCAGGCAGCGCTAAGAGGAACTCTGAGATTTGGAAACATGTACCGGAACAATAGGCCATAATAGACTTCAGCTACTGGCTGCCAGTGGCTGACACCCCTATTATACAGGCAAGTGGAGCAAAGCGCAGGGCTGCGTCAGCATAACGGAGCTGCTTTCACCAAAAACTGAGATGGACGAGACGGGGAATACGAATCAGGTGTGAAAAGATCCAGAAGGTGCAGAATAGAAAACACATTTTTATCCCTGCAGAGGGTGATTTAGGTTTAATTGCTTAATCTGCATCTTGAGCCATCAGAGTTTTAGCAGCGCTGAATCAAAATGTGAAACATTTTATTTAGGGTGTGGTTGACTTCAAAAATGTTTTGCATTTTCACAGCTGTGATCTACGGAAGAGGATTAGGGCCAAAAAACAAAATCTGGCTTCTTCTCAGAAATTTGACGATAAAATCAAAATTCTGAGAAAAAAAGAAATAAATTTGAGAAATAATGTGAAAATTCAGAGATTAAAATCAGAAATCTCAGGAAAAAAAAGTCAGAATTCTCAAATTAAAATCAGAATTCTGAGAAAAATGTACATTAAATCGGAAACTGATTAATTATTTGCAACCCGATAAAGCTCTGTAGGAAATTTAGAAAAAATTAAAACAAATTCATCCATCGGGGGGGTTATTACGACGGACTCTTCACCTCTTAAACATCATCCTTTAAGGACTGTAAAACTGAATAAAATTATAGAATAATTTAACGGGAGTAAATCACAGTTTTAGCTTTCTCTTCGTGTTTTCTCATGAATGTACGAGTGAACACGTCCCCAAATGTCCCGTGCTTTTGGACGCTCGCTCACCGGACGTTTCAGTCGACGCTTCGGAAACGGCGGCTCTAAAACACGGATCTGAAAGGGCACTTTACCCAAAGTGCTTATTGATTAATGTCTGATGCGAAGCGACGTATCCATGTGCATAACTGTCGGATCCAACCAAACCTGGCAGATAGTCGATTTGATTCAAAGTTTAGCTGCAAAAACACAAAATCCTACCAAGTATTTTTAGTCTCGTTTCTAGTACATATATCTTAGTAAACTTGAAATAAGGTAAAACTCATAAGTAACTTTTGAGCTTGTAGTTACTTAATATTGACAGAAAGTTCTGGTTTCATTGGCAGATTATTTTAAGTTTGTCTTATTTCAAATGCAGTAAAACTAGAAACAAGACTAAAATATTTGGTAAGATGTTCTGCTTTTACGGTGAAGCTACAAAAAAGTTTTGATAAATGCTAATAAAAAAATCAAACTTGTGTTGAACAATATAAAAGGAAATGTAGTTGTGCTGTTAGCAACCTTTACAGTTTAGTCATATATTCCCTCAATCCTACAAAATAAAACATGTATAACTCCACTTTTGGCGTGAATAGTTTTATAAGACACTTTAATAACTAACAAATGATTAAAAACAATGAATCATAAATTGTTAAAAGCTTTTTAATGGCTAGAAGGTATTATATGATTCAGCCAAGTGGAGCTTTTCTTTGCGAATTATTTAAATTGGTGTATATTTAATTTCTCTGTCCTTGGTTGTGACTCTATAGGAAGCCTCAGAGTGAAGCTCGTTAAAGTTGAAAACATGGAGGAAGGAGTTAAAATAATCTCTTTTAATTCCTCACCTAACATAGGAAACGTGTGAAATGTCTTTGAAAAGTGATGGATAGCAGGAGGGGACATATTTAGATTAACTGCTCAGTTCCTCTGGAAAAATAAGATAAAATTAATGCGATAAGCTTTGGATTTATTTCATGTAAAACCCAGATTTGCATTGAAATGATGGACGCAGTTTGGCAAGTGGTTCAAGGCGGCCGTCCAAATAATTTACGCCGTCCATCACAGCAGCCACTCACATATTATTAACTCCAAGCGCGCTTGGCTGTTCATCATTTCTAAGATTTCAGAGGGCTGTTTCACGTTTTACTCAGCCGTTGATCCCACGCCGAGATGCTTATTCAGCTGTGAAACAAGGCCCTGCTAACGATACGCATCCCCGACGGAGCACAGAAATGACAAATGAGCCGCATTTGCTCACCAACGGGAGAATTATGGCGTTGTAATTAGAAGAAGACAAACAGAACATGGGTCCAAATGGAGCGGTTTCACAAAGCGACCCGTCTGCACCGCGGTGGCTGTTGGAAAGCTGTTGGTTTTTTAAATTAATTTGTTTAAAAGTCGATTCAGCGTTGAAATAACTGGGACATTATTGAGTTCGTCCTGATGTAACGCATCAGGGCTCTGGTTAAACATCCATAACTGCATTTACTGTATAATTGCACAAATTACAATTGATATAATTTGCTTATTCACATGTGAGAAGTATTTCTTAAATAAATGAAGTTGTGTTTCTTTCATCATTGGTGAAATATTGACAATGTTTTCTGTACATCTTTAATGTAAATGCAGCTAGAAATAGAATCACTGGCTGTGTTTCCATTAACCATAACATTTTCCAAACCGGAATAATGAAAATAAATTTCCCAAATTGAAACATATCAATTTAAAAAAACCCTCATATTCATTAATAAAAAGTTTTTATGGTTACAATGAGGTGTTTTTTTTTTTATTTGGCTGTATCACATAAAACTGACATGGAAACACTTTTGTTGCTTCACATAAGAACAGGAAGTTACTACTGGCGGAAATGATGAAAACGAAGTCAGGAAATGGTTGGAAGATGATGTTTGGAATAATTTATCATGTGAACAAACACATGTGTCTTTAATTGCGTTTCTGATTTAATGGAAACAACAAAATTTTGAAAATGTGTTTTTGACGTTAGTGGAACATTGAAAAGGTTTTCGTACATTTTTAATGGGAACGCAGTTTATTTAAGGATCAGGATCAAGTCAGTAGCTGAAATTCAATTGACCATAAAATTACACAAATTGAAATTGGAAAATAAATTTGCTTAATGGAAACATCGCTGTTTCCATTAAGCAAATTTATTTTCCAATGTGTTATTTTCTGAATAACACATTTTTCCACAGAAAGTTAAAACTCAACATTTGGATTATTCCTGAACTACAGTCAGAGGCCGAACAAAATCAGTCCAGGAGCTGCAAACGGCCCCCATCCCACACTTTGGACACCCCTGCTGTGGTTAGATGAGGCTGATTGGTCTCCTTCTGAGGCTCTGCAGGCTTTTTGTTTTGGAGGTGCAGATGAGTGAGAACGCCTTCCTGATTGGCTGGCTGCAAGAGAGCAGCGACCCCATTGGACCAGCAGAGGGACGGAGAGCCAATCAGACACTGATGAGGCAAACCTGCACCAGCTTGTAGGTTTGGTTCAGCTGCTTTGGGCAGTTTTGAAACATTTTGTTCCTGTTTGTTCTGCTGCAGTTTTACTTGGAGGCTTGGTGCTCCCTCTGTATGATTTTTCTTTCCCCTTTTGGGCTGTTTGACCATACTTTGGAGTGACTTGTTTGTTTAATTTGCACTTAATATTCTTCAGTTTGTTAGTCCTCCTTGTTTTTTTGTATTGATTGGGTTAAATTTGTTTTTGTGAAATCTTCTTTTTGTAATAAAAAACCTCTAAACTACAGTGGTGTAACACTTTGCGGTAGCCGTGACAGAAAGCCTTTAAAAGAAACATTTCAGCTCTCTAACCTGGCACAGCGCTGCTGTTAACCGTTTCCCCTGAGCCCACAATTAGATCACTGAAATGATGCTAGTAGCTCATTTTGTGGAGGAGCTGAAACGAAGTGCAAATGAGGTTATTGTGATTAGGTTAATTTTCATAAACTTTGCAATGAAGTGCATTTCATTTAATTACTTTTCATAACACTCTTGACTCAGAGCAAATTGCCACCATAAAAACTGAAGCAATAAAAACATTTCTGTCACTGAAATCCTTTTGCTGCAAGACTGTGGAGTTTCAGACAATAATTCCTCTTTAACTAACTATGCAACTTTAATACCAAAGGCTAAAAATAACAATTTTACCACTAAAAACAGCTTGGCTGATTGAGTCATCATAAAAATTAAATGAAGCATTTTTTATTGCCGCTCAGTTAATGCCGAATTCAACACACTTCAATGCACAAACAAAATCTTTTTGTCTAGATTTTTCTAATGTACACTTGAAATAAAACTTTCAGCAAAAAGTGGGAACTTGTTTTAGGTCAATAATTCCTCAATATTGATGAAAAACAGTAGAATATTTCACTTCAGGATTTTTTCATCAATATTAAATAATCATTGACATTGACATAACAAGATCTTATGTCTTGCTGAAAACCTTGTAAGTTATTTTAGTCTTATCTCACAGTTACTATATGTTGCCTGTAATAGAAAATATGTGGTAAGTCTTTTTGCAATGTCAATAAATTCGACAGAAACTGAAAACTAAAAAATAGTGAAAACGTTTTCATATCAAAAAGTGGGGAAACTGTCACAGCAGCAATTTAAAGGTAAATCAAAGCATGCAGATTCATATAGCAGGTAAAATATTAAAGAAAGAAAAAATCAGACACTGCACAGTTAGTGTAACTCTATATAAAATAATGATACTGTCATCTGATTAAAAATAGAATACTAAGATTTAAGGTGTTTTATAGTCTTATAATCCAGTAGTCTCTGATTGGAACTACAATTGCAACATTTGCTACATTTTCAGCTGCTGTGATTTAATTTCACACTGCACTGAGTCAATTAAACCAAACTAAATGCAAAACCTGTTCCCCTCCTCGCCTGCAGGGGCGCTGCACCAAGAACCACTGATTTTATTGTATATTACTTAACCTGCAGAACATATTATGAAAGTAAACTAAGAGTCCATTTCAGCTGAATTTGGATTCAGATAGATCAAGTAGAAACTGAAAAGAACCAGATAAAACAACAACGAAGTGAAAAACACAAAACCTTATTTTCTGATCAAAATGGTCCCAAACTACAAAACCTTTGGTTTGCCTTGAGGCTCCATATGGACGCTGTACTGTAAAAGATCAAGAGTCCTTTTGGCAAATGTGTTCTGTTGACAGATTCGCTTCCTTATAAACAGTTTGGCGCCTCAGTGTCATTTTGAAACAGTTCCTGTATCGGTCTTACTGAAAGCAACATGCGCACCGACTCGGGGTTTGGTCTAAGGGCTTGACGCATGCGTCCGGACCGCCGGACCCATCACTACTTCATTCTGTTCTTTAACTCGAGTCGGTTGAGGCTACCGCTAACTAGCTGCTAAAAAACCCTTGCTAGCTAGCTTGCTTTTTCTATATACGTTTATAGACACTGACTTACGTCTGTTGTACGTCTGTTCTGTAGATTATATATCTGCAAACTACAAAATATTCAGTTTTCTTTTGATACAGGTCTTAAATTTCACAAAGATCTTAAAAAGCATTGAATTTGATTTAATGAAACCTGGAGAACCCAAGATGTTGCTCCAACAGCAACTATTTAACGGATTTTTTTTATGGTGATTGATCCACCATATTTTTACAACAACATAATTTCTATTTCTTATTGTTTATTTTGGTTCTTTAAAAAAAAAAAAGGGACACAGTTGAAGCCTCTCCACTGCTTCAGAAATACTAAAATAAATTAAAAATGTTAAAATAAATGCAGTTGAAAGCTAAACACTATAGGATAAGGAAGAGCTTCATTTTGAGCCTTTAACTCTAACATTGAACAGCGTTTTCATCAGCTCCTTTCCTCTCCTTTAGCTGCAGTCAGCGGATCGCAGCCCTCTTTTCGTTGTTATGTGAGGCTTTTCAGGATCAGAGCGAAGTTTCCCACAGGATTTACTCTCCTGATCAGCAGCGGCTTGCCACTGCCCTCTGGCTTACACTGATCTCTGGTTCTTCCATTTATTTTTCAGAACTACCAGAACACTGTGTCCACATGACCTGTGCTCTCCGGCTACTCCCAGTTTTACAGCGCTCCTAATAAATGCTTTCAGTTTGAACCTCCCTGTATTTAATCACTGGAACTGCTCTTGAGTTGACAGAAGGTTATGTTCGCCTTATTGCACCCATTTCACCAATCTGCCTCCACCTACATGTATGCATAATGTGAACTTATTAGCTTTGTTTTAGACGTGTGCACTCTGCAGTTGTTAAAGCAGCTCCAGTGGGTAATCTGTGGGTTCAACAGCAGACAGATACATGAATAATAACCTGAGATAATGATCGTATACTCAGAGCCTTGCAAAAATATTGATGCAAAAGATTTTAAGTGTGCATTCACATCAGCCATGGTTAGTTTGCTTTAATCAAATCCCAGGGAGGTGCGAATGCGTAATCTGACAAAAAAAGCGAATTCTGGTACAGACCTCAGTCTCGGTTCTGTTGAAGTGAACTCTGGTTTGGTTTGATTGCACGTGTGAACGCCAAGCAGATTGGAGTCAGCTCCAAAAGCAGGAAGTGGACGACAGTGCAGGGCATTCTGGGTAAATTCAACCAGGACAAATGCGTTAGCCAAGCGCTAGCAGGACAAATGGAGCGAAAAAAGGTTATGCTTCCCTGAACAGGTTAGGATCAGTTTATACAAAACATGTTCAGTACATTTTCTGCACAAAATCATGCATAATGAGATTTTAGTCTGATCAGTCCTGCCTGTTTTGAGCTCCTTTCAGAATGAGCTATGCTTTGGTTGCTAGGTAACGAACTGGGCGTGGCTGGGTTGCTAGGTAACGGCACATTTGGAAGGTTTTTAAAACGGCTAGTTTTCCAGAAACAAAAAAAGACCTTCACTTATTCCCAAAAGCCTCTGAGTGTTTTGCTTCGTCTGTTTGTAGAAGTGGTAGAAACCCAAACGAAAGTAAAACTACGTGAATTTTAACCGCGTTTTAGTGACCAACGTTGTTCCCTTTTGAAATGCTAAATACAATTTTCATAAGCAAAACATTTTGTGAACCACTTCACAGTTTTAGTCTTTGTTTATTCTGCCACATAAAATCCCAATAAAGTTTGTGACAAAACGTTTAAACTAAAGGCGAAGGCAGCACAGACGATGCAATCTGTGTAAATATATTTGTGTCAGAACGTAAACATCTTCTAAAAGCAATCAAAACGATCAATCTGGGATGGAAATAACTCATTTTATCAACACCTATTCTTGTTAAGACGGACTCGAGAGAGAAGTAAAGCTGAGTAGGGGGTCAATATGTATCGTCTCAATTTCACACTGCATTAAAACGTAATGGCTGCTGAGGATTGGTTTTGTCTCAGCTGTACAAAGGTGCACATGCATTTCTTTACTGATTAAAGCTCATTATGTTGCTGTTTGTTCAGAAAGCAGAATCAGAGATCAGACTCCTGTTTTTGTTGTTTCTATAGCATGGATAAAATTCATTTGTATTTTGCTCTTCATGCATTTAAAACCAGATTAAATGTTTTAATTAACTATTCTCTTTTCAAAGTGGAAACTCTGTGGAACATAAAACTGTTGTCGGCTGCGTACGTTTGAATTGTTTGCAAATTTTCTCTAATCCCAGACATAAAAATACACAAACAATATTAAAGAATCATTTTTGTAAAACAAGCTCCTATAACTAGCTGGAAAGTAATTTTTATGTTTGTTGTGTTTTATTTCAAGTGAACTAAAGTAGACAAAGAAAATTTGGTAAAATTCTGTTTTTTTACAATGTAATAAAAAGTTAGGAAACTTGGACGCAATTAATTATCAACTTGAAAATAATTTTTCAAAATTGAAATAAACACAAAATATTTTATTTATTTCAAGCTAATTTAACTGATGGACATTTTGCCTTTTTTTTGTGACAGTTTTCCTTTATGATATTTGAAGACATTTTCACATTTCTTAGCAAAACAAATGATGTTTTAAGGCACTTTAAGTATTTTTCCCTGGGAATCTCCGTATGGTGCGTCTGCTTTGGCCAATTTATCTGTTTTTTTGCCACACCTGTTCAATCAATGACAGAAGAGTTTTATAAAGTGGGAAAGACGCACAGTGACACCAAACTAATGGCTCATGGCCTGTAATGATCATGATATAAACTCATTCTGTGTTATATTTCAGAGTGTATCATATCTGTGTCGTCATGCATGAAATTACTCGGATCATCAGATAAACTAAGGTAATAGAAAATATTTCTGTTCATAAAAACTGTGATTTATTAAAGCTTGTTTTTGTGTCAGAAAGTGCAGCAGAGATAAAATCAGTCGACAGACATACATTATATTTCACACGGTTTCGGAGTTCTGGAAGAGCCGTACTGGTACTTTGTGCACACACACAAAACAAGTCATTAAAGCTTCAATAACGTTCAATAACAAACAGTATCAGATAATAAAGCGTCACCTTCAGGCGTAAACTTCAATTAAACTGCTGACAAAGTTTGATGCAGAAAGTTTTACTTTAAAGTTCAAAGATTCTCGTTTTTTGAGTCCAGGCGACGGTACAACTGGAACAGAAACACTAATGATAGAAGATGTGCGATTTTAAATATTTACAACAATAGATGAATGAATTTATTACTAAATTTTACTGATTTATTCACATTATTTGACACTGTGTCTTTTATCCTGCTCGTTAAAGCAAAGTATCATACCCAGTTTAATTTTTTAGTGAAGTATAAATTATTGTAAAGCAGAAAGAATATAATATTTACAAATAAATATCTGAAAAGTGTGGCACACATTTGTTTTTTCGGTATGCCTCTACCACGTTTGTACAGATAGTCGAAGGATGCAAACAATTAATCGACTTGTGACTGTCAATTAACGGTTTATTAGATTAAAGTAACTTCCAACAGATAAACTTCTAACATCCACTTAAATCTTCTTGTAGTGTTGTTGTTCGGCCACTGTCCAACAGAGGGCGATGCTGCTCATCCTTATGCAAATGCAGATGATACAGAATCAAAGATGGCGGAGCCTTGCCAGAAAAGAGGAACGGTCCAAATGGAGTCCACTTTGGGACACAAAATGCACTTTAAGGGGTTCTGTTTCCAAATATGAACACTCGTCAAGCTTTTTAAGTTTAAAAACTGAGCATGCTGTGCAAAACATGTTCATAACATTTTTGTACCAAATCATTCTTATTTAAAGAGATTCTAGTCTGAGTATTTTGAGTTTTTTTTTTCAAAATGAGCTGTTTTCAGGCTCTGTCACTTTAAATCCTCAAGCTCAACGTTTATACTCGCATGTGAAAATAGCAGCCAACAGATGCACAAGATAAATCTTGGAAAAGCAAAAGTGGAGCCTCCGGCTCAATTTTGCAGCAAGTGGTTTCTGGATGATAAGTTAACAACAAAACACTTGTCTTTTCCAGCATCCATTGTACAGCAGACACAGCGGTAAAACCAGCTGACCAAACATGCTGGAACTCAATTTGGGTTGTTAGGAAACGGGTGGAACTCCACTGGGGTTGCTAGGTTACGGGCTGGGCTTTGCTGGGGTTACCAGGTGTAGCGCAGTGTCTGCTGATTTGTTTTTGAAACGACACCAAAAAACATGAACGTATTGCCAAAATCCAGCTGGAGGCTTTTTGAAATGCTTGTTTTATTTTCAGGAGGAGTAAAAACAAATAAGACATTTGGTTTTATTGATGGTAGAACATGACCCATTACACTTTTATATGAACCAAAGACATGATTGTTTTTGGCTGTGTGACTGTCTTCATTACTGAAGTTAATTTTGATTCAATGGTGTGGAAAAGTAAAATGTTCTCCGTTTTGATTGGCTTAACATCTTAATGGGTTTAAGATTGTGTGTGTTAATTTGACAGGTAACAGTCATGAATCTTTACTGCCTGCAAAACTGGATCACCTGTTCTTACACTTTGTTCTTTCCTTAAGTGACAATATATTCAAGTCATTCTGTCTGAAGGCGTTTAGTAATCGTTTGTTCTCTTGGATCACAACGTGAGTTGGGTTTTTATTGTAGTCTTATTTTTAAGAAGTCAGATTTGCTCATTTTGTTTTGCTAAATTTCAATGTTCTGTTAGAAATAATGTTGTATTATGAGACATTTATCAGATCTAGATGTAAATATCTGCAAATAAAAGCACAAACTTTTGGATTTTGATGTAAAACCCAAAAGTTTGTAAAAATTAGCCTGGTTCTGGAGGCGAGTTTAACCCCAAACCTCCAGTCATTCATTAAGCTGCAGAGAAAACATCCATCTGAGTCTGAACACTGGATTAACAAGGCGTGTTCATTGCTCCGTGCAAAATGAGTGTGTTGCACAATACTTATTCCAGTTGGAAAAAATTTTGCTTCTTGCAGTTAAAGCCCAGAGGAATAACAGGCTGGCAGTTTTGTTTTATGCATAACAGCAGATGTGAAATAACACCGAAGGAGCAATTAACCTTTTTCTTATTTCCTGGTAGCTGTATTCCTTTGATACATGCAGAAAACTCAGTAACTGTATGCATGAAAGGGAAGCAGCGGGTTTCTCTGCTGCTCTCTGAGGACCACCAGCAGTGAATGACATTTCAACTGGCTGTACTTGCACAGAAGTTCAAAATATCTGCTGCACAGGCAGATTAAATTACATTTATTATCACTAATATAGTGCAGAATTAGCCTTCTTGTCCTTAAACTATGCTTTCAGTTTATTCTTTTTGTAATTAAGGAGCAATGAACCAACAATAACAGTGTCTACAGTGTAATGGATTATACTCATTGTCAATACAACATCATAACACAATGGATTTGTGTCATTATTTATGATGCAAATGTTAGACATAAATGCCAAAACGTGCATGTGATAAATGAGCTTTTTAGAAAAAAAATCAGCAGAAACATTTTATACTTACTATGAATCACAACGTAAAAAGCTACCAGGTGGGAAACCTGCTGTCAAGTCAAATGTGGTTATAAAACTAAATTATTACCATCACGTTCAATAAATTGGATTTGTATTGAAAAGTTGCTCAGCTGACTAAGGGAACATAAATAAAGTTTAAACTTTATTTCTGTTTATTATGATTTTCGTCTTAAAATTTTCCTCTTTTAAGATTAAAATATTGCATCAGATCAGTAAAAAATATTTTTAATCAAAAACTGTGGAATCAATAAGAACTACGCTTAATACCAGTTTAATTGTTGTGATTTTAAAAATTTATTTTTTATCTAACAGTCCACATACATCTGGAAAGTATTTATGTTGCTTCAGTTTTATATATATATATATATATAGGAAACAGATAAAGAGAATGTATTATGCATAATTCACAGCCTAAGTGCTTAAAAAAACATCAAGCTGGTTTTTGACAAGTTAATGTTTTTAGAACCATTTCAAAAACCTCTTGATTGTTGAGTCAGCAGCCATGACCCTTCATCTAGTGCAACCCCGGCGGAATTCCATCCGTTACCTAGCAACCCCGGCGGAATTCCACCCGTTACCTAGCAACCCCGGCGGAATTCCACCCGTTACCTAGCAACCCAAGCCAAGCTCAGCCCAAGCTCAAAATAGATGGGACTAAAATCTCATTACATACAAATTATTTTCTTTTGAAAAAATGTAATGAAGACGTTTGTGTTGCCCATAAATCCTAACCTGTTCACGGAAACATAATAGGTCACATTCGAAGTCGGTAAAAAGTCGAATCTGAGGTTTGGCCGTCTTTCTTCTAATGTTTGTTTCAAACAAAAATCACCAGAAACGAAGAATCTGTTAAAAAGGAACAGTCAAAGTTCAGAGCTCACTCTGGTTGAAATAAAGTTGTGGGGTTTTGAAAGTTTTATGGCTGCAAACCTCAGTGAAATGACTTTGCAAAGAACAATGTGAGAGACAGATTATTAAAGGTCATAGCTTAAGGTCACTGCTTCTTAATGTGTAAAAACTGTTGACTCGGGAGATTTGCTGAGTTTCTTTTTAAAGACGTTGACATTATAGAGCGATTATAAAGCTCTGGACTATTAAACTAATACATTAGAGGCTGTATGATATAAGATTTATTGCCATATTAACACAAATATCTTTATTTAGCTAAAAAGCTAAAACTACGTCCCTAAAGAGAGACGCTGGCAGAATGTCTGGCGTTGCATTCACAGCTGCTGCTGACTATTGAAGGTATTTGAGGTTTTTCCTTTCATCAGGTGTCAGCAGACGGATGTAAAAATAAACCATTCATAATGCGGAGATGATTACTGTGAGGAGTTTAAACATTTCCATTTTCCAAATGACTGAGTCAATTTATCAAAACCTGGAGCAGCTCATGACCAAAGCCAGGCGTGTTCGCCACCTCTTACCCTCAATATGCAGCATTTCTACATTGTTCTCATTAGGTTTGTTTACAGGGATTTCTCATTTGTGACCCATCATCTTGATACAGATATTTAAGCTGGAGCTGCAGTTTCAGTTTAATGACTGGCCTTTACAGTTACTACAACAACATTTATACTTGTCTGATTTTCCCTTCAGTGTTTTAATTGAGCTGCTTGAGTTTCCTGGAAAATAACTTAGGATGATGTTTCCATTTATTCTGTAAAGATCAGGCGCACACACACGCACACACACGCACACACACACACACAAACAAAATATTTAAAAATAAACATAAATATATGCAAACTTTGTACATGCCGTGAAAATGCGTAGCAACCACGCTACAGAATTAAATAATAACGCTGCAAAAACACAAAATGTTGCAAAGTATTTACGCCTAGTTTTTACACTTGAAATAAGACAAACCTAACTGGAAATATAAAAATATAAAATAGCTTTAAATCGATAATTCTTTTATTTTGAAGAAAATCTTATGCAATTTTCTTATGCTAATTCATTTTATTTGCAAAAATACTACAAAACTCACAATCTTACCAAGTATTTTTGGTTTTGTTTCAAGTGTAAATAATTTACTGCACTTGAAATAAGACAAAACTAGAAAGTAACTTTTCAGCAAGATATAGGAACTTGTCTTAAATCATATTAACAAAAATTACCAGTTCCACTGGTAGGTTATTTCACTGATTGAATTTTCACCATGTAATTGAGCAATTTGACATTTCTTAATAAATTTTCTCTCTAATTTAACAAAAGAAAAATCTGTCTTTTGTTGTGGTTTGTTTATCTTGTATCATAATTGGTTTATTTACCAAAAACGCAACGGAAATCCTTCTTGCATCACAAGAGTCACATGATCAACAACAGGATGTTACTTCTGACGGAAACTGCAAAGAAGACAACAACAGGAAGTAATTGGAGGATAAACAGTGCGCCATGTTTTTGAATGGATTTTAGGGTTAGGGTGGTTTTAAATTGTGTTTCTTGTTTAATGGAAACACCGTCTTTGCAAAATTGTTTTTTTGTCAACATTAGCAGAATATTGACAAAGTTTTGCAAAGTAGATTCTTAATTTTTGGCTTCTGGTTTTATATAGCGTTCTCAGATCTCCTCTCATTGTTACATTGTTAATGAGTGATTTTGCTGTGAATAGACATATTGTCTCATCTTTTTGGTGCTCTAACGCCGCGGCTGACAGTGAAAAAGTGGCTGTGAGTTTAGCAAAAGGAGCCTGAGCACAGAGCAGTAGGCAACTCTGAGCTTCTGACAATATTAATGGATTGTGTTACGTCAGCGCTGGGAGTTGTGAGCAAATGTAAACTCCATGGAGATCAGCGCTCTGCGAGGCAAGTCCGCCTCTCCAGGCCCAGTCAGCTTCAGACATTTGCTTTCTACGGCAGCGTAAAAAGGCAAAGGGACGTAGATACAAAGGACATTGTCACCAACACAAAACATTTTTAAATTTAAAAATCAAAAATTTGTTAGAAAAAAAGGAGACATTTTGACACTGTCAGAAAATTTCTAGGGAAAATATGGACATTTTCTGACTTTCAACTGTTTTACTTTTGAAACTAAGACATTTTAACTCAAAATATCTGAGTTGTTTTTCTTATTTTTTCTTGAAAATTTATGTGATTAATCTAAAAATTTCTGAATATTTTTTAGTAAATTATTGACTTTTTAAACTTAAAAAAGTTTTTTTCTTCTATTTACTCCGTCCCCAATCTGCTGTTGTAGTTTTAATCTAGTTCCTGTATTGTTTATTTTAGTAGTTATTTTTATTTGGTATTTATGTGATCTGCGTTTGCTGTGCATTGTTAGTTGTTTATGTTGAATGACCCACATGATTATGTGGTAATTCTTGCAGACCTCATGCAGAGATGCATGGAGATCCAAATAAAAGAAGCAAACAAATCGCCGTTTCATCACACAGCAGCAGACAGACAATTAACAAAAACCCAATTCTCGATTAGTCAGTTTGGTCAAAAACGGCATTGATGTAGAATATTTCTATAAGTGTTTCTCTTTTTATGAAATCTTAACACAGCACGTTCATGTGAAGCGTTTCTTGTTTCTAAAACTGAGTTTGTTTTGCACCGGGTCCAGGGAGAACCTCCAGGCGTTTCCAGCTCATTCTGGGTGATTCCAAGACATAATAGATATAAAATGTTCTGGAACGACTGCAGGGTTTCTTCCCAGTGAGATGCCAGAAAAACCTGTTAAATTGGTACCAAAACTACCTCAGCTGTCTTTTATCCTCCTGTGAAGGAGCGATGGCTTTAAAAAAAGGAAATATGGGGTTAAAGGTGACATGTACATTGTTTTTTGTTTTTCTTGTAGACATCCTCTTAAGGATTTTTGAAATTCATTATTTTGATTTACCTCCAATATGTTTTTTGTCTTGTCTTCCATGTTAAACCTCCAACCCTGCTAGAATTAAACACTAATTGTTCTAAATGTAAACGTTGCAAATAAGTTTTTTACCCATCCAAACAGGGAAAGTATGATCAAATCACAGTTTTTCATATTTCCAAGTGTTTGAACTCTGCAGTAAATTATGTGACATGAAGGGTTTTAAAAAGTAACTTCTGTGTAAATCAATGCATTTTAGCACCTGAATAATTACAAACGCTGCTGCTGCTGCTGCTGCTGCAGAGCGTATGGATTAAAGGTAATACACCGAACGCAGCCCAACTGGAAAGAAATCAACCGTGAAATTCCTCAGTCTCCAGGGCGGTGATCTTCACCTACTTTTCAGATGATGTGACAGCTTTTATCGTTAGAGACAGCCGTCCGAGGCCAGAGGTACGATGTAAAGAAATGAGGAGGAGAGTTTATCCACCGTCATTTCAGAGTCTCTCAACCTGCTGTCTTACCCGAGGGAGTGCAAGCCAACAATAAACCTGAGTTAACACCCGGCGGTTTGATATATTGACAATTCAGGCGTAATGCCTCCCCACTCCGTCATGTTATCGCCACATCAACCTTATAATTCAATTTGCAGCCTGAATCCGTCGTAAATGGCATTTAAGGTGGTTCTTCTATTATTCTTATCGGTGCCTTTGAATTCCCAGAGACTGTTTGGTCTATTGTGAAATACTCATTAAAACGGGGCAGAATATTTAATCAACTTGAACTTTTCAAGTTATTTCAGGTCTTTGTGTGAAATTAAAGGGTAAATTTGCCGCCTGTTTTAAAGAAAATCTCACATTTTCAAGGTAAAACCCATAAAAAAAAAATCACAATATTTTGTAGTCAATAAGTACAAAGAGCCTTTAGAGAAATGTAATGCAAAACACAGAATCTTATGAAGTACTTTCGTCTGGTTTGTACAGAAATTGTCTTAGTTCACTCGAAATAAGACAAAAATAACTAACAAGCTGCTTTTCAGCAACAAATAGGAGCTTCTTTTAATTAATAAATATTAAAGAAAAAGTACTGGTTCCTCTGGCAGATTATTTCACTTTTAACATGTTGAGTTACATTCCCCAGGCACTGCACCGTTACCTAGCAACGCAAACCGATCCCAGCCCGTTGCCTGGCAACCCAGGCAGAGCTCCAGCTGGATGCGCTTTACAATGGCTGCTGGAAAATGATAATGAAATGATAATGTTGACCATCCAGAAACCACTTAAAGCATCCTTGTTGGATGTGTAGGAGGCTCTACTAATGCTTTTCAAAGATGTGTAATTGCACATATCCAACTTCACATGCGAGGGTAAAGCAGCAGCTTGTTGGACTTAAAGTGCCAAGGTGCTTTAAAACAGCTAATTATGACTAAACTCTCTTAATCTAAGAAGGATTTTGTGCCAAAAATGTAATGAACTTGTTTTGTAGGGTAATGAGTCGCCTTTAAATAATCCGGACACCGTAGTTCTTTTCTCATGTAGCTGAGTTTCCTTGTAAACGTGTTTGTGAGGAACCGCTGGAGATCAGACGCAGGCGCGGGACACTCCAGCTCTGTGTTTACAACCTGAGCCCTTGAGTGAAGCCTCCAAGAAACGTCAATACCAAACCTTATTGCAGAGTCACCTCCAGATCCAAAATTGACCCTGAACTCATTTAAGCAGTTGTCTGCTCGATGCTTCACAGGGAACTGAGCGGCGTGGTACAATGAATACAGATGCTTCAGGCTCTTATTGTGCTGTCCTCAACTGTTCTGCTGGGTTTAGTACTCTGCTAGTTCTGTAGTTTCCATTGGATTCACCCTTTTTTTTAATGTGGTTGTTCCAGCAAAGAGAAGAAAAATACAAAAATTGCTGTTGATAATTGAATGCTGACCAGCTCTCGCAGTAATAAAGATAAAAGAGGACTGAACGTGTTGCATAGCAATCCCATAACCTCTAATAGCATTTCATTATTATTTACAAGCACTCGTTATTTCCTTGTCATTATGTTGCTGCTAAAACTGCCCTGTTTGCTGCTTTAGCTAATTCAAAACCAGATTTAATTTGATTTTATGACACGCTGTTGTTGTTGGGTTTGTGCTGCACATTAGAAGTGCCAATAATTTAACATTAAATTAGTGCAAATTAATGTCAGGATGGAAACAAAGCCTTTATTTTAAAATCACACAATAACTCTTTAGTGCGGCCTGATGTTTTAAAGTTTAATCCTTGCCTTGTTCTGATGAAAGAGAAAATAATCTGCTGTAATCCAGAAATAATTTATTTGTGAAACATTAAACACTCAAATTTAATTTTATTGTGATTGTGCACAGAAATTTCAAAAAGCTAAATAAAATTTTAAAAAAATGTTGTGCAGCTAATGCTAATGCTAATGCTAATGCTAATGCTTCTAGTTATACGGCACTGTTTGTAAAGTTACGCTGTTAAAACTTAACGCTAATATTTTGGATTATTTAATCAGTGATAAAGAAAAAAGAAGTGGGAGTTAATTTTTCACCATGTTATTCATTCATCTATAAATGTCTTAATCAAACTAAGCATTTAAACTAAATATTTAGTTTATGCACTAAATATCTAGCTCCAAACAAAATATCTCATTTGTAAGCTAATATCTAGCTTGAAGCTAAATATTTAGCATGAATATAAACATTGAACTTCTAACTAAATATGTAATTAGTAATCTTAACATTTAGTTTATGAACCAAATATATAGCTGCAAACTAACTAATTGGTAATCTAAATATTTAGTTTCTAATATAAACATCTGACAGCAAACTCAATATTTGGTTTGGAGCTAAACATGCAGACTGGGGCTAATTGTTTAACTTCAAACTAAATATGTCGCTAGTAATCTTAATATTTAGTTTGGAGCTGAACATTTGCCTCAAAATTAAATATTTAGCTAATATGCTCATATTTTATTTTAAAACTAAATATCTGGCTTCCAAATAGATATTCAGTTTGAAGCTAAATGCTTAGCTTCAAACTGGATATTCTGAAGCTAGCTATTTAGTTTGAATCTATACATTAAGCTCACATGTAAATATTTAGCTATGCTAAATATAACATTTATATAAAATATAAAAGTTTTGAAAAGTTTTCTACAAACCAAATTTGAACCAAATGTTGATCCAAACTAAATAGTTTGGTGCTTAGTTGAGAAACTAAGTAATCCATATATTTAGCTTATGTAGCTTGATAACTAAATATTTAGATGTTTATAAATTAACATGGTGAAAATTTGACTTTAAAAAACAAACCCTGTTAATTCCTAAATAACCCAAATTATTGCCGTTAATTTTGACTTAACAGCAAATGGCTCCCATTGGTCCTCAGCGTTGTGTAAATCTGTTTTTATTGTTATTTATCGACACAAAGATGCTCCACAATGGATGTGTGAGTTCACCAGGTTGGCAGACGTTCACACGCTCTGCAGATTGCTTTAGGTTTTTCCTCCTCCGGCGTCTCAGACGGAGGAGTTTATTCCCTCGTGCCAATTGATCAAAGAAGAGAGAGGATAAAGGTTTAGTTTTCCCAGAGTGTCGCCATCGCCTGCAGCCGGGCGATCATCACTAAAACATGTTTCCTCGTGACAGCTGATGGAAACGCTGTGGCTTTAGGTTCATTCAGACTTTTCAAAAGAGATTTTTCAGGCTAGGAATCAGTTTGCTGCAGATTCTAAAAGATTTTTTGCAGCATTTTTTGTTGCCAGTGTTAATCTATTTCCATATTTAAATAAGAAAAAATAAAATTAGAAGGATACAGTTCAAATATTGATCTCTGTAATCTGCTTACAGATGATGAAAATCCCAGATTCTGTTTCAAAAATGTTAATTTTGCTTCTAAAAATCTGCAAAAACAATTTTTTAATAGAGAAATATTGTCTTAAAGATTGCTAAATTATTGACACCTTTCATAATTATTCAGAAAATAATATTGAAAACTAAGCTGGAGAGAGCCTCATTTCCAAATGTTGACAGAAAATTGGGTGGAAGGAAAAAGTGTGGTACAAAATTGTGTGAAAATATGGCATTATTAAGTGAACCTCTTTTAGATGTTTAGTGGAGAAATGCTGTAAACAATTCTGTATCTAATCTTTAAAATTTGAGTTGAATTATTGAAAAATAATTGTAATCATATTTTAATCCACTAATGTCAGTTAGTGGATATAACAACTGACATAATAACATCAGTTATTATAAGAATAATAAGTCATAATAAAATGAGGAAAAAGTAATAATATTATGAAAAGAAAGATACATTTTTCTTAGCGCGGCCCAAACTCTCAGTTGTTCTCTGACCTAAAACTTTTTGAAAAACAGTTCCCCTCCTCGCCTGTGGGGGCGCTGCACCACGAACCACTGAGGGCATCAACACAAACAAAAACAGAGTAGCGTCCATTTTAGCGGTTTTAGAATTTCTCTTTAGCTTGTGGTTAAAAACCGGGAGTCATTCGTCTCGCTAATGCCAAGCTAACGTGTTTGCTCTGGTTGTATTTACCCAGGAAGCCCTGAAAGATGCTAGTAGCATCATTTTTGCTTATTTCTGAAAGTGCAGCAGCAGGAGTGTGGGTGATGTGTGTGTATTAATAAAATGTGCAGGTTAGAGACGCTACATGAATTATATAAGATGTTATCTGAGCTTCTTGCTGCCTAACGGCTCCAGGCTGCAGAAATTACCTGGAAGTTCAACAAACCGATAAATAAATCTGAAGGATTGTGGAGGAACACGTTCTCTGTAGATCCCAACATTTTCTATCGTATATGAGGAACTTTACTTGGAATCATGTTTTATAAGAATAGTAAACATCCTGCAAACTTTTAACTTTTCAAACTCATAAATTTCCTTTTTTATATATAGAAAATATCTGAGACTACTCTCTAAATTTCTTATTTTTTCTTGCAATTTTTTAACTTTTCAAACTTAAAAACTTCCTTGTTTTTTTTTTCTGGAAGATATCAGATTAATCTCTAAATGTCAGATTTTTTTCTCGTTAATTTTTGGGTTTTCAAACGTAGAAATGTCCATTTTTTCTAGAAAATTTCCAAGATTAATCTAAAAATTTCTTTTTTCTTGCAAATTTTTCACTCAGAAAACTTTTTTTACATAAAATATCTGAAATTAATTTCACATTTTTTGAGTTTTTTCCTCATATTTTTTTTATTTATTTTTAAACTCAAGACGTTTTCAGTTTTTTCTTAGAAAACATGAGATTAATCTCAAAATGTAATTTTTTTACTTCAAACTCAGAAGCTTCTTTGTTTTCAAAGAAAATTTGAGGTTCATCTCAAGAGCTTGGAGGAAAGTTTTCATTTACTTTTCTTCCAGTTGAGAGCTGCTAACCTAAATGCACCAAAGTGAAAACATTAATGTTCTTTAAAATGCATTTTAATCCAGGTTATTCCTGCCGGTCCATTTGCTAAATGCTGATTAGTTCCTGGTTATGTTTCCGCTCTGCAGCTGCGGCCTGCATGTGCTAAGCTAATGTCCAGTTTAATACGGGTCATGGAGATAAATCACTGGAGATCTCATTACTTAATCAGTCTCAGTTACAGTGTATTAATTAGAACAATTAGATCCGTTTGGGTCAAAATGTCCCTTTAATGTCTAAAGAAAACAATTAAAAAAGATGGTTTGGTTCCACTTTATGTGTTTCAAAGGAAAAGAGCGAAACCTTTGATTTTCCTCTATGGGTTTTGTAATAAATGTGGAAGTTGGACATTTTCACCTGCATGTTCACATTTCCATTTGCCTGGAGTCTCTTCAGATTTCCATAGGACGTGTCCCCTTTCCTGTTTCATCTCTCATCAGGCGGTTCATTAATATTAATGGAGAAATCTTTGATGCATTTTAGAGCGAATAGTATAGCAGAGAAAAGAGGAGAAACGCCTTGAAGCTGCAATCACTGGCAGCGTTCAAGTGTCCAAACTTTTTGCCATAAGGGCCAAAACATGTGAAGCAGAAACCATTTGTTTTTTTAAATAAATATACATTTTATAAGAACAATTTTAAAAGATTATTGAGCAGATAAAATCTTTCATTGAAGTCAACAAAATATTTAGATTTGTAGGAACAAAAATTATTGAAAATATTATATGTGTCAAAATTTTGGTCCAGCAGAGACTCAAAAACTGTAATTGAGTAACATTTGTAATCTACTTATGTTGTTTATAAGTTAGATAGGAAGGAGGCCACAGCTGGTTATTGTTGTCATAGCAACAGCCTACCAAGATGGCTACTTACTGGCAGATTATTTCACTTCTGTAGTGAATTAATCACATTTTAATCAAAGTATAGACTTATTTAAAATTCAAAACCCCTTTTTTCTGATTAACTGAATAGGCAGACATACATTGCAAAGTATTTTTGGTCTAGTTTGTAGTTCAAATATCTTAGTACGCTTGAAATAAGACAAAACTGACTTATAAGTAACTTTTCAACAAGATGTAGGAGCTTGTTTTGGGGTAAATAATTTGTTAAAATTGATCAAAATGTTCTCCTGGCAGATTATTTTGTTTATAACATGATAAAAATGTTTAATCATACGTGAAATAATCTGCCAGTGGAGGTCGTACCTTTTCATCAATATGAACAAATTATTTATCTAACACAAGCTGTAAACTCGGTTTCTGATTTTATGTGTTCTACGATATTTCCCCTGGAAACTCTAAAAAAAAACTACTTGGTAAGATTTTGTGGTTTTGCAGTGTAAAAGATGAAAAAGTGCCCAACCAACAAATGACCCCTGCTCCGCATTTGGACCCCAGGTGGTCCGGTTGACGTTTAAGGCCCACAGCATTAGCCGACTTCAATCCTGGCTTTTCTTTACGCTTCATTTGGTTGTTTCTTTGTCTGAAATATTCAGACAGCTCACAACCAACTGCAAAGGCCCAGCGACGAAACCCAAATGACATGAATCCACATCTCAGGTTGCAGAAGGCTGCCGGGAATCGTAATGTGTGAATTTCCTCTCAAGCGTCCCTTTCAGACATTCTGCCTGAGGGAGTTTCTGTTCCTGCAGGATGTGCTTTGCAGCCCATGTCAGCGCGTCTGGTCTTGGGATGGTCACTGACAAAACTGGGCCAGATATTCTGGAGTATAAATAGCTGCCAAGCTTGTGCAAAGGCCAGGATTTGGTATAATCGTCTCTGCATGGAGGCCATTTATGCTGCCAGCTAAACGATCCAATCATGTTGCATTGACAAAACGCTGACAGCATAAAGCCGAGTGCAGCATTTTGGCAAAGCTTTGAAAAAGCCTTGCCATCGTTTGGGATTTTAATATAATAAGATATACTAAAGCTTAAAGATTATGGGTTTTTCTGTTCATTGAGTCGGTCGTTATCTTGCATGTTATTGTTTATATCTGGAAATTGGTACATCTGCACACAGCTGGAGGACAAAAAGAGAATTTTTTTCCCATGCCATCCATTATATCTGCATTATAACAACTCACTGTCACTGGAAAACCAGAATCGATGGCCATGCTAACTAGCCTTAGCTAATAGGAGAGAGCAAAGGGACGAGGGTGATTGACAGCGCTAAGTCCCGCCTCCTGGCTCTGATTGGTTGTTTCTAGTTTGGTTAGAAAAGTTCGATCTTTTCACAGATCATCTCAGATTATACTGTCATAACATGGTGGCAGTTTTAATAAATATATAAAAATAAATATTTTTATAACAGTTATATCCTGCAGCTTTAAACACCAAGTGACCAAGTGGTTTCTATGGTTACAGAAACAGAAATTTGGCCATTTCTACATAATTTGGTTCAATTTAAAGTAAGTATTGTAATATGTAGAAATATATTTCCTCCCAAACTTCTTCCTATTTCTTCTTTTTCTTGGCTTTTGAAATTCAACTTACAAACCAGCAGCAGGACATGTGAATACTTTAATAACTAACATTATATTTTGACACATTTTTGTTAGAATTTGTCAGACTTTGAGTTTAGAGTCATAATTTCAGCACCATTTTCAGCATATTTAATTTAATTCATGCCTTTGGTTACATTTCCTTCAGTTTCTTGGGTTTTTTGCAGCTTTCAGTGATCTGTTTATTTTCTCACCGGTTTGAAAAACAGGAATCAAAGTTGCCTGTAAACATTTTTCTCTGCATTTTTGCACAGAAACATGACATATTTATGGTGTGGAAGAATAACAGTGGGTGTTTGAAAGCTTCCTGCCAGGTGTTATCTGGATTTTGTTTGACATTATAATAACCAAATCCACTTTAAATGTCTGACCAGTCACACAGTTTTGTCAACAACACTTAAGAAAAAAGTCTTGTCCAATATTTGTGAATAACAAGCAGAAACAACCAACAAACTTTGGCTGCAGAACAGAATCGTGTCGTTGTTTTCTTAAAAGTTGGTGACACAGAACCAACTTTTTGGTTCTTGTAAAGTATGTACAGTATTGTAATTAATGTCAGAATATTCTGGTCAGACCCGGAAAGTTTAGACAGAGAGAATGTTATATTCCCAAAACACAGGAAGTAAAAACTCCTGCCAGAGTGTCAGGAGTTTTTAAGATGGATCAGGACAGGAAAACATAAATACGTTTAAGATTTCTGCATTTTAAATACATGAAGAAGAACCAGAACCGATTATTACCATTGTTAAGCTGTTTGCATCTTTCACATTAAAGGTTCCTATCTTATACACATGCAACTTAAATGTGAAAACATGTTTCAGAGCACAGAGTTATGCAACTTCAAACACATTTACCTGTTTATTTATTTACAGGTTTATTTTGTCTCTTGTGTTTTATTTCCTGCAAATTTCCCCACTGAGAGAAAAAAATAAAGAAATATTTACTGTTTATTATGCATTAATTAATGGTTATCGGGAGACTATTTGCTAAAATAATGTTTACAAATGCCTACAAGGTATAACAACTCATAGGTGGACAGATTTGGCTCAGATAAACTGGATTAATGCATAATAAATAATTATTAATGAGCCATAAAGTCCTTAGAAATGAATTAATTTATTAATTTTTTCCAAACTATTTATTAGCAATAAGCTAAGGCTCATTGTATAGTAGAACCAGATTATTTTATTACAGCAATTAAAGAAAAAAGTCAAGCGTTTAGTTAGTATGAGGAGGTTTTTCAGCTGGATCGAATGGAAACACTTTTTTCTCATCAGGAGTTGCAGGAAATTACAGAAAAGATGACAGGAAGTGGTTTTAGGATGATGTTTTTTAACAACTTATCACGCAAACAAACTTATTCATGTATGATTTTAATTGTTTCTTATTTAATGGAAAAACAGCAAATGCAAAATAAATTTTTTTCGAACTGTGCAGAATATTGACAAAGTTCTGCGACATTTTAATGGAAACGCAGCAAATCAGAGCATCGCTGGCTGAGTTTCCATCGACCGTAGAATAACTAAAATTACGAAAATAAATTCCCCAAATGGAAAAAAAATCTTTGTTTTCAATAAAAGGTTCTTGGGCTTGGATGAGTCACATGATCAACAACAGGATGTTACTTCTGGCGGAAATGACAGACGACAACGACAGGAAGTGGCTGAAGGATGATGGCTGGATGGAGTGAACAAACTTATTCTAGTGTGATTTTAATTTCATTTCCTATGCAATGGAAACACTGCGATTGGATTATATTACAAATAAACTTTATTTGCATATTATGTTAGTTGTGCAACTTACAGTAAATTTTCCTGTTTGCTGAAAAATCCTGTAAGGTTTTTACTGGAGATGCGAATCTTTCTGTCTTGTGAGTCAATTCTGAGTTTTAGGTTCTCGATTCGATTGTTAAATGACTTTCGAGTCAGAAACCAATTTTTCTATTCAAACAGCCAAAAAATAGTTTTATTTAAAATGATTCTATAATGTCTGTATGTTTTCATAACTTTTTATTTTTGTTTTTATCATGGAAAGCGCGACAAAAATAAACTTAATTCATTGATTGATTGAATCAATCAATCGGTGATCCTGGAAGAGTCGCTTTTTTAATTTTAAAATGAAAATTAATTTTAATTTTAATTTTAAAATTTTAATTTTAATTAATTAATTAAAATTAATTTTAATTTTAATTTTAATTAAAATTCATTTTTATTTTAAGCACAATCCCAGGATTAATAATTGCGATTCTTTGCATAAACTATTTTTATTTTAGTTTGACCCTTTTCTGTAAATTCTCCTGAGGGGAAAATCCAGGATTATTTTACGGTTTTGTGAAGACAAGACAGTAACATGTCTTCCTCTTGAATTTGACAGTTTAGCTGCCAGAGTTTCCAACATTTCACAACTTTAAAAAAGGTGAATATTTTGAGCCATTATTACAGAGAACTAAATATTTACTTTGAATCCAGACGAGAAAGTTTATATAACATGAATTGTCCTGAAATATTGAGGATTAGTGGCTGCAGACGAGCTGAAAAATAAAAATATCCTAGAATGAAAGGTTGAAGCTGCTGGACAGTGACGGCGCCGCCTGGCAGCCCGACATCCTGGCGCTGACGGCGCCGTCACTGCAATAAACGGGCCTGTGCTGGATGACCTTTGATCCCTCTGAATCAGTGATAAGGTTTGCAGAGCGACTCTTCCAGGATCACTGATAACCGGACGTGACGAAGAGCGAGCAGAACGCGACAAAATGTGCTGCAGGAAATGGAGGAGAGAAGAAGAAGAAGAGGCGAAAACAGACGTCAGGCTGATTTCTGTCCAGGAAAAACCCGGTCCGGTTCAAGATCCACAGAAAACAGAGCTCTATGGAAATGAGTCAGGCTGGTTTATCACCCAGAAAATAACTGAAAAAATGAATCTGATAGCAGCACAATAAACTTTAAACTCACAGCTTCAATGTTTCAGGGATTAGAGGAAAAAATGGAAATAAAAAATTAAGAGAATAAAATCACAGTATTACAAGAATAATCAGAATATCACAACTTTTCTCCCCAAATATTCCGATTCTATTCTCATAGATTAGAGAGTAGAATCACTTTATTCTTGTATCAGTAAATAAAGTGATAACAAATATTTCCAAAAGTTTTTTGTAGAATATTTCTGAGATCAATCTCAAAATTTCTTTGTTATTTCTACCACATTGTCAACTTTTCAAGCTCAGAATTTTCCAAGATTTTTAAATTTTTTAAATTAATTTTCTAAGATTAATCCAAAGATTTCTGTGTTTTTCAGCTAATTTAATTTTTCACCTTTCCAAACTGAAGCAATTTTTTTTTTTTTTAAGATTTCAGATTTTTTTTGGAGAAAATTTTCAAACTCAAACATTTTCAATATTTTTTCTAGAAAGTTATTTTTTCTCCATCAAATTTAAAAAATTTCAAGCTCAGAAATTTCTTGAAATTTCTGAAAATTTAAGACAATCTCAAAATTTCTAAAATTTTATGTAAAGATCAAATTAGCTTCAGTTTTAAAATTCACACATTTCTACTTACATAAATTGGAATGTCATGAAAACGTGAAATATTTTTTGTCAATCATTTTTGAACATAAAATTTTATATTATGTAAAAACGGTTAAATATTTCCAGACTTTCTTGATTTTAATTTATGAAACCCAAAATTTAGCGTCTGAGAAAGTTGGAATATTGCAGAAAAAATGATGTTTTGGACATTCCCAAATCAGTTAGTTAGATATTAAAACGAGAAAACAAATAAGTAGTGAATGAATGAAATGAATGAATGAATTGTACCAACAGGGAGTTTAATGCAGAACTTGTTTTTATTGACTTTTCTCATGTTTTTATTTGTTCAAAGCAGATTTTTTAGTGTAAGTCAATATTTGCATTTAAATGATGATTTCTTTTGTCTACAACAGTAAAATAATTGTATTTGTTCATTTTCTTTCCATCCTGTTGCAAATCTGTGCAGTGGAGGAGAAAATGTTTACTTTTTATTGCTCATATTCAGAGATAAATAGTGACTAGTTACATTTACTCAGTTACTGAGTAACTTTTTGAAAAAACAAAAATATTTTGACCAGATTTTACTCTTTACTTTTCTTATTAAGAATTATTTCTTTTCTTATTTGAGTAAATTTTGTGGATTTTCTACCCACTGAATGAAAAACAAACACACAAACCTGCAGTTTCTGTTAAAGTTTCATAAGTTTTTAATTTAATTTAATTTGGAGCCATTTTTATTTTTTCTGATTTTGTTTTTTTTTACGTATATGAATTAAAATACCAAAATTTCCACTTAACTTTATATTTTTATGTTTGATGATGTTAATTTTAAATATAGAATCTGTTATTCAATACTTGAGTCGTTTTGTTTTTTTTACCAAATAATTTTTTTTGTACTCTTATTGAGATAATTTCTTTAAAACTGGTTTTTAAATTAAAAAACAAACAAACAAACAAAAAAAAACTACTAAATGAAATCAAAATAAAACAGATAAACATCTCTGGTTGTAATTTTTCAAGAACAAATCATCTTGTGCATTTAAACATTTTTATTTTTTAAGTAACTTACATCATAAATGTTTTGTACTATTATTACTAAATGATAGAGCAGTTTTAATCTTGCAGCAAACATATTCATGAACATCATATGACTCGTTTCTTTCCTTCCTAGTGTCCAGTTTGGATCAGTCGAGGCGTCGCCATGTAGAAAATGATGAAACGGATTTCATGTCAGGATTCATCTGTAATTTTCACACTGATCATCATAAATTGGTTTTTAGTGAACCAGACCTGAAAGCCTTTTGACGTCTTGAATTTAGACTCGTAGGTCTGAGGCAACCTGGATATGACATGCAGGTTGCATCATGTTGGGCCAGAACCGGCTGGGGAAACCGGCAGTCTGTCTGTCTGTCTGTGTCTGTCTGTCTGTCTGTCCGGATTGTGAAATGCGTCGACAGTGTTACAGTTGTGTCCTTACATCAAAATGTTCAGCTTATTCTGCAGACTTCTGCTGTGTCTTCTTGTAGTTTCAGATTTCATAATGTTTTACATATTTGAACTTTTATAAAACTTTCAGCTCCATTGGAAACAATTAAAATTCTTCAGAATTCAGCAAAACGTTTTGGTCTTTGACAGCTTATTACTTCTGCCTCCATCAACCTATGAACTCCATTCCACCTTTAAACAATTCACCAGATATTATTCCATCTTCCATTGATTTGGCTTTTTGATTTCTCTGACGATTCGTCAATAATTGCGATTTAAGTTTTATGCAGATTTTCAGTTTTTCAGTGTAATCAGTGACGGAGTGTGCACTCTTAAGAATGTCAGGTTGATTTTTCACAAACAAAATGCTGCTGTTGGGACATATTTCACTCTACAGAAACAATTAATGCATCAAAACGTAGCCATGGGCGTCTGCTCTGAGGACATATGAGGATAATTTCTGTCTTATGGTTTTCTTTCAAATAATTCCAAAGCACAGCCAAGTCACACTTCATCCGATCTCTTTAGTGTCATCATCCTGGTGAATGTTTACTGCCTTTTGGCCCAAGGGGGGCTCGTAACATTTGTCTTTCTGTCTCCAGTTGTCTTCCTGTCTCCAGTTGTCCTCCTGTCTTTCTGTCCCCAGTTGTCTTCCTGACTTTCTGTCTTTAAGATGTCTTCCTGTCTTTAAGCTGTCTCCAGTTGTCTTCCTGTCCTCAGTTGTCTTCCTGTCTTCCTGTCTCCATTTGTCTTCCTGTCTCCAGTTGTCCTCCTGTCTTTCTGTCCCCAGTTGTCTCCTGTCTTCTGTCTTTAAGCTGTCTTCTTGTCTTTCTGTCCTCAGTTGTCTTCCTGTCTTTTAGCTGTCTTCTTGTCTTTCTGTCCCCAGTTGTCTTCCTGTCTTCCTGTCTTTAAGCTGTCTTCCTGTCTTTCTGTCCTCACTTGTCTCATCTCTGTCCCTCTCCAGTGTCTTTGGTGCGTTCATCCAGCAGATTAGCATTCTCTCTGCTGCTTTCCAAGGAACATCAATTTTTCTACTTACTGTAAACTCTTTCCTGCCAGAAGCAGATAACTGACAGTCAAGTTGTGTCTAAAAAGACGGAAACAGAACAGTAAAAAATCAGCAGATTGTTGTGCATTAACCAACAGTTCTCCAAAAATGCACCTTCCTCCTCGTCTGAAAGCTGCACAGATGGAGCTGCAGACTTTAAAGCTACTGACTTGGTCTCATTTATATGTCTGGCATGGCCCAAAACACTATCAGTGGTGTTTACTGAGACCAGATTGCTTGTGTAAATGTCCGTGGCACACAGTTCGGTGTAGTGCATCTCGCTGACATAATGAGCAGCTGCTGGCTTTATTTGACACATGCATTCACACCGGAGCCAGGAACACCATTACTGACATTCAGAGCGCAGCGTGTGAACAGCCCAGCAGTAAACACATGTTTTCACTTACAAGCACAAATGCGATGCTAAACGTCATCAATCCAAATGTCCCGTTTCTAGCATGATACAAACTGGCACAACTCAACTTCCATCTGCTTCCAGAGTAGCAACTGGGCTCAGTCCAGACACACCAGTTAGTTTGTTTTATGCTAAACGATTTAACCCTTACAGAGAAAGCAAAACACAATGTTTGGATTCTGTTTTAACCATTTGTAATGTTGCCAAACTTCTGTTCATTTTAGAAAGATCAACTCAAAGCTTTTAGTAAATTTTTTATCAAACTCCAGTCACTTTGACCAGAAAGTCCAGTTTGTTTTTATTCAATCTCTGATCTGCTTACAAACCTCGGTCTCAGTTCAGTTTAAGTGAACTCTGGTTTGGTTTGAATGCATATTTGAACACTAAATGGACTGAAACCGCTTCAAAAGCAGGAAGTGAAACACGGCGCAAGGCATTCTGGGTAAAATACAACCAAAACAATCGTGTCAGCCAAACGCTAGTAGGAGAAATGCCTTGTGGAATCCTACTCTCCATTTTTGTTCACATTTCACGAAGAAGAAAGTTGCAGTAGGTGTCTTCTTCAGAGGTTTTTGTGTCTTTTTCTTCACTGGTTGTTGGTGCACTGCCCCCAGAGGCCAGGAGGGGAACTGCAACAGCTGAAGATGTAACAAATTTGTTACATTCAACAAACCAAACTGAGTCTACCTGATGTTAAAACATCACAATTAATGATTACTAAATAATGCTTTTCCCAGTTAGGAAAAGCATTAATTAGAGAGTTTCAAGTTTTTGCTCTCCAACCATTTGAATTGTTTCTCAAAGAAAAAACAACCAAAGAGTTTCAAGTTATCCAACAGTGGTACAAGTATAGAAAGCTATATTTGGTTGGGGAGCATCTGCAAACATCATCTTTTATGTCTTGACACAAATTCTCAATTGGATTTGCATCTGAACTTTGAATGGGCCATTTGATCTGAACCTTCCTGAACCTCAGAGTTACGTCTTCTGCAGGTTGTTAGTGTTTTTCACTACACATAATTCTGCATTTATTCCATGAACCACAATGTTGGTTTGAGCGGAGCATCTCCTTCCACATATTTGCTGTTTTCCTTACATGACTTTCCTTACATTACAGGAATCAGGACTTTTGGCTTCAGAAATGGCCTCCATTTTTCTTCCCTGCCTGAGGAGCCGAGCAGCTGTTCTGTCAGCAGATCGTCCCACCTGGACTGTGGATTTCTGCTCCAGAGCTGACATGGGCCTCTTGACTGCCATCTAATTGATGGTTTCAAATCCCTCTAAAATAAACTGCAGTTTAATGGGGTTTGATGAATGCTGAAGCAAATCACTCCACTGACTGAGGGAGAAAATTGATATTTACAGTTTTGGTGTGAGACAAGTGTATTAACTGAAAGCTGCTATAAAATTTCTCCTTGCATTTTAGGAGAAATTTGATATTTGGATTTGTAAAAGTGGTATTAATGGTGAGTTATCAGGCTTCCTTGAACAGGTAGGGAAAGGTTGATGGCATATTCAAAACATGGTTATTATATATTTTCACAAAATCTGTCTGAAGTAATGAGATTTTAGTCTTTATCTGCTGTCAGAATGAGCTGAGCCTCTTGCCACTTTAAATCCAAATAATCTACCGGCCATGAACCTCAAACATCATGTTTACGCTCGCATGTGAAAATAGCTGCAAACAAATGTGCATTCATACAACTGTACATCTTTGAAAAGCAGAAGTGGAGCCTCCTGCACAACCAACAGGAATGCAGGGAGTTGTTTCCGAACAGAAAGCCAACGACAAAACACTTGTCTTTTCCAGCAGCCACTGTACAGCGCATGCCGCTGGTAAGCCAGCTGACCAAAGGTGCTGAAGCTCCACTTTGGTTGCTAGGTAACGGGTTGGGCTTTGCTGGGGTTGCTAGTTGAGTTGTGCCTGCTGATTTGTGTAGTTTCGTTTGGGAAGTTTGTGAAACAGCTCATTTTCCAGACACCATAAAACTGACTTGGTGTTTTTTATTTTTTTAGAAGCAGTTGAGACCCAAACTGAAGGACGGACAAAAATGTGTAAAAAGTGAATTTTACACAAGTCTCCTTTAATAATTTAGCAAGGCACAGTAGCAAGAAACGTAATGCAAGCAGGATTCTTATTCTGACGCGTCCCTGCAGTGTTTCATCTTCAAACCCAGTCAGTCTTACAGGAAGGCAGATGAGGATTCAGACATCACAACGGTAAATAAAGCTTCTGTAACAGGCTGAACCTTCTGGGTGAAGATTGCTCCATCTTTTAATTGGTAGGAGTAGGAAAAATGAAAACTGCATGCTGAGCAGCAGCTCTGACATAATTATACAAACATGAGAAGTGAACAAAAGTAATTAGTTTGAGAGAGTATTTTCTCCTGGACACAACGGCGTTTCTTTCTACCTCTGAGGCGACTTTGTGAAGGTTTATTAGACTTTGATTTCCCTGGAAAAGTTTTGTGAAATGCATCAAAAACTCAAAACTCTAATTAGTTATTTTTTGTTGAATTCCAAAACAAAAATAAATAAATGAAAATCACCAACATTTTCACTGAATAAAAATATTAAATATATTTATCCACGTTTTTCCTCAGACATAAAACTTAGAACATTGCAACTTTTGTTCTGCTTTCCACTGCAAATATCTTCGTACATTTGAAATAAGACAAAACTAACTTATAAGTAACTATTTAGATACATAAGTTTAAGTAAATAATGCCTTAATAATAATTTTAAAGTTTTAGTTCAACTGGCAGATTATTTCACTTTTAACATGTTGAGTCGCTTTACATGGGCACTGCGCCGTTGCCTAGCAACCCTATCCAGCCCAGCCCGTTACCTAGCAACTCAAACGGAGCTCCAGCACGTTTGGTCAGCTGCTTTTTTTCACTGTTTGTGTTAAAGAAGACACTTGTTGTTGACTTACTAATCAGAAACCAAAAGTACAAAGTTTTACCAAGTATTTTTGGTTTAGCTTGAAGTGCAAATACCTTAATACACTTTAAATAAGACAAAACTGACTCAAAAGTATTTTTTCAGAAAATAGAGGCGCTTGTTTTAATTAACTAATTCCTGTACTTGTTCCATTATTTCACTTATAACAAGACATTTTTACCACGTTACAATGAAATAATCTGTCAGTGGAAATAATATTTTCTCTCATTAATAAGGAATTATTGATTTAAAGCTGCAGTGTGTAAATTCCGCAAAAATATGTTTCTTCCATTTTTGTTAAACCTCTGACCATGAAACAGATAATGTGTGAAAGTAGATAATTAGTGCTACTAATGTAGTCTGCAAAAATGCACCGCTAATGATCAGAAACCACCAATCAGAGCCAGAAGGAGGGACTTAGCGCTGTCAATCACCCTCATGTATGCTACTGAATGTGCTAATGGTGGAAAAACAACCAACCTTTACAGGATAATCGTAAAGACCTAAAAATAGTAAACAATTTAGTATTTTAAGAGCAGATCTGTATCTATTCCTGCTGAATACCAGATTCCAGCAGCTCAATAATCCTTGCTCGCAGTGCGATTCTCTCCAGAATGTCCCATACATTTTTAATAACTGACAGATCTGTACTACTAGCAGGCCACTCAAACACACTCTCTGTGTCAATGAGGCACTGCTGGGGTGTGAGGTTCGGCATTGACCTGCTGGAGTCACCCTTGCAGGAAAACGCCGCCTCGCTGTCAGCGTTTGCCTCTCCAATGGATGTTGATGTAAAAAAAAAGAGCCTTTTTTGCACCTTTTACTGGGTTATGATGTTTTTCTTCCCAGAAAAAGGTTGACACATTCCAGCGCTATTGTTAGGACACTGACATTTAGCTGATGCTTACAGAGACTGGCTGCTTTCCTTTAATTAATGTGGGAGAAATAAGTATTGAAGCCGCCAATGTTTTTTTATTTCTTTAGCTATTTGCAGAAATGTCTGTAACAAGCCAATTATTTTCCTTTTAAAAGGTAATCCACACCTGCAAAGCTGCAAAAACTCAGAGAGGATATGAAAACTGTCAGCATTTATGTAGTGAGCAAATTAATATGAGCTTTAGAAATAATTGGAGCCCAATAAATGTTTGCTCATTGCCAAAGTATCACACAAGAAGCACGTCATGGTGGGTAAAAGTGAAAAACACGAGTTAAAAATGAGTTTATACACTCACACAAAGATTAAGACCTGGAATCCATGAATGCTGACTGTGCAAGACTCCACTGATGAAGAAAAATGTAAACATAATCTGGTCTGGACTCCATATGTTGTGTGTCCTGCGTGATGACATAATAACACATTGGGGGCTCGTCCGGGATCCAAAGGACGTTTAATGTTGTGATATTTATGGCCGTGGTTTTGCTTGTGGCGGCTTCTGAATGTTTATTTGCCGTATGTTTGGTAACATTTCTTTGAAACAGATTCCTGGGGTGTTTATGGAGCTACGTTATTTAAATACGAGGATAAATTTCCCAAAGTTTCCAATTTGTCTGGTGCTTGTTTTTGTTTTGGCGTATAGAATAGATATTTACCAAAAGTTTGAAATAGTTAGTTCAGTAACTGTATTCTTGTCTGTTGGTGCAGCACCTAATGACGGTTTTACAGTGAACTCAACTAAATAAAAGCGATATTAGGCGACATACTGTCTGGTTTTAAATAAACTGAACAGGAGTTAACATGATCTTTTTGATGACAGTCTTAAAAATTCCTTCACCAATGATTCATTCACTCAAATATCTTCCACATTCAGCAGATTTAGGCCAAGGTGACCAGTCCAATTCTGGGGATTATTTAATTTCCTGAGAGAATTGAATGTCTGGCACTGCAACCAGAAAAAAGTTAAGAAAAAAGAAAAGTTAAATTCTCTCGTTTTTCTGAGACGACAACGTTTCCAGCTGCTGCACAGAAGCGGTGGGTGTCTCCTGTTGGCTCCGTTATTTCAACGCTGACCCTTAACTCGACCGGCCGCCAATCCGCTGTCGTGTCTAAAGGCCGCTCTGCGTGTTGGGATTAGATCCGAGCAGCGAAATTTAGGAGATTCCAGTGTAGAGTCGGGATTAATGAGCTCAACCTGATTCCATCGTTTCCACCACAAAACGCAGCAGTAAGGAGCTGCAGCCATGGCTCACTTGAAGCCGAACTGTAGCGTTTCATGTGTTTGTGCTGCAGGTGTGTGTGTGCAGCGCAGGAATGAGCAAATGGCAAAGCGAACCCTTCATTCCTAACTGCATTAGACAGGTGAGTCATGTGGAAACAGCATTATCCTGGGGCAAACTAAGGAGAACAGAAGCTCACTGTAGTTTAGAGAAAATGCGCAAGAAAGAGCAAACAAAAAGAAACGGTCCATGCTTTAGCAAGAAGCTCGTTAGGAACTTTTCTTTCCGATAAATCCGACAGTGTTTGAATCTTTGGGTGCATTAATGTCGACTTAAGGTAAAGATTGGCTTTGATTGCTCTAATTGCAGCTCAGCTTAACGAAGAGCAAAGAAAATCTGAAATACAGAGGTTTAGAAATTCATGAAAACTGCAGCGGCATCTTGCTGGTTAAAACAGATTAAATGCTGAAGCTGAGGGAAAAAATGGGAATCTGATTATTGTTTATTCCATTTTCATTAGGATTGTTTTCACTGAGACAAATTAAAACAAATGTTATCCAGAAGTGCCATTATTATTTTACCAAACCCAGTTAGTTAGAAACCAATCAGATGTGGGACCGCAGACGACTGAAGTGTTCAGACTAATAAAACGTTAAAAAAATTAATGAAGTCGTAATGTTGCAAGATTAAAGTCTTACATTAAGAAGAATAAAGTCGAACAAAAATAAGGTAACACGAAAAATTTCCTTGTTTCTTCTAGAAAATTTCAGAGTTTCTTGGCAGGAATTTATTCCCTTATTCATTTATTTATTCTTTCTGTCCATAAAAAGTTCCTAAAACGCGTCGTATGATGGCGACTCCAGGAAACATTCACAAGTTGCTGTGAAAAATTCCTGTTTTATGATTCTGGAGCGACTCAGTAGCATCTTAAATAATTTCAGACTCTGTAATTTTTTTCTCACTGTTTCTTGTTCTAAAGTGCCGATTTTATTTCAAACAAGGCAGCAGGACATTTACCACCTCTGTGGGCAACAAACGCTTCAGAAAGCGGAACACAAACAGAACCTGGTTCAGGGAGCCGAGCCAGGTGAGAATGTTTAAAGAGTTTCTAATCAGTTTATTTTCCTCTTTCTGTTGTTGGGAGGCCCTGAACATCAGCACACCAATCATTATAACAGAACAGCAGCGGCTTTGTGCTGTTATATTTGACTGTGCTTGCTAAAGCGTGACGCCTGTAGCTGCGAACCGAGGGCCAAAATAACCCTCATGTATTGTTCAGGGCTGAGATGGGACAAACAGATTCATCTGTGCTGAAACTTGAGCGCCGTCCGGTTTGTGTGTGTGGCAAAAGCAAAGAATGCAACAAAAACAAATCAGAAAAAACATTAGAGAAATAAAAACTGCTACAACTGCAGCATAATCTGTTGGGCTTTGGAGTAAAACCTTAAATTAAAGCTTCATTCCAACATGCATAAGTTAAATGATTGCCACAAATATTTTAAGAGTAAAAATCAGCTTTAAAACATTTACTTTGCCTGACCTTGTGCTGTGTTTGTTTTTTATCCCAGACTTTTCAATAGTGCTTGCAGAAATATCGTCTGTTTTAATTTTCAAAATAAAATTAGTGTTTCGCTTTAACCTCAAGCAAAAAAAGAAACTAAAAAGTTGGAAGTAGATGGGATTCCTTTACAAAATGTGCACAAAACTTTGTTTAAACCTCCCTGAGATCTGAATCACTTCAATTCAAAATCAAAAATACTTTATTGACCCCACAGGGAAATTAAATAAAATGTCGTAACTCAAATCGATTAATTCAAATGCTTCAAATAGTTAATTTAGATAGTGGTGAGTCACCTGTAGCAGTCTGTGTCGCAGTGAATTTGAAGAAGCCTCTGACTGAAGACTCTGTTTTATGTTTTAAGAAGAGGATGATCAGGATTGTCAGTAATTTTCTGGATTTTAAATCAAACATAAATAAGTTTATTCATACAATAAGTCATTAAAAAACATTTTCCTACCACTTCCTGTCGTCATCTTTGTCATTTCCGCCAGCAATAACATCCAGTTGAGCCCATGGCTCCTTTTATGGACGCCCTGCATGTTATTATTTAAATCCAGGTATCAATTCTGTAGGGCAAAAAGACGATTCTTTTACTTGTCATCCATTATTTCCGCGCTGCCGCAGTAAAACGACTCCGTTAGCTAAACGAAACCTGGAGATGTATCATTAATTCAGTCCAGTGCGCCACAGGAAAGGTAAAAATAGCCCAGGAAAACAGTTGAAGAAAAACTCAAAATCACTTTTTCTTTGCTTTCTGTGTCGGCGAAGCTACGCGCAGACTCGTTGCCATAGCAACTGACAACAACGCCACTTTATGCATCAACACCAATAAAGAAAACACTCAAACATTTCCCACACAGAACATTCACTCCGATACAGTTTTACGCTTTCAGGCTCAAGGTTTATTTTAGCGATTATCAATAAGCGATCGCTGTGATAGATTAGCCACCGCTGCTAGCTAAGCTAACACAGCCGTGGTTGATTACACAGTTTAAACACCTGCTCCACTGATAATTGTTGGTTTTTAGGAAGCCTTTTTTTTTTTTTTTTTTTTTAAACTAAACTGAAATAGAGCAAATTCTGCAGCCCAATTACATGTTAAGGTTCTCATAGTCAAGCTAGCATTGCTAACCTACTTCCCTCTTCCTTGCTCATTTGTTTCTTAAAACTTTTCCTTACCTTGTTATCTAGTTGTCGTAATGTTGACAATTAGTGGCCTTGCATTTTTATTTTAAATGTTATGCATACATTTAAGATTTAGAGCATTATGTAGACAACCTGATAGCTAAAACCAATGCTAGTCATTGTCGGCTAGCAGCTTTTGGGCCTCCAGCAGCGTCTTGATATCTTTCTGATAAATTACTTGTAAGTTAGTTTTGTCTTATATCAAGTGTGCTAAGATATTCGCACTACTATTTAATATTTGTTTCTGTTATTAAACAGATGTATTATCTGATTTATGCTAGCAGAACCTTTTGATTTCTCTGAACAGAAAGAGCCTTACTATTCTTTAAACCTCTGCAAATTTTGTCAAAACAATAAAACTACAGGAATCTGTGAAGGATCCTTCTGGGGCAGCTAGAAGTTGTGAACTGAAGAAGAATAAATGTTGTAATTTATGCAACAAAACAAATTGTTGCATCTTTTAAATGTGTCTCTAACAGGTAGCCAGCGAACATAATATTTAATTTACCACTCTAATAAAGAATGCTCCTCTGAGAACAGCAAAGAGAAATAAATCTATTATAAGATTGTAATAATAAATCTAAACAGCAGATTGTTGATCGTTATCATCACTTTATTGATGTGTATGCAAAGTCGGTTTACAAACTGATATGTTTCCATGTCTCCTTTTCCCTCCTGTTGGGAAACTTTAAAAGCTCCACAATTTATTGCAGAATCTGCAGAAAGTCCTAACAAAAGAGTAGAAAAAAATCACTTTAAACGAGAAAACAATTCTCTTTTGGGAGTGAAGATTTGTTGTGCATAAATTGACCTGAAGGGTCAAAGGAATCTATTTGAGCAGCGCTGATGTTCTCATCAAATTCAGTCCATCAAAGTTAAAGTTGGGCTTTTGCCCAGCAGGAGTTCACACTGATCCGAGGAAACAAGGCACAAAATGAGGAACCAATACTGACAGAAAACGGCAAAACACAGAATTCACTGTGGGAAGAGCCACAACCCACATCTTCTTTTTAATGGTATCTAAACACGAAGCTGGAAAAAAAGTTCATTTTCTAGTTCATTTTCTTTTTTTTCACGTTTAAAGGGACCTTTTGTTTTTTACTTTCATTTGAGTTTCTGCTGCTTCTAAAAATAACCAAAGTGCTTAAAAAATTATGGAACTAAAATATTTCACTTTTCTTTCAAGCATTTTTTTTTAGATTAATCTCAGAATTTTATCGTTTTTTTCTCAAAATTTCGACTTTTCAAACCCAAAATTTCCAGGGTTTTTTTTTCAAGAAAATTTCTGATATTCATTTTAAAATTTTGAATTTTTTTCTAGCAAATTTCCAACTTTTCAAAATGAAACTTTTGTCAAAAAAGTCAAATGTTTTCAACTTTACATACCCAGAAATGTCTGAGTTTTGAATTTTGAAACTCAAAAATGTTCATGTTTTTTCTAGAAAATTTCTGAAATTGACCTCAAAATCTCTTAGTTTTCCTGGAGAAATTTACTCATTTATTTTTGTCCCTACTGTGCACACTAAAAAAAACACTTAAATTCTCCATATTTATTTACTTATCATTCTATAATGCAATCATCCTATTAACACGACGGCTTATTATAGCCACTGTAGCCAGAAAAAGAGTAAATTTCCACTACAAAATCCCAGATTTTGTAAAAAAAAAATAAAAATTTAAATTTAAAAAAATGAGAAAACTCAGAAATTTTGGGGTTTGTAAAACCAAAACTTTAGAAAAAAAAAAAAAACATCACACATTTTGATATTCATCTAAACAAATTTCTAGAAAAAAATACAAAATGTCTCAGTTTCAAAAGGCAAACAGATCTGGCTTTTGAAACTCAGAATATTTCCAGAAGTTGAAGATTTTCAACTTAATATTCTCAGGAATGCTTTCGAGAAAATTTCTAAAATTAATCTAAAAAGCTTTTAGCGTTTGGGCAGAAATTCACGCCTCATTTCTTTTTGTCACTAATGTGTTGCCATACTCAAAAAACCACTTGGATTTTCTGCATTTATTCATAAATCATGCTAAATTGAAATTCCACAATCATCTTATTAATATCAGAATGAATTAGATTTGAAATTTGAAAAGTCAAAAAATTGACTTTTTACAAGATTTACATTTTGAGATTCATGTCAGACATTTTCTTGTAAAAGCATGTGGAAATTTCTTGGTTTGAAAAGTGAAAATTTTGCTAGTAGAAATGTTTAGCTAAGAACTTTTTTTAGGAAGGATATGGAAATGTCAAGGTTTGAAAAGGTAACTTTTCTCTAAAGGTAACTTTAGAGAAAAAATCCCGAAAATATTTAAATTAGCCTAATCAAATTTTTGTTGTTGAAAAAACTCAGAAATGTCTCAGTGAAAATTTCTGACTTTTGAAACTGAGAAAATTTCCAAAAGTTTAACAATTTTCCTCTTTATTTTCTCCTCATTTCTTTTTGTCCCGAATGTGTTGCCATACTCAAAAATCCACTTGACTTCTCTGCAGCTATTTTCCAATCATGCCAGAATAAAATTGCAGAATCACATCAAAATATTCACAGAGAGAAACAAACATGTTCTGGATAATATTCTCCTGTAAACTTTTAAGCCTAAATATTGTAGCAGTTGCGTAACAGAGACTCCCGTGTTCCTGTCCTGAACTGCCGAGTCCTCCGTGGGTCCACAGGGTCTTAACAACCTATTGCCTCACTCCTTTCTCTCCGTGTTTCTTGTGTGCGTGGGTGTAGTTTCTTTAACTGGTGGAGGAAGGGAGGGGATGCAGTGTGTGCGCTCCCATGTAACCAAAACTAAACCTGAACCGCAGATCCAGTCGCTATGGTGAATTTCCTCTAACATGAACGTGGAGTGGATCTTCTGGTTCCTTCGCACGGCTGCGTTTCGCAACATGACCCACTCAAGTTCCGTGGACGGCCAGCCAACTGAACCCGGACTGTCAGCTTTCCTCCGCGATGTGAAGTAAACCTCTGACTGCACAGCTGGAGGATCCGCAGAAGCCGCTGCGCTGAGTGACTCCGCGTCCCGTCTGTGCGTAAATTCAGGACGCCGCTTCTGTGCGGGTTGCCACGTTTCTCTTGCGCTCCGCGTTTAATCAGAAAGCTTTTACTGGGACGCGCACACGGTAAGTGGGATAACTGTTCAATGTCTACAGCCATTCTTTTCACCATTACGCACGGGTCTGATCTGTTTTACTCACAAACATTCTGGAAAATAACCGGAGGAAAAAACACAAATCTGTGGAGATAGCGCTGCCAGGAAGGAGATGATAAGGTCCAAAAGGTTCCTGAAGATTAGCATCTTATTGGCATCATTTGGATGGAAATCTAAATGTTTTGCATGATAAAAAGCAGAAGCTCCAGCTCTGTAAGTCTTCAGGATCTTGAACTTGATGACATTTTGCTCAGCTTTTGCATCCCAGTAAAAGTTTCCAAGCTTCTTAATATGAACAATCACATTTAGGAGATTTTTTTTACTCCTAAATGTGGTTTAATCTAACCTGTCTGTGCCATTACATTCTCTGTATCATAAATAATAAGAAGTAATTTTTCCGCCACCTCTGGCGCCCCCTCTAGCGCAGCGCCCCTACAGTTCTACCCACTTTTTGCGCCAACATTCATTTTCCTTTGAGGCCTTCACCATTTTTTCTGATTTTTGCTGATTCAGTTGTCTTAAAGGGCTTGAAATCAGAAAGTCGTGGGTTCGATTCCAGCTTCCCTTTGAGCAAACGAATGTGCTGCAAGTTTTAAAGCCAACAGAAAATGAAGGAACTCGTTTATTTTCCTTGTTTATGCATCAAAGCGTGACTTTTGCCTTATTTTAATTAAACAGAAAGGAACGTGATGCGGTTTTAGCGCGATGATGGAGCAAAATCTTGATTTAAAAGGTCTGATCACGTTCAGAGAAGGCTCTTCTTCTATATCTGGGTTTACATTTGCAGTTAATTTTATGTCAAATATGAAGAAAGAGAGTTAAAATATTGTAATTAAAGTGAAATACTGTTGAATATTTGTGAGGGAAAAATCTATAACTTAACCCGATCCTCTGGCTGCCTGAGTTTGGAGAGACGTTGCATTGAGAATATTCTTCTCTGCATTAACTGGTGAAAAAAAGGCAGAGAGCATCCTCCAGTCCAATTCAAGCTGGGAGGAAAAATGGATCTGTCGTCTGTGCTCTCAAGCTTTTCAGAAACCCACACTGGTGTCTCTTCTCGGAGCGAGAGCCGCATTTCTGCTATAGCTGGCTGATGCCAGAGATATGAAAAAAAGGATCAGGAGCGCTCTGATGTCCCTCCGTTTCGTTTCCACATCTGGATTTTCTTCTGAACCAACGAAACAACACAACTCTTACAGATGAGACTTACAAATTAAAATAATATTGCTGAATAAGCAAAGAGCGATGCAGCGTTCTCCCTTAACATCAGGCATGACGCAGCACATCGTAAAGAAGCCTCATTACCATCACCTTATGCAAACTGTAAAATTAAGTATTAATATTTAATGGTTGCTTTAACTGTCAATGCATAGAGGAAGGAACCTCTAAAATAAATATTTGTTTACCAGAAGGGAAGAAAACAATCTGAAAGGAAGGAAGGACAGTTGACATTGATTTGCAATTCACTAAGTCGCCTCAAGGCAGATTATAATTTCCCCGACAGAATATTGAGCTAAAAGTGGATTTGTCGATCCAGAGCAGGGGATGCAAATCAGATCTGAGGGGATTCCAATAACTGAAGTATAAGGAGAAACAACATTCAATAATGACAGAGGATATTAAAAAATAGCACAAACAACGCTTAGAGGGCGTAAAATCAGCTTTTTAAAAAATCAAAAACACACTTGGGGTGTTGCTTTCATTTTTTCTTGCATTGTTTAGACATATATTTAGTATATTTCTGTCTCAGAGTGCGATTTCCTCACTCAGCTCCTTCAGACTAGTGGCAGCAGCAAGAATTAGCCAAACTCTTTATACGAACTACTCCTCAATCCAATGCGCCTACAGTAGGAGCTTCTTAAAGAGACGGAGGCCCAATTTCAAAGTCAGATGTAACGTTAGCTGCATTTAAATAGACCATATAACTGTGCAATTTGGAGCTATGAAAATACATTAACTTAATGGAAATATGACAAAAAAACACCACTTTTTTTAATGAAACGATTTTGTGCTAGCATTATAGCTTTGCACGAATCACATAATCAACAACTGGACGTTACTACTGGCGGAAACCACAAGGAAGACAACAGGAAGTGGTTGGAAGATGATGGTTGTTTTTAATTACTTATCAAGTGAACAAACTTATTCCTGTGTGATTTTGTTTTGGCTTTATTATTTATTTAAACACCACAATTGTTTCATCTTTTTTTTTTGGCATTAGCGGGATATTGACGTGAGTTTTGCTCACATTTGTAATAAAAACGCAGCTACTGTTTTGTTATTGTGCTATAAAGTGGCACCATTTGGCTGGAAAAGACACATAGTAGTTAATACATTTAGTTCAATTTGGTACCAAAACTGCAGCATTTGTTACATTTCCAGCTGGTGCAGTTCGTTTTCTCACTACACTGAGTCAAACAATCCAAGCTAATTGAAAAACCTGTTCTTCTCCTCGCCTGAGGAGGAGCTGCACCAGGAACTTCTTCAAAAACCTCTAAAGAAGACAATTCGGTAAAAGACCTCAAGCCATTTCTCCTGCTAACGCTAGGCTAACACATTTGTTTTGGCTGTATTTACCCAGAATGCCATGCGCTGTTGTCCACTTCCTGCTTTTGGAGCGGCCTCTGGTCCACTTGGTGTTCACATAAGCATTTGAACCGAGCCAGAGTTCACTTCAACTGAACTGAGACTGAGAGTTTGCTGTTTTGGTCGATTACACATTCACACTTCCCCAAGCGAACCGGACTTTCTAGACAAACGATCTGGATCTTGCTAAGTTTTCTGCTTTCCGACGTTTCCAGTGGTGGTGAGATGGGGTGGAAATCCCTGTCTCTCCGTCTCTCTAACCGTTAATGTGAGCGGAGAAAGCTCGATCGATTGTTGGCCCTGAGCTTCAGGAGGAGCAGGTTGAACTCTGACAGCGATGGCCCGTCTCCCTGATCCTGCTAATGGACTTCATTGACAGGATCTCAAGGCTGCAGCCAAGGACGGGACGCTGCTTTTTGCAGATGATGTGTTTCTGTTTACATCTTCTGACCTCCATGAACCAGATCCTCTGAGTCTAAGGCAATTGGAAAAATGTGAATTTGTGTTTGTAATGGAGGTCAAACTCTGCCTATTTTGATCTTTAAGTTATGATTGGAGGAGTGGGAGATGGATTGACGGATTTAGGGCTGCAACTATTGATTAGTTTGGTAATAGATTCTGATGATTAATCAATTAATTGGATTAAAAAAAAATTGGCACATTCTGCAGATTTTTTATTTAACCTTTTAGGTATTTTTGTACATAAAGTATAAGAAATATATTAAAAGATGCATCGAATTAAATAATAAAAATAAGCATTTTCGATAAAATACAACAGCTTTCCTGATCATTTGTTACAAACAAACAAATATTAAAGCATCTGCAGCTAAAACATCTAAAATATTACAAAGATCTTTTGTATCTGAAATGCAAAATGTTTATTTTTGTAAAGTTTTGTCTTCATTTCGTCTCTATTCTTTGAGCATCTGACCTTTTTCTTACTCCAGATGATGATTAATCGATTACTAAACTAGTTGAAAATGATTTCAATCATTGATTAGTAGTGATTAATTCAATTAATCACTCCTTTCCTAGAAAAATCAGTGGCCTATTTGCATTTCTGAGTGTGTTGTTCTGTGAACAATTAGCCTTTTTTGAGTCTATAAACTCCAGTTAGCCAATTACTAAATTAGTTGATGATTATTTGAATCATCCATTAATCATGATTAATCGTTTCAGTCGTAGAATCGCTTTGCTTTTCTGAGTGTGTTGTTCTTTGAGCAATTGGCCCTTTGTTGAGTCTTCTGCAGTTAGGAATTAATCGATTACTAAATTAGTTGACGATTCAAAGTTTCCCCCAGAAAACTAACCCTGGTGCTACGGCAGTCATTCATCCAGCCGCCAGCCGTGTTTCTGAGTTCAAAATGTTTAAAGTTGACAGAAAATTTGAAAATATCACTTGATAGTTATGCATTATCAGAAGACTGGAAGATTAATGCATAAACATCAACTACAAAGTTTTAAAAATGGCAATAACAATAAAAAACTAATATAAATAAACAATGCAAAGCCTTGTGGGGGCCCAAGTAAAGCCTGGTGACCCGCCAGGCTTATAATACACTCAGAGAAATGCTGCGATTATTTCAATTATTGATTAATTGTTTCAGTCCTAGAAGAACTGGTGCTCTGTTTGTGTTGTCCCCTGAACAAATTGCCTTTTTTGAGTCTATTTACTCCAGTTAACGATTAATCGATGACTAAATTAGTAGATGAATATTTGAATCATCGATTAATCTGACTAACCTGATGAATTAACACCCTGTTTGCAGTAATGCAGGCATTTCTTAAGTGTGGTGAGGAGTACAGGAGTCAAAAAGCAAAGCTGAACTCACTGCAGGGACTATGCAGCATATATTCTTTCTGACCTGAAGGGAAAAATACTGTATAAAGTCTGAAGCTAGAGAGGCTGTGTCCCAGGGGAGCAGGATGTCTGAGTCTTCCTCTTGGATCTATTATCCCCGCAATCCGATCTTGGACAAGTGAAAGCCAATGGAAGGTTGGTCAGCTCCTCATAGAAACCAGAAAGGAAGAGATAAGATGAATAAATACACACAGATAAACCTTTCCAAATCCTTATGACTCTTTCTCCCACAAAAACGATCTGCAGCGATTAGTGGAGGCCTCAACTCTTGTTTCTAAATCAGTCATTTCTGTCGTCTTACTGTATTTATTTCACACAAGACATTTACAATTTATTGCACTAAAAAACGTAACAGTTGCAGCATTTTGAGCAATCATATATCAGGTTGAAGACCCTGTCTTTCACCCTGGTAGTTGTGAAACTGCAAAGATTTTGGGAGTGAAGTTGTTTTTCTACTGGGGTGAAAAAATAAGTTTGTACTGAGGAGGATGGATGAGCCTGATGTTTTTAGCTCAGCCACAAATCGACATTTCTCAGGTTTGAAACGATTAATCAGATTAATTGTGATTAATTGTGATTAATTGATTATTGAAGTAATCATCAACTAATCTAGTAATCAATTAATCGCTGACTGGAGCACACAGGCTCCAATAAAGGCCAATTGGTGAGAAAAAAACATACTAAAAGAAGTAATTAAGTCAAAACTGTATAAAAATAAATACATTTAAGATAAAAATTTGTTTTTTCCAGAACTTCTCAAATGATTTAGTTTTAGCTTCAAGTTCAGATTTATTATAGAAATCCTACAGTTTTGCATTTTAGGCAATAAAATGTTTATTTTCTTATTTAAAAATATTTTGTTTATTGCATCTTTTAATGTGTTAAAAAGGCTTAAGTGACTCATGATGATTAATAGATTAACCGACTACTAAAATAATAGTTGCAGAACTATTCTCAGTATCAAATGTTAAGAAATCATAACAGCTTCAAACAGTTTTTACTCTCTTTTTACCTTTTAAACAACTGATTTATTCAGACGCTTAAAGAGTGAATCTTAAAATTACTGCGACTTTATAGAGACAAACAGGCCGAGAGAAACACTCCTGTAAAAATCCTGATGTGAAGGTTCCTGCACTGCCTTGTGGGATTTGAAAAGCCCAGTCTGTGTTATGTTCTGCATATTTCCTTGATGGTTGGAAAGCATAGCAGGAATTTCATGGGTGTTAGACCTGGAGGTATGTTGTGAAAGCTATGAGAACAAAAAGCAGATCTGGCACTAAATTACAGCTTCTCACACGACTTATTGTTTGTCTTTACTTAAAGTAAACTGTGCTGTTCTGACGTGTCACCTTTGCAGAATACTGTAGCAAAAATATCTTAAGTTATTTATCACTCTTTTTGTGTAAACGTGTCCTGCAGCTTTGCTGTGCGGCGTGTTATTCGGCTGATCATGGCAGCATCTGTGAGGAGGAGTTAAGCTGGTAAGCTGTAAAACAAAATCCACCCTGCAAATTCAGCAAGTGTCTGCAGCAGCAGAGGAAGCAATATCCACATGTTGTTTGCTACGGCACCGATGAACTGTCAGTAACGATCTGGAGAAGCCAGAAACGCAAATAAAAGATCTGCTTCAGCTGACTCAGCTGCTGACGTGAGTGAGAGAAACAGGAGAACAACAGCAGAATAAAAAACTTTTTACTGCAGGAAAAATAGTCTTTGAAGTAGATAATTTTAAAATAAAACCCAAGGGTTTGTTGAAAAGCTGGTGAACACGCAGCTGGACGTCTGAGCTAATGTTTAAAAAATAAACAGCAGTCGGTTTCTAGGAAACTGCAAAAATGCTGAAACACTGATTTCCTTTAAGTTTACACCTGCAACATGGATCATTATAGGTGATGTTTATTTGCTTGTTGGTTTTTTTGGTGGCATTTGGAAAAGTTTTGTTTCATAAGGATTATTTTGTGATTATTATGTTTTCCTGCGTAATCTCAGGCGTTCACTTAATTTAGCTGCTTTTTAAAAGATTTGGTTGGCACAGAAAAAAACTGGATGCTCATTTCTGTCACAACGTGAAATCACGTGATTTCTGTTGAGAAAAAAAAAATCACAACGGTTGAGATTATGGCTGAAACAATTAATCGCATTAATTGATTAGTCAAATAATCGTCAATTAATTTAGTCATTGATTATTTGTTAAATGGAGTATAGAGGCTCAAAGAAGGCCACCTGCTCAAAGAACAACACACTCAGAAATGCAAACAGAGCACCAGATTAGCTAAAGCTGAAACGATTAATCGTGATGAATCAATTATTCAAATAATCGTTAATTAATTTAGTCATTGATTATTTGTTAAATGGAGTATAGAGACTCAAAAAAGGCAAATTACTGAAGGAATAACACTCAGAGCAGTAATTCAGCCAAAAATGTACAAAAACATCATATTTTGCATTTATAGAAAAATCTTCTGTAAATATTCACAATTTTATGAGATATGAGAAAAATAAATCTCTTATGAAGCATTTTTTGCAATTTTTTATTAATAAGTTAATCCAAACAATGATCAATTGACCAACCCGACTGTTTTAATGGGCTGAACTTTTCACATGTTGATTTTAGAGGAATTTTTAACTTTAGAAGATCTTTTTCTACAAACAACCAAGAAATGCTGTTGTTGCACTTTAGGCAATAAAATGCTTGTTTTCTAATTTAAAAAGGGAATTGACTTATTTATCTTCACTTTTTAATGGTATTTATAATGGTATGAAAAATCAGAAAAATATGCCAATTTTTCATTTGATTAATTGATTAATCACCAGAATGATTGACTAATCGATAACTAAAATAACACTTACTTTGAGTTGTGTTTGCAAATTACATCAGACCAGCAGAAAATAATTTTTAACAGAAATGTGGGCCCATTAAGGCAACTGAAACAACATTTTTCCCATAAGTGAAATTATCTGCCAGTGCAACCAGAACTATTAAGAAATTATTTACTAAAATAAGCAACGAAATCTTGTTAAAAAGTAAGTTTTGTCTTATTTCAAGTGTAGTAAAATATTTGCACTAAAAACTAGACTAGAAATACTTGGTAATATTTTGTTTTTAATCCTTGTTTCTGCTGCTGTTTTCCTTCCAGTAAACTTTCCAATAGTAACTTGAATACTCCACGTTAAGCAGCTTTTTCCAGCTTATTCTCCGAGTGGAAATATTCCTCAACATGATTATGTTCTTTATTAAATTGGCCTGTTGAGACATAATCATCAGGATCTGCTGTTTGAATTTCACTCTACATAAAATTACAAACGTGATTATAAAACACGACTTTCGGTTTTTCTCACGTTTCTCACGTGTTGCTGCATGAAAGACAATCCAGGTCCTGCTCTTCTCTGTCCTACTTATCTGGTAACATCTTAGGAAAATGAAATCCTGCGAGCTGAAATGACGTTTCCTTTGAAGAGCAGCTGCCTTGACGGTCGCGCCTGTTTGGAAGATGTGAGAGCTCTGAATTAGCTTCATAACTGCAAAACGCGTGATGTCTCTGTTTCCTGTTACGTAAACACAGTAGAGTAAATTCACCATCTTTGCTGTGGTATCTGTTCGGATGTTCGCTGTGATTACGGAGCTGGGATTTCTCTGCCTGTCGGCAGCCGGAGACCAAAACATGGAGGCAACAAGGAGCAGGATCCTAATGGCTCCTGACTCACCTGCGATTTATGCCCCTGGGCTCGATGCCATAAAACTTCACATTTTAAGGCGGCAAAGTAAAGCTGGACTGTTTCTACATTAACTCACAACGACTCAAAGACTTGCACATTTTGCAAGTCTTTGTTCTTTTAAAAACCATGACAGCAATAGTTAATGTTTTTGGTGTCTGGAGTTAATTTCTGATTATTATTATCATTTTCCTTTTTACTAATATTCTGGTTTTAGCTAATCTAGAGTCACAAAGATTCAAGCAACTGTTCAGGAATTATTGATTTCTTTAAATCAATAATTATTGATAAAAAAGTACTAATTATAAGTAAAGTAATCAAGAATAAACATTTTTTCCTGTATTATAAGTTATAATATATATAAATGTTATAGGTTCAGTGGGATTTAAATCAAGTTTAAATGTAATAATAAAGAATGTAGCATTAAGCTACTTTTATTGAAGTATTTTTGTGTTCAGATTCTGTCTACAAACAAAGCGATTAAACTGGGTTTAGGAACAAAGTCTGCACATTAATGCACTTAAGGGAGTTTTTTTTCTGACTCATCAGGATCTGTTTCTGCAGCTGCCCATGCATCGCGCGCTGCTGCTTCAGCTTCCAGGAAAACTCAGGTGTCATCACCTAAGTTCAAGTACTTCCATACTTCAGGTCACTTTAGCATTTAAAAGCTATTAAAGTCTCCCCACGGGCTTTATTGTTTTAAAAATATGGCATCTCATTTCATTTTTGCACAGATAACTCAGATTTATCTGTCCTCTGAAGGTTATACTGGATTGTCTGGAGGATTTAAAACTCCATGAAGGGCTTTAAACTTTATTTATTTAAAAACAAAGTGTGTGACTCCAACTATTTAAGCATTTTGAAGGTTTGCTGAAAACATTTTGGCACAGTTGCAACCTAATACAGATAAAATGTCACTTAGACCATCAGTGCCGCTGTTTAAGCAGTTTTGAGTTAATTACTAACAATGCATGGAGGGTTCCACCCCAAATCCAGCGCCCTGAGACTGTACACGAGCCGCCAGGAAGGAGGCAGAGGACTAGTGAGTGTGAGAACCACTGTCCAGGACGAAACATCCAAGATCCATAGATACATCAGGGACAAAGCCTCAACAGACAATCTGCTCAGTGAATGTCTCAGACAACGGGGAACAGAAGTTGAGGTGCTGGAGGTACCATCATGGGAGGACAAACCCCTACATGGGATGTACCACCGGCAAATAACTGAAGTGGCTGATATCAGAAAGTCCTACCAATGGCTGGAAAAAGCTGGACTCAAGGACAGCACAGAGGCCCTCATCCTGACCGCCCAGGAACAGGCCATAAACACCAGAGCGATAGAGGCCCAGATCTACCACACCAGACACGACCCAAGGTGTAGGTTGTGCAAGGAGGCCCCTGAGACAGTCCAGCACATAACAACAGGGTGCAAGATACTGGCAGGGAAAGAGTACATGGAACAACATAACCAAGTGGCAGGCATAGTGTACAGAAACATCTGTGCAGAATATGGACTGGAAGCCCCGAGATCAAAGTGGGGAACACCCCCAAAGGTGGTGGAGAATGGCCGAGCTAAGATCCTGTGGGACTTCCAGATCCAGACAGACAAAATGGTAAGGTCGAACCAACCGGACATTGTCGTAGTGGATAAACAACAGAGGAAAGCCGTTGTGGTGGATGTAGCGATACCGAGTGACTGCAACATCAGGAAAAAGGAGGAACTGGAGAAATACCAGGGCCTCAGGGAGGAACTGGAGGGCCTGGAAGGTGAAGACCACAGTGGTGCCTGTGGTCATCGGGGCCCTCGGGGCAGTCACCCCCAAACTGGAGCAGTGGCTACAACAGATCCCAGGAACAACATCAGACATCTCAGTCCAGAAATGTGCAGTTCTAGGCACAGCAAAGATACTGCAGAACCCTCTGGAGAACCAGGCCTCTGGTAGAGGACCCGAGCTCAGAGGGTAAGAACCACCCGCGGTGGGTGAGACGGGAATTTTTATATTCTTTTTTTTTTTTAACTTTATTCACATATTTTGACAATTTATTCCTATTATTTAGATTTTATTCTTGTGTGACTTTATTCTCATATCGTCACTTTTTTCTCATTTCAACTTTTTTGGTCGTACAACTTTATTTTGTAATATTATGACTTTATTCTCGTACGACTTTATTTTCATATTACTATGACTATTCTCGTATAATTTTGACTTTATTCTTGTTTTACTTTATTTTCGTAAAACTGACAATTTTTGTATAATTCCAACTTTATTCTTGTTTTGTTTTTTTCTCAGTGTGGCTATAGTACTTTGCTGTTTTTTGCTAATCCATAGTGTTTCTGCATTCTGCAGCGGCGCAGCGCAGCAGACGCTGCTTGCGCCGATCTTATCAAGCTGCTGAATGGTTTGTGCTGATTGCTCAGGGCTGCATGGTTTCCTGATGAAACAATGAGATTACATTTATGAACATATAAAAATTAAACTCAAGCTTTTCAGAAGTTCTTTCTCTTAATAATTCACTGCATTAAACCAAACCTGCGTTCTTGAAGGGATATTACATTTATTTTCTTTATGCGTTAATTCATTTCACAAGCACAGAAACATTTTTTCAGTTTGAATTAAAATAACCTTATTGAACCTTTTCTGTGGTTGTGGATGTGGAAAGCTTTTCCTTAAGCATTTCTTTAAGTATATAAAATAACGCACATATCTTTGGTGAGACGTCTGCAGCTTTCATGGGTAATATGGATTATATTAGTGACCCTGGGGTGTAGAAAATCAGATAAAAAGTTATCTAAGCTTCTTGCAAATAGAAAAAAAGATATTTTGGTGGAATTTGTGTTTCTTATTTTAGGTGTATAACATTGTCCAAACTAAATGTAAAATTTATGTTTTTGGCTTGTTGTTACCAGAGAGCTGCTCTCTGATATAAGTAACCTTTAATACTTCAAATAAGTATTAAAGGGGCAGGATTGTGTGTTTTCCAGTCGCATAATGGCATTTTATACCACAATCAAGTAACTATGTTACCTTCAGCTGTTATCAAAATGCTGTATGTGTCAAAATGCTGCTTCCTTGAAGTTGGGCCTTTGTTTCTTTAAACAAAGGCGTTTTTAAAGTTTCTTTAAAAACGCCTGCTCTTTCTGAAACTCTGCCTTCAGAAGGTTAAAAAGGGATTTATGAACCCTTTAATGAGCTCAGCAGATCTGCTGTTCTACCAGGACTTTGCTAATAGCTGCTAGCTAGTCTGAAGGAGCTGGAATGGGCAGAAGCTGTGGCTAAATCCACCCAGGCGTTTTCAAACATTCATGAAAGAGTCAAGGCAATTTATATATCACCAATTCACATTTACAAACAATTCAATCACAATTTAATTCCAATTTATTCCAGTTATCAAATGTTGCATTAAATTCAGGCTATTATTCAAAATAGTTTAAGACGTTTCTGTTTAAGCAAACACATCAAGTTATTGACATTCATAGTGCTCACCACGATCTCTTGCATTGTGTTGTTGACTTTACAGCAGTTGCTAGGTAACGGGTGGCGCTCTGCTCTGGTTGCTAGGTAACGGCGATCCGTGCCTGCTGATTCGTAACATTCTGTAGATTTTTGAAACTGTTTAAAAAATATATTAATTTACTGCCAAAAAAAAAAAACTGGTTTTTTTTTTTTTTTTAAACGCTTGATCTGTTTTTAAAAGCAGCATAATGTGAATTTTACGTAATTGTGCCTCTTTAAGTCATAAAAATGAAACTTCTTCACATCTTTTGTTATAGGTTTGGTGTATTGCTCAGTGCTAATTGTAAAAAGTCAATATATATTTGACAAAAAATAGAGAAAAATGTAGAATCAGTAAGGCTGTTGTTTTTGAAATAAAGTTCTACTCTTTTATAATCTGAACATATAAAAATAAATATGCACATCAAACCCCTCCATACGCTTGTTGACAACAGATCCTGTCATAAGCTGGAAGCAAACTGTGGATAACTAAACCTAAAAACTTCTTATTTCATTTAAAAAAATTCTCCTAACATTTCAATGTAATTTGCAAATTACAGACGGATAGATGGAGACTGAACTCCCTCAGCTGCGTTTAAGTAACGGAAACATCTGCCAACAAGTCGTCAATCACAAAATATAGACCGCTAATGGCTCAGGCGGCGGCAGCGGCTGTGAAAACAGAGTGCGTATAGATCCGGACACCACGACCCCTGCTGTCATTTTAACTGTCAGGATCTATGATAACAGCTTCAACTGGAGGGCCGCGTCTTCGGACAGAACTCTAATTATGCAAGCGGATCACTCCGAGGTTGGGTCAGGAGATATTAAAGACACGACGGGAAATTAAGAGAAAGAAAATGGTGAGAATAAGAGCCGAAAAAGAGAAGAATAAGCACTTAAAATGGGAGAAAACCGAAGGGTGGAAGGTTAGATCCTCCTGATTGAAGACAAAACACAATTAGCATTGCCCTGAGACGGCGCAGTGTGGTGGATTGTCCCCTCCAGTGAAACAATGGTGTGAAAATTGATGAAAAGAGAGGAGAACCTGACATTGTACGTCGAGAGAGACAAAATGGTTTTCTCACAGTCCGATTCCTTGTGAAGACTCCTGCTGTACATCCAATAAAAATACAACAGAGAGTCTCAGTTTCCCAAAGTGGTGAGAATCCAGTCTTAAACAAAGACCCAGCAGGACAAACGCTGACGAGAGGCGACAGATAAAAGGCGTGCCTTGATCTAAAGATGGAGACGGCTGAACAAACTGGAGGTATTTTTGGTTCATTTTATGCTTTATGCTTTTTGAATTGAGGTTTTTAAGTTATGTGCATTTATTTCCCCAAAACTCAACTGAAGATGATTCTCTTTCAGAAAAGAAACATTTAATAGCAAAACCAAAATTCTTTATAATTTCTTGGAACATTCTGTCCAGATGGTACAAACATTAAAAACCTGACATGACACTGCTAGCTAAAATGTTAGCTATGCTAAGCTAAATCCATAACCTTAAACAGTAAAGCACTGTACTAACATGGTATTTAGTGGAAGCTAATGCTAGATGCTATGCTAAATTCAACCATTTTGATGCCAACAGGGTGAAATTTGTTATTCCTACTAATTTTCTAACTGTTTATTGTATGACTGATGCATTCTGGGTATAAAGTAAACGTAATTTCCATTTCTCAAGGAGAGGAAGCAGAACTTTAGCGTAAACAGTCTTCATCCATTTCAAAATAAGAGCGTGAATACAAGCTGCTTGAAGAAATCTTCAAGATGTTGAGCTTTATTTTCCTGAAAACTTGCAAAGCAGCCAAGTAAATTGTCACTTCAGAATTTTAATTTATTCATTTAAGCTAATTGCGCTAAACGTTTTAAATGTTAGCGAAATGCTACGTTGCTAGAAGTGAAATAAGCTGCATAATTAGTGGATTTTTAAGGAATTGAGTCTCCTTAGCAGCACCTTTGGGATGATTTAGAGCTGATAATTTGAGGTCAGTCCCACTTGTCCAACATCAGTGTCTGACCTTACAAATGTACTTCTGGAAAAATGGTGAAAACTCCCGTAAACACACTCTTCAACATTGTTAAAAGCTTGTTATTCCTCCAAACTGTTGGTTGACATCTTTTAAAGTACATAATTATCAAACCTGAGTGAGTTATAGATGTCCTGCTGCGCATCTAAACACGTTTTACTGTCATTAAAGGAGACTTTTCACCTTTTCCATGATCGCTTTCAGTGCATACAGGGAAACCTGCGGTCTTTCATGTTATCCTCAGTGCTGCTCTTGTTAAACATCGGCTGTTATCTGCTGGATGGATCGTTTCTTTCCAACCTTCAGTGACTCACTGGCCCTTCGCCTCTATGACTCATACGCACAACAAAACACGCAGGATAAAAAGAGCGCACTGCTGTTGGTCCTCATCCATTGAGCCAAACTCCCACTGCTCTGCCTGGATCTTTCTCCCTCCAACAAACATTACTTTTTAAATACACATGTTTAATCTCAGCGTAAACAATTTGTCTCCTTCAGAGTGTGATTTATGGACATATTATATTTATAACAACTGGGTAAAAATAAGAACGACACTAACCCTGATGTATGATGTTGAGTCTCCATTATCTTCAGTGCATAATTGGCTTCCAACACTGAGAGAAATAAGGTGCTTGAAGCTTAACTTGCTTTATTTTCAGTGCCTTGCACATCTATTTAGTGAACCCTCCACCTATTCCCAGTTCAGTATTATTGGATTTTAATTAATGGAAAATAAGTCTATTCAAGGCTTTCCTTTTTTATAGCGCATGTCTAAAATATTCTACAGAAAATGCATTTTTGAACGTTGAGATACCTGGATGAAATGCTACTCGACACGCTACTGACTGGCATTTTTATAGCAGTCAATCTGGTTAATTTTCCTTGGCAGGGATTGGCTGAACCCCCAACCACAGGAAAACAGTGGAGCTAGCTTGAGCTGTAGATGATTTATAACATTTTGTTCCTCCATTTTGGGTCCCCACTGCCTCCAAAAATGGCCCAAATGCTTAAAATAATCCTGCTGAAAAGTCATTTCTAAGTTATTTTTGTCTTAATTCAAGTGTGCTGAGAGATTTGCAGAAACTAGACTAAAATTACTTAGTAAGATGTTGTGTTTTTGCAGTGTTGTCCTTCAGTTAATGTAATGTAATTAATTTAAACTGCTGCAATATGAAATTTTAAGGCTCTTTACCAGCAAATATGTCTGTCTGTTTAAATTTGTTGGTATTATTAAATAGCGATGAATGAAACTGAGTCCAATTCATCAAATCCTCTAACAGAAAGAACGCACGGCTGTTATGAGAGCGAGTATGATTGGAGAGGGAGCCATCATCATCTTTTATTTCTGCATGTTCTCGCCGCGCTGCAGCAGCTGCAGCCAAGCTGCGTGGGCTGCAGGAAGAAACACGCGGCACTCGGCGCATCTGGACCCGTCCGCAATAAAAAGACGCTCAGAAGAATCAGAAGCGGGTTTCTGAGGATTTATGGAGAGCAATTCCACCGCTGGAAAATAAAATAAACTGCAGGAGAAATTAACGCGCAGCAAAGTGACAGAATTAAGTTCAGACCTCAGCGTTCATTACGGCGGCTCAGAGGGATCATCTCTGGGATTTAATACGGAGGGAACAGATTGCTGAAAACAAGACAGTTTAGCTGCTTAGCTGGAAAATTACAGTTTTGTTCCCAGGGAAAATCCTGCTGTGGGTCAGATCCTTATGTTTTCAACAATTATAAAAATATAACTAAATATAACTTTATTTATCCCGAAGGAAAATAAAACTCCTCCAATTTATTGACATCTTGAGTTGCACAATTCTTGATTTTAGAGTTAGAGAGAGAGAGCATATATGTACTCCGTTTCACCAATTAATCACAATTAAATACGATTAAATATTATTAAATACACGAGTTGTGATTTAAGATGAGTAAATACAATTAATTGTGACTAAATGCATTTTTTTTTCAGCAAACTGAATTTATATTGAGATTAAAAGACTCTGTTCACCAATTAGTTGATGTCTGGAGGCATTTGGTTGCATTAGTCTGAAATTAACAGGAGGCTGAAGACAAATGCACACCACACTTTTCAGATTTTTGAGTTATTTAAAGAAAAGCTTTTTTTCCCTTTCATTTTGTAAATATGTGCTAAATTATCACATGCAATCCCAATGAAATCCATTCGTCTGACAGCCTGCCCAGTTTCACCAGTCTATCCATTTTCACCAGTCTGCCCAGTTTCACCAGCTCTCAGCTGCAGCAAAAATTACGTCGCATCTTCATTTGTCAAGTTAATTTTTCTCAGGTTTCTGCTCTTTAGCACAACATTTGGTTTTGCAGGGATGCCTCTCCAAAGGCGCCATATTAAACATTAAGCCGCTGTTCAATATTTCAGGAAAGACGGCTTTTTCTCGTCTGAAGCTCCTGCAGAGGAGAAAAAGTGGGAGTTTCACCGGTCCTGTTTGCAAAAAAGCTCCACTTTTCTCTGGTACTTTAGCTGTGATGCTTTTTGAGGTCCATCTAGGTCTCAGTGGTGTGAAGGTCAGTCTGTTGGAGTCAGGCTTTAAGGTTTGGTGTCTGTACTTTCATATGTGGAAACTAAAAAGTGTGGTAAAGTTTAAAGACACCATGTTGTTGTAGAAAGCTTGTTTTGCTGTTTTATTTTAATCAGTTACACATTTAATTTCACACATTTTAATTTCAGTGTGAACATTTATTTTGCTTCTAATTATTATGAACCTGCACTTTTCTCGTACATCTTTGAAAAGCAGAAGCGGAGCCTCCTGCACAACCAACAAGAATGCAGCAGATAGTTTCTGGATGATAAGTCAACAACAAAACACAGTTTGTCTTTTCCAGCATCCGTTATAAAGCAGTAAAACTAGCTGGGGCTCAGCTTGGGTTGCTAGGTAACGGGCGGAACTCTGCTGGGGTTGCTAGGTAACTAAACAGTGCTGATAAACGGGGAGGATTTTGAAGCAGTTGAAACCTAAATGGAGATCCATCCATCCATCCATCCATTCATCCATTCATTCATTCATTCATTCATTCATTCATTGGGTCTCCTGTCCACCGCAGAAATGGAAATATCAAAATGTGAATTTAGTGTAATAAATCCCCTTTAAATTGTCAAATTAAACAAACTTAGATTAATTTGGATAAACATAATTCAATTAATTCTCACGAATGGGAGAATTTTTTAATCAACCAGCTAGATTGAATAGATTGGAAACTGCATTTTATAATTCCTCAGTTTATGTTGTTCTGATGACCTGAAATGATAAATGTTGGATGTTTTACTGCATGCTGCCGTTCATTCAGCCCAGCTGAGCCAACCTGAGTCTCTCAGACCGTTACAGGTTGTGATGCATGAGGTTTTTATCGCAGACAGCTTTGATGAGCCCATCAACATTGTAATAAACTGAAGCCATCGCTCATCTTGGGCCGCAGTGGCTTGACAGAAACACCTACTGCAAAATTAGGATTATTTTAAAATGCAGCCACCTGACTGCTGCCTCACTTCAACATCCATCTCTTAACCCGACCGCTCACAAAATCAGATTCATTCATTCCACAGTTTACAGCTCACTTTAGCAAACACCGGCCATTAGCTGACAGCGGATGGCTCTGCCTCCTCTGAGATAAATCAATTATCCTATCTCCACCGGGGCCTGATGGGTCCAGAGGGGATTACCGTTTCAGACCAGCAACCCAGCATCTGCATGGCCTTCAAATTAAGAATTTAGATTTTTTTTGGCTTCTTTTTTATTACAATCCTGTCTTTTTATTTTTGTTGACGAGAAAAAATTAGCTTTACACTTCAAAAACACAAAATCTAGTATTTTTGATTTAGTTATTAGTGTAAATATCTTGAAATAAGGCAAAAGTAACTTACAAGTACCTTTTCAGCTTATTTTGAGTAAATATTTCCTTCATTTTGGCAAGAAAAAAAAGTACTGGTTTCACTGGGAGATTATTTTACTTATAACAAGGGTGTACAAACTTTTTGCCATATTTGCAAAAATTAAAGACTCACAATTAGTCGTGGACCAAACAAACATAAAATCAAGCAAATACAGAAAGAAGCCTGATATTTATGGTGGATTCAAAACTTGAAAGGGATTTTTACTCTAATGTGTTTAGAAAAAGAACTAAAAAGAGTCAATTTCAACCTGAAACTGAACATTTCTGGCTAAACTTTGACATTTTCTAGAAAAATTGTTGAAAAAATGTCAACATTTGATATTCAGAAATTACCATGTGACATTGATCTAAAATTTAGAACATTTTTTTCCTCCTAAATTTCTTTGCTTTTTCAAGAAAATTTCTAAGATTACTCTCAAAATTTCAGTTTTCTGGCAGAAATAGACAACTTATTACTACTTTAATTTTGCATGTTTCTTAATTGATGACATTTATTTTCAGTAATAAGAGCAGGATTTGGGTCACTTTGTTTCAAAATGTTTGCTATATTTAGCCAGGTTTCATAAATAATAAAATCTGATTTTTCAGTAAAAGTTTGCTGGTTTTACCTTTTGTTAAAACTTGGTTATAAAAACACAAATACTTTGTTTGTATTTTACATTTTCCTGTGTAAGACAATTATGTTGTTGACAATTTTGACCTTGATTACAAATTAAAAGTCTCCATCTGCAACTATGAGTCACATTTGATTTATTTTTGATTTGCGGTTGGGGGCCTCACAAAATCAGTCTGAGGGCCACAAATGTCCCCGAGCCGCATGTTGGACACCCTCGACCAGCGACATAATCTACTAATGGAACAAGCAGATTTTCCTCAATATTAAGACTTTATTTTCTTCAAACAAGCTCCTACTATCCTGATGAAATAAGTTAGATTTGTCTTATTTAAAGTGTATTTGTACCATAAAATTGACTAAAAATACTTGGTCCTGTTTTGTGTTTTTGCAGTGTGAGCCACGCCTCGCTGTATTAGATCTTCAATTTCAAGGCCAGATGTAGCCGTAATATATTTTACGAGGGGCAGCGTCCAGACAAATCCTTTCCTCTCGTCCATTCATTAAGACGCTCATCAGCTGGTTCTGTTTGTTCCCCGGTCCATTTGGAGATAAGCCTTGTTTTGGACTTCTTTGATAGATGGCCAAACAGTTTAATCAGTTTTCATCAAACATGCTAATGCACATGCTTGTGTGTGTGGGTGTGCGTGCAGGAAAACACTGGAATCATATTACAGGGCAGCTGCTTGAAACCAGATCAAGAGACTTGATCGACTCTCCACAACAATCTTATTGCTTGCTGACCGCGCTGTGAATTCGATAAAGCAACGCTGAGCGCTCTTAACAGACACTTACCAGTCTCTTCTGATGCAATGAAGTGTGGCTATTAGTCATGCTGTGCAAGCTGTGTTGATGCTGTCAGCAGCTCAAGACGTCCATAGTACGAGCTTCATGGAGGTTTTTATGGCTAAGAAACTTAAATATTCACAATTTGTTCTGGTGGATCATCAAGATGAAGATTGAGCTTTGAAGCAAACTGAACAGGGAAATTACTGAAAACTACATTTAAACTCAGGATGTTCATTTCCTGATCAAATGTTTATGACTGTTAGCATGTGGTTGGCACAACTGCTAATGCGCTAATAGTGTAGCTAATGTTTTATTTAGCGCTTTTGCTGTCTTTGAAAGCCATTAAGCTCCCTTAGCTTCCCCAAAATTATTTTTTCTGGACAAATTTTATTGTGCTAATTTACATAGCTGTTCTGCAAACAGTAATTCTTGTTGAGAGCTTTTGCGCTTTTGCTAACTTTGAAAACATTTAGCCTGTTTAGCCTCCCCTAATTAATTGTTCCAGGTAAATTCTAAAGCACTAATTTACTTAGCTGTTTTGTAAACAACTAAGTAATTTTTTTAGCGCTTTAGAGATGTTGCTAACATTTAGCGCATTTGGCTTCCCCTGTATTAATTTTTCCAGATAAGTCCTAAAGTGATAATTTACTTGCCTTTTTTGTAAACTTACAGTTGAACAAATTTTCTGTTATTGACTTTTAAGAATTCGTCAAATAGTAAGACGTTAATATTCATACTCTTATTTTGACGAGGGTGAGTTCCATTTCCTGTTCTCACTTTTTCTTCTCTCCTCCCCCTCAATCACTATATTTAAATGTTTATGTTTGTTTATAACAAACATGAACAAATAAAACATGAACAGTAGAAAACAAGATAACTATAATATTTAAGGAGATTACCAAACATGAATGTCAAAATAAGGGTTGCAGTCTCTCAATGGCAGATACAATTTGGACTGAAGTTAGCACTTTAGCATTAGCTTCCATTAATTACCGTGTTGGTGAAGTGTTTACAATTAGTGCTTTAGAGTTAGCATAGCTAACATTTTAGCACTGCCTCGCTGTTATTAGCCTTAAATTGTAAAAGTGGGGTTACATGTTATTTTTTGCATTGTACTGATTCCCAGTTGAGGAAAAAAAGGCTTTCTGTTGTTGAGCTGCACAAGAAGACGCTGATGCAATAAAGTAGTTATTTTAAGTTGCTTTAAAGATACTGATGGTTATATAACAAGGACGTTAAATGCTAGGCCAAAGACATTTCACTTGCTTGAAGATCTGTGGAGGCAGATCCTTCAAAATTATAGATTGTAGCAATTAGTTATGGCGTCTGGAGCCCATAAAAAGTATGACTGAGAAAAGCTAGGACAAAAGTACATCAACAATTCAGTTTTCTTGTGCGCCACAAAAATTCTGCTTTAAACTGCAAAGGAAAAAGTCATTTTGTTTGGTCCTGATGGCTTCAATGTGAGATCCAACTGGAGTCCTAATGTGTGCAATGAAGACTCCATCTTTAACGAGTATAATAGGATCCTTATTCCCATCATTTAAAGATGTTTTCATACATGATAGTCCAGTAAATTTGGTTTGATTTCAACAAATTGCAACATTTGTTACATTTTCAGCTGCTGTTGTTCTCCTTCAGCCTGTTCCCCTCCTCGCCTGTAGGGGCGCTGCACCAAGAACCACTGAAGGAAACGACACAAAAACCCCTGAAAAAAAAAACTTTGTGAAATGTAAACAAAACTGGAGTAGCATCAGATATAAGATTTCCCTTTTGTCTGGTGAAAGCAGCCAGGAAAGCCATTTTACGCGCTAGTCAGTTTGTTTTGATGGTTTTTACCCAGAATACCCTGCATTGTCGGCCACCTCCTGGTTTTGGAGCAGTTTCTGGTCCACTTGGTGTTCACATATGCATTCGAACCAAACCAGAATTCACTTCAACTGAACCGAGGGTTTTAGGCGGACAAGGCTTTGTGTCTTACAAGTTTGATTACGCGTTCACACTTCCCCAAAGGAACTGCAACCCAAGCTTAGCTGCAGCACATTTGTTCAGCTGGTCTTACCACTGTATGCGCTGTACAATGGCTGCTGGAAAAGAGAAACAGTGTTTTGTTGTTGACCTACCGTCCAAAAACCACTTGCTGCATTTTTGTTGGTTTTGCAGGAGGCTCCACTTATACTTTTCAAAGATGCATAGTTGTATAATTACCCATGTGTTTGAAGCCATTTTCATGTGAGTGTAAATTGTGCGTTGGGGGTCGTGGCCAACTCATTTTATTTGGATTTAAAGTGACAGGACGTCCTAAAACAGCTCAAAATAAGCAGAACTGAGCAGACTAAAATCTCGTTATCTCAGAATGATTTTGTGCAAAAAATGCCATGCACATGTTTAGATTAATCCAAACCTGTTTAAGGAGGCATAACAGGTCACCTTTAAACCACATTTTAGAGGTTTTGACCAAAACGGCGAAGCTGCTCACTTCTGAACTGTATTTCTACAACAGTTTTTATTTTATCTCTTGTCGCTTCTTTTTGAGGTAAATGCAAATACTTGTGAATTTTTCTCCAGTTTCGGAGTTTTGTTCAGGAGTGAGTAGCAAATTAAAACAAGGCAGGAGTCTAATCCTCCTCATGGATAAATTAGTTGGTTGGCGGCTATTATCTTCATAACCGTGCCACTCAGTGCCTCTGGTTTAAGAAGGAAATTATACGCTATACGTTTCTGCTGAATTTTTAACTACGCTGAAGTGCTGGGGTAAGTAACACAATCATTTGAGTGTCTTTTGATGTCAACCATGCATTTGCCTGCGTTGCGCTGATCGTTTCCCTCTGGCCTTTTCCTCGCTGTCAAACAGCACACAGGTCTTTGATGGGAGACAACCAGCAGCCATTTAAATGCCACAGGGCAAACTGGGAGCAGGACACAGTCTTTTCTTTATATATGGTCTGAGGTGGCTTTGAATTTATGATTTCTACATCTACACTGCAGAAACACTAAATCTTACCAAGTATTTTTGTCTAGTTTCTAGTGCCAACATCTTAGTTCTCTTGGAATAAGACAAAACTAACTTACAAGAAACTTTACAGCAAAAAATAGGAGCTTGTTTTAAATCAATAATTCCTTAATACTGATGAAGAACTGACTGATTCCACTGGCAGATTATTTCACTTACAACATGTTGAGTCACATTGCAAGGGCGCCGTTGCCTAGCAACCCCAGCCCGTTGCCTAGCAACCCCGGTGGAACTCGTGCACGTTCAGTTTTATTAACTGCTGCTTTGTTGTTGATTTACTATTCAAAAACACAAAATCTTATCGAGCATTTTTGGTTTAGTTTGTAGTGCAAATATCTTGAAATAAGACTAAACTAATTACCAAGTAACTTTTCAGCTTGATATAGGAGCTTGTTTTAAGTGAATAATTCTTTAATATTGATGAAAAAGTTTTAGTTCCACTGTTGATTATTTTGCTTATAAAATAGTAAAAATATCTTCTTATAATCTGCCAAAGTAAGCAGCACTTTTTTCCTATTATTAATGAATAATTGACTTTAAAAAGCTCCTATTTCTTGCTGAAAAGTTATTTCTAAGTTAGTTTTGTCTAATTTAAAGATGAATAAAATATTTGCACCAGAAACTAAACTGGACTAAAATACTTGGTAAGATTATTTGTGTTTTTTGCAGCGTTGTCCTTCTACTAATATAATTAAACACGTTCATTTTGTGAGTTGAAGCTGCTAAACATAAGATTTTTTCTCAAACTTTCTATTTTTTTCTCGCAAATTTGACATTTCAAACTCAGAAATTCATACGTTTTTTCTAAAACAAAAAATCTGAGTGTTTTGAAAATTTCTAAAAAATAATTTCTTGCAAATTTTTAAATTTTCAAACTGATAAATTTTCATATTTTTTTCTAAATTATTTCTGACATTTACCTCAAAACTTTTTTCTACATAATTTGACATTAAAAATTAAAAGAACTTTCTCAGACTGTTCTAAAAATGTAAAAAAATATATATATATATATTTTTTTACATTTCACAATCAGAAATTTCCACATTTTTTTCTAAAATATTTCAGAGATTAATCTCAAAATAAAACAAATCTTGCAGATTTTTGACTTTTCTAACTCCGAATTAACTCACTTTTTTTTTTAGTTTTTATTCTCAAAATTTCTGTTTTTTTTTTTTTGCAAGTTTATTTCTTTGAACAATAATAATAAATATTGATTGATTAATTGACATAAATGTCATCAAAATTGCTTTTATTAATCTAAAAATGCAATTTATTTTATTTGCCAACTAACAAGTACTTCCGTATTCAGTTTATTTCTGTGTGTATTCGCAGAAATACAGACATAACAGGAAATGGAAACAATGTCTAAAATCTTTTTTTCTGCTTGTTTCATATAGAAGATTAATGCATCGCTGGATTAAAGTCACCCTGAACGTCGTAATCCCAACGGATGCCACGGCTGAAACTTTCCCAGATAATCAGTGCAGAGAAGAGGAGAAATTAATGGACAAACATTTTACTCTGGGAAACTGAAAGAAAACCTTTTTTTATCATCTCATTCCAGCGAAGTTGTGCATAATGGCCCAGAATCCCAGCGGACGCTGAAGAGACTCCGTAACCGAAACAGTTCTCACATTAATCATGCAACTCTGATGTTTTTGTCTTCAAAGCGTCGTAGAAAAAGTCTAATATGTGGACCTAAAATCAGGAAAAAAAAAAAGATAAAAGTGAGACGAGTGTCATCATCTTCCTACATCCAATTCTGGGTTTTGTTGAAGAGGAGAAACAGATTTATGGCTGATAAATTGGAAATTATGACCATGTAATGACCCAATGGATTAGGATTTAACCCCAACGACGAAGTGAAACAGACATTTTGAAATTTACTATTTGATTTGGTTGGGAAAATACACAATAATTAACATTTTTATTAATCAAACAGCCAATCAAGTTGGTTTGTGTTGCACATTTCAGCAATATTACAGTTTAAAAACATCATAAACACATCAGATAGTCAACAGGTTTGAAAACGAATAACAAGTGGATCGAATATGTTGGTTTATAAGTTAAACAAAACAAGGTTAAAATGACTTAATTTTAGTCAATAAATACAATCAAAATAAACAATGAATATAAAACAGTTATTATATAAAGTATAAGAGTTAATAAATCTGGATGATTTTGATGTTTTTTATGTATTTATTTTGGATATCTAAAATATCTTCCAGTTCCAGTGTTAAATATTTATTAGATAACGATATTTATTATTTATTTTAGATTATTATGCCATTACCGTTACCATACTTGAAAATGACGTCAAAACAACAATATTACCGCTTATCGCGATAACTTCCGGGTCGATGTGGAGAAAGTATTTATGATTCCAGATGTTGACAGATCTAATGTGTTCTGAACCGGTTCTTTTTTAACTCGGTTCTCCTCTGGATCTCGTTATGAACTGAAATCATGGAAAACGTCACGGAAAACAACGCGACCGCGGCGCCGTGGATCGAGGCCACGCTGCTAAGCCTGCAGGTCTCCCTCTACGCGCTGCTAGGCGTCGTCACCTTGGTAACCGCGCTCTCCAACGCCTTCGTCATAGCCACCATCTTCCTGACACGGAAGCTCCACACGCCGGCCAACTTCCTGATCGGGTCTCTGGCCATCACGGACCTGCTGGTGTCCATCCTGGTGATGCCGATCAGCATCGTCTACACCGTCACCAAAACATGGTCGCTCGGTCAGATCATTTGCGACATCTGGCTCTCCTCTGACATCACCTTCTGCACCGCCTCCATTTTGCACCTGTGCGTCATCGCGCTGGACCGCTACTGGGCCATCACGGACGCGCTGGAGTACTCCAAGCACCGCACGATGCGCAGGGCGGCCATGATGGTGGCGGTCGTTTGGGTGATCTCCATTTCCATCTCCATGCCGCCGCTCTTCTGGCGGCAGGCCACCGCGCACGGCGAGCTGACGGAGTGCGTGGTGAACACGGAGAAGATCTCCTACACCCTCTACTCCACCTTCGGTGCCTTCTACGTCCCCACGGTGCTTCTCGTCATCCTTTACGGGAGGATATACGTGGCGGCGCGCTCACGCATTTTCAAGACGCCCGCATCCGGGAAGCGCTTCACCACGGCGCAGCTCATCCAGACCTCCGCGGGATCTTCGCTCTGCTCCCTGAACTCCGCCTCCCACCAGGACGCGCACCTGCACGCTGGAAGCACAGGTGGAGGCGGAGGCTCACCTGTGTTCATGAACAGCGTGAAGGTGAAGCTGGCGGACAGCGTGCTGGAGAGAAAACGCCTCTGCGCGGCGCGGGAGCGCAAAGCGACCAAGACGCTGGGCATCATCCTGGGTGCCTTCATCGTCTGCTGGCTGCCGTTTTTCGTCAGCACGCTGGTCAACGCCATCTGCACCACGTGCTGGTTCAGTCCGGTTCTGTTCGACCTCTTCACCTGGCTGGGATACCTGAACTCGCTCATCAACCCGGTCATCTACACGGCGTTCAATGACGACTTCAAGCAGGCTTTCCACAAGCTCATGAAGTGCAGACGGAGCTTTTAGGGAAACACAGAGACTATATTTCAGTAGATTACAGCATCTGTAATTCAATTCATGGAATATTAGGGAATATAGGATTAAATCTCCACCAAACAACTCAGAAACTTTTAGATTAGTCTCCAGAAAAACATGGAAATGTTTGAGTTTGAAAAGTTGAAAAACTGCATGAAAAATAACTTGCAAATTTTGAGATAGAAATTTTCTAGAAGATTTTTGTTGACTACTGAAGTCAAGAAAATATTTGATCTCAAAATTTCACGTTTTCTTCCAGCAGAGGTTTGACTTGAGTCATTGAACATGAGGAAACTGATAGAAAATCAATACATTTCTGCCAAATATCTAAAAAATTATGAGATTAATAACAGAATAATAATCTCTGATATTCTGAGTAATATCAGAGATTTTAATCAGGGTAATGTATTGACTTTTAAAATTGTTGGAGTTTCAAAAGTTTTAAATTTTCAACTTGAAACAGAAATGTAAAAAATTCTAAAATAAATTCTCAGTTTTATTTTTTAGAAAATTTCTGAAATTAATTTCAAAATTAGAATTTTTTTCTTGCAAACTTTCAACTTATGAAGCACAAAAATGTCAAAAATGTTCAACTTTTCACACTCAAACTTTTCAAACATTTTCATATTTGTTTTTCTAAAAAAATTCTAAAATTAATCTGAAAATTTCAGATATTTTTGGGGTGGAAATCAACTTTTTTCTATCAACAGTTGCCCGAGTGCACATCAAATATGTAAAACAGATTTATTGCAGTAAGCGTTTCTGCAGCGCTCTGAGATTAAATATATTTTAAACTTTTCCAGCATTTATTTTTCTTAGTTCTGATGATTCTGGCTGAGAGTCAAAGAAAACCCCAAATGCAGCTCCTCCTCTTGTCGACCCAAAGCCGCAGCATCAGGGACTCACTGAACAAATACATTTTTAAAAAATTACGACAATAAAGTCTAAACATTATGACTTTATTCTCTTAATACTATAAGTTTATCAGGCTAAATATTTAACTTGTTACTAATTACTAATTATTCAGATTGAAGATTAAGACTTAATATTTTGATTGCTAACTAAATATTTAGCTTGCTAAATATTCAGCTTCAAACTAAATATTTAGCAGCTAGCTTTAAGCTAATCCGGTGATCTGTCGGAATGATCCCATGGTTAGCTTGCAGCAGCTAGCTCTAAGCTTACCTGGTCATCTGCTGTAATGATCCCACGGTTAGCTTAAAGCAGCTAGCTCTAAACTAATCCGATAATCTGCCGTAATGATCCCACGGTTAGCTTGCAGCAGCTAGCTCTAAGCTAACCCGGTGATCTGTCATAATGATCCCATGGTTAGCTTGCAGCAGCTAGCTCTAAGCTAACCCGGTGATATGTCGTATTGATCCTGGTAACTTTGTGATCGTTACAGCAGATTTGGTGCCATTTTGGACCGGCACCAAGTTCTGGGGTCTCGATACAGTTTGTCAGCAGAGGGGAGGATGAAGAGATCTCAAACTTCCTGCCTGTGCTGCTGACTTTGGGCTTGATAAAACCCACTGGACCCGAAACGGCGCCGCAAATCATCACCGACTGTCGACCTTTAGGAAGTTTAACTTTCTACTCTTACTTCAGATCCTGAGAGATTCATTTAAAAAAGATAACACATCGGAGGACACTGCAAAAATGCTGCAGAATATTTTCTGTCTAGTTTCTAATTCAAAATAACACAAAAATAGCTTAAAAGTAACTTTTCAGCAAGATATGAGAGCTTGTCAGTAATTCTTTTTATATTAAAAAAATAAAAAACTTTTTTTTAAATTAAAACTATTATTTTAATTGGTAGAATTTATAAAGAGACACTTTTCCCATGATTTGAATGAATGAATCTGCCTGTGGAACAATTTTAGTCAGTATCCTGTAATTATTTACTTAAAATAAGCTAATATATCTTGCTGAAAAGCTACTTGTAAGTTATTTTCGTTTTATTTGAAGTGGACAGGACATAGTAAGATTTTGTGTTTTTGCAGTGAACTTTCCATCAAGGCCATAACAAAACATTTATTTTGAAAAATCACTTTTTATTCGTCTTATATAGTATTTATATCTATTGAAGAAGGGAGTTTGGGGGTTTTCTTTAGCTGTAACCCATAATTATCAATCCTAAAAATATATTACAGAGTTTTTGAATTGAATTATGGAAACTGCATCTTTATTGACACGCTTAGATTTAAAATCTTCATCTTCCAAAGAGTTCGGATGATAACAGGTTATTTTATTTGGCAGATTTGTTTGGAAACATGCAGGGAAGCCATCTTAAAGACTGAAGCGTGCATCTTTCAAAAGAAAGGAGGGAACTACAAGACTAACATCCAAAAAAATCTAATTTGTCCATCAAAAACTGTTTGTTTTTTCTGGATGATGGGAACTATTGTCAAAGGATTTTTTGTGACTTTGTGGGAAAAAAAAGCAAACCTGAAGCAACTGGACTGAATCCTGCAGAGACGTAAAGCCATTAAAATGTCTGTTTTCTCTCCGTCTCTCTGCCGTTGCTCCCATGTTTCTCTGTGCCAGAGTAAAAATAATAAGCGAGACTAAAAACGCTTCATTTGCATAAAAATAGAAGTGCTGGGCTGAGGTGTGTACATGTTGTAGCTACAACAATAACGCTGAAGCAGCAGAACAGGGTCACATTGATATTACATAAACAGCAAATATTGATTTTAATGGGTTTTTTATGTGCTGGTTAATTAATGTGTTCATGTGGGAAAAGGTTATTGGCGGATTGGATGGACTTGCAGGAAAAGTTCGATTTAAATCACATTCCTGGAGGCCCTGAAAACGACGGACCATAAAGAGACACATTCACCAGATTCAGTTCATTTTGGGTTAAGAGTTTATTATTATTATGTTTAAAATGTGTTGAGAGGACTGGATGAATCTGTTTTAAGGAGAAATAAAAATTATGAATAAATAAAAGGTGAAATAATGAAAATATGTTGTGAAAATCAATATGGCTTCTCATCTCTGTTTGATTTTCCAAACGTCAGCTGAATATAAAACAGACACGAATGTGTTTCTGTAGCGTTAGCACAAAAAACAATTAAATGATATGAATTATTAAGTTTTGGATTGAAACAGAGTAAAATACCTGGGAATATTCACACTTTGTTGCATCACAACCCTAAACTTTGGTGGATTTTATCTGGACTTTTTTATGAATTGGAATGAAACTAGCAAGTGGTTTTCATCCAGTTTTATTAATTAAATCACTAAATATTTTACAATTAAATCCGACTTCTGAAACTCTGAAATTTGCACGTTTTTTTCCAGAAAATTTCTGAAATAAATCTCAAATTGTAATTTTTTTCCAGCTAAGTTTCCACTTTTGAAATACAAAAATTTCCAAAGTAAAAATGTCTTGGTCTCCTGAAATGTAGACATTTTTAAGTTATTTGTAGAGGGTTTTTAGATTAAATTTCTGTGTTTTTTTTTTACTTTTCAGCATTTATTTCAATAAAAAAAAAATAAAAATTACTTAATTTTAATTCATAAATAACTATGTATGAATTAAACATATATAGATCTATGTACATATGTATATATATATATATATATATATATATATATATACTGCTCAAAAAAATAAAGGGAACACTCAAATAACACATCCTAGATGGACAGTTTGATTTCACAGAAGTTTGATTTACTTGGAGTTATATTGTGTTGTTTAAGTGTTCCCTTTATTTATTTTTTTGAGCAGTATATATACTGCTCAAAAGCAAACCAACCAGGAACACAGAAACCAAACTGATCTGCTCAGACCTTCATCATATAATCTCCTTCATCTTGTTCCAATTCCAGCATTTTTGTTGTTTGTTCAATAAAATCTTAATTTTATTCCAAAGACTGTAAGAAAACATGAACCCAAACCGGCGCTGTCGCTGTAGATCAGCATCGACGGGGAAACTGCTGCCGGTAAGATCCAGCCGTCTGGAGCAGGAGAACCGAAAGGTCACGACGCATTTAACCTCAGAAGATGGCGCCTGTCACTTCTCGGCGAGCGTAAGGAGCAAGGCCACAGCGGAGCGTAAACAGAGTGTGTGACAGCGGCGCAAGCAGACGCAGAAATGGATCGCAGGAGCTGTTGATAGCGGCGCTGAAGGGCAATAAGATACAACTTTTGAAACCCAAGCCCATCCAGATTCAAAGGTTTTGATTCATTAATTTCAAACAGATGGAAAAGCAACAACCCAAACAGTGTGGGGTGACTGTTTTGGTCCAAATAAATTAAAATATGTGCTAATATGCCATATTCAAGAGTTCAAGAATCACACAAAGACAGAAAACTACAAACTGCTGCACTGAAAACCTGACTGTTATTCCACCAAATACTGGTTTCTGAACGCTTCCTGAGTTAAATCACTAGTATTATTGTTTATAAATTAACATTAACTTGTTTTCTTGGCAATATTTGAAGTCTGAAAACACTGCCTCTTTTTCACTGTTTTTACTCTTTTTCCTTTTCTGCTAAATTTCTGCTTTGAATTTTGGAGACATGAAGTCAGTAGTTCACAGAATAAAAGAACGAAGTTAATTTCACTGTAAGAGAAACTGATCATTTTACATGTTTTTTTTTTCCAGAGCTGAATTTATGTTTATTATAAAAGGACAAGAGGTCGAATGGATGAATGCTTAAAAATGCTAACAAAGTTTCATTTTCTGCTTTAATGCGTTTAAATGTTAAGTTTTGTTTTGCTAATTCAGGAGTTTTTGAATCAAACTTTTCTATAAATGTACAAAATGAAAAGTTTCAGCATGTTTATTTAAATTTGCTGAAGAGGGAAAACAACCTTTATGATCCTGGAAAATTGAGTTTTCAGCTAATTTGTTAGCTTTAAAACGCTGAAGGTGTGTGGATGTTTCGCAGGTTGTTTAGTATTTTACCGTCGTTCTGCTGTCGATGCGCTGACCTCCCTCATTCTGCCATGAGAAACGATGATTTACTGTAAACTTAAAACATTTTTCCTTTTCTACAAGCAAAAAAAAAAAACAAGATACAAAATTTAACTCCAGTATTTTTAAGGATTTCAGTTTGAAATTTGATTTTGTTTCTGCAGAGTAAAAGGATTTAAACATTATGCAGCTACTTTAAGTTATTTTAAGGAAAACTTTCAGGAATGTGTAGCCAAAATAAATCAAACCAACTCTCAAATAAAACAGATTTATCTTTTACTTCCCACAACTTTTGCACAAGTTTTATTTGTGGAAAAAAAACACAAATACGTTTCTGTTTTATCTGAGAAAAAAAACAATTTTACGTCCATATCAAAGGTTGGGGTGACATTGACAACACAGTACATAAATTATGCAGATTTGAGTGCTGTGCATGACTTGCTGACATTTTGGTTAATGTAAACATATGACTCCTCCAACGCAGTCGTCCTGAGTCTCCGATACGGACGGCGGTTTGTGACTCAGAGACACACACGGGATAAAATATTAAAGAAACCGAACAACTGTTTCACATTTCCACTCCATTCAAACACAGGACACAAAAATATCTTTCAATTGTTTGAGCCGGGCGACAAAAAGCAAAACAAAAACAGATAAATTCAGATATTTCCACTATTGTTTAGAAAACGATGCCTTGCTGAAAATATTTCTGCCCCTTTAATTATCATAATTCATTTATTGGGACTTTATAGGAAAAACAAACCTACAGAAATAGTGTCTGTCAAATGGAGCTAAAATGGGATAATTAATGGGATTAATTATAATTAATTGATTGTTGAAATAATTGTAAACTAGTAATGAAATAAAGTTAATCATTAATTGGAATATAATCCAAAAAACAATGCATTCTGAGCAGAAATAAAGACAAAACTGAAGACATTTAGCATTTAAGATGAATGCTATCTTTTCACTGTAAAATACTTGAACTAGACCAAGTATTTTTGGTCTAGTTCATAGACTTTTATATAGTTTATGTTGCAAATATTTTAGCACGCTTGAAAAATGACAAAACTAAGAACCAGATTTAGTTGCCTGTTTTGATTGTATGATTCATTATTATTGACAAAAATGTTTTATATCCACTGGCAGATTGTTTAATTAAAACATGACATTTTTCAAGTTTTAATTACAGGCAGATTATTTTACAGGTAAAATAATAATAAATTGTATTATTTTTTAAAAATCAATATTAATTACATAATAGAAGCTGCTATATCTTTCTGAAATGTTCAAGTTGTAAGTAAACACTTAAAGTAAAGCAAAACAAAAATACTTTTTAGGCAATAAAATGTTTATTTTCCTATTAAAAACTGCAATTTAGTTGTTCATTTGCATCTTTAATGTTATAGGAAACAGGCGATTAAATAAGAAATCTTTTGTCTGATTACAGTACTAATAATATAGTTCAAATGTTTTTAGTAATGCCTTCAAAAAAAAAAAATCACAATTTTCACATTTTGTGCTAAAATTTGTGTTTCTGCTGTTTCTAGAAACAACGAGGTGTTTTTGTTGCGTCTGAAAAATTAGCCATTTCAAAAACTTTCCAAAAGTGACATCACAAATCTCTACGAACTGCATTGACCTTGTGACCCCGGCGGAATCCAGATCCGTTACCGAGCAACCGCAACGACATTCCACCCGTCACCTAGCAACCGGAGTTCCAGCAACGAGAACAAACAAGAAAATGCTTTTCTTTTTAACCGATGATTTGTTGTAGAAGCAGCTCTTCCTCTGAGCCAAACACATCCATGCTAGGTCCAATTTCCTCTATAATTTATTGTTATTCTAATATTCATCCACAAGCTGAAAAAAAACAGTGCAATTAACTCAAAAGTTTTATTAATTTACTTAGAATATGACGCATTGTGACAAAATTTAAGTGTTTAGTATGTATTTTATATCGTTTTATTGGCTTCCCGTGTAAAATCCTTCAAATTTGTCTCCTTGTTTTTTATTTTCTTTTGTCTTTACAAGATTTTTGACACAGTTTATCCTTGTGCTGTGCCTTTTACTGAGTCACAGCGACATGGCTAAAGGCAGTAAATGTTTAAAGAGGGATAAGAATAGAAAGATTATAAATGTAGACAGTAAATTTGGCAGAGAAACGAGACGACGTCTGAGAACTGGAACATTTTTTTGTGAATAATATTATAAGATCACAGGTAAAAGTCAGATGCAAAGGTTACAAACAGAGCTAAATATTTTCTTTGCCTCATTGATTTACACCCTTGGAGTTCGTTTAGAGTTAGGCTGTAATTTGTATTGCCAGGACACAGTCTGCATTGTTGAAATAATTTTGAGTGGAAAAGGTCAGGATACAGAAGCTGAGCGCAGGTTTCAGTAATAAGCAAAAACATGATTTAGAAAGCAGAACATATTAACCATAACAACTGGAAAAGACCACACATCTTTCCCATGGCTGCACATTAACACGTTCACCTTAAACGACAGGCAGATTGTCCACACGTCCAGGGGGAGAAACATAACAAAATACAAAAATGGCTGCCATAACAACTCAGAAACAATGTTTATCATACTTGGGAGCTTCTGGCAGAGAAAATGTGAGGTTTTTGGGGTGAGATGAGGGAGGGGGAGCGAAGGAGAGTTTGGAGAGAAACACACAAAACACTCACAGCCGAGGGGTAGTTTGTTCCACTCAGTGATCCGTCCAGTTAAAAGCAGATGAACCACAGATGAACCCAATAAGAGTGAAGCATGGTGAACATTTTTATCCAGTGAATTTTTCACAGTTTAAAGGGGATCTATTATGCAAAATTTGCATAAAAGGTCCAAATATATTTATATTTGGGTCTAAAAACAGCCAAAGCGCCATGTTGTGGCAATACGTTCATTCCTCCAGACTGTTAGATTACAGTGGCACTGCATGGTTACCTAGTAACCCCAGCTGAGCTGCAGCACGTTTGGTCAGCTGGTTTTACCACTGTCCAATGGCTGCTGGAAAATACAGGGGTTTCGTGATTAACTTACCATCCAGAAACCACTTGTTGCATTCTTGTTATTTGTGCAGGAGGGTCTACTAATGTTTCTCTAAAAATGTACATCTGTGAGTCCTATAGGTTTATGGGCTGTACACCAACCTGTTAATTACATTTTTTACCCAAAATCATTCTAGGTTACTGAGAATTTAGACTAGTCTGTTTTTCCCTACTGGTCTGCTTTAGTGCGTCTTTTCATTTTATATCCAAATCAACTGCTGGCCACACCCACCAACTCAACGTTTACGCGCGAAAACATCAGCAAAAAGATTAGCAAATATACACCATACATCCTTGAAAAGCAGAAGTGGAGCCTCCTGCACAAATTACAAAAATGCAGTGAATGGTTTCTGGATGGTAGGTCAGCAATGAAACACTTGTCTTTTCCAGCAGCCATTGTACAGCACATACAGCGGTAAGACCAGCTGAACAAATGTGCTACAGCTAAGCTTGGGTTGCTAGGTAATGGGCAGAATGCAGTTGAGGTTGCTAGGTAACAGTGCATTCTGATTTGTTACGTTACATTCTGGAGGTTTTTGAAATAACTCATTTTCCAGAAACAAACAAACAAAAAAAAAACATTAACTTATTGCCAAAAATTGATTTAGGAGCTGATTTTAGAAGCAGAACTAAAAACATGCAAAATATGAATTTTGTGCAAAAGGGCTTTCTCATGTCCAGTGGTAAAGACAGACAATAAAATTAAGACATTAACTAGATGCTAACAAGACCAGGACAACAGAAGAAATCTACATACGGCCACAATGTGTCGAAATAAAAACAGCTGTGAGAAAAGTCTGTTACCCATAAATGACACTAATGGACTTGCTAAGGGACATCATTGTGTTTAAGGAAAAGCAATTGCATTCATCACAAAAACCTGCTATGACACTAACAGTAGCATGAAAGGTTGCCAGAGTAACGCAAATGAGACTATTTCTGATTTAACTGTTATGTTAACCCAAGAAGGAACAGGCTAGCTGATAAATGCTGGATGGGTTTTGGTGACTCTTTGGCAAACTGAAGAAAAAATAACTCAATGTTCATGTGGACAACAAACTGGACTGAAGAGAAAAGACCGAACATGGACAACATGATGTAAAACATTTAATTTCGCTTTGGGATTTATAATCTTTCATACTTTAAATTGAACCAAACTGAACTAAATTGAATACTTCAGATTGACATAATAGCAGAAGAAGCAGAGTGAAGCTCGACTGGATTTTAGAAAAAATACATAAAGTAAATTAAGAATAGCTCCAGTTATCGGAACAGAATGCAAACTTTTGGTGCCTGTGTAAAGTTAAGATGTTTGGGAGAAGTGGTAAAATTATTATGCAAAATCCATAATAATTGCATAATAATTTGGGGTTTCTACTGCTTCTAACAACAACCCAAGCACTTAAAAAATATCAATCATCGGTTTTTGGAAATAAGTTAATATTTTTTGGTGTCTGAAAAAATAAGCGGCTTCAGAAATCTCTGGAATGTAAAGTCACAAATCAGCAGGCACTGACCCTTCACCTAGTGAAGGGCCCAGCCCGTTACCTGGCAACCCCAGCCAGCAGAACTCCGCCCATTACCTAGCAACCCCTGTTACCTAGCAACCCCAGCGGAACTCCACCCGTTACCTGGCAACCCAAGTGGAGTTCCAGAATGTTTGGTTAGCTGGTTTTACCGCTCTATATTTTGTTTTGAGCAAAAACTGTAATGAACATGTTTTGTTTCACTCATTGACATACTACAGGTCACCTTTAAGGACAATAAAGAAAACCGAAACTACAGTCATTTTCAGACGTTTGCTGCTCCCTCCATCTCTCAGTTCAGTGACTCTCGGCTCATAAGCTTCATGTGCTGCTGGCTGTCTTGTGTCTACCTGAGATGCATTGCTTTTAACTCCTGAGCTCTGCATGTACCGCTAGGAGGGTGAGGTACTGAATCCTGTTTACTGAGGTATGAAAGGGAGTTTTATCTCAGAGAAACATGAAAGTCTGTCTAGGATTTTCTAACTATCACTCCTTCTGATACATTTGAACATCAGGTTGATCATAAATGAAAAACTATCTTTGAACTGTTGGAGCTGGGATACAAAAAGTAAAATGGGAACAACTAAATTCAGAGATTCCCACTATTTTATACAAAATGCGAAATGCATATTTATTTTGTTTAGTTCTGGCTTAATTTCTTCTCTGAATATGATTTTTTAGTCTGTATACTTCAGTTAATCGATTGATCTATTGACGATCATTTCAATAATCAATTAATCATGAGTGATCACGTTAATCACTTCAGATTATCTAGTTTTGTTCAGATTCTGGGTTTTTTGCATGACAGAAAAAGATGAAAAGTTTAAGTTAGTACATTTAAAGTAAGACAAAACTAATATATTTATTTTTAGATATTTTCACTAAAAACTGAAACAAAAATTTTTGGTAAAATTTTGTGTTTTGCAGTGTTGACTAAAAGTCCTTAAATGTTTTATATTCAAATTCACTAAAGAAATTATATAAAATTAATTTTTAGGCAATAAAATGTTTATTTTCTTTTTAAAAAGAGGAATTTAATTGTTTATTTGAGTCTTTAATGCATTTCTATAGAAATAAGGCAAATGAAAACAAAAAATTCTTTATCAGATTAATCAATTAATTGTCAGAACAATTGATTAATTGATTACTAAAATAAACGTTTAAGTCCTTTCTCCCAGTAAATTAAATATGTTGATGTACAAGGAAAATAATGTGTAGTAGTTGAATAATTTTTACTGTGTAAGACTTCAACAGCAATCCAAGCGTGTTTACAGGCGTAATTATCGTTATTTTTATTTTAATATGCCCTAATGTCGGCAATGTAAAAACACCAAGTAGAGCAAAACAAGTAAGAGCTGAACTTCCTCGTTAATGGGTAATAATGTGATTTAATTCATGACCAAACTAATTTAACAATCCAAACTCTGTCCATAGAGCTAAAACAAAACTGAATAAGAAAAATCTGCTGTGATAAAAGGTTTTCAGAAAACATTCATTAGCAATCCCCAAAACATTCACCAATTAACATAAATGTATTACTCATTCATTTTATTTTGTTTCCGTTAGGTGACTCAGAAATGCCTCGTTTCCTCCCCTGCTGATGCTTTGCATTGTTCAGGCACCAAATGCCAAATACGAAACGATATCGCTTCTATCTCACTGAGGTCCTAATGTCAGATTTAAATTTCTGTCCCTGCAGGGAGGTTTAAACTCATATCTGGCAACGCAGCCTCTCCAGACGACAAGATACGTTTCTTTCTCAAGTACATTTATAGGTCAAGTTGGATTGTATCAGATCAGAGGCACAAGCGGTCTTTTATCGTGGAGGAAAACCTGGCCTTTATGTGAGCCTCCGTCTCTGTTCGCCTGTGTTTCCAGATTGCAGCGGCCGAGTTTTGACCCGAGTAACTTCCCAGAAGAGTGAAACGTGGCGACTGAAAGAAAATCCAGTGGATGGTCTGGGGAAGAGATAGGATGAAAAAATGTGACTGGATGGAGAGAAAGAAAGCTTTTAGAAAGTCAGAGGTGCAGAGAGGAGTCAGAGCGGCCAGCGACTGGAAGGCAGAGGGATTTCAAATGATCGCCGTGTCTGTCAGAGAAACCTCGTCTATTTATCTCAGAAATGGAAGAAACTCCAGAAAACTATATTTTTTACAGCGTGGTTACTGTCTGCACAAGTGGTTTAGTAAAAAAGAAAAATGTCGACACATATTAAGGCAATCAGAAGTATGGAGGAGGATTAGAGCCACTAAAAAAAACATACAACTGTAATCTTTTGAGACTAAAAGTCAAAATACTGAGAGAAGAAAATCCAAATTCTGAGGAGAAAAAAATCTGGAAAAATAAATAAAAATTCTGGGAAAAAAGTCAAAAATCTGGATTCTGAAATTAAAGTCAGAATCTCAGAATTTTGAATCTATTTCACTTAAAACTTGGGAAATGTGATGTTATAAATAAAATAAAATAACCTGCCAGTGGAACTAAAACTTTTTCATCAATATTAATGAACTGCTGACTAAAAACAAGCTCAGATGTTGTTGTAAAGTTATTTGCAATTTAGTTTTTGTCTTATTTCAAGTGAACTAAGATATTTGCACTACAAACTAAAAAAAATACTTGGTAAGATTTTGTGTTTTTGCAGTGATCACAGCTGAACAAATGTGCTGGAGCTCCTCTGGGGTTGCTAGGCAACGGTGCAGTCGTGATTCAACATGTTAACAGTAAAATAATCTAAAACATTTTAATATTAAGGCATTATTGACTTAAAACAAGCTCCTATATTTTGCTGAAATGTTACTTATAAGTTAGTTTTGTCTTAGATATTTGAACTAAAACTTACAAAAAAGTGATTAATCACTTGATTGATTTAATCTGCTACATTCCTCTGCTTCCATCTGAAGGGACTTGGTTTAGATTTCTTTTTAGATTTTTCCCTCCTGGGGTTTTCTGGAGGTGCATATAGATGTTTGCATCTGAAATATGAAGCGTGTGTGTCTTGGCTTGATGTTTCTGGCTTAACCCCGACAGCAGAGCAGGCAAATAAAAAGCAAAACCCGCCAATCCTCCAAAGCAAAGCGGCCAAAAGAAGCCAGCAGTGTGACTTTTGCTGCCTGGTCCTGATACAGTCTAATGGATCCTGCACTCTGGAGGCTCTGCTAGATTAATCTGCCTCTGGCTGCCGCAGAAAGCCTGATTGCCTTTGGCCTCTAGCAGCAGAAAAACCCGGGGGAAAAAAATAAAACGCAAAAAACGTGCATTCTGCTGAAGAGACCGTCCAATTTGAATTCTAATAAGATGAATTTATGTTTAATTAAAACAGTCATTGAAGCACCTTGTGCTCATAAAAATTTAAAGCGGGCTGCCATTGTCTGTCGGCCAGGGAAAACAGGCCGCTCTCTTTTGTCCGTGTTCTCGGCTTTATCTTGCTGCCATTAAGTGGTTTTGGCTGTTTTCTCTCGGTTGGCGCTCACTGTTCCTCCTTTTTGCTGCTCGCTTTCAGATTGTTCTGCTTCCATGTTCTCATTTGACCCGTTACATCCTGCAAGGCCCACAAATTATTTCACACACAGCAAGTTAATTTTCTTCCACAAAGAAATATAATAAAACAATAACACAAAAGATACTTTGAATTGTTTTTACTCACCTCTCATTTGATATTACATATATATTATTGTTTAATCACAGATGTAATGGCTTATTTAAGAAATTATAAGATTTCTAGCAGAGGAATTTTTTTTATTTTAAATGTAAAATATATATTTATTTTCTTTAGTTCTGGCTTCATTTCTGCTCTGAATTTTCTTTTATGAGTTTCTATACTCCAGTTAATCGATTAGTAAATTAGTTGACAATTACTTCAATTATCAATTAATCATGATTAATCCGATTAATCGCTTCAGATTATTTTTGTTCAGATTCCGAGAAAGATAAAAAGTTTTATGAATTAGTAAAATGTCTTGTTAGCTCTGTTTGTGTCATGGTTATCATAGTTTGGAGTTTTTCATTTTAGTTTAGTTTCATTTTGTTGTGACGTTCTGCTTTTCTAATTCAGTTTTAATTAATTTTTAGAGTGCGTTTCCTGCCTTTTATAAGTTATCAATTAAATATTGTTTAGTTTTGATTAGTTATAGAAGCAGTTTTTTGTTTTGGCAGTAAGTTGAAGTTTTTGGTGTCTGGACAATGAGACGTTTTGAAAACGTCCTGAATATAATGACACAAACAAGAAAGCGCTGCGCCGTTACCTAGCAACCCCAGTCCGTTACCTAGCAACTCAAATGGATGTCAAGAATGTTTGGTCAGCTGGTTTCACCTCCATATCTGCTCAAGGGCTGCGGTAAAAGAAAAGTGTTTGGTTGTTGACATACCATCCAGAAACCACTTACTGCATTCTTGTTGGCTGTGCAGGAGGCTCCACTTCTGCTTTTCGAGGACACGCAGCTGTATGATTGTGGATCTGTTTGCAGCCATTTTTGCATGTGATGGTAAACGTTGAGCTGGAGGCTTGGCCAGCAGCAGAATATCTGGATTTAAAGTGACAGTGGCCATACTGATACTGGTTTAACACTTTTTTGTGTCACATTAGTCACATGATCAACAACAGGAAGTTACTGCTGGCAGAAATGACGAAGAAGACGACACCAGGAAGTGGTTGGAAGAAGATGGCGCAGCGTGTTTTTTAAATTACTTATCACGTAAACAAACTTATCCATGTGTGATTTTAATCACATTTCTTATTTAATGGAAACACAGCTACCGGGAATTTGTGTTTTGCCAATATTAGTGGAAAATAAAGTTTTGCACAGATTTGTAATGAAAACACAGCGAGTGTCACCAAATGTCTGGAAAACAAATATATTTTTTTATAAATTTTGTCCTTAAATCCACAGTAAAACTTGCATTTATGAAAACTCAGGCTAAACATTTTTAGCTTGTTTTGGTTGTGCACTTATTTTATATTATATTTTTATTTATTTGTCGTTATTTTTGCAGAAATTGGTATTTTTTGAGGAAAATGGCCAAATTTTGTTGACTGATGATTTATTTATAAAAGCATCAAAATGATAGAACAGGCACTCTTTCATGTTTCATAATTTTAAATTTTCTTTATTTGTAATTTTCTATAAAAATATTATTTTACCTTTTCATCTTTCAGCTCATGATGAAGGTATCAGGGATGTTAACCTTTAAAGTTCAGTTACTAGCTTCTTTTTTAGATTTTATAGGAGTAAAGGGCAACTTCAGAATATCCATTCACTGTTTTTCTTATTTAATTGCAGCATCCAGTTTGTTCTCCTCCATTTATAGTTGGAGCAACACAAATGTAGGCGACATCACAGGAGTCTATATTTTTTTTAGATTTAAATGCCTTTTGATGTACTTGTCGGTGAACTTTTCAGGCTGGCAGATAAAAGAAGTCAGAAAGTAAAACATCTTTGTAAAAGGCAGAAATCAAAAGTAAAAGGGTAGAAGCTCAGGAAACTCTCAGGGGAACGGAAGAAAAAAGGTTGCAGTCTGCGTTTCGCCCGGTGTGGGCTGAGATCTCATGAGGTGAGATCCAATGGCGATGTCCCAAAGCAGCAGCAGAAAATATGAGGTAAAAAAAGAGAAGAAAAGGATTGTGAGATCGGCTTTGAGCATCTGAAAACCCGAGTCCCTGAGCGGAGAGTCAGGGAAGCAGGGAGTTCACCATGTTTTCCACAAGCTGTCAAACAAACCGTTTGCTGGGGAGAGGAGGGCAGCCGGAAGCCATGTCAGCGCGCAGAGGGAGAGCGCTTAATCATGTCAAACATAAACCTGTCTGCACCCAGCGGGGCACAGTGAGCTTACATTACCGCAGAACAACACGGAGAACACAAGTTCTGCAAACACATACACTAAATGTGAACCTTCATGGTTTTATTCTGGAGGGGATTTGTTACGCAAAATTTACCTTTTGCACTTCTGATTGGGTCTCAACTGCTACTGAAAACATCCCAAACCATTTTTTGTCAATAAATTAAAAATGACCTATAAACTTCCAGGTTAGGATAAATCTATGGTCTATACAAAACATATTTGTTTTCGTCTTGATCTCCTTTCAGACTGAACTGTTTTAAGACGTCTTGTCACCTTAAATCTCCCCCAACTCAATGTTTACACTTTCACATGAAAATGGCTGCTACAGGTAAGCAGTTATACAGCTGTACACTTTGAAAAGCATTAGTAGAGCCCTCTACACAACCAACAAAAATGAGGCAAGGGGTTTCTGGACAGTAAGTCAACAAATTAATACTTGTCATTTCCAGTAGCCATTGTACAGCGCATACAGCCGTAAAACCAGCTGACCAAATGTGCTGGAGTTAAGCTCATTTGGTCAGCTCCAGCACATTTGGGGTACAGCTTGGGTTGCTGGGTAACGGCTCGGTGCCTGTGACAGCTGACTTAAGTGAAACAATTCATAAAACATCAACTTATTGATAAATAATGGCTGGATATTTTCTTTAAGTGCTTTGAGAACCAACTGAAAGTATAAAAACATAAAAAAAGTGAATTTTTCATAATAGGTCCTCTTTAATGTTTCTTGGTGTCTCGAAAATGAGTTGTTTCCAAAACCACCTGATTATTAAGTCACAGTGTGCGGTTACCTAGCAACCCAAGCTATTGTTACTTACTATTTGATGCACAATGGCTTCTGGAAAAGACTAAAAGAGTTTTGTTGTCGATTACTTGTTTCACTCTTGTTGATTGTGCAGGAAGCTCCACTTCTGCTTTTCAAAGATGCATGGTTGTATGTTTGTTCATCTGTTAGCAGCCATTTTCAGGTGTGAGTTTGGGGGCGTGGCCAGCAGCAGATTATTTGGATTTAAATTGACAAGAGGCTCTAAAACAGCTCAAAATGGGCAGAACTGTCCAATAAATGTGGTGAACGTGTTTTGTATAGACCATAGACATACCTGTTCATAGAAGTAAGGTACGTAATTTCTCCTTTATGTAGAAGTCAACGGAGGCAAAGTAAAGCTTACGTTTATCCAGAAGGTAAAACACAAATACATCAATCAGGTCATGGTGAAAACTGACACAACATGTGAACGTTTAGCTGTAATCACAGCTGATCGTGAACTTGAGTCACTAAACCACGACAGCAGTAAACTGAGGTGTCTTTTGTTCTTGTTTTCTAACAAGCTGCCCGTCTTTACCTCTGCCTCTCTCTCTCCCTCCTGGAAAAGCAAACAGGTTGCCGTTGTGCTGCCCCCTCATTAGCCTGTATTGGCTGCACGGTTTTGTTTCCTCAACTCACTTCACTCAACACGCAGAACGACGTCTGAGTAAAACAGCTCAGCAGCTGCAGCAAAGTTTATATCACTATCAGTTATATTTATATATACATACATATAGCCTCCATTTAATTAGTGCATGTGAGCGTTCAGGGTTTTAATTAATAATTAAGGTGTTGAGATTTGCTTTTTAAATGCCTATCTGGATTTTTTTTTAAATTTGTTTTTCACTGTTTCGAGTGAAAAAAACTTTCATTTTCAATTTTTAACTATTTTTAACACAAAAATAGTTCAATAAAAATGCATTTACAAAATAAAACTACAGTTATAAGTATAAAGGTCAAGGGTTGACTGACCTTCAGGATTATTCTCTGCCTTAAAAATAGATTTTACAGTTTCAGGGTTTCCAGTAGATTTGGTTCAGTTTGGGACCAAAGTACCCAACATTTTATTCAAATAAGAGTAACAAAACTTCAACATATTTGCACTCAAGTAAAAGTAAAAAGAGCTGTTTGGAAAACATCACAATTGTTGAGCAGAGGTGGGTAAAGAACCAAAAGATGGTAGAAGAGTGGTACGAGTAAAAGTAATACATCCAAGAAATCAATCAAGAGTAAAAGGTTTTGGTAAAAAATTTATTCAAGTATTAACTGATCAAATTGTCAATCATCTGATATATAATAACAGTAAAAAGTACAGAATAGTAAAAATACTATTCTGTATTTAGAATAGTATTTAGCCCCCCCCACCCCACCCCCCAAAAAAACCCCTTAACCTCCCCTCAAAATAAAAAAAACGTACTAAGGTAAATATCATTGAGTAAATGTAACTATTTCTCATTGCATTGTCAAACGATCCAAACTAATTGAAAAAGCAGTTCCCCTCCTTGCCAGTGGGGGCGCAGTGGGCGCTGCACCAAAACCACTGAAAAACACACCGAGTGCAACTTCCTTCTTCGTGAAATGTAAACAGAAATGGAGTAGCATCAGATCTTAGCGGTTGTATGACTTTGTTGTTTGTTTTTGGTGAAAGACTAAGAGCCATTTTTCCCTGCTAGCGCTAGGCTAACACGTTTGTTTTGGCTGCATTTACCCAAATACCCAAAATATTTCAACATTAAAGCTGGAAATGAGGGTATCTGAATTTCCTAGCTGGAAAAATTATTATCTGATTAGGACACAAATACAAAAACAGCCTAAAGAAAACCATAAATTAAATCCAGGGAGGCATTTTCCTCCCTGGATTTTGCAGTCTGAGCTGCTGCAGAGGCAGGAAATGAATGGAGCCGTATCATCCAGTAATAACACGGAGCCGATGATGAAGATCTGATTGTGAAGCGATGGTGACACAATGCGTCAGAAAACACTGATAAATGTAACACGTCAGAAAACAAACCCAGTCTGTTTTAAAGCCCACTCATGCAGCCACGGCTCATCTCGGTTCTTCCGTAATCAGTCAAAATGAAACGTGTGAAAATCACGTGACTCAACGCAGACAGAACATCAGCAAGAGGAACAGTTCTTACTCCCTTTACTTTGGTTTGGAGTCACTTTTTATTCACCATAAATGAACAGATCCGATCATACTACTGTTTAATCCATTTTAATTTGTTATTTTTTGTTTTATTACAAGAAAATAATAAAATCCTAGCTCTAAATTCATTCATTCAGATACTAAAGTAGAAGTACAAAACGATACCACACTGTCACCATGTGGTGTTAATGCTGAAATACAGCAGCTTAGTTAAAATCAAGAACATTATTTAACCACTTTATTTACTACGTTCAGTCGAGAAAACAGGAATGAAAACAATCAAAGGTGATTAGACTGAAGTAAGAGCAGCACTAATTTACTTTTACTCAAGTTAAAATAAAAAGTAGCAAGAAAGTAAGAGTGAAAAATGTATGGCACTCAAGTAACATTTAAAAATTAAATCATCAAACAGATCAAAATGTAAAGTTATGTGAATTTCTCAATATTGACAGTAATTTATATGAATATCAAAACCAGGCATGTAACTTTTTTCAAATCAATTTTTTCCCATGTAAAACAGAAGTGGAGATATATGATAATTGTGTGGCTAAAGTAAGATTGTTCTTCATTCAGTGAAGTTACTCACAGTGGGTAAAATTTTACTCAAGTTAGAGAATCAATACTGACCACAGTTACTCCAAATACAAGTATAGGGTACTAACAAAATACAAGTTACTTTAGTAAATGTACAGTTTACTAGTACAGTGACTGTTGTGTGCTTAATATTATCAACCATAATGGGGGCATTTCATAAATGGTGGTTTTCAAAGTGGGGGCCGCGGGCTCCTGGGGGGCCGCCAGGGGGCGCTGTGAGCACCTCAGCAAGTTTAGATGGAAAAAAAAAAAGCAAAATTAAAAATAAAATTGTAGCAATTGATTTTCAGTTAGAAGAACTGATGCCAGAGGTTGTGGGACTCACTGCGTTACCTGGTTCATTTTTTGAGTAATTTCTGCCTTATCAGCCAACACCAAGGCAAAGATGACAGGTTTACTCCAGACCAGCAGGTGGCAGTAATGCTACTTAATGTTTTTTTTTTTTTTTTTTTGTAAAAAAGGAGCAAAAACTCTCATTGGATGTGTCGTACCTACGTAATGACTCAAACAAAACTGGCTGCTGAAAATATGCCTTCAGGAAAATGCTTAAATGTAAATACCGCTGTTACAGCAGCACATGTGTTCATGCTGCCTTAGAGTTAGCGTTGGAGTTTTTGCTACCTTCACTCATTGATCTTTGACTTGACAATCAATAAGTATTTTTATGACAAAAAAATTGGATGTTTACTACCAGTTACTCTCATGCAGACAAACTTTGCCGTGATCCATTTCCTGCCTTACTCCAGAACCCGTTTGTCTTTTGAAAATGTAGTAAATTGTATTCTGCCCTCTGCCAGGATCACATGTTCCCCACTGAAAACGTTTGATAAGAATTTCCCATTATTTTCCCCAATGTCTCTCTGACCCCAGCACCATTTCAGTTCCTCCTTTTCGGTGGTCCAAATAGCGACCACTGATTGGTCAGTTGCTGACAAACAGCCTAAACTGACTAATGGCATCATGTCAATTGAGGCAGTGCAGCGTTGGATGGCGAGTTGTGAAAGAAATACTTTTGCCCTGGTTGTGTGGATGTAAACAATAACCTTCAACATGCAGTCTGTCTATAAAACTGATGGAACTATTACTAAATTAATATAATAATTTCTGAAAAGTGAGTAAAAAACAGTCTAAAAGTTGATGTTTCTTTATATATTTTGTCTGTTGTTTTACAGGCTCTTTGGCCTGAATGTCTTTTCGCCTGGCAACACTGCCCTCTGGTGGCGACAGTCTGCGCCCTGCGTCCGGGCGAGGCGCCTCCAAGTGCGGCTGCCGCAGCAGCAAGTTGGCCGTCAGGTTTTCCCTCCAACAAAGCGTGAGTGGTGTCGGACAGCCAGCCCAGCGGGACGGCACCTTTCTGAGGCCCGGACCGAGTCACATGGCGGATGGATGGATCGCGGGAAAAGCCTGATCACAGTGGAAACATCCGCGTTTAGCGAGACGATACTTCCACCTGACTGGAGGTTTTCATCTCAGGATGCCTCACAAGAGCAAAAAAGAAAAGGTAGCAGTGTGGTTTACTTTAGCTTGCATATTTAAATTTTTTTGCTACTAATTCAGCTTTTTATTTTGTGAAGGAATCCTCCAAATCTGGAAAACCAAAAAAAGCTGGAAGCAAAAATGGACCTGCAGGGGAACAAGAGGTAAAACTTTTAAAGTTAATTTTATTTTTAAACAACGGCTGAGCACTGGGGGGCTTCTTCCTGTACTTTCAAAGATATTACAAGTATATTTATATGAGTTTTGTTTGTTTTTGTATGGATGCAACTCTGGAATTTATTTTATTTAATGATAGTTAAATGTTTTAATTACAGATAAAATAATATTTTAGTAAACTAAATCTATTATATTAGAGTTAATTATGTGTTTAACCTAAATTAGTTGTCTTCCATGTTGTTTTTTTTTGTTTAATTTCTGTAAATTGTTTTTGTGAAGTAATGAAGTGATGTAGAAAAGAATCAGGGATCCTGAATAAACTAATCTTTTTAAGACATCACCAATTATAAAACAGGCAATAAACATAACAGTTAGTCAAATATTATCAAAATCATCAATCCGATATTTTGATCAATGTTCCACTTAATATTGATCAGAATTAGGATTTCCAGTCTGTTTTTCAGCAGTTTTTCAGTTTTCTGGACGCTTGTCCCAGATTTGTGGTGCATTCTGGGGATTTTAAATGTGCCTGCACTGCAGCGTAATCGAACCTCGGCTCTGTTATTCACCAGACGTTGTTACAGATCAGAGCGTTTGTTGTTTTAAGATGTTTTTGGCTTTTTGTTTCAGTGTAAACCAGAAAAAGTTGCTCATATGACATGTGGCGTAATCTTGTGACTTTATTTTCTTTAAAAGTACTTTTATTCTGCGGGAATAATGCCGGCATTGTAGCAGTTATTTTAGTCCCAAGTTGTTTCTGTAGTGCCTGTTGGTTGAATGTAGCAACTGGACAAAAGCCTCAGGCCTGTGTTCTTTCTGTATCTATTCTTCATCAATTCCTCATAGTTTTTAAAATTAGGCCTAAAAGACTTTCTCAAGTCAGATACAAATGGATCTCAGTTGGATCTCAGTTTATTGAAGCAATTCAAGTCTCACAACAGTATTTTAAGTGTCTTTTCTTTAAATCAAAGCTGTTTAGAGTTGCATTTGATTAGCAGTAATTGGAACATTGATCAACACATTTGTGTATTTGCTTGATGATTCTGATTATGTCATTTGATAAAATGAAAATTTATGGCTTTGAACTTTGAAAATTCCTGAACAAATAAACTTGACTGACTTGACTTAATTTTGAAAATTAAACTCAAAACTTGAGTTACTTTATTTCACAAACATGAGGAAGACTCTGACTTTATAGTTGTCCAGCAGACACTGACTCTTCACATGGAGGCTGTTTGCAGAGGAATGTATCCATGCATCTTAATGGAAAGTTGAGTGGAAGGAAAAGTTGTGGTAGCAACAAGGATGACTAAAGACTTTTGAAGATATTGAAGTTTCCAGTTATGATCTGGGGAGTCGTGTCGTCTTCTGGTGTTGGTCCCCAGTGTTTTATCAAGCCTAGAGTTGGAGCAGATGTCGACCAAGATAAGAAACAGAGCAATTAATGTTTCCCCCTGCTGATGAGCTCCATGGAGATTCTGATTTCATCTTCCAGCAGGACTCGGTACCGACCCACACTACCAAAAATACCAGTGCCTCCTTTAATGACCATCGTTTTACTGTGCTTTTTCATCAAATAAGCTGGACCACATCACCAAATTCTTATTAATTTATTGTTAGTTACCTTTTTATTTTTTCCTGAATTTGTAATTTGTCATTCCAATTAACACAATGGGAAAAACACAAAATCCTACCAAATATTTTTGGTCTACTTTCCAGAGCAAATATCTCAGTACATTCGAAATAAGATTAAACTAACTTACAAATAACTTTTCATCAAGACATAGCAGCTGGTTTTACGTCACATTTCCTGAATATTGATGAAAAAGTTCTAGTTCCTCTGGCCGATTATTTTAAAATGTTGAGTCTCATTCCATGGCTGCCGTTACCTAGCAACCCCAGTCAGCACAGTCTGTTACCCAGCAACCCAGGTGGAGCTCCAGCATGTTTGGTCAGCTGGGTTTTCACTGGAAAAGACATTTGAATTGTTGTTGACTTACTATTCAGAAATCATACAAATTCTTATCAAGTCTTTTTGGTTTAGTTTCTTGAAATAAGATAAAACTAACTAATGAGTAGCTTTTCACACATGTTTAGGAGCTTGTTTTAACTTAATAATTCCTTAATATTCAAGAAAAAGTACTAGATATGAATGAATAATCTGCCGCAGGAACAAGATATTTTGGATTATAATATGGGAAACTGGCCGAATATTTCACTAATAACTAGTATTTGTTCATCAATAATAAGGAAGTATTAACTTTTATGTTACTTGTAAGTTGTAACTACTTGTATTTCAAGTGTAATAAGATATTTTCTCTAGACAAAAATGCTTTTTTGTGTTTGCAGTACAGCAATGCCTAAAATCTACCACTACTTGTGGAATAAATGATGAAAAATTGCCAGTTCCACTGGGAGATTATTTATAGCAAAACATTTTTCCCATTTTATAAATGAAATAATCTGCCGATGGAACTGGTAATTTTTCCACTATATGAAGGAATTATTGACTTAAAACGAGCTCCTATATCTTGCTGAAATGTTATTTTTAAATTAGTTTTGTCTAATTTCAAGTGTACTAAGAAATTGGACCAAATATATTTGGTAGGATTTTGTGTTTTGCAGTGAGTGGCATGACAGTGTGGTTCTTTTCGGGTCGTAAATTCAGATTAAATTCGCTCCGGTTGTTCCAGTGACAGCTTTATCAGCTCAATCTGAGATCATTTATTTTGTCAGCAGAACACCGGCCCGCTGCGATCGTGTTTCCTGACCGAGAGCCACTGGATCTGATTCGGAAAGGAACCTGACCTCTTTACGGCGGAGCCTTCAGCCGCTTTTCTGTCTTCACTTGATTAGAGTGGCTGCTGTCCCACTTCCTGTGGAGCAGGAACTGTCCCACCTGACCTCACTCCGCTGCTGTTTGTGTTTCCACAGGGTTCAAGTAAGAAGGCGCCCCCTGCAGCTCAGCTGCTGAGGGTGAAGCAGCCCGGTTCCCACTCAGCGGTGAAGAGAGAGAAGAGGTTCAGCACCTCCTCATTCCCCCTCAGCGCTAACAGAGAGCTGCAGAAACTTCCAGCTCTCGCAGGTATGTTGAGTCTAAGCTGAAGTTTTAAAATGTTTTATGTCTAATTTTAACCAGTTTGCAAAAATAGCAGTCGAGGAATACAATCTGAAAATTGCTTTTATGTAGATAAAATTCAGTCATATTGAAGATGCTCTTATGCTTCCTTGAACAGGTTTGGATAGATATATCTGTGGTCTACATAAAACTTGTTCATCGCATTTTTTTTGCACCACATTATTCTTAGATAATGAAATTATAGTCAGAATGAAATATTTTAGGGCGTCTTGTCAATTTAAACTCAAAGAACCTGCTGCTGCTGATGCCCCCCAACTCAACATTTACACTCGCACAAGAAAATAGCTACACAACTGTACATCTCTGAAAAGCAGAAGTGGAGCCTCCTGCACAACCAACAAGAATGCAGCAAGTGGTTTCTGGATGGTAAGTCAACGAAACACTTGTCTTTTCCAGCAGCCATTGTACAGCACATTCAGCTCAGCTTGGGTTGCTAGGTAACAGGCTAGGCTTCGCTGGGGTTGCCAGGTAACGGGGCAGTGCCTGCTGATTTGTGACGTTACATTCTAAAGGTTTTTTTGAAATGGCCGAGTTCCTGCATGTTTGGTCAGCTGTTTTTTCCACTATATGCGTTGTACAATGGCTGCTGGAAAAGACAAATGTGTTGTTGTTGACTTGCTGCATTCTTGTTGGTTGTGTAGGAGGCTCTACTTCTGCTTTTCAAAGGTGTATGGTCACATCTGTTTGTAGCTATTTTCAAGTGAGAGAGTAAAAGTTGAGTTGGGGATTGTGGGCAGCAGCTTATTAGGATTTAAAGTGACAAGATGCTCTTAATTATCTCATTCTGAAAGCTCAAGACTAAAATCTAACTGTCTAAGAATAATTTTGTGCAAAAAAAAAAATAATGAAGATGTTTTGTTTCGCCCATCAACCTATCCTAACCTTTTAAGGGAAGCATAATAGATCACTTTTAATTTTTTGGGATGTATTAGAAGCAGCTGAGACCCAAATGGAAGTAGAAAAAACATGCAAAAATGTAATTTTATTGCATAATAATAGGTCCCCTTTAAGAACTCATAACCTTGGTGGATCTTCATTCCCACCTTTCAAATGTCGAGATCCTTGCTTGTTACATTATTTATAGCTGTGCCCATCCGCCTGCTCTCTAATGCAGCTGATGTGCAATCAGCTGTGTCTCCTGCCTTACCTGACAATAACGTTTATTACTCCCTCTACGAAAGACCGACTCACTGCATCAATCGGAAGCCCAGGGACGGTGAGAAATCTGGGCCATACAGTCATCATTTAGAACAACATGTGCATAAACTCATTTTATAATGATTGCAATGTGAGTTTTCTGTCAGCTGACCACACCGATTGACTTAATCGCTACATGTTCTGCTAATGGAGAAACGAAGAAGAGACGGCGAGGCTGAGGTTTGAAGATTTGCATCAATCTTTTATGACTTCTTTGTTTACACTCAGCATTACAAACGGGATCTGGCCTAAGTATTTTCCTGTAACCGATACACAGCAGCTCTGGATGAGCTGCGTCCCCCCATACAGGTGTTCAAGACAAACGGCTTGTAGGGCTTAAGGAAGCATCGTGATACTCAATACAGCCCTTCCACTTTGGCTCATTGGCTAACATTATTGCATCTTGTAACCAAGAGGTATTAAACATTTTGTTCTCTTTTCATCTTTTAAAAGCTGGAGGTTTTATCTATGATATCCGTGAGTTAAGACTGGTCTGCTGTCTCCAGGTTCTCCAAAACATCTTCAATCAATCAACATTTATTTAGTGATTTATAACATCCAATAGGCGTCCAAAAGGTACTTTACAGCGGAAGTAAAACAAAAATAAACATACAGAAATACAATTGTATGTTAATCTCTATGATACCTGTAAATAGGTAAACCCCACGAATACTTAAAGGGGCAGTACACATAAAAAGTATGTGTTTTTTTTTAAATCTTGATTTAAGATAAAAAAAAAAACACATACCAGCTGTGCTGGCAGATTATTTCACTTATAAAATGGAAAAATGTCTTGATATACGTAAAATTATCTGCCAGTGGAACAAATACATTTTCATTCATATTAAGGCATTATTTACTTAAAACAACATGCTATATCTTTTTGAAAAGCAACTTGTAAGTTAGTTTTATCTTATTTCAAGTATATTAACATATTTTTGCTAGAAAATAGACAAAAATACTTGGTAATATTTATATTTTTGCTGTGTGGTTTCTGTGTTGTTGTTGAATAGTGAGTCAACAACAAAACAAATGTCTCTTCCAACACAGTGAAAAAAATACAGCTGAGCAAACATGCTGGAACTGTTTGGGTTGCTAGGAAACGGGCTGGAATTCTACTTGGGTTGCTAGGTAACAGGCTGGAACTCTGCTTGGGTTGCTAGGAAACAGGCGGGGGTGGCTAGGGTACCTACGTAACGGCGCAGAAATCATGGACTGTGACTCAACAAGTTATTAGTGAAATAATCTGCCAGTGAAACTGATACTTTTTAATTAATATTAAGAAATGATTGACTTAAAACAAGATTCTATGTCTGAAAAGTTACTTTTAATTTAGTTTTGTCTTATTTCAAGGGTACCAAGATATTTGCAATAGATTTGTTACCTTATCTTATTCATTGGCCTCCTCAACTCCACTGCTGTTTTTCAGAGTGATTTATCCTGTTTTCTCGTCTTTTGAAAAGCAACCTAAAATATCGCAATCATCACAAAATAACTTTTCTTTGACTCCCCAACTACTGATCAGTCTTCACCAGTTACTTTAAACATGCACCTCACCCAAACAAACCACTGGTTAATCTGCCTATCAGACATTTATCTTGCATGACCGTTTTTACACAAACATACAGACTAAATAGCAGAAATTTATTGAGTGCTTTATTGCAATATGTTTGCTTTCTTAGCCACTCATATATCCAAAAATACGATTTATGTGTGATGCAATAACTACTTAGCTCGTCCATGTAGAGAAATAAAAAAAATGTTAAATTTGTTTTATTTTGTCCACGAAATTCTGCATCACATTTCTATTAATATCACATCTGTCAGTAGAACCGGAGGAGAAATGAGTCCTTCTGTTAGTTCCAGTTTGCTGGAGGCCCATGAACCGAATCCTGTCAGCAGAGCAGCCATGCAAATTTGATGAAGAGGATTAAACAGTACGCTCTGCCAGGTGTCAGTAAATCATTCAGAGATGGGGTTAGTTTCCAAGAACCTCTGGCTGAAATGGTTTACCTGCACTGCCACCTGCTGGATGAAATGGAAAGTCTGATCCTGACCTCTTGCACTTTTTAAAACCAGTTACCTTTTTCTTTTTAATGTTATGAAAATGTTTTTATATTGTACTTATTGAACATCTTTATTTATAATTCTCACTTATATTTTCAGGGATTTTATCGACGTAGTTCTAAGGCAACAAACCCGCTGAACGTTTTGGTTTTTAGCTAAATGATTTGGAGAAAGGCAGCACTGAAAATCACCACGGTGTATATGCCACAGGTTCTAGGTTTCCATTTATACAGAAATGTGAAGAATGTGTATAAGTTTCTTCCATTTCACTAATACATACTGCTTTCTGTTGGCCTTTAAAATAACCAATAACCTCCCTGAAATATAAAATTACAATAAAATCTGTAATATGACAAAATGTGAAAAAAGAAATGGGATTACTTTTGCAAATCACTGTTTGCCACAATTGTGTCAAACTTTGGTAGTTTAGAAAAACTGTCATTGTTAAAGGTGTCCTTTCATGCAAAATTAACATTTCCCACGTTTTTTTATTCTTCCACTTCAGTCTAAAATGGTTCTAAAAAAACACCCCAAGTGCTTAAAAAAATCCATCCAGCTCTTTTTTGGAAATGAGTTAATATTTTTTGGTGTCTGGAAAATGACCCTTTCAAATCCACCCAGTTGAAATGTGCATTCTCCAAAGTGTATGCAGTCTGTTGTGGTTACTTTTGCTCACCTTTTTACTTTTTATTTCTCTTACTTTTTGTTTTAGTCAAACCAAGGAGCTTCCTTTATAACATGTTAGTGGAGAGTCTTGGTCCTTTTCTTTGCTGTGAAAATGTCTATACCACAACGATGTATGTGTGTTTAATGAATTATATATAATTTATTTGTTATTTACATTTGCTAATATTTAACAATTCAGATGAAGTATCATATCGACAAATAATCAATTTCCCCTTGGGATTAATGAAGTATATTCTGATTTTGACTCTGATACTTAAGTCACAGTTGACGAGCACTGCTTAGCCCGTTACCTAGCAACCATGGAAGAACCCAGCCCGTCACCTAGCAACCAAGAAAAGCTCCAGTACATTTGGTGAAATAGTTTTACCGCCGTATGAGCAGATTAAATTATCAATATTTAAGAATGATTTTGTGTAAAAAATGTAATGAACTTGTTTTGTATAGACCAATCCTAACCTGTTCAAGGAAGCATGAAAGGTCACTTTTGGTTGGTATGCTAATGATTTGTTTCAGATTAAACGCTAAAAAAGCAAGAATCCATTTTTCTTTGCTGTGAACTTCTTTAACCAATGTTTTGCATAAAACACGTTTGCTTGCAAATTTCTTCAGTTTTTCCTGTGTGACCAGAATCCAGTTGAGCTCCCAAATATTGTACGAGTATCATTGAAGTAAAGGTAAAAAGTAGCCATCCAAGAAATTACTCTAGAATAAACAACGAATAAGCCATTAAAGTACTGAGCAACTGATCAAAACATCATTTAATATTTACAGTTACATCATAAGATAGACCAAAATATAAGGCTGTGTGGAAAATCTGGTATTCTAAAGACCAAAATGGAAATAATTCATATAAAAACAAAAGCAAGCAAAAGAAACATTTTTCAAAAATGAAAATTTTTCAATGTAAAACTTATGAAACTTTAATAAAAACTGGTGAATTTTTGGTGAAATCAAACTTGTTCTTCATTCAGTTAAGTTACTCACATTGGGTAGAGAATCCAGAAATTTGAATCAAGTAAAAGTACTTTCTAATAAAATTACAACTCCTAAAATTAAAATTAGTACACGTTGGAGAAAGTGACTCTCGATGAGCTAAAACTATTGCTGAAAGATATTTTTCATTAGCTGTTTTTACTATTTTACACATTGATGCTTTTAAAACTAAATGTATTAATTCTTCTGATTGCATGTAAATGTTTATTTATAGACAGTTCTGCTATTCTTGTCAGGTCTCTTTACTCCTGAAAGTATTTATTTTAAAGTTACTTATGCAAATTTAAATATTTACCACCCAACTCTGCTTGTGACTCACCTAAATGTCTCAGATCATCAATGACCACACAAGTAAATACTAAATACTCCCATCTAATGATGGTTTCATTCAAAGTTGTAGATGAAAGTGTAATTCTCCCATTGTTATCTCATGAATTAGCTGATTAACCACATTTCTGGTTCAGTTTACTCGCTACACCCAGGCTTGGTTGCCGTCAGACCTGTAGAATAAAGAAAATGATTTAAGTAGAACCAGTTTGACAACATGAACCAGTGCTTTTTAAACTGTTGGTTTGTTTTGGATGTTTCTCTGCTTCACCACCTGATTTTAACTGATGGTTAATTTCAATCTGATGTGCTAAAGCAGGAAAATGTGTCACAAATTCAGGACAGTGTGCTGTGCGAAGGAGGGTTGATAAAAAATTTTTTTTTTTAAAAATAGACAATGTTACGATCCAGAGAAATTAAAGAACAGATTAGAAACAAAGTACTTGACAAATATTAGTCTGGAGAAGTTTATAATACTTTTTCTAAAGCTTTTGGAGAACCATTATTCACAAACAGAGAAAACATTCAAAATAAAAAATAATCTGTTTTTTTTATTTGGAATGTGTGGCTCCCATTATATATGATATAAAAATAACACAAAAGTTCAGAAACAGCATCTGAATCATGGTAATAGTATAATGGTTTCTGATTCAGAATCTGGTCAACTTGTTTATTGGAATCACAAATTCTGTTCTCTACAGTGACTTTAAGCACAAGATCACAGTAACTATGTTTTCAACCAGCTGTTGTTCGAATTTAAAGAAAACGTTTTAAATTGTTGCAAAAACAAACAAAAAAATAACAAATTTTGTGTTTTCATCTATTTATATGGAGAGAATCAACCTGTCTAACCAAAGTGTAGTTTTGTTAGATGAATATGTTGCAAGCTAGCAACATTTACATTGAGACGTGAACCACACATCTCAGAAAAATAGAGATTCACGCTCAAGGTTTGGACTTTAACATTTTTCAAATGTGTGCCTCTGGTAAGGCACAGATCCACCAGGGAATGGAGCGTTTGCCATGTCAAAACTTATTCAGCAAATGTTTCTCCATCTCCCCCTTTAGCGCATTAGCTCTTTTTCAGAAAAGCCAGAAACCACCTCAAGCAACAGTATAAATGTTTTATTTTTGCAAAACTGACAAAATTCTTTTGAATTTTGCTGTTTCTACCAACTATTTATATTGCTATTTCAAAATGTACATAAAAAGCATGTATGGAAACATGGTCAATGATCCTAACAAACCTGCATGCCACCCTTTTAATGGTTCTAATGACTCTTTGGTATGAACTTAAACCGATCTTTCATGCTCAAAAATGCTCCATTGTGGCTGAATTTATACAATTCTGCATAGAAGTGTGAGACAAAGCGCCGTCATATCAATGTAAAGCACTCATTGTCAGTTATTACACAGTCTTGCAATACAGAAACACACATTTTACCAAGTCAAATTTGACCAAATTCTAATTTCACAAATATCTCTGTACACTTGAAATGAGACAAAACTAACTGACAAGTAACTTTATACCAACATGTAAGAATATTTTTTTAAAGTCAATAATGAGAAAGTACTAGTTCCACTGGCAGATTATTAAAATTATAACACGCTCGGTTACCTAGCAACCCCAGCCCAGCTCAGCCTGTTACCTAGCAACCCGTCCCTGGAATGGCATTTGCTTTGGTTTTAAGAAGTTTAAATCCCAATAACTATCACATGAAAAAGAAAAAAAAGCTGGCTACTCGCTAAGTTTTGCAAGCACGTAAAAAAGCAGGTGGAGCTCCAGCATGTTTGCGTTTTCATCAGTATTAAGAAATTTACATAAAACAAGCTCCTATATCTTGCTGAAAAGTTACTTGTAAGTTGGTTTAGTCTTATTTCAAGAAACTAGACCAAAAATACTTGGCAGGATTTTCTATTTTTGTAGGGTGATTGCAGTTGTTACCTTGAGTGGCACAAACTGCTCTTAGATTTAGGGAGCATTTACTTTTTCATGTTGGACCTGGTTGGTTGAATCAACATGTGATCTTTGTTTTATATTTAAGTCTGATGATTTAAAACCGTTAAGTGTGGCAAAAACAGCAGAAATCAGTAAGGAGGCAAATGCAGCTCTGAAAACGAAGCAGCCACTTAAACTGAGTGTCCATTTTTAAATAGACTGTAATTTCTTGGCTTTTAAATGTGAAAATGGTTTTCGAGTCTCGCTGTCCTTAAAGGCTTTGGCTTGCCTTGTGGTGTCAGTGTGGTTTCGCTCTGTATCAGTGTGTCCTCTGATGTATCACATGATAAAACAGACAGCCACTTCATTATGTTTCAAAGAACAGCAGATAAATCATTCAGTATCCTCAAGAATTACACAAATGGAAACAATACTAAACACTAATTGACACATATGTTTAGTGATTTTTAGTTTTCTGAGATTAGATAAACGTGATAAGACTGCTTAAAGCTGCTGTGCTGATTCTCTGCATATTCCATTTTCTCTCTTGACTCGGTTTCATTTCCTGTTTATGAGCTAATTTTGCTCAACTTGTAAACATCACTTACAATAACAAACTCCTTCAAAGTTTCTGAGTCATGAAGTGACTGAAGGGGGCTGATTGTGGTCTCATTTAGTTATAAATGAAACTATATTTTTTTAAATTGTCTAGACTGGAGAGAACAGTCACCTTGAACAGTTGGAACCAGATGTTTACATACACCCGGCACACACAGAAGTTAAATCAGATCAAACTTCTCTTGTTTTAGCTCAGCTAAAATTACCAAAAGTATTTCTATTTGTTAAATGCCAAAACCACGAGAGAATATGATAAGAGATTAATTTAGTAATGTCTTCAAGATCAAAAGTTTACATACATTTGCTGACATCGACTAGGTTTATAACAGTTTTGGGTTTTTCATTATAGTTTCGTTTTATTTCGTTGTGATTTTTTTTGTTTGTCAGATTCAGTTACCTGTAGTTTTTAGAGTGTTTGCTGGTTTGTATTAGTTGTTATTAGTTAAATATTATTTAGTTCTCATTGGTTAAAGCAGTAATTTTAGTTTTTCCATACTTTGGTTAATTTTCAAGTGCAGGATTCAAAACTGTGATTGTTTACATCGATTTGGTAACAAATGCTCAGCAGATGATGTAAAAAATGTATTCAATTATTGTCGAACAACCAACTCACTCTGGCGTTTTATCACAACTTTTGTGGTCGCCATTTTATTTGGTTGGTGTGTTTTACGTTGAATACTTAAAATATCTAATTCTAGTGTTAATGGTTGTTTGCTAAATTAAAGTTCGCTGGTGTTTGAGAGGACAAACTACAATCAATATATTGCTTGAAAATGGTCTTAAATCAATAATATTATTGTTTATCGCAATTATTATTGGTACAAAATTTGCTAGTGTGACATATTTGAGCTTGTATTTATGAATTTCATATCAAAATTCATTGCCACAAATGACATTCATGTCAGAACTGTCTTTATAAATTCCTAGTTACCTCTACAGTCTTCTTTTCTTATGGTTTCATCTGTTAATCATTGAATCAATTATTTAAATCCCCACTCTGACCCTCATTTTGACCTCCTTTTCATAAAAATTACTAGAAAAAGATGAGAATAAAAGACTTTCCAGCCTCTCTAAGCTCCTCCTCTATCCAGCTACTTTTCCTAAATCAGATTATGTTGAACCCCAACTAATGGCAACACTGTGGAAACGATTTAAACCAATCTGATCTAAGATCTGTGGCAGAACCTTCCTTGTAAAGCGGACTAGTTGGAAAGAAGAAACTGGAGCAAAAAAAAAAGAAAGATGGAAGCGCTGTAACTCCGCCCCCTGTCCATTCTCTCAACCAATCGCACTCCCTCTCCCCCAGCAGTCTGCTTTCCTATTGCTCCAGAGCGGTATGAGTCCCACCAATCAGCTCGTGTCTCCGCTGCTGACGTCGCCAACAAGCCAGTTCCCTCCAGCGGCAGCAGCGCTTCATTTTCTGATCTGCTTTTGTGCTAAAATGGAGGCTGGCCTCTCGCCCTGAGTGGATCGCCTTCCTGGTTGGGCTTTAGATGTTGACATGCAATAAATCTGGAGACAGGATGGTTGTGGATGCACCCAATTCCAACGGGCCTTTCCAGCCGGTGGCTCTTATGCACTTCAGAGGTATGTAAGCGATTCTTCCTGTATTGTCCCGGGGAATCGGGGGGCTGAGTGTTGCTGTGCTCCTGCTCCACTGGAAACCGCTTGGTCTGGTCAACGTTTCAGCCGCTGCGGACGGGATCAACGGTTGTTTGTTTTTGAATATAAGCTCCGTTGTGTCTGAATGAAACAGAGGAATGGTTTGTTTGGGCGTTTATGTAAAGCTGGAAGAGATAAAAAAAAAAAAAAAAAATCAGCTTTACTAGCTAACTGCTCTGTGCCCATCCCCCCGCCGAGCGTGTGACGTCAAAGGAAGTGAGGTCATAGTTAAGGGAAGGGTCTGTTCTCAGTTTTTTAATGTTTGTTTATTTTTCTATTGTTGTTATGAGTTTGTTTTTTTATTTTTTTGCAGCTATTTGTTGAGTAAGCTGGGGGAAGTAATAAAATTAGCATCTTTAGCCTCCTGTCTGCAGCATTCATGTCACACTCCAGGTAATCTGGGCACAAATTGGTCAGAGGGAACACTAAAGAGATTTCAGGACATATTTAGCTTTTTGAGTGTTGTCCAACAGGATACAGTCTGGCTCTCCTTTTTAAATTAAATGTGTGCTCAGTGTAATGTGAAAGGCCAGTTTGTTACCACTGTACTTGAGTGCAGCCCAGTGTTGGATGAATCCGTAGGCAATTATTGATTTCAGTCCATTGAACCGTAGAGGCGACTGCCCTGAATGATGACTCTGTTTGGGAACAATCAGACTCTCCCTGCATCATTCTGTTACTGTGGCTTCCAGTTCCATCAAATGTTTTGTCCAAAAACTAGTACGCTTTGTTTTATTGTAGTGGTAATGTGTGTGGATTCAACTCAGACTATTTTGACTGAAGATTCACCGATCAGGTTTTTTTTCCTGGACAATACCGGATACCAATTTTGGTTTCACTCGCTAATTCTCTTTTCTTTCATACTCCAGTCACGCTATTACATATTTGGCTTTTATTTCAATGTCACACGAAAACAAAACATAATTGTTTACCACCTTACAACATTTTTATAATTTGATCCCCCTATTACTGCAAAAGGTCATGTTACACCCAGGCCTGTCACAATGACAAATTTTGCTGAACGATAAATTATCTCAGAAGGTATTGCGATAAACAGTAACATTGTTTTGAGATAATTTTCTATTAATAACAGCATAATAATGCAGGAACACATTCTAAAAACACAAACTTTAAATTCTGCTGAATATTTAACACTGGAACTGGAAGACATTTGAAATATACAAAATAAAGAAACAACAAACACATGAATTATGAAGTCTCTGTAGACAAAATTTGCTTTCAAAAAAGGCTAGTTCAGGCAAAAAAAACAAAAACAGACAAATGTTGATGATTATTTGATTTATTGCGACAACCTAGTTACATTGTGTATGATGGTGCAGGGTGTCTGCGCATTGTTAAAGTTTTAAGTCCATGTTTCTAAAATGTCTTAAATTCATTATGAAAATTTAAGTTGGTCCAAAACATGGTTACCACAGAAACTAAATTTTGTCATGGCAAGACAAAACTTGGTCATCTTACTTCTGTTGCTATGCTAATCCATGCAAAGCTAGAAACATTCTGTGCAAAAAGAACAAAACAAAAACACTTTTAAGCTTGACACGATGGGGTCTGAGGCTGTCGAGAACCAAATGCAGTGTTGTACAACAGGACCCTCCAACCAAACCCTATATTTATAAGATTTTGGCCTTAAATTTAATTCAAAGTGTCATTAAAAAGGTCTTCAAAAGTTGTAAACTCTAATTTGTGAAACCTACACGCATTCTGTGGTGAATTGGTGCAATAATATTTCATAAACTCGTGGGATAAAATCCAGGTTATTCAGTCGCCTTGTGATTTAGGATGAATTAAACTGAAAGCAAAACTTGTGGCTTCTCTTGTGGAGGCGGTGGCACACCCGGCGACGATGCAGCAGAACACTGAATACCATGACTGATTGTGATTCAGACAGCAAAATAAAGGCTTTGGAAGACGCTAAAGGATGGGATGTTTCAGAAATTTCCCTTCGTTTGTTCATGTTTGTATCCCTGTCTGTCCAGGCTGCTTTGCTGTTCAGGTTTTTTGCTAGAAGTTGGCAACAAAATTCTGTGATATTTTATTTTATCAGCATCAAAACAAATATTGTTGCTTGATGTGTTTACTGAAGAAAATGGTCAGAGTTCTTTGTTTTGGTAGTTATTAGTTTTCTTTTAAATATTTTTGATCTTAAATAAGAGGCAATTAATCAACTGTAGTTAGTTACAAACAGATTAAATCAGAAAAAATATCCAAAAAGGTGACTTATTTCTTATTTTCCAACAAACATAATTTTTATTAGTCCTGTTCAGGCCTGTTATGAACTTCCATCTTGGATCATGCAGATGTAGGTTAACAAGACTAACAGCAACCATTCTGGTAGCAGTTACCTGCTTTTCATGAAAATAGACACTTTTGACATCTGATTAAGTTGACTGATATTTTAGTTTGTTTTATTCAGATCTGAAGACGGTTAAAATGCCAGGTTTAGCTGTTGTTTTGGCTTGGAGATGTATTTATGCAGCTCAGCAGATAGAGAATAAATAATAAATAAATCAGTTAATTGCTTGATAAATTAAAACAAGTTCAAAATTTCCATTTGTATGATTTATCACTTTTCTCACTTTCTACCAAAAGCTGGATGGTAAAAGCCTTCATTCTGGTGCTTTGGTACTTTTTTTTTGAAGGACAAATTTGTTTATAGAAACTTCATAATTTATTGTATTTGTTTATTTATTCTGCATATTTAAAATTTCCAGTGTTAAATGTTTGTTGGATATTAAAGTTTATTTACCTTTGTGAATGTTCTTGCATTATTATGGCATGTCATTCGAAAATGGTCTCAAAACAGCATGATAGATTATCGCAATAATTTCTGGGACAATTTGTCGCCCAGCAGGACTTATGGGGACAGGCCGAACTGCAGACCATTTATTTCTCTTTTGTCTTATAGTTTGTTTTTATCAAAGGAAAACCTGACTCTGTCTGGAGGTCAGATCCCAGAGAAAAACAGGAAGTCATTATTGATCAGGAAAAGTAATTTTGGTGGAACCCTAATAGAATCGGGTTACGAATGGATCAATATGTAACCTGAATTATAACATGTTTCTTCTCAACAAAGAGTTTATTAAATCCATTTTAGTTCTTTCCCTGGAGTATTCCCTTAAGTAACTGTTTAATTGTTTGAAATTGACTAAAAGCAGTCAGAATATTATTGCTTTTTATTTTTAATTTAATGCCTTCAGATCCAATAACCTGCACTGGATATTTGTGCCAAATACTCATTTATACACAACAGTCCCAAATGGTTTATAGAAAACGCATCAAAGTATCAAATTAAATTTTTTATTTGATGACTCAGTTGGTTATCAGTGACCAGAGAAATTGGTGCGACGCTTTTATTGAAAGCTGCAGCAAATATTAATGTTTTCTGCTCTGAGAAAACTGCAAGTCAAATGTTTTTCAGTTGTTCTAAAGAGTTTCCTGTTTTTGGTCTTATTTACCGTAGTACATTTTTGCTCGCTAGTTTTTCTTATTTCAGAGAAATAAGAACAATTTGCGCTTGGAATGAGAAAAAAAATATTTTTTAAGTTTTCGTGCATTTTCTATAGACGATAAATTATCCCATAAGTTATTGCGATAAATGATAATAAAGTTTAAAGATCAATATTAATATTTAACACTGGAATTGGAAGACATTTTAAATATCCAAAATAAACAAACAAACAAAAAAACATGAAATAAAATGAATTATGAAGTGTCTGTAAACAAAATTGTCTTTTTCCATTAAAGGGCTATTTGAGACCAAAGCAACAAACTAAAGATTTTGTTATTCAGCTTTTGTTAGAAAGGAAAAAATAAATCATGTAAAATGGAAACTGAATTTGTTTTATCACTTTATTAATTGATAAATTGCTTATTGTGACTTGTTTAATATTGGCAGCAATTAATTTCCGTTTGGGACAGTTTTTTTTTCTTGTCATTTATCAACTCACCTGCATCCAGTGTTTAAAGGTCATTAAGATGCATTTAATTCAATTATGTCAATTTGGCAGAACTTATTTTATAACATTGTGATAAACAGCTGCAATAGCTAATGCTAAAACGGCAGGGTAAATGAAGGGTAACCATGGTAACCAGTGAGCGTTTAAAGGCCGGCTCGAGTTGCGCGAGGATCCAGAGCGTTTAAAACAAATAATCAGACCATAATTGGCAACATTTAAGCCAAAAAAAAAAAAAAATTGGTGTTGGCCAAAATTGGAATCAATCAACATTGATAATCAGCGATCGGCCAGAAAACTGCAATCGGTGCATCCCTACTGTAGTTGTTTCATAAATTGTCAAATTGTAAATAATTTTAAAAGGTTTACTTGCAAATTTAGAATTATTTGAACTTTTAATGTATGTTTTTGGGTTTTTTTTAAGTTAAGCAAATTGGTCACACAGGCTTTAAAATGTCTCTTTGCTATAAATAGTAGTTTGTCAATGTTGGCATTGATCACAAATGGTTCTGTGTAAAAAGCAGTCCCAGCTCTGTGGACCAAACCACAGACTGGTCCCAGTATGACTCCACTTCTTCATTATCTTTCTGTTTTGAGCAGAAACGATTCACATAAATCTCCCTCTGTCCTGCATGATGTGTGAGCGCAGACACAAAGAGCCTCTGCATGACTGTTTCCCACCTGAGGCTCGCATGAATTACGTTAATAGAAGTCACATTGTGGCAAACATCAATTTTGGGATCAGAACACTGGCTCTTTATCTGTTGCACAACAAGCTGGCGGGTATTTTCAGAGCGTACAGAAAGTTTATAACACAAGGAGACAGGCTTATGTAACAGAGGCAACTTAAGTCCTGATAGCGCCAGGGGACCAAAGCATTACGCCAGGTTCCCCTCCGTATGTCCCTGTGCATTATGGGACGTCGCATGTCTGACCCCAAACTGAAAGCTTTTTAGCTGATGTAACTGCAACCTTTCTTTGTTTGTCTTAGGTCCAGCAGGTTCACTGAATTTATTCAAACAGAAAATCAAGTTGCTGGTTAATATCAGCCCAGCAGCTTCTGCCCCTATAAATAAAATAAATAACCCTAAACAGACTACAGAGCGGAAACTCCCAATGAGCCGTTAGCAGCAGTTAGCAGTTGTGCCTTTTAGCTGTGTTTAATTTTACAACATTAACATTTATAATTTATAAACTTGTATAAGTTTTTAACTTGTACAAGTTTTAACTTGTTTAAGTTGTGTAACTTGCATAAGTTAAAAAGTTAATAAATTAAAAACTTGCATAAGTTCAAAACTTATGCAAGTTTTTAACTTTTGTATAAGTTACAAACTTATACAAAAGATAGCAAAATTACTCATGAAACACTGTATATGATTAAAATGGTCTAAAATAAATGTTAAATTATAATACTAATACTACCACAGTTACAGAATGGCAACTTTCTGACATTAGCTGAATATTGACAAGTTTTGTGATGGAAACGCAGCAAATGAAAGATAAATATGACGGATGTTGGACCTTTTTACACACATGGCGGCTCCAAAGCTGTGGCATTCTCGCGCTGTCATCAGGATAAATTGGCCGACCTTAGACTGACGCTGCAGAAGTGTGTGTTGGTGTCTGAGCCAAATCCCCATCATGTCTCGGCTTACCTAGAACCTGCCAGGTGGTAGGAATGCTGCACACCGAGTCTGCATGCATTTTGCTTCATTCCTTTATAAGAGGCTCTGACTTTACATGTGCATTCACATAACGAGGAGTGAATGTGTTCAGCTGCCTGTTGTTTCTTTTCAGCCGCTACCAGATGTAGCAGCCCACTCTGTTGCAGAGCTCTAAAAAAAGCACAATTATTGGATTTTTAATGCAATATTTTTGTTATCTGCAGTTGATTGGATGCAAAAGTCTGGACATGTTTGGTACAATGGCTGCTGGAAAAGATAAATGTTTTGCTGTTGACTTACCATCCAGAAGCCCCTTGCTGCATTCTTGTTGTTTGAGCAGGAGGCTCCACTTCTGCTTTTCAAAGATGCATGGTTGTGTAATTGCGTATCTGAGTGTAAACATTGAGTTGGGGGTGTGGCCAGCAGCAGATTATTTGGATTTAGCGATGAGACGCCCTAAAACAGCTAAATCTCTGACTGTAAATGATTTTGGTCAGAAATTGTAATGAACATTGTTCACTTTATTTGTTGCCATTGCTAAGTCATCGTTCACGACTTCTCCTTCTGTTTGCTGATTTCCCCGGTTTAAATTGAGCTCAATGAGAGAAATCCCAGATGGAGCAGTTAAGGGAGATGAGAATCAAACTGAATTTTGACCATATTTGAACGCTGAACCAGGAAACATGATGTGAATTTTTAGACACATACTTCCTGCTCTGAGATGTTGGTGTTGTCCATTTGTGTCGGGATTCCACTTGTTTTTGTTTTCAGGTAGAAAATTCTGCATACTTTGGTTGTAACAAATTAATATTCGAGCCACTGTTGCTTTTCTGTTATCTGAAAACAGACTGTCCATTCGCCTCTGGTCTAATATCAACAAGGTGTTTTTGTCCACACAGATGCTCATGTTGCACTTAGATAAATGAACCTTTCAGTCATCTTCAGATTCACTGAGTGTTAGGTTTTATTCAGTCTGTTTCTGCTGACAGAAACCTATGAAACGGACTAACCTGGAGTGAAGAGAAACATCACAAGTTGTCACATTGCTGGATTATAACGGTGTAACGTTGTTGTTACTGCATTACACGAGCAGCCAGATAGAAATTTAGATGTTTCCTCCTGCTGTTGGGTTCAGAAATAAAGACGGTCAGATCAGAGTATCTCATACTTTCACTGAATCGGTTTGACTCTTACTCAAAGAACAGAAGTAGGGCTGAAACAATTAATCGATTAATCGCTTGTTGAAATAAGCCTCAACTATTTTAGTAATTGATTAATCATTAACTGGAGTATATACATTAAAAATAGCTGTTTACTGAAAAAAAACTTAATTCAAAACAGTAATTAAGCCAACCTGAACAAAATACAAATATATTTTGCATTTAAGATATTTAAATATGTCTTATGCCAAACTCCTCAAGTGGCAAAGTTTAGCTTCACCTGGTTCAAATTCACTAAATAATGCTACATTATTACAGCCTAAGCAATAAAATGTTTGTTTTTTCTTATTTAAAAAATAATTAAATTATTTGTTTGCATCATTTAAGTAGGGGTGCACCGATTGCAGTTTTATGGCCGATTGCCGATGACTGATCTTTTAAAAAGTCTTAACTTACCAATTCCGATTTTGGCCGATACCTTTTTTTCTTTTTTTTTTGTCTGGAATGTTGCTCAATATATGAAGAATGTTGCTGAATTGGCAACAATGGGGTGACTATCGTTAACTGTAAATGTGCCGACATAAAATGATCAGCAGGTTTGTCGGTCAAACTTCTCTTACAGGAGAAAAGAAAAGTATAGTGGTTGATTTCTAGACCTTATCGGTGGATAAAATCGGCTGATCACCAATCTCCTCAAAATTAAGGAAATTGGCCGGCCGATAAATCGGTGCAGCCCTAATTTTAAGTATTTCTAATACAAGATGTTAAATGGAAAAAGCTGCAGAATGTGCCCTTGTTTTTATAATTCATTGTTGATTCCTAAAAATAATATTTTCTTACAAATGCCATGTAACTTCTCATCAGAACAGGCAGGAATCACATGTGGAGTACCACAAGGTTCAGTCCTGGGACTCCTACTATTTAATACCTACATGCTCCCTTCAGCGCAGGTTATAACAAGAAACAGTCTTGTTGTAACTGCGTCGTATTTCCTCTTCCTGTTTTCCTGCAGATGTGGCTCCCGCAGAACAGGAGAAGCTGTTCATCCAGAAGCTGCGGCAGTGCTGCGTTCTCTTCGACTTCCTGTCTGACCCCCTGAGTGACCTGAAATGGAAGGAGGTGAAGCGGGCGGCCCTCAGCGAGATGGTCGAGTACATCACCCACAACAGGAACGTCATCACGGAGCCCATCTACCCGGAGGTGGTGCACATGGTCAGTAGGGCGCCAACTGTTCAGGGAGAAATGGCAGAAAAACGGATCCAACCTATTTCAGTTACACAGCTTTTGTAGATTTGGTGAATTTCTTGCACGCTGGAATGTTAGCTTCACTTTCTAAAGTTTATTTTATTAATTATGGCAACTTTTAACATAAGTCCATGTCTAACAGCAATAAATAAAAGCTTTGCCACCTGGTTAAGTTGACTGTCAACATCAACAAGCCTCTGATATTTTAGTTTGTTTTATTCAGAGCTGAAGATTGTAATGTATGTTATTCATGTTTTTGCAAAAAATATAATGATTTTGGCCATTATTTTAGGAAGGTGACAATATTCACAATGGCATATTAGTCAAAGACCAATAAACTGTAATTTAGTATCAAACACTTCTGGAACTGGAATATATTTAAATATCCAAAATAAAACATAGTAAACCATTAAAATTAAAAACCAAACACAACCAAAAACAGAAATGAGCACAGACTTTGATGAAAAAGTCGCGTTTAGCTGAAGAAAAAGCGCATTTGGGTCGCTTTTGCCTGAACGTAGCTTGAGAGACGCACTCCAAAACAAATGTGTGAATAAATTTTCTGAGTTATCCTGAGTTAAATTGCACAGCGGTGCAAACACAGAAACTCTTTACCAAGTTATTTTGGTCTCATTTCAAGTCAGATATCTTAGTTTTACCTTATTTTATTTGTACTAACTTACAAACTTTTGGCAAGACATTGGAGCTCGTCTTAAGTTAGTAATTCCTTAAATTTGAAGAAAAGTACTCGTCCCACTGGCAGTTTATTTCTCTTAAAATAAGACATTTTTCCCCATGTTATAAATGAAATAATCTGCCAATGAAACAAGAACCTTTTCATCAATATTAAGAAGTTATTGACTTAAAACGGCTCCTGTAACTTGCTCACGAGTTTCTTTTTAGTTAGTTTTTATTTGTAATAAAGTATTTGCATTAGAAGCTAAATCAAAATTATGTGGAAAGGTTTCGTTAACAAATTTTTGGATAGGTTGCGATCCACTGTGCTTTGGGTTTTTTGGTGTAACATACAAATTATTTTAATCTAAAACACTAAATTTAGTGTTTCCTTTAGTTTTCCCTGGGATTTCCACAAAACATCCAAACATTTCTCAGTTTAATTTGTTTTTCCCGTCCAACTGAGCCATTCTGGTCATGATTTTAGCGACCAGAGGTATCGTCACAGGGTGTACGGGGCGCACTCTGGCCTACCTTTGTAGCTTGTCTTCTCTAACAAGGCTCTTAGTGTTTTAGTAGGCCACCTGCGTTGTCCTGTGATCTGTGCAGCGGCGGCGGCTCACAGGGGAGTCAGTTGACACAGACAAAGACCAGAAACACAAGACTGTTAAATTATGGAGGGGCAAAACCTTCCAGGGTGGTTGTAGGAAAACAGTTAAGTTTAACCTTAAAAAAGAAAGATAGAGGGAAGGAGGGTGAAAAATCAGGTCTTTCTGTTTTCTCAGAATAAAGAACAGCAGGTAAATAATGAAAACGTCTGATGGGAGTTTACTTCCTGTTTTTCTTCTTTCAGTTTGCTGTGAATATGTTCAGAACGTTGCCGCCGTCGTCCAACCCAACCGGAGCGGAGTTTGATCCCGAGGAGGACGAGCCGACGCTCGAGGCGGCGTGGCCCCACCTGCAGGTCCAGATTGAATTTAACTGGTTTTCACCTAAATGTTCTGCAATCCGTGGTTTGTCATGCAAATTTATGCTTCTGCGCTGCAAAAACACAAAATCTTACCAAGTGCTTTTGGTTTCTAGGGTAAATATCTCAGTTCACTTGAAATAAGACAAAAACAAACTTATATGAAACTTGTCAGCAACGTAAAGGAGCTTGTTTTAAGTGAGTAATTTAATTTCTTAATGTTGATGAAAAAAGTTATAAATGAAATAATCAGTCGAGCAAGACAAGACTAATGAAAAATAAAAATAATAGGCATATATGGGGAAAGTGTTGGTAAAATTATACATATATTGGGAAATTACTGACATGGGATGTTGCTGATTTTAAAAAGATATGTTTAGTTTATATATACAAATAAAAATATTTGTTTCTTTCAGTATGTGTGTAGATGGAAAAGTTGGTTTTGTCTTATTTCAGGTGTGCTAATATGTTTGCTGTAGATCCTACTTTGTAAGAATATTTTTTTTCCAGCTTTTAAATGTGTTTCTTTTTTTTTCTTTTTTTTTTTGCAGCTTGTCTATGAATTTTTTCTTAGGTTTTTAGAATCTCCTGACTTCCAACCCAACATAGCGAAGAAATACATTGATCAGAAGTTTGTTATGCAGGTAAAGCCCAACATTTCTCTAACATAAAGCCCAGAAGGTGCAGCGACCCAATAAAAATGTGCTTTCTGTTTGACTCTGCAGCTCTTAGAACTATTTGACAGTGAGGATCCCAGAGAGAGAGACTTCCTGAAAACCACTCTCCACAGGATCTATGGGAAGTTTCTGGGGTTGCGGGCGTACATCAGAAAACAGATCAATAACATTTTCTATAGGTCGGTTTCCTGTTGCTCCTCACTCCAACACACTCGCATGTTAAACTGCTAGCATCCAGATCATTGGTTTGAGTTAGCTTGACTAACATTAGCCTTTGTTTTTGCAGGTTTATCTATGAAACTGAGCACCATAACGGTATAGCTGAACTACTGGAAATACTTGGAAGGTAAAACATTCTTTCAGTCACTCCAGACCAAAACTAAACTCTTAGAAATTACACAAATCAAGTGTTTGTTTATTTTGGTGAATATGGCTAATGAAAACCCAGATTTCAGTTTCTCTGAAAATTTGAGAGAGTAGATCAGGTGTGTCTAAAGTGTGGCGCGTGGGCCGTTTGGAGCCCCCAGCTTATTTTTTCACAGCCTCTGACTGCAATTCAATAACGATGCAATAAAAGCTTTTTATTTTTAATTAGGGGGAAATTATGATAAATTAAAATCTTTCATTATAGAAAATATTATACCCTGTTTTACGGTCATTGTAGAAAATTTCCACAAAAAAACTCTGAAATTTTGAGATAAATCTGAGAAATTTTCTAGAAAAATGGGAAAATTTGAGTTAAAAAAATTTCTGTAAAAAATTTGCAGTTTTTAGATTAATCTCAGAAATTTTCATTTATAAGAAAAACAAGGACATTTCTGGATAAAGTCAAAACACTACTAGAAAAAAACTCAAACTTTTAGATTAGTCTCAGAAATTTGAGAAATCTCCTAGTTTCTAATCAAAGATTTTCTAGATTTTTTTATTTTTAATTTTTGTGGAAATTTATTCTTTGTGAAAAAACTTTTCTCCACAACTTTATCGAGCTTTTCTTACATTTTCCCTCCTACTCAATCTTTCCAGTTCTATTTGTGTTATATAAAATTTTGATTAATAGAGAAAAAAGCAAAAGCCATAATCATAAACACAAATAATGACTTGAAGTAGCTTGGTTTTATCTTTCTAATACACTTTTCAATGTTTCTCTGTTTTACATACCTCTAAAGTTTTATGTTTTGTAAGTATTTTTGTCATGTAACTGAAATAGTTCAAAGTTTTTATGGCTTCTTTATGTTTTCTTCAGCATAATCAATGGATTTGCCTTACCACTGAAAGAGGAGCACAAGATTTTCCTGTTGAAAGTTTTATTGCCTCTGCACAAAGTCAAATCACTCAGTGTCTACCATCCACAGGTTTGTCCCAACTGAAAAAATGAAACGATAAAAGCTCAACTTGTTGTTTTCCTAAGAAGATGTTAGGTGTGGCATGTAAATTATTTACATTTTTCCTGTCCCGACCTGCTGTTGAACAGGCCAGAATGTTCTCACCTCGCTGCTGAGTTGCTTAAGGGGGTTTCTTCTGAATAAATTCAAACTTTTTCTTAATGTTTGGCTTTATGCAGCTGGCCTACTGTGTGGTGCAGTTTTTGGAAAAGGACAGCACATTAACTGAGCCGGTATGTTCAATAAATAAAGGGATAAGTATGTTTTTGTTTTGTTTCTTTATCCTTTATAACTGGTTTCTGCCCTGCATTTATTCCCGCAGGTAGTAATGGCTCTACTAAAGTATTGGCCAAAGACTCACAGCCCAAAGGAGGTGATGTTTCTCAATGAGCTGGAGGAAATCCTGGACGTCATTGAGCCCTCGGAGTTCGTTAAAGTTCAGGAGCCACTTTTCCGGCAGCTGGCCAAGTGTGTATCCAGCCCACACTTCCAGGTACGGGAGAGAAACAAAGGAAAAACAGAGTTAAAAAGGTTCAATCAACCTTCAAAATGTTACATTATGTACAAGAACTCCACTTATTTAGATTAATTTTGACAGTTTAGAGGTATAAATGGCACTGATTGAGTTAATGTTATGTCATTATTATGGATGGGCAGTGGTGATCCCAAAAGGAGGGCCTAAGGGGGCCATGGCCCTGCTTGGGAAATGTTTTCCACCACAATGCCCATCCCAGAGAATCATGTTCATGTCATAGGAAGACATACAGTGATCTCCTTCAATGATGACATTAATGTATAGCCCAATAAATTAATAAATCCAAAATAATTTAAAAAAGCTAAGCTGTGCCTTGCTAAAATTTTTACTGGCCTGATTTGACCACACCAGTGACAACAGTTTTAAGTATTTTTGAGAAAGACAACAGATAAAGAAGAAGAAATATTTGTACTTTCAAGCTTTTGTTTGCCCTATTATTTTTTACAAGATGCTACATTTTAGTGACAAGTTCATAAAAACAAAATAGATTTTTTTAATAATGTCACAGCTGAGCATGATTTCAATGGCAATTTGTTTTAAAATAGTAATAACTGACAGGACTTTGACAATATTATTTAACATAGGCAGTGGCGATCCCAAAAGGTGGGTCAGAGGGGACCATGGCCCCTTTTGAAAAATGCATTCCACCACAATACCCACCGCAGAGAATGATGTTCATGACATAGAAAAACAAAACTCAATAAATGAACAATATACAAAATACAAAAAAAATAAATGATATATTTTTGACAGTGATTCAGTGTTATATTTAAACCTTATCAAATGTAATTTTCTTATAGTGCTGCTTCTTGGTGCTTCCAGTCAGAATTTTAAAAATGACATCAGAACAAAATCAACCTGCAGAGATCTGTATTTAGGTTTTTTAGCCACAAAGTGTGAAGACTTGTCAGGAATTGTATCAAACTGTGAGTTTCTGTAAATCACAGTTTGATGTGTCGTTTTCCTCCGTCAGGTGGCGGAGCGGGCATTGTACTACTGGAACAACGAGTACATCATGAGTCTGATCAGCGACAACGCAGCAAAGATTCTGCCCATCATGTTTCCGGCTCTCTACCGAAACTCAAAGACGCACTGGAACAAGTAAGTTACACAAGACCGCCACCTGCTGTTGTGTTTGGGGACAGTTTCTGTACAATTTGTGCAAGCAGAATCAGTCCTGCCTGATTTCTGATCAAAGTCAGAGTTCTGACTTTAATCTGAGTTTTGATATTTTCTTAGGTTTTTTTTTTTATCTCGGTTGTCTTTTTTCTCAGGTTTTGACATTTTTCCTCTGAATTTTTTACTTTTTTTCTTTTAAATTTTTGACTGTTTTCCCTGTTTACTTCTTTTCTCCATATTCAGATTTTTTTTTATCCCCTCATAATTCATTTTTCTCAGTTTTGACTTTTTCTCAGAATACGGTTCTAGTAACATGAGGCTAAAAAATCCCATTAATAGAATAAACACAAAAATAAAAAAACAATTTGTTATATTTTTTCTCATTAAAACAAGTTTTGTCTTATAATTTTAAGATGTCTTTCTGCCTTTTTTCTGCTAATGTTATAACTTATGTAATTATTCTCATAATTAAATAACTAGCCGGGCGCTAATACTTTCTGGTACAATTAACACAAAAATAAAAGCCTTTTTTTCAAAACATTTTCTGTCATTAGTAATTTCTTTTATTAGAATAGAAAGTAGAAAAAATTATTAAAAAATCAAAAATTAAATCTGGTATAAATAAAATGTATATCCAAATTTATGTTTAAGCCGCAACACTGAGCTCTACTTACAATAAATCATTCAAAACAATTCTCTAAATAAATGTTTATTTTTTCTGTTGCGTTCGACCAAACGTTATGTTTTTGTTTTTTAAAGTGTTTAAAAACCTTAAAATTAATCCAAATCCATGAATTGAGCAGAAAACTGAAAGATAATTTGCATAAATGTGTTCCTCTGTGGCAGAACTTTGTGTTTTTGTTTTTAAATATTATAATGTTTTTGTTTTGTTTTTTCCACAGGACCATCCACGGCCTCATCTACAACGCTCTGAAGCTTTTCATGGAGATGAACCAGAAACTGTTTGATGATTGCACACAGCAGTTTAGGGCAGAGAAAAACAAGTAAGTCCTTTTTTTCATCATTTTAAGATGATTTGGATGATTTTACTGCTGTTGGATTTTTGTGTTTTTAGTCTGTTGGTTGATAAAATCTGAGGCATTTTGGTGTTTTGATGAACAGAGAAAAGGCAAAGTCGAAAGAACGAGAAGAGGCGTGGATCAAGATTGAGAATCTCGCCAAGTCAAATCCACAGGTAGACTCCATATCTAACGTTTATTTTTACCAGTTTCTCTCTAGAAAACCAGGAGGTTTTACTTTCATCACAAGTCTTCATATTATTCTTAAACATTCTGTAGTTTGTTGTTTAAATGTTAGCTAGTGAGCAAAAGAGTGAAAATAAACCCATAACTTACAACTATGTACGAAAAACAAAACAGCTCAATTTTAATATTGAATATGTTTCTGATTTTTAAAGTATGGTGCGTTCGCTGACCAGAAAAATATCAGATTTTTAACTGATTCTTAGCTCAACCGTCCATAAAATCGGCCGATTCCAGTCACCTATCAAAAAGTTGGCATATAAAAACTTTCATAATTATTTAAATCAAAGTTCTGTGACAAAACAGACGTCAAACCAAAAAAAAAAACTAAACAAATTATATGAGCATGTAGCTTAATAATCCATCGTCCATAAAGAAAAAATAATGATTTTCAAACAGAAACCAGGATTACACAACAAATGTTTTCAGCCAGATTAAATCAAAACTCATAAACAACTTTCCAAAATTTTGAATAAATCAGCAAAAGGAAATTTGTCAAACCGATTTAACATTTTTTTGTTGTTGTTTTAAACAAAATAGTCTAAAATTTACGTATTTTAAGCGTTTGTTTATTATTACAATCACATGTGACTAAAATGAATGACTTAAGTTTGTTGTAACTTTATTATAGCAACATAATCTAAAAGAGTTTATTCACAAATTTACAGCAGAAAAACGTTAAATATATAGAAAACAAAACCTTTTTGAGCGGATCCTGTTTTCTGTCACTTGTAACTTTTTAAATCTTTATAACTTTTAATATTAATTAATAATAATAAAGTTTTTTTTTAAAAGATGTGTCCCAGAAGTGAAGTTTTGCAAATTAGCTTTGACTTCTTCTCCTTTGCATGCCACTGAAACTCTTTCTCCGTCTTCTTCCCTTTGCCGTCCAGTTCTGTTTGTATCTTGATTCCTATGACATCATAAGTCCCGTTGCTATGGAAACGGACGTCCCGTTCATAGAAGATGTACAGAGGTTAAAAAAGGCAGTTGAGGAGGGCGCAACTCAGGTAAACCTGACTTTCTCTCCATCTCCACTTACCTCCTTCAACTAATTAGTTTATGCAACTAAAATTTATTTAGTTTTCTTCATTTACAGAAAAATTCAGGGACACATCTAAGAAACAACTAAACTTCAATAAAGACATCTTAAGTGTTTAAGTAATGCAAAGTTTTTACTCTAAAATATTAGGAAAAGAATATAGTTGGAGAGAGATATATGAAATATATGACTATATCTGATTTAAAGTATTAAAAAAGTCTTATTTTAACGTTATTAAAATACCAAACTGCCCAATAATGTTTGATATCTGCTTTCCCAGAAATATACGGTTTTAAGTAATGACTCTTAAAGACAAAACTAGTTCTCACAAAGTAAAATAAATTAATAAAAATGAAAAACATTGTACATTACTGTAAAGGGAAAGCTGAAAGAGTGAACCTCCGGTGTTTGTGGGAGCTAATTAGCTAATTAGCCAATCACTTATTAAAAATGAAAATATAAAACTCTAATGATCTGTTTGTATGAGAAATGTTTGCATGTTTTTTGGGGGGTTTTTTTGGTGCTGAATCCTGATACATTATCGCTGTTATCGTCAGTTGCTATGGCAACAAGTCTGTGCATAGCTTAGCTGACAAAGAGTGAGGAAGAATGTGGTTTTGAGTCATTCTTCAACAGTCACACGTGAAAGATCCCGCCCTCATCTCCCAGCTGGAGGTCAAAATGCTTCTCGCTAACGATGACTAGCCTTGGATTTAGCTATTAGATTATCAACATAGCGCTCTAGATCTTAAATGAAGGCCTGATATAGGAAAGGAAAAGGGACAGAGTGCTTTGATACTAATTGTCAACACTAAGACAACTAGATGACAAGGTCAGGAAAAAGTTTTAAATAAGAAAAATAAATTGTGAGGCAGAGGGGAGTAGGTCAGTTTTGCTAGCTTGACTATGAGAACCTTAATGTGAAGATGTGCTGTGGAATTCAGTTGAAAAAGGTGTACCAAACACCAACTCTAACAAATCATCAGCTGAACAGGTGTTTAAATGAGCTAATCCGTGTCCGCTGTGTTAGCTTAGCTACTAGCAGCAGCAGTTAAGCTAACACACGCTGTAGTAGCTAAGCTAACACAGCGATCACTTAATAATCGCAAAATAAACATCGAGCCTAAAACCATGAAACTGTAGCGTTCTGTTCTTTATGTGGGAAATGTTTGAGCATATTTTTTGTTGAATCCTGAAACATAAAAGTTGTTAGTTGCCATGGCAACGAGTCTGCCTTCATAGCAACGAGTCTGCCTTCATAGCAACAAGTCTGCCTTCAGTTGTTTCTCTGCGTCATTTTTCCCTTTGCCGTGGCGCGCTGCACTGAATTAATCAGCGACATCTCCAGGGTCATTCAGTTAACGGACGGCTAGTAAGAGAATCGTCTTTTTGCCCTCCAGCGTTGTGCGCAGGCGTGAACAAGACAACGCGGCGCGTCGTTACATGGTGGCTTTCATAAAACACGCCGAGCACGACCAAATTTATGCTTTTGTCCCCAACCTCAGTTGCAGGGGGAGCAGCGAAAAGAGCGGCCCATGGTGAGACGCAAATCTGAGTTGCCTCAGGATATCTACACCACAAAAGCCTTGGAGTCCCACCGCAGAGCTGAAGAAATGTTGACCACCCATGACGGTCTCTAGACCCTCCAGAGCCACGGACAGAATAACGCTGGCGAAACGCGTTTCTTTTACCCAGAATCCTTCAGTTTGTCTCCATTCCTGCAGAAACTCTTCAGCCGCCTCTGTTTTTCAACTTTCTCAGGTTGTTTTATTTTTTCTCCGAGGATGATGATGATGTTTTTGTCTTTTATCCCGCTTCATCTCCGTTCTTTCATCACTGTAATCATTGTGGACAGCACAACGTTCGTTTCTACAGATCAGACGTTTCAGGTTTGTGTCTTTAGTTCAGTGGGAACAGAGAACCTTGCTATTCGGATTTAAAAAAGTAAAACGATCGTAGTTTGTTTTGGTGCCAAGACTGTTGCATTCTTTATGCTTGATTTATCTACTGCCTGCCTTTGTTTGTTGCCACTGTTTTGATTTTTTTTTTTTTCCTCCAGCACATTTAAGACCAAACTCGGGCCTGTTCTCAGCCTTGCATTGCTCAGAAAAAGAAAAAAAACAAATAAAAAAAATGGCGAGGAAAGAAGAGGATTACTTTTTTTTCTTTTTTTTTAAATGTCCTGTGGACATTTTATTTTTTATTTTAAAGTTTCCGTCTTACTGTTTTCGTGCCATATGCCGCTCCTTTTTCTTTTCTTTTTTTTGTTTGCTAGTATCTATTGACGATGTTTGAAAACCAGATGAGTTCAAACAATGGTGCTTCCTGCATTGGAAGAAAATGACATGGAAAAATGTCTGCGCTTTTGCTGTTGCCGTGGCAACGCCATAAAAAGTTCTTTCTTTTTTTTTTTTTTCAGGTGCACGTTGAAAAATTTGCACGGTTGAACGGGTAAAAGGAAAAGAGCTCTTCTGTTACATCTGAAAACTTTGATTAGGACCTTTTTTTATTATGCTTTTTTTTTTAACATTTATATGATTTTGAATGCAATGAAAATATTAGAGGTAATTTATTTTTAAATTAATGATCAGTCAAACTTTCCCAATAATTGTTTCTTAAGTTAAATAATTTAAGTCCCTCTGAGTGTTTTCCAGTAAGTACCATTGTTTAAACTTAAAACATCCGCGGAATTACAATTTTTAATTTTGTTTTCTTTCAGTCTATTGTGTTTTATTGTCTTTGTCTTTTTTTCCATCCCTGGCCGTTCAAAAAGCCCAGTGCTGAAACGGACTGGTGTGAAAAATGACCTCAAAAATGCCAGATGTGAAAAAAAATAATAATAAAAAAACTGACATTGTGACTTAGTTGAACTGTATTAATACTGTATTTGCTTGAATGCAAAAAAAAAAAGCTGTAAATTTAGACTGACCATGTCAAACATGTACCTTTTACCCTGGAGGAATGCCATTCACCAAACTGGTTTCTTCTGTCGGTCAATACATTTCTGCCTGCTGGGAGAAATGGGTTTTTATTTTGTTCAGTCCAGAATGTTGGAGTTTTCTCTTAATGCTGAAAACAAGTCATTTATAATAAGAAAAGATGATTTAGAAATTATTTGGTGGCTTGTTCTCTTTCCACAGGATCTAGGTATTTTAATTTTAACACATAATTTCCAAAACTTGTTAACTTAAGTGTCCTTTTGTATGTGACCTGTACTATACGATTCATTTATTGTATATATGATTTACCTTGTTTCATGTAGTGTTATATATCTAGATTATTTTGTACAAATTGTCCCTCTGTACAGAATAAAACATCAATAGCAAGTGAAAGAAATTAATCTGCTACCTACTGTCCTATTTTATTTGTTTCTGTAGTATAAACAATATTTTTTAGGTAATTCCTGAACATTTGTTTTAAATGTAGAATAAAGATTTATTTTTAGGGGGGTTAGATTTTCAGTTTCAATATCAATAGCTGCATTTTTGTTAACTATATAATTGCGCAATTTAACATTTCAAAAATACATTTTCTGAAAGGAAACATGCCAATTAAAAAAATCTATAATTTTTCAATAAAAACCTTTGGCGCTAGGATCAAGTGTTTTTTTATTTTTTAATTGTATTGAAATTAATCTGGAAATTTGTTTTTCTAAATTTAAAAAAATTGTGTTTTTTTCAACATTAGTGGATTTAGACGTTTGCACGTATTTGTGACATAAACGCAGCTTTACGTGAGTTAGAAATCTCACCAGAAAAGGTAAGATGATCTTCAAATCGATTATCATTAAATTAGACACATATCAATAAAAATAAATAAATAAATCAATACAATACTCTGTCAGTTAATAAATTTAAATATTTAGCTTATAAAAGTGACCTGGGGTTAGAAATGTTAAACATTTCAGCAGTGAGCCTTTATGGACACAAGAGGGAGACATATCTACAACAAAATGTCAAGTTAAACAGTGATAAACCAGAACATTTTTATAATAATGAGGATAAACTGTTGCTATGATTACGTCATCAGACATCACGTAATTAAACCGTGTTATCAGATCATAAAAACTAAACAAATAAACGTTCCTGCCCGTCTTAGATAACACAGGAAGCCCTTTCCCTGTTTGTCCAGCAGGTGGCAGCAACATCACACAGGAAGTCTGCTCGGTTTGTTTCCTCTGATGTTTTCACCCTTTGACCTGTTTACAGTCTGCAGGGTTTCTGCAGGTGGACATAAAATGTTTACATTTTACTGAACCTTTATGTCTCCATTACTAAACATCCTGCGCAGCATTCAGCCGTTTCTACCATCCACTTTACTCTGCTCAAAAAGAGACATGCTGTTTTAGAAACTGGTTAATAATTCAGTTTTTTTCCATGTTTGGCAGAAAAAAAAAACAACTTTTAATTGATGGTCATTCTTGTCTTCAAGGAACCCAAATTCACTGCAAAAAACAAGAATCTTACCAAATGTTTTTTAGTTTCTCGTTCACTGGAAATAAGACAAAACTAAACAAGTAACTTTTCAGCAAGATATAGGAGCCGTTTTAAGTAAATAATTATTTAATATTGATGAAAAAGTCCTAGTTCCATTGGCAGATTATTTAACTTATAATGTGGGAAAAATAACCTGTTTAGTAAATACTTCCTTAATATTGGGGGAAAATGTGCTTGTTATAAGTGGAACAAGACATTTTCCCCATATTTTAAGTTAAAATGTCTAGTTATTTCATTTAAAACTGGTTCTTTTTCATCAATAATAAGGAATAATTTTCTTGTTTATATTGATTAACATTAGAACATGTGCTCATTAGAAGGGGTATAAATATCCCTAGTTGTGCATAAGAATTGTTGAGATGTTTTAGCAGATTCTTTTGCTAATTTTAAGTGATAAATGAGAGGAACCGACTCGCGCTGCAAAAACACAAAATCTTTCCAAACGTCTTAGTCCACTTGAAATGAGACAAAACTAACTTACAATTAAGTTTTCAGCAAGATGTAGGAGTTTGTTTTATAATATTGATCAAAATGTATTAACTGTAAGTCAAATAATCTGCCAGTGGAACAAGGAATGTCCAGTTCTGCTGGCAGATTGTTTCACTTACAGCATATTGAGTCACATGCCATGGTTACCAAGCAACCTCAGCCAAGCCCAGCCTGTTACCTAGCAACCCAAACGGAACTCCATCATGTTTGGTCAGCTGGTTTTTCCACTGTATATAAGTTGTGAGAGACAGTTGTTTTGGTAAATTGGTGATTATTTAACTTATAACAAGACATTTTCCCATGTTTTAAGTTACATGTTTTACTCTTTTGTCAATATTAAGGAATTATTTACTTAAAACAATCTCCAACACGTTGCTGGAAGGTTACTTGTAAGTTGGTTTATTTGAAGTTAACTGCGCTAGAAGCAAGACCAAAAATACTTGGTAAGGTTTTGTGTTTTTGCAGTGTTGGTGTATTGAAGGAGCAGAAAAGAAACCTTAGAAATGAAAAACATTTTCAATGCTTTATATGCCCAAGGCTGAGCAAGTGCATGTGCGATCTGTTTCTGAGAAACAAAAAATGAATACTCCCTGATGGGGATCAGAAATCGCTCTGCTCCCCTGAAATCCAACAACCTCTTCTTGGAAAGAGTACCATGTTGTTGCCAAGATGTCCTCACCTGCCCTACCTTACTCACATATGGCGCGCAACCAAGACTCACAGTCTACTGGAGAGGAAACCGGCATCCATCTGGAACCTCGCTGACTGCCAAGCGCGGCTCGCAGAAAATCTTACATAAACACTTTCTATGCCTGCACAGACATTAGCTGGACATAAATAATTCCAATAAAACTGTTTACAATTCATTTGGATTAAATTTGTGAACCACTTTCGTCTTTATTGTGACCAAGAAGAAATGGAGAAACTCAGAAAAACTCAGTGTGATGGTTGAAAACTCAAGAAGTAGCTGATTGATTTCTAAAGTTAAACATTTTTGATTTTCAGAATTTTTCTGAGCGTCCAAAGTCGGAACCGAAATTTCCAAGTAGTATTCTTGAAAATGTCTTAGGTTACTCTCAAACTCATACATTTCCAAGGTTTTTTCTAGAAATTTCTAGAGATTTTTTGGCAGAAATTTGTCATGATGCTCAGCTGATCTGTAATTCAGACAAAAAACAAACATTTGTCGCTGTTGAAAGTCCAGTTTAAACGATACAAAATGGTACCAAGTAGTTTCAAGTGCACATATCTTTTTACACTTCAATTAAGACAAAAACAACTACTGGTTCTATTGTCCCAGTTCAGTGTAACTAGAACTGGGTTGCTAGGTGACCGGCTGAGCGCTGCTTGTGTTGCTAGGTAACAGCAGCCAGTGGAACTAGAACTTTCTCATCACAATAAAGGATTTATTTCCTTGAAACAAGTTCATTTATCTTGCTGAAAAGTCACTTATGAGTTAGTTTTGTCTTATTTTAAGTGTATTAAAATATTTGTACGCGAAACTAGGCTAAAAAAACTTTTTTGTTTTTGCAGTGTGTGAGAAAATGCTCACAAAAAAAAACCCACTGGGGAAATTTATGGAGGTTATAAAGATAAAATATTACATTAGAAATGTAAACACTAAAATTAATAACTCATCTGTTTTCTATTTAACGTCTGGGGTGAGTTTTTTTAAGAAACGACCGCAATTAAAAACATGACAAGATTGCTTATTACTAACAGCCAGCGGCAAAATTATGTGCGTTTCAGAGTAAAACTGTGTTTTCATAGCAGATAGTATTTATAATATGCTCCATTGAGGGAATAATACTGGAGCAATCCCACATCTGGAGAACCTAGGAGGACGTGTTTTTATTTCTCCAGTGCTTTCATCCCAGTCCAAGCAGCGCCGCTTCAGGGAGGCTCGGAGGAGCTGCCTGGGCTTTAATCCTCACTCCCAGAAAGCTGTTAGCAACTTCTATCAGCAATTTGCACAATTAGCAGATGACATAACCTCTCTTCCTGATGGGCTCCATCTGTGCAGTAAACAACCTGCAGTTCATCTGGTGTCTGTTTGCATCCAACCCAGACTTATGTAAGGGTCACCCTGCGTTTCCTCTGAGCCTCGTTTCTGTTCGTTACTCCCACAATAAAGCTTCAAAACTCTCCTGCAGTGACTCGCCTCCATCACATCCCTCACAGGTCCGCGATGTTGGACACCCAGAACCAATAATTTATGATTCCTAGTCTGTAAAAGTAATTGTGATACTTTAAACTTCACTCCAAACGTTTCTGCTTTTGGTCATATTTATATCCAACCACCACAGAGACGTGGGGGAGTTTTCTGATTTGAGTTTCCTTGCAATAAGTTTTCTACGACGGCGCATTAGGGCCATTGTAGACGGAGAAGAAAAACAAGCAGGAGTCGATTCCTGCCAAAAACTTAGATATTTCTGAGCTTGAAAAGTGGAAACATTTTTGGGAGAACTCAGAAATGTTTATATTCATCTCAGAAATTTTCTAGAAAAAAAGGGAAATTTCTGAGTTAGAAAAGTTGGAATTTTACTAGAAAAAAATCTAGAAATGTGGAGATTAATCTGAGATTAGGAACTATAATGGCATAATTGGAAAAAAGGAAGAGTACATTTCCTTCCCCTCCAAAATTTTGATTAATCACAGAAGATTTTTTGTTGTTGTTTTTTGGGTTTTTTAAGAAAAAAACAGGAAGTTTTTAAGTTTGACAGTCAAAAACTGGCGAGGAAAAACAAGGAAATTTCTAAAAAAAAAAAAAGGAAAGATTTCTGAGTTTGAAAAGTTAAAAAATTTGCTTGAAAAATCTAAGACATTTTTATATTAATCTCAGAATTTTTCTATTAAAAATTTAATTTCAGAGTTCTAAAAGTAAATTCTGAATTCAGACTTTTACTCAGATTTCTGACCTTTTTCTCACAATTTTAATTCTGTGTCAATCAACATGAATAACCAAATCAATAACCAAACATTCTTAGCTGTATGTCAATTATGTTGTTAGTACATATAAAATAATCACATAATTATTTCTTCCTTATTGTAGGATTTGTAAACCTGCATTTTTCTCACTTTTTCCCCAAGAATTTAAACAATTCTGAGAGAAAAAGTTAAATTGTCAGAAAAAAAGTCAACATATCTGTTTTTTAAGTGGCCGTGATCTTGTTCCGTAGATTTAACATCATTCAAATATTTTTCCTGTTGATCTCTGAATGTGTGGGATGCCAGCCTGATGTCCTGCCTCTCACCAACAGGGGGCGGTGTAGCTCTGCTGGGACAGAGCCGCGGTCGGGAAACAGCGGGGATGAGAGAGAGGGCAGCTGAGGTGAGCGTCTGGATGGCGGCCGGCCTGCAGCGTCACTCCGGCCCCAGCAGGGTAATCTAATCGGCTGATTCAGACTCGGCCCGGTGCGTCTCTCAGGCTCCGATCTGGAGTCATGTGGAGTTTAGATGCTAAAAAAAAAAAAAAAAAAAAAAAAAAAAAAGAACATGTCAGGATCAATTTGTTTACTTGTTTATTGAATTTATTTGACATAGGAAATCAATTATTATTTGATTCTGATAATAAAATTGCTGCATTCTGCAGATTTTTCACCCTTTTCTTTTTAAAGAAATACATTAAAAACAATTAAATTCCTTTTAGCCAGTGAGGAAATTAACATTTTATCTCCTAAAATTCAATAACATGGCATTCCTTTAGAGGACGCTTGATCATTTGTAGCAACAGGCGATATAAGCGTTTCATATTAGTCCATATCAGTAGTAATTGATTAGTTTTTTGTTTTAAATATCTGAAATACTGGTAAACTGTTGCCGTTACCTTTCCTGTTTTCACTCCATGCCGTTGGTTTTTTATTTTATGGCAGTTTTTAGGCACAACGGCCAAACCTGAAACTGTTGCTGCGCAAGTTACTCAACAGGTTGTTGCTAAGTAACCAAAGAGCAAGTGAGTTAGCTGATGCCACTAACAATTAATCGTTAACTTGAGTTTACAGACTCAAAAAAAAGATCATTTACGGAAAGGAAGCCCTATGGCAAAACCCTGAAACGATTAATTGTATTAGTCGTGATTAATCGACTACTGAAATAATAATCAACTAATTTAGCAATCAATTAATCACTAACTGCAGTACACAGGCTCTAAAAAGGGACACTTGCAGAAAGCAAACCTTAAACCTGAGCCTGTACTTAGCGCTGAAAGGGTTAGATTAATTGTTATGAATCGGTTATTGAAATAATCAATTAATAACTGGTTCAGTGTTGGTGTCAGCCGTAGGTACAGGGTTAGGGTTGGGTTTCCACAAATGGCCTTTTTTTGAGTCTGTAAACGTCGGTTAATGATTAATCGATCACTGAATTAGTTGATTATTTCAATAACTGATTAATCATGATGAATCCGATTAATCGTTTCAGCCCTTCACAGGGTCAGACCGTTTTTGGATCTTTCTGCTGCCGAAAAATATATATTTCTAACATCAACATGTGAAAAGCTTTCTGCTTTATTTATTATTGATACAGTGGAGAGCTGATCTATTGATCATTTTTTGAAGTAATAGATGAATAATTGGATAGCAAAAGGTGCTTAATGGAAGGTTTCTTTGTTTTTACAGAATTTAAACCAGGTGAAGCTAAACATATGAAACTAGAGGAGTTCTGGAAAGAACATATATAAAGACAAAAATTGGTTGTTGTTTTTTTATCTTAAATGCAAAACATATTCATTTTTTATACAGTTTTGGCTTAATTGCTGCTCTGAGTATGTTTTTCTTTCAGCAAATGGATTTTCTTGGAGGTTTTATACTCTGGTTAACAATTGTTTGATTTCTAAATTAGTTAGCAATTATTTTAATAATCAATTAATCACAATTAATTCAATTAATTATTTCAGGATATGACATTTTTACAAATGCAAATTGTATGCAGTATTTTTCCTGCTCATGCTAAGTGAATATGTAAGAATAATTTAAATTACAGGTAATTTAGCTAATTTTCAATCAGAGAATAACCAATAATATACGACCCAGATCAAAGTCGCACAAGGTTTAGCTTATAGATTTTACATTGTAATGTTTAGTTCAGTGTTAGCTAAACTTTCTCTCAGCTCTCACTTTACTGTACTTTTATTTGATTGATTGCCTGAAGTAAAGAGCTGTTTAGAGAAAGGCGCAGGTGGACCTCTTGAAGCCTTCACTTTGAAATGACTGAACCTTGACAATATTTAGATTGGTTTCAGCGATGTTTGTCCTGTAACAGGCTCCATATGTAATCAGAGGTTAAATGGGCTGTGTGATTCACCACTGCGCAGCGTAAAACACACATCCCTCTGATTATTTTAACGTCTAAACATTCATATATGCAGGAAAAGTGTGCTGCATTGTGAACGAGAGTAATGTTTTTTCATTTAATTTATTAAAATAACAGAAAAAAAGAGAAAATGTTGGTATAATTAGTTCCTCATCTGTAAACTATTACATTTTATAATTTTAACCAGAGGATATAGAATAAATTAGCTTAACAAATAATTAATGCACAGGCAAACCAATCAAATTTAAACTTAATAGTTGTTTAATTAATATTCTACAATTTTTTTGTTGCAATTTGCACTCAAAAAGACACGTCTGCCCTCGCTGCTACAAAATAAACCTCAAAAAACAAGCTAAAGTAAAATCTATTTCTAGTTCCAGATTTTAGAACAAAATTAATCTTTTATCACTAAAAGCAACTATTTTGTAGAATGTTAGCCTTTTCAATAAATATAAAAAATAAAGAAAAATAGGTGGCAGAGTTTGATCATTTGAAAGTTATCTGCAGATTTTGCATAAGAACTTACAGAAAAAAATCCTAAAATGACCATTTTTGTTGAGTCAATAAGCAAAAATGCAGCATTTGTTTCAATTTCAGCTGTGGTTCTTTGACACTGCACTGTGTCAAAATGTTTAAAATAATTGAAAAAGCTGTTCCCCTCCTCGCCTGTGGTGGCGCTGCACCAAGAACACTGAAGGAAATGACACAAAAAAACTCTGATTTTAGAGGTTGTGGGATTTATCTTTTGTCTTTTGTAAAAAAAAATAAAATAAAATAAAATAAAAACATGAGTGCTTGGCCAACATGTTTGTTTTGGTTGTATTTACCCAGAATGCCCTGTGCTGTACTCCACTTCCCACTTTTGGACCGGTCTCCGGTCTGCTTGGTGTTCATATACGCAGAGTTCACTTCAACCAATATTGAGGTTTGTAGGTGGACCGGACCGGACCGGACCGGACCGGTTTGTCCGCCCTGCAGTGGGAAAACCTACGTTTTTCAAATAAAGATTTATAGGTGGACCAAAGTGGACCAGATGTCGCTCCAAAAGCAGAAAGCGGGCTACAGTGTAGGGAATTCTGGGTAAATATAACAAACACGTTAGCTTAGCGCTAGCAGGAGAAACGACTCTTGGTTTTTAACCAGAAATAAAAGAAAAACCCGACAACCGCTGAGCTCAGATGCTACTTCATTTTTGTTTACATTTCATAAAGACGGAAGTTGGGCTCAAAGTCTTTTTCAGAGGCTTTTATGATGCTTCCTTCAGCGGTTTGTGGTGCAGCGCCCCCACAGGCGAGGAGGGGAACAGATTTTTTAATAGCGGTTGAAAATGAAACAAATTTAGCAATTTTGGTCCAAAATCAAACCAAGTCCACCAGACTATCAGGCAGGAAAACCCCCTGCTGAGATCTTGGTTTGAAGATGGACCAGAGTCCATTTTTTTGGTCCCATCGCACATTTACCCCTCCCCACACGAACCGGACTTTCCAGGCAAACAAACAGGAGTTTGATTAGAGCGGATTAATCCAGGCTGGTGTGAACAGAGAGAAAAAACAATCATGCAAATGGAAATCATCTGGATCGTTTTAATCTATTATGTGATTAATCGATTTATTACAACAGGCTTAGATTTGAATGCTTTCAAGTGGTGGGTTCTCCAGGTTTTTATTTATATAAGATGTTTTTCTTTTAAATGCGGCGATTTGGCTCCATATGGTTCCCGGTACACGGCTGACTTACCGCACATGTTTTGTTCTAAACTCTTCATGTATCTTCCATGTCTCCTTTATCGCTGTCCACTGTGAGACAAAACAGGATGTCAAAGCTGCAGCTGATAATCTGTAATCATATGGAGCCTCGTTAACTTCAGACGGTGGAAAACATCTGAAAGCATCCGACCTTAATGCCTACCGTGCTATGGATAATGCCTACATATAGGAAGTTGATGGCTTGCGCTTTCTTTTTCGCGTTAATGAGAAGGCAGGATGCTCATACTGACATCTCGGTAATGACAGCGTTCAGAAAATTATATACGTCGACATCCTACATGACGAAACATACTGATAATTTAAGTTAGGATGTTGGATGCTGGAGTTGTTCAGCTATTTAGATGTTATTCTGTGGTTTGTGCTGAATCACGAGGATGTGTGTTTATTTGTGTCTTTTATTAGGTGTAAAAGAGTACTATTTTCTTTTATGAGCCAAATATCCTGGAGATTTTAGCTGGATTTAAAACCTAATGACGGAAAGAATGAAAGTTAATTTTCTCCTTGTCTGTCTTTCTTAGTCCTGTGTGTAGTTATTAAATGTTTATATTCTCCTTTGAAGATTTTGGAGGCTAGAAGCAGAAACTTCTCAGACATACATATGCAGCCGTAATTGCTGAAAGTTGGGCAGTAATCACCCACATCCACAGTTAAAAGTGAACGTATATCCTGCCATGTTTACGCCTTGAAACTGCACCATGATGGCAAACTGTGACCTACAGAAAGCTAAGATTATGATCTTATATGTTTGACTGTCAGTTTACGCTAGAAGAAGACTGGATGTAGCAGACAAACAAGCCTCTTGGGTGGCATAAAGATTCACAAGGCTGACAGCATCACCATCACAACACAACATTTACTCGTTTGTGTTTGTAGCTCCATGTCAAACAAAAGAGCACAGCTGGGAGTAAACCTCTAATAAAATTCAGAATGCTTTTAAAAATGCAAGCTGCACAGCGATACTGCGTGCAATTACTTGCATACTTTAAGTCTTTCTAGAGGGCAAATGCATTGAGGTTGTTTCATGACTAAGCTGCAACTTAATTTGGTTGGTGCTACTGAATGTTTTGACTTGTTGTAGTCGTAATTTGTAAGAAAATGTGGCAGGTTTTTATGTTTTCTTTTAAGAAGATCATTTTTATTTCACAATCCTAAACAACAGCTGAAGGGAGTGTGTTTATTTTGTTTGATCTGATGGTAAACCGAGCAATCGGAGAATATACAGAGAAGATAAAAGAGCATCAGATGAGCGACACGCACTGCAAAAACACAAAATATTACCAAGAATTTTTGCTCTAATTTCTTGTGCAAATATATAATTACATTTGGAATTAGACAAAACTATCTTACAAGTAACTTTTCAGCAAATGTATTGGAGATTGTTTAAAGTGAATATTTTCTTAATATTGACAAAAAAAAGGTACTTTTTCCACTTGCAGATTATTTCACTTACAATATATTTTCCATGTTATAAGTAAAACAATCTAAACTAGTACTTTAGTTTAGATAAATAATTTAATAAACTAAATTATTCTTTATCCTAAAGAATAATTTAAGCTAAACCAAAAATAGTCTGTAAAAATTTGTATTTTCCTGTGTGGTTTCTAAGACAACAACAAAGCAAGTGTCTCTTCCAACATACACAGTGAAAAAACACCAACAAAAAACAGCTGACCAAATGTGCTGGAGCTCCACCGTGGTTGCTAGGTAACGGACAGACTTGGCTGGGGTTGCTAGGTAACGGCACAGAGCCGATAGAATGTGACAAACATGTTCCAGTTAAAATGATCTGTTTTCATCAATATTAATGAATTATTGGCTTGAAACAAGCTCCTGTTTTTGTTTAAAAAACAAACAAACAAAACAAAACAAAAAAACAGATACTTGTAAGTTAGTTTTGTCTTCTGTCAAGTGTGCAAAGATATTTTCACAAAATTAGACCAAAAATACTTGGTAAGATTTTGTGTTTTTGCAGTGTACACCTAAAAGTTAATGTTTTACTAATTTGAACTCAGGATTTTCTTGCTGTATTGCAACAGTAATATGCTAAAATATTAATAAAAATAAAAGAAAACGTAGGATTTCGTTCCAGACTTTGCATCCGAGTCGTCCGCCTGGACTTTTGTTTTTGTTTAAGCCTTAAGCTCCAGAGTTTTCCTTTCTTCCTCGCCGGATTGTCCGTTTTCTTGCCTTGATATTTCTTCCATGCCATTTCCTGTCTCTGCGTCCTGCATCTGTTTCCAGGATTGTATGTTTCTTTGTTTTTTATTAAAATCTTCAACAGTGGAAGTCTGTGCCTGGGGCCTGCCAAACAACACATCATTACAAAGTTAAATTTGCCTGATGTTAAAATGTGTTTGGTCATTTGAGGCTTTTCAGTTTGACAAATAAAAGTAAAAGCAGATAAAAAAAATCCACCACGAGAGAAATACTTTACAATAATCTGATTTAGATCTCCTTTTTCTCTCTATATCATCTATCAAAACATTCTGCATTTGACCATTTTTTAATCTTTGCTAATGTTAAATATCCTAATCCACCCTTCAGCTGTGTACTTTAAATAAATGCTACGTTTGTGACCCAGTTTAAATGAACTTTAAAAACCCAAATCCAATCATTATTTATTTTTACTTGTATTTTTATTTTTAAGTAATGATATATTTAGTGGTATTTTCATTTATTTTAACCAATATTCAACTTGGAAAAACACAAATCTTTAGTTTTGTAGTCTAGTTCTAGTGTAAATATGTCAGTGCTCTTAAAATAAGACAGAATTAACTGGCAAGTAACTTTTCAGTAAGACATAGTAGTTGTTTTAAATCAGTGAATCTTGAATAATGGAAAAAATACGATATTATTTTAATTGTATCACAGAAAAAATGTCTTTTAATAAGTGAAATAATCCTTAATATTGATAAGTTCTAGTTCCACTGGCAGATTATTATTATCCATGGCCGTCGTGACGCTACTTAGCAACCGCAGCCACGCCCAGCCCGTTACCTAGCAACCGAAGCGGAACTCTGGCAAGTTGGGTCAGCTGGATTTTCACTGTATATCAATTAGAAGAGTCTTGTTTTGTTGTTGACTTACTATTCACTTTGTAAAAGTAAGAAATCTTACCAAGTATTTTTGGTCCACTTTCTTGAAATAATTTCTTAATATGGAGGAGAAAGTACTGGTTTCACAGGCACACTATTTCAATTATAACTTGGGAAAATGTCTGTTTATAAGAGAAATAATCAGCCAGTGGGAGAATGTCAAGGAATTATTTACTTAAATCAAGATTCTGTATCTAAAAAGTTACTTGAAAGTTAGTTTTGTGTTATTTCAAGTCTAATAAGATATTTGCATAAGAAATTAGACCAAAAAAACTTGGCAAAATTTTGTGTTTTTGCTGTGAAATCAGATCAAAGCGATAGCCGCAGATGACGTAAAATAAAAAAAATGAAAGAAAATCCAGCTCCAACTCGTGACTTTCCCAGACTTTTTGAGATCATCGGCAAAAAGCTGAAAGATGCTTCAGAATTCAAATTAAGCTCTCAGCAGCAATTCGGCCTCTTTATGCAATAGAGCCATCACCAGAACAGCGGGGGAACTGAACAAACATTCACTCTAATTATAAATCAGCCTCCTGCTACGCCAGCTCAGATTGCTCACAGTCGTCTCTCTCCTTTTTTTTTTTTTTTTTCTCTCTGTCTCTTTTTCTCGCCCACGTCAACCCACAGCCAAATAGTTTGGTTCATCCAAGGTAAATCTGCTTCGGATAAACAATCCCCACAATAAAGGACGGAATTTAGATGAGGATTTTGAAATGTTCTTGCAAACACAAAATGGTCCTCTCAACATTTATCTAAAATTTGGTTACAGCTGACAACACTCACATCAACACAACTTTATCTTAGCAGCGTTAGCTGGCTGAGCTGTAGCGTTTATAAAAGAAACGAACATACAATGCTGATGACACGGGAAGAGCTGTACACCAACAAAAACGCAGAAGAGTAAATATCTGAGTTCATCCTTCCTCATGAGTTACAGTTTGTCTCCTCAGAGGTTGGAAAACCGTTTCCTTGTCTGTCAGTTTGATCTACGCACTGCAAAAACACAAAATCAGACCAAGTAGTTTTGGTCCAGTTTCTTGCATTGAAATCTTAATACATTTGAAATATGACAAAACTGAATCGCAGGTAACTTTTCAACATGATATAGGAGCTGTTTTATGTCAATAAAAATCTGCCAGTGGAAATAAAACTTTTTCATCAATATTAGGGAATTATTGACTTAAAATAAGCTCATATTTCTCACTGAAAATGTTCTTATAAGTTAGTTTTGTCTTATATCAAGTGTACTAAGATATTTGCACTAAAAACTGGACCACAATTACTTGGTAAGATTTTTTGTTTTTGCAGTTCGGCGTCTAAAACTATCCCAGCAATAACTATCTTACTTATCAATTAATAAAACTCTAATAATAATAACATATTCAGTAGTATTTTTATTCATTTTAACTACTATTGAACCCAAACAGGCTGAAAATACTGGAAAAAATCACAAAATATTTGGTCTAGTTTTTAGCGTAAATACCGTAGTACACTTAAAAAAAAGGCAAAACTGACTTACAAGTAACTTTTCAGCAAGATATAGGATCTTATTTTAAGTAAATAATTCCTTAATATTGACGAAATAGTTCTAGATTTACATATGACGAAAATATCTTAGTATAAATAAAATCATATGGCAGTGGAACTACATTACAAAAAACATATATATTCAATTATTTATTTAGAACAAGCTTCTACATCTTTATGGAGAAGTCACTATTAAGTTAGTTGGATATTTGCACTAGAAAATAGACAAAAATACTTGTTAAGACTTTGTGTTTTTGCAGTGAATTGAATTAAACTAATTCAAATTAAATCAATTATAATCCAACTAGTCACATTCAGTTGAAAGCAGTTACATTTTATCAAAATAAAAATACAGCACACAGTCTGCTTATTCACTTATATTTAAACCTGCGTTTTATTTATTTTTTTATATTGTAAATTTTCTTTTACTCAGATTTTTTTATACTTTGATTTTATTTCTTTCTGTAACTTGCTCCTGAATTTTCCCACTGTGAAACAATAAAAGATATTTCACTTGTTCTTCTTCTTCACTATTTCCAAACCTTTAATGTGGATTTTCCAGAGACTAGTGTTTAAGTAAATTAGATTAGTTCTCTGCAAATCAACTACAATGTAATTATCTGGTATTGTACCATTGTTTAAATCAAACTGTGTTATTTAAAGTGGAATATGCTGCGGTTCCCCACAGTGTTCTCATAAATGAAGATTTATGAAGAGAACCTCTCAGTGAATAATAAATTGCATGTATAATACATACCGCATGTCATTCTTCCACAAAGCCAGAGGGAGAAGCCAGAAACTCCAGAAAAACATCGAAAATAGCATCTCTGACAGACAGCTGCCAATAAGGTTGCATAACTTTTAACAGAGAAGAGATTAAAGGATTAATGCTATAAAAAGTGATTATTTATGTTGTGTTACCAGCTGGGGGGGAGGTGTATGGACCTAAAATGGAGCCAAAAACTTTGTTTAAAATAAATGAAACTGAAAAAAAAAAAAAAGAAAAGATTTGTAACTAAAAAAATATTTTGAAGCTCAGGAAAAAGATTTGAAGTTGAAAGGAACCGTTTGAAACTGTAAAAATTATTTGAAACTGAAAAAAAACATTTGAAAATTAAAAATGTTTTGAAGCTGAAAAAAAAAATTGAAACTGAAAAAAGTGGTTTGAAATTGACAAAAATGTTCAAAACTGCTTTTCAAACAAAAGGTGTTTTTCAGTTTCAAATCTCTTTTTCTACGTTTTTTTTTTTTTTTTTAACAAATTTGTGGTCATAATTTAGTTCCATAGAACGACCCACAGGAGCATTTTTGCACCAAATGTTACATTTTATTACATGTGTTAATATGTACAAGGCTGAAGTGAGGTAAGACTCCAAACCTGTTTGTTTTTATTAGCGCTGAAGCGGTTAATTGGATTAATCGATTATTGAAGTAATCATCAACTAATTTAGTAATCGAATAAGTTACAGCTGGAAATCCAAGTGTTAGATTTTTTAAAGGCATTACTTGCTGCAAATGATCAAATTTTAATTAAAAGAATGCTGTTATTTCATTTTAGGCAATAAAACATTTGTTTTCTTTTTTTAAAAATTTATTTAATTCTTTGTTTATTTGTATTTTTTATGGGTTTTCAATATTGTACAAAATGGTCTTAAATGGTACTATGACAAACCTGCTGAATGTGGCAATTTTTTTGTCCAATTACTCTGAGTATTTTGGTCTAGTTTCTAGTGCCAAAACTTTTAGTGCACTTTAAGACAAAACTATATGTTTTTCAGATGTAGAAGCTTGTTTGAAGTAAATAATTTCTTAATATTGATGAAAAATTACTAGATCCACTGACAGATTAATATAACTTTAACATGTTGAGTCACATTCCATGAGCAATGCACCGTTACCTAGCAACCCCAGCCGAGCCCGGCCCGTCACCTAGCAACCCTAGCCGAGCCCAGTCCGTTACCTAGCAACCCCAGCACATTTGGTTGGCTGGTTTTTCACTGTATGTAAGTTGGAAGAGACACTTGTTTTGATGTTGACTGACCACGCTGCAAAAAATACCAAATCTTATGAAGTATTTTTGATTTAGTTTCTTTGCTTTTAATCTGTTAAGGAATTATTGACTTAAAATAAGTTAAAGGTACTTACGCGTACAGATGCTGAAGTACCCAAACACTGTAATCAAGTAATTGGTACTACTTCAACATATTTTCACTGAAGTAAAAGTTAAAAGTAGACATCCAAAAAATGACTAAACTAGGAGTAAAAAAGTATTTTGTAAAACGTCAACTCAGGTACTGAATAACTGATCAAATTATCAATCAATACTTAAAATTTACATCATCAGGTTAACCAAAATATAAAGTTAAGTGGAAATTTTGGTATTTTTAAGGACAGAAATGACAATAATCCATACAAGTAACAAAGAATAACAAAAAGAAGTTTCTTAAAATGAAAAACTTATGAGACTTTAACAAAAACTGCAGGTGTGTGTCTGGTGAATTTTTAATTAAAACATGTTTGTTTTTCATTTTACTCAAGTAAGAGTAGCAATACTTAATAATAATATTACTCGGGTAAAAGTAAAAAGTACAGCATGGTAAAAATACTCCTAAATGTAAATTTTGTCAAAAGTTACTCAAGCACAAGTAACGAGTTACTACTCAACTTATACGTTAGTTTTCTCTTATTTCAGGCGTACTAAGATATTTGCACTAGAAACTAGAGAAAATACTTAGTAAGGTTTAGCGTTTTTACTGGAGTACTAAAATACTGGACAGTTACAGTCCTAGTTTTTCTCACATGCATCATGAGATTCCTGTGACCTGACCTGAAAGAGCTGATCTGTAATCTGCTCAAAGCATCATTAACTCAGATATCTTCACGGTCACAGCTACAACCAAATGCACCAGGAAGGCGTTAAATCAATCACATTAAATAATCAATGATCTCCATAGACAGAACTGAAGCTTGTTTCTTCCCAATATGGCTGCCGGCTCTCTGGATAGAGGACTTCAATCAGCCAATGATATTGTATAACAGCTCGGCTGCGGGGTATCCGTGTAAATCAGGTTGACCCTTTGAAACTGAAGCTCTAGTAAACAAACAATTAAGTCAAAACCAAAGCACTAACACTGAACCAACCACAGTTAAGAGTTATGGACTGTGGTTGATTATTTCCTCCGGAAATCCTGGAAGGATTTATCCGAATCGCACATGTGTTTGCTGCAATCATCCTTTTTTGCCTTTCTGCTTGTCTGACCGGCTTCACGTCGGCGAAGCGAGTCCAGAGGAGTGTGTGCACGCAGTGTTGTGGTGGAAAAGCTTAGGAAGGATTTAAACACTACTACTTAGAAACTCCTAACCTTACTGACCCTTTTCAGACTAATACAAATCCTGTTGTACTTGAGAATTACACTAAGCCCTTGCTTTGACCGCGAGGTCCAGAAGGCACATGGACCGGGACATTAACAGTAGAGTTTCAGTTTTCAGCTGACTGGGAAGGTTAACCAAAGTTTCCGACGGGAGATTACAGATTTTCTCTAATACACACAGAGGAGGAAATGCATTTAGGCAGCAATTTGGACCTTACCTCACACTGCAAAAACATAAAATCTTACCGAGCGTTGGTCTAATGCCAATAAGGTAAAATTAACTAAAAGGTATCAGTTTGGCAGGAGCTTGTTTTCGGCCAATAATTTATTAATATTAAGGAAAAAAGTACTAGTTATAAGAGAAATAATCAAAACAAGAAGTTTTTTACGTAATATAAGCCAAAACATCTTGTTTCTCTGGCAGATTTTTAATCTTATAACATGGAAAAATGTCACATTATATTGAAATAATCTGCCAGTGGAACTAATAATTTACCGGTCATTCCTGTCTTATTTCACATGCGTTTTCCCTAGAAACTAGACAATACATGGTAATATTTGTGAATTTTTCCAGTGTTCAGCTTGTTCGGAAACACATATTTTCACGTTACAAGTGTCACATGATCAACAACCGGATGTTACTACTGACAGAAACGACAAAGGAGATGACAGGAAGTGGTGGGGGATGGTGACAGCGCAGCATGACAATTAACGAATGAACAAGCCGATTCATGTCTGATTTTAATTTCTTTTTTAATGGAAACAATTGCAAAATTTAGTTTTTTTGACATTAGCAGAGAATCAAAAAAGTTTTGTGCACTTTTGTAATGGAGATGCAGCTTTTCATGGCCATGATTAATTAATTTAACTTCTGAAATGAGTTGCATGAAGCCAGCGTTCTCTCTTCTTCATTAACCATGTTTATTTTCTCCAATAAAATAAAAATAAAAAGTTTACAGCAATCGAAGGGTTATGGATGTGAAGTTTATCTTGCTTAGTCAATAAGTTGTTTCTCCAGACATTTATTTATTTACTAAGTTCTATTGCTTTGCTCTCGACAATTACTGGTTACTATAGCAACCAGCAGCCATTTTAATGTTGCTGTTCTGTAACTAATATATAGAATCGGCTTTGTGTTTTCTTTACTATAACATATATTTTAGACAAACTTAATCATATGCAGAGTTTCATGAGTAGCTTTGCTGTTTTTAACTGTTATTATCAATGTCGTGCATTTTAATTTAAACATTTTAATGTGTTTAATTTTACAACTGCTAACTGATCGTTGGGTGTTATTGCTGTGTGTTTTCATCATTTATTTGTTATTTATTGTGTTTTATTTAACGTTAAGGGGCAACCAATTTGATTCGCACTTTTATTAGAGTATGAATTTATTTTAACATTATTACAGATTAGAAATTTGTCAAAATTTGTTTATTTATTCTTTGAATTTATTTTTGTTCGGTCAAGTTGTTGTTTCTCCAGGCATTTATTTGTTGGTGTACAAAGTTCTATTGCCGTTCTTGGCGGTTGGCGGTTACCATAGCAACTGGTTCGGTAACTGTGCTACAAATCAGGATCGGCTCTGTGTTTTATTTACAAGAATTATTTTTAACAGAAATATTAGACAAATTGAATCATTTACAGTGTTTCATGAGTAATTTTGCTATGTTACATTTTAACTGTTATTAATGCTACGCATTTTAGCTATATTGAATTTTAGAACTGCTAACTGTTGCTAACAGTTGCTAACTGTTGCTAACAGTTGCTAACAGTTGCTAACTGTTATTAACTGTTGCTAACTGTTACCATTAGTGCTAACTGTTGCTCACTGTTCATTGGAAGCTATTGCTCTGTAGTTTGTTTAAGGGTATTTATGCTATCTGTAAGAAGCTGCTGGACTGATGTTAACCACCAACTTGATTTAATCTTTTGTAAAATAAATCAGTCATGAGACGAACACAGAAGGGCTACAGCTACATGTGCTAAACAGACTAGAAAGGTACTAATGTTGGGGTGTACGGTTTTCTTTTCAGTTAGCAGACTCAGCTTCATACCAGAATGAAGAATTCATCTTCAGGAAGTGACTCACTTTGTCGGGAACCATTTTTCGGGGTTCTTCCCATAACAAAAACATCTTGACTGGAAATGTGTCACATCTTCTGGAGGGTAAGCTGAGACGTGACTGAGTGCAGCAACAAATCACAAAGGCATCCTTTCCCCCAGAATTAGTCATGAATTAGATCGTCAAAAGAAAGATGTCCAGCGCTAGAATCAAACAGCTAAGGATCTTTATGAAGGCATATTTTGATTTAATGCGCACACTTTATTTATTTCTCTTTATCTGACAGATCGGATCTCTTCTGGAGAGCTTCCACATTACAGCTGTAACTTATATATTTTTTTCATGTCACTGCACAAATCACTGCCTATGCTTGTGAGTCAGCCATGGGTCCTTTGAGTCGTCGAACTGACATTTATAAGTTATTTTACTTTATATTTTTCTTCTTTCCAAGGGATGTTTCAAGTTACCAGATCTAAAACTCCTGGAAAGGCTTCCCTTGACGGCCTTAAGAGGCCCTTCCTGCATAGTTTATAAAGACATCACTAAAAATATAACGGAGAAAACACAGTTTGGAAGACAGAAGAGCACATTTTAGCCTTTAACATCCTGGAAAATGTAATTTTTTTTGGTCAGGTTTGATACGTTGGGAGAAGACATGCATGCTAAGCACGTACTCCACATACGTTCTGCTTCTCATTACGCGTTAATGATTCAAGCCACCATCGCCCCCCCAGGCCTATGGCCTTGAAGCCATCTATCTGTCAACAAAATTACCACGGTTAACCTTTTTTTGTTTCAGATTTGTGTCTTGTTTTTCTTTTTTCGTCCTTCCCCACATTTTTGGTGTGCCTCAAAGATCCACACACAATCAATACAAACACTAAATGAGGAGAACTGGAAATATGAGGTGAAATTTTCTTTAGATCTCCATGTTTTGGTCTGCTGTGAAAGACCGTGGCTAAGAAACTGTGGCTAATCTTGAGGCAGAGAGCGTCCTCATCTGAACTTCTGAGTCGATGAAACAGCGAAGTCCCACCGCTGCGTGGCTTCTCTCCTTCTCTCTCTTTTTCTCCCCCTCTCCTCGCTCCGCGTTAGAAAGCTACCCGCCTGCTCACAGCATGTCAACAAGTAACATCTGCGATGAGAAGGTGTAAATTTGGACTAAATTCAGGGCTAAATCTGTGAGAAAAACACGCTTGCGATAAACAACAGAAGAAGGCAAACGGTTATTTTTAAAATATTTCTCCCCTGTTGAAAAGAGCAGAAAATTGAATTTAAATATTTTATAAATTACTTGCAAATGAACGGAAATCGTATTTCTAACAATAAAAATAAGTCTTAAATTATACATATTCTCTTGATCTAGTAGCATAATTGCAACAATAGTGAACATTAGGGATGCAAACAAATAATCAGAATTAACTTTACATTTACTCAATTTTACTTGAGTAACTTTTTTTGAAAATATTTATTTTTCCTAACCTGTACATTTTACTTTTGAGTAATTTTGCTATGAAGTATTTGTACTCTTACTTGAGTGAAATTTCTGGATTTTCTGCCCACTGAATAAAAGATAAACATGTTTTAACCAAGAATTCACACCTGCAGTTTCTGTTGAAGTTTTCTATTGAAACAAACTGATCTGGAAAATGTTTTATATTTTTTATTACTTATTTGAATTATTGCCATTTTGGTCCTTAAAATGCCTAATTTTCTATATAAATTCTGGTCTGTATGATTATGTAATTATAAAACATTAAATTAATGGTAATTGGATCGGTTACTCAGTACTTGAGGAGAGTTTTTACCAAATACTTGTTGGAGTTCATTTTTGTCTCTGTGCTCCACCAGGTCCGTTAACCAGCTCCAGAACCCGACCAGAACCCCTCAGTGTAAATTACCTTGAGACATAATGAGATTTGGTTAAATATAAAATCAGGCTTTAATGCCGAAAAATGATCAAATGTTACCAAATGCTGTAATTTGCCCGCCATCCACCAGAGGGCGCCGCTGCGGCAGATCCAGTTATACAGAAACTAAAATGGCGGCTGTGTATTACCATAAGAAAGAGAAACGGTCCAAAGCTTCTGCTTTGGGATGCAAAATGCACTTTAGTGGTTTTGTTTTTACACATAAACAGTTAAAAACAACTTAAAGTTTCATCTTAATGCTTATCGCAGTTAATGGAGGAAAGTTTAAACATTTCTAAAGAGCCACTGCAACAAGAAGCCACCCTAAAAGGTTCTGGTTGTGTTATACTTTCTAAATATGACTCAGCTTAATAACATGAAAAATAGCATTTCTGTTGATTTGGTCAGCTTTTAATAAAGCTGAGAAAAAATGTTAAAATGAAATATATTTTTAAATTCAGCATGTTATAAAAAATGTAGCCTTTCATGTTTTGAAAAAATCGTTCATGGAAGAGAAAAGTCTAGTTTTTAAGAAACTAGCCGCTTATCAACTAATTATTAGTTGATCGATGAGATCAAGCAACTATAGATTAACTAATTAATCAAAACGTTACATCTCTATTAAATATATTCTGTAATAAAGCTGTCGGTGACGACACAACTGATGAATCTGCAACACCAACATTACAGCGTTAATGCATAACAACTTAATCTCACCTCAGCAGGCTAAAGGCTTGAACCTGAAAACAAAACAACTTGACCTTTCTAATTTATTTATGTATTAACTGTAATTAGGGTGACTAGTAAAAGTCACCTACTTGGTCCTGACACAGCAGAACACTGTGAATTTCTCACTTTAGATTCCACTATTTAAAACACAACAATTTAACAATTTGAAAAGGAAACCGTGTTTAATTGGTGCTAGTTTGAGTAATTTTGTGGTCTAAATATCACTTTTGATTAGAATCTTGTGGATCAATTAGTGTTCATACTGTATTTGTTTTGTTGTTTTATTTTGTTTAGCTAAACAGTGGTGAATAATCTAATCAAATCTTGACAAATATAAAGACAATTTTAAGGTTTTAAAATTATTCAGCCTAGAAATGTTTTATTCAAAGAATTAAAATATTTAGCATAATAGTGTATAAATGCAATACTAAATAATAAATGGTGTTTAATTCACATAATTTCTCCTTCTGGTTGTTTTTCTTTCTACCAAGCAGAACACGCCGGGCGGTAAGTAAGTAGGTGTTCAGTTCCTAAAAATCATCTGACCACCCCCACAAACACATTGAAAATGGAAACACAAATTAAAAGCGCCTCGTTATGCAACCAAACTGTCAAGTTGTGATTATTTGAACAAAAGTTTCTCAGTTCTGTGTGGGAGGTGGAGAACGTTAATAAAAAGCTTTTTGCGAGACTGAACCTTATGTTGAGGAAGCTTTTCTTGTTCTTTCTCTCAGATATGTTTATTTTATCTCTCTTTACAAAAGATGAAGTTTAGTTGAAGAGAATAAAACTCTATCCTGACATTTCTTTTAACTTCATGTTTGATTTTTTGTTAGTAATGCAAAAGATTTTGACATAAACAAACACTTCCTGCTTTTTCAGATTGTTTGGATTTGATTTGAAGGTTTTAGAAGATATATTATTTATTGTAGCAGGAACAATACATGAAATTAAATTTGAAAGATGTTAGGTAAAGGCAGATTAGCATGTCCAGTTAGGGGTTAGGGTTACAGAAGAGTAACTTTAAAACTAATAATACAGAGAAACTAACAATAAAATAAGACATCAGCATGATCAATAGTAAATAAATTAAATGATTACAAATTGTAAAGTTTAAATTTAGAGGACCATGTAAGTAAAAATACAAATAATAGTCGCCATTGTTGTGTTAATAGCAATTTGATGATATCAGTTTTCTATGTTTAAATAACTTTTCATCAAACAAAATGGGAAAACAGCAAAGATTGAACAAACACAAGCAATAAAATAATCACCCATAACATCTTAAAATAACCGAATGAAATGAAGAGGTTCAAATGAAGCAAATAAAACACAGAAAAACACGTCAGATTAACAGCTGAGAGCAGGACCTTCTTAAAGACACAGAGGCCCAATTTCAAAGTGTTAAATTGTAACTCAAATTTCTTTCAAGTCATATTCTTTGTACTTCCATTTGAGTCTCAACTACATCCAAAAACAGTCCAGGTGCTTAAAAAAAATCTGCTGGTTGTCAGCAGTAACTTTTATTTTTATTTTTTTGGTGTCAGGAAAATTAACTGCTTCAAAAACCTGTTGATTGTTAAGTCACAATAGAAAGGCACAGTGGCGTTACCTGGCAACCCTCGCAAAGCCCAGCTGGTTACCTGGCAACCCTAGCTGAGCTCCAGCCCCTTTGATCAGGGGGTTGTACTGCTGTATGTGCTGTACAATGGCTGCTGGAAAAGACAAGTGTTTTATTGACCAAACTTGCTGCATTCTTGTTGGTTGTGCAGGAGGCTCCACTTATGCTTTTCAAAGACGTACGGCTGTATAATTGCGCATCTGTTTGTGGCCAGCAGCAGCTTATTTGGATTTAAAGTGACAAGACGCCCTAAAAAAGCTCAAAATAGGCAGAACTGATCAGACTAAAATCTCATTATGAAAATGCGAAGAACATGTTTGGTGCAGACCAAAGACCGGTTCTACCCTGCTGAAGGAAACCTAGCAGTCACCTTTAAGACATACGGAAGAGGAAAGAGAAATAAATAAAGATAAATCATAAAGGATTTTTAACCACCAATGTTGACTTTGTTTTATTAGCAATTTGTGTCAAAAGAGGAACAAGAAAATAGAAAATACTGTTGGAAATTAAAGTAACAAAATGTGATGCACCAATACATTTACCGTCCTTTCACATGTAAGCTCGGTTAAAAAAAACCCCAAAAACAAACGCACTTGCATGAGATTCTTCAAAGACATAAGAATGAAGATTAAATTTAGTTTCTGTAAGTGTTTGCAAAACAATTCTGATTTGTTTTTTTACACACTAAAGTTCTTTGCTGCATTTATTATCCTCAGACAAATTTATTACTGTTAACTCTCTGAAAATGTGTTTAAAAGTTTTACTTTGTACTTTGTGACATTTGTAGCTTATTTTTAGAGTAAGGAACAATAATATTTTGTAAATCAGAGCTGACGGACGCCAGTCACTGGCTGTCACGCTAGTTACTTTGTTAACCTCCTCTGCCCTCGGCTGGCCTCATGATCTCAGCCATTAGTGTTTGGCTTCCCTTTCCTGTCCAGCGTTTGTGAGGCTGCCAGTTGATGCTTGTCCCACAGCTTTAATGGTATCCTGCAGAGAAGACCCTGGGCAGCAAACACATCCTATTAAACAGTGGTGAGTTCACAATAACCTAATGAGAAGTGCTTTGATTCCCCTTCCAAGATGGAAACACTTAACCCTTCTGTTAAAAGATGACCCATTATGCTTCCTTGAACAGGTTAGGATTGGTCTATGAGTGATAGAAAACATATTTATTACATTTTTTTGGACATAATTACGATTTTAGTTGGTTCAGTTTGAGCTCCTTCCAGAATGAGTTGTTTTAGGGCGTCTTGTCACTTTAAATCCAAATAAGCTGCTTCTGCCCCCCCCAACTCAACATTTACACTCATGTGAAAACATATGCGCAATTACAAAACCGTCAATCTTTGAAAAGCATTAACAGAGCCTCCTGCACAGCCAACAAAAATACAGCAAGTGGTTTCTGGATGGTAAGTCAACAACAAAACACTTGTCTTTTCCAGCAGCCATTGTATGGCGCATACAATAGTAAACTGACCAAACGTGCTGGAATTCAGCTTTGGTTGCTAGGTAACAGGCAGAACTTGGCTGAGGTTGCTAGGTAACGGGCAGTGCCTGCTGTTTTGTGACATTATTTTCTGAAGGTTTTTGAAACTGGTGTTTTTAAGACGTGAGAAAACGTGAACATATTGCCACTGGGTGTTTTTAAATGCAGTTTTATAAAAGCTTAAGAAGCAGGTGAGACCTACATAGAAGCACAAAAACTAGCAAAATGTTAATTTTGCCTAATATCCCCCCTTTAAAGAAGTTTCGGATGATAAAACAGCAAATCAACATTTAATTTTTCACCTGTCCTGTTATATGGTTATGCTGTTGTCCGTTTATGGTTTTGTTTGTTATTATCATTATCATTATAATACAGTGATAAAGCCAGCTTGACAAATGTGATGGAACTCAGTTTACGGCAGCAGAAACCCAAATGGAAGTACAGAAACACGCAAAAGGTAATTTTGCATAATAGTTTCCCTTTAATGTAGTTGATTTTGTAAATAAATCTACTTATGTGCAGTTTTTCTTACTAAGTTGTCAAAAATAAAGACAGAAACACGATTACACCCCTGCTTTGTTATAAAAAAATCACTCAAATTGTAACACTTCACCAACTTTTAGCAACTTATCAAAATGACATCTCTAAAACTGATTATTATCCGTGCAATAGCTGCCGCCTTGGAGGTCTAACAATGTGAGAGAAGGAGGGAGAAAGAAAGAAAGAAAGAAAGAGAGAGAAAGCATGTCAAAGGTTTCCCGTTCTTACCCTGCGTGGTCACCATCTGTCTGGCTCCAGCGAGAGCACAGACGGACACTCGCTAAGCTCAAACAGGCAAGTCATGTGAGGACAGCTCACCATCACCGGGACGAGGGGAGAGAAAACGAGGGCAGCTGAAGATGTGAGCTTAAATAAGATGACGCGCGTCCTCTGTTCTAAATAATAAAATAATTAAAAAGATGACAGAACAGATGAACTATCAGGACATTTGTTTGAAGATAAGTGAGAGAGAAACAAAATGGCGCTCAGTCTAAATACACTTTTTAACAATTTGTCAGAAAAAAACATAGAAATGAATTAATTTTGGAAGGATTTCAGGTGCAAACACTGCAAAAACACAAAATCCGACAAAGATTGTTTTAAGTTAATTATTCCTTTATATTAATTAAAATAAGTACTAATTCCCCTGGTAGATTATTTCATTTACAACACTTTTTTTTTTTAAGTGAATTAATCTGGGCAGTGGAACGAGTACTTTTTATTAATATTAAGGATTTTTCAGTTAATTAATCAATAAGTTTATCCACTCAACAAAACACTTTTTACCACCAAAGTACAAAAACATTGTCTTGTAATAATTCATCTACATGAGTGAAAGGGAGAAGGAAGAAGAAAAACTTATAAAAATATGGTTGATTATGTAATTATTGACTTAAAACAAGAAAACAAACTGAAGTAACTGAAAAGTTACTTATTAGTTTTGTTTTATTTCAAAGTTACTAAGATATTGTTGGCACTCAGTAAGATTTTGTGTTTTTGAAGAATAAAAATAACTTTTTTAAGCAACTTTTTCTGCTGGTTTGTCTTTTATTTATTCATTCATCTTCACTTCAGCTGTTCCTGTCAAAGGATCCCCTTAGATGATGCTGCCACCACCGTGTTCTGATATAGTTCACACTGAGCATTTACTAATAAGTTACTTTCTAGTAGTGTAAGCTGCAGTGGATTTTATTTTGGGTAAAAAATAAAAATAAACCAATATTTCCTGGAGGATCTGCAGTCACTTCTTTATGCTTTGATAAATCATTTATCACCAATATTAGATAGGAAAGCAGTTAATGAGGGAGAGACTCTGTAAACATTTATTCAGACAAATTGTTCTGTTAACGTGGCAAAACAGATGTTTTTTATATCAGGTTTTATTTAAATCAGAGGCTACTTCAAAATATCTTTACACAAATAAAAGTAAAAAGTATTTGTTAAAAAGGCAACTCAAGTTTTGACAAACTAATTTAATATTTAAAAATTACACCATAAACTGATCCTCAATATATAGTTTTTGTGGAAATTCTAGTGTTTAAAGACCAAAATGAAAATGATTTATACAAATAAAATAACTAAATAAAATCAGGCAAACAGAAACAGTTTTCCAAATGAAACTTAAAACTATCAATTATTTATTATTTAAAAATTACATGATGAAACAGACCAAAAAGTAGAAATTTTGGTATTTTAAGGATGAAAAATTTACGTAAGTAACAGAAAGTAAAATCAAGTAAAAGAAATTTCTCCAAATCTGTTTTCTTCAATAAAAAACGTATGAAACTTTAACAAAAGCTGCAGGTCTGTATCGGGTGAATTTCTGGTTAAAACATGTTTGTTTTTAATTCAGTGAAGCTATCCAAACATTTTACTCAAGATAAAGTAGAAATAATTCATAAATAATTAAGCAATTTCATGTTTTTCTCTGGATTCAGTGCATCCTGCAGAAAAGCGTTCAGTAACTCGACCCGTCATGGCGGCTTTTGTCTGTTCTTAAATCTTCCCCTCATTTTTTCAAGAGATTACCGGTTTTGATGAAGTGGAAATTGTAAATCTGCTTGAACAAATGAAGAACAGACTTTCTGAGCTGTGCAGGTAGCTCTGGACAAAACCAGGACTTTAAAATTAGATTTAATTCAAGCTGTAGTGGATATAGAAAACATTACACCCTTCGTTTCAAATGCTGAGGTTTTGTGATGCAAACAATGCAACTCAAATGAAAATCAGAGGATAACAGACAGGAAAAACCTTCCCTGTTCTGATGAGTCTCGGTTTGAGATGCAGTATTTACATGCGGGACCAGAAGTTTCAGTAAACAATATGAAAACATGGATCCATCCTGGTTGTATCAAGATTTAAGCTTGGTGGTGGTGCTATAATGTTGAGGGGAATACTCTCTTCACATACTACTTTCTAGAATTATAGTGAATCTGATTAACCTAAAATTAGGTCAAGTTGTCCTTTTTACATTTTTTATTTTTATTTTTTTACATTTTCTCATTTGAAACCTTTAGCTAAAGCTACTTTGCAAACACAAAACAAAGACATGATGATGCAAACATATCATTCTGGAGAAGGTTACCAAGACAGCATATTAAGCCAATGTAGACAGAAAAAGAGATAGGAGTAGTAGTTTCTGCCAAAAAACTTTCTAGAAAAAACTTATAAATTTCTGTTTGAAAAGTTAAAATCTTGGTAGAAAAAAATCAGAAATTTTGAAATAAATCTCAGAAGTCTTCTTGAATAAACATGGAGATTTCTGAGTTTGAGTGTAAAAAAACATTAGAAAAAATTCAGGAATTATTTGATTAATCCTAGGAAAAAAAGGGGAAATTTCTGAGTTCCAAAATTCCAAATTGTGCAAGAAAAAAATGAAGACATTTTTAGATTACTCTCAGAAATTTTTTAGAAAAAAAAAGCATATTTAAGAAGTCAAAGATTTACAAGAAAATAGTTAGAAATTTTGAGTTTAATCTAGAAAAGCTTGGAAATTTCAGAGTTTAAAAAGTCAAAAATTTGCAAGAAAGAAAAACTAAAAATTTTAGATTAATCTGTGAAAATTTCTAGACAAAACATGGACATTTACTCTGATTTACATGGAAAGTAAATCAGAGTAAACTCTGGGCTAGCACATTTGTTTTGGTTGCATTTAGCCAGAATGCCTTTCGCCGTAGTCCACTTCCTGCTTTTGGAGCGGTCTCTGGTCCTCTTGGCGTTCGCACTGCACTCGAATGGCGCCAGAGTTCACTTCAGCCGAACCGACACAGAGAGCGAGGAAACGCAGAACATTAGTGGGTTATTTTTTTATCTGCATTAGTTTCACTACAGCCACTGCAATATTTAAACCTTCAATAAACAACTGGACTAATTGTCTCGTTTGTTTGTAGAACATGACAATATTCATAATAATCAAACAGGATGAAATATTTAATCAAGTATAGGAGCTAAGGTTTGTTAAATTTTAAAGTTATTGTAACAGGGACATATTAATCCATAATATTGAATTATTGACTAATTTAAAAGAGAAGTTTTGGGGATAGGATTAGGGTTAATGGAGGGTGGGTTAGGGGTTAAGCAAGAGATGCTTCGTCCTCTCTTGCATGTTGACAGAATCCAAACTGTTTATGTTTTACACGTCAGAAATTTTCTCAGCTTTAGGGTTAGGGGTTAGGGTTAATTTAACATTTTATAAAAATCGGGTAAGAAATAAAGGTGCTGCAACCATTTTTGTGACAGATTCATCCCGCACTGAAACCGTCTAGTTTTGTGGACGTGACTCAGTGACTCAGTAATGGCGCCTGTAGGAGCGTCGCTAGCATTAGCGGCTAACAAGCGAGGTCCAAACCACTAATGTGCATCAATGGAGAAATTCTACAGCTGCTCAAATCTGACGCCATTTTCGTTTACAAAAGTTTACAGTGCCTTTTGTGGCGTGCTGGTCTTCTTCATAGGTTTTTGTGTTGTTTCCTTCAGTAGGTCTTGGTGCAGCGCCCCCACAGGCGAAGTGAAGAACAGGTTTTTCAGTCAGGTTTGATTGTGTTTTTTTTTCTCTCTTTGTTGGCCATTTTTTGAACGTAGGCTGACAGGGAAGAGGAGACGGAGAAAGGGGAAGACATGCGGCAAATGTCGCTGAGGCCGGGAGTCGAACCCGACGGCCGCGTCGAGGACCAGGGCCTCCATACTTGGGTTGTGCTTACTCCCTGCACCACAGCATGCCCAGTTAGTTTTGATTATTTGACAGATTGCAGTGAGAAAGCAAACCGCACCATGTAACAAATGTAACAAATGTTGCAAATTTGATCCCAAATCATACCGAGTCTATGGGATTATCACATGTGAAAACACTCTAGGCTTTAACCTTATTTGGTTGTTCCTCTGTCCATGTTCAGATAAATGAGCAAAGCTTTTTGACATGTTTAAAACTTGGGATATTGTTTTATAAACTTTCAACTTTTCCACAATTGGTTCCCTAACCTCTCCCGCCTCCACTTTGGTTTTCACAGTGTTGAAAACATGCATACCACACAGATTTGTATTTGTAAATCGAGCTTCCTTTTTCTATATTACTCTGTGCACTACAAAAACACAAAATCTTACCAAGTATTTTTGATCTAGTTTCTACTGCAAATCTCTTACTACACTTGAAATAAAACAAAACTAACTTAAAAGTAACTTTTCAGCAAGCTATACGATGTTGTTTTACGTGAATAATTCCTTAATATTGAGTTTTTAAAAAATGTATAGTTCTATTGGCAGATTATTTCATTTATAACATAAGAGAAAATGTCTTGTTCTAAGGGAAACTGGTCAGAAAAAACTAAATGTGCTGGAACTCCGCTGGTGTTGCTAGGTAACGGGCTGAGGTTGCTAGGCAACGGCGCAAGGCAAGGCAATATGACTCAACATGTTGCAACTGCCAGCGAAACTAGTACTTTCTCATCAATATTAAGGAGTTATTTACTTGAAGCAAGCGTCTATATCTCACAATAAAGTTATTGTAAGTTCATTTCTCCAATTTCGAGTGTAATACGATATTTGCACAAGAATATACGCAGAAATACTGTTTTTTTTTTTTTCAATGTGTTGGTCAATCACATAAAAATCCCAGTAAATATTTGTGTCTGTAATGCGGGAAAAGAAAGACTCGGTAGAGAGATTTTGTTTGTTGAACAGCCAGAGGGCGAAAAAAAAACACAAAAAAAACAAAAAACGATGGTGTGACCAGAAAAATAAAACTGAATTTTATACAATTTTGTTTTTCCACTAGCAATAAAAACAGCCTTAGGGGGAGTCATTCAGCATGAAGGCTGGAGCTGTTTGATTTAGACGGGGTCATGGAAGGTAAATCAGAGTAATCTCTGTTCTCCGTGAAGACAGAGATATCAGAAACTTGAAAGAGAGCAGGCCAGCGCTGGCTGTAACTTATCATTCTGATCTGTTCTGTGCTTCAGTCTTTTTTGATTTTCCATCAGCTGTGGTTTCTGGAAGCTCAGAGTCTCAATAAACAAGCCCTTAAAAAAAGAAGAAGAAGAAAAAAGAGAGGCTGCTTTCCTAGATCTGTGCTATCCTCAGATAAACCTGGAGCTGCTGCCAGGAATCCAGGAGGTTTAAAGGAGGTAGATGTGAGAGTTTGCAGCCACAACAACCAGTGAGTAATTTTAATGCAAAAGGCACAGCAGGTGAGCTTCTGTTTTCTCACCAAAACGCCTGGGAGATTCGGATTATAGATTGTTATTCCAGCTCATCTGTGGGGGAGGAAAGTGGGCAGAAAGTGGCGAGAAATAAGCTGTTTTTAAGAACTGAAAAGCAGATTTGCCGGCTAAATGGTGAATCGGACTGCAAAGTTCTCATTAGATCGTAAACAAGAGTCACATCTATAATCCAATACAGATTATTAGTCCAAATTTTTTGGTATGTGGGACAGATTAATTGAGTCAAACATACTCGTGGGCAAAGAGAGCTAAAATAAAACTGAAATAAAACAAATAACTGTTTATTGTGGAAAAAAGAAGTTTTTTTTTATCGTGTATCTAAAACGTGAAAAGGATTTTGTTGAATTAAAAGAAAGAAATCTACTTTTCAAATTATTTTTGGCTCACTTGACCCATTTTATTAGGATTTGGGTCACTTTCTTTCAATAAATTAAATAAAAGCCGAAGAGGATGAAAACTTTGTTGTTGTTCTGAACTTTCCATTGTAACAAAATTCATTATTTGTTAAAAGTAAAACACTTTGGCTAATATTACCTTAGCTTAATCAAAATGTTGAAGTAATGAACTCGTTCATGTAGTTTGGTTCACTTTTTTCCCATAATAAAAAAACTTTTTATCTTGAACAAATAGGATTTTTGCCGTTGTTTTGTGTGGATTGTAGCTTTGCGTTAGCGCTCAGTCATTATCTGATATCTTGCTAAAATGTTACCAGTAAATTAGTTTGGTAGTATTTCAAGTGTACTAATATACTTGCACTGAAAACTACACAAAAATACGATTTCGCATTGTTGCAGTGTGACTTCTGAATTGAAAGTCAAGAACTCCTCCTGGGTTGCTAGGTAACGGCTGGGCTCCATGGGGTTGCTAGGTAACGGCTCAGTGCCCTGGATTGTGGCTCAACATATAATAAGCGAAATAATCTGCTGGTATTAGTACTTTTTAAAAAAAAATCAATATTAAGGAGTTATTTACTCAAGTTATTTTAAGGATGAAACTGACAATAATTCGTAAAAATAAGTGTTTCCACATGAGTTTATTTCAAAATAAAACTCACAAAACTTTAACAAAAACTGCAGGTGTTTTTGTGTCTGGTGAATCATTCAGTGGGTAGAAAATCCAGAAATATTACTCAAGTAATAGTCAAAATTACAGTAAAAATACTCCTAAAAGTAATTTTTTACTCATGTTAATAAATCAGCTTTCCCCAAACGTTTTGCCATTTGGGCCAAAATGGTAAAATCAAATGTTTCAAATGTTTTGATCCAAATCTTGAAAGGGAAATTTAAAATCATGTCTCAGGTCTTTTGTATATAGAAAAAAATGACTAAATTTATACCAAAAATAAAATTTTGTGATTATTCTCAAAAGATTTCAAGAAATCTTAAAAAAATTGAAATTCTGAAATTTCCAAGTCTTTGAGGAAAACAAATTATGATATTAATGTAAAATTTTAACTTTTTTTTCTAGCAATTTTCCCTGTTTTTTCAACAATTTTTCTGAAATTACGTTCAAAATTTCTAAATTCTCTTTGGCAAAAGTTTACTTCTTTAATTTTGCATGTTTGCTGTATTAAAACAGATTTCTAGTCTTCAGTTTCTTTTGGGCTTGATTGAATAAATGTATTTTCAGTAATAAGAACATGATTTTGGTCATTTTGTTTAAATATATTTTCTATATTTAGCTAAGTTTAATAAAGAATAAAAGCTGATTTGGGGGCAGCAGAGTCGGCTTTTCAGTAAAAGTATTTTTACGTTTTGGTTATAAAATAAATACTTTGTGTTGTACTTTACATTTTCCTGAGTAAGAAAATTATGTTGGTAACAGTTTTTACCCTGATTACCCTGATTTTACCCTGATTAAATTAAAAGTCTCCATCTACAGGCCAAATTTGTATTATGTTTGAACTGCAGTTGGTCAGTTCAACTGCAGTGGCCAGTCGAGAGGCCACAAATGGCCCCCGGGCCGCACGTTGGACACCCGTGGAGTAAGTAGAAGTAGCTACTTCACTTCTCTGCTCTACGTTTCACTTCCAAACTGACATGAACTGGTTTTTCCTGTTGGTTTGTCCAACACTTCCGCTCCTGGACGCCAGCAGGTAATCCCCGCCATGTGAGGCCTCGGCCCGGTTCGGAGGCGGGCTGAGATCCATTCAAATGTGCCAAAGCTATAAAAAGGGGCGGGAGACACTAGTAATCTAACTTCAACTCAGAGCCCGTGGCAGAGCGCGCAGGGCCGTGCAGTTTCCCGTCAGAAAGTGATGATGAATACAGTCAAAGCTGTGAAAAACGCGGCGGTTTGTTTCGTCCTGCTGCCCCGCTTCCTCATGGCAGCTGTAGTTTTCTGGCTGCTGGACTTCTTGTGCATCAGGAAGAGGTTTTTCTTCAGGGTGAAGGAGCAGGGAGGCGATGCCATTGATCCTCCAGTGTGCATTTCGGACTCCAACCGGCTCTTCAGCCTGGAGTCGCTGAAGGCCGTCTGGCACGGCCAGAAGCTGGACTTCCTGAAAGCGGCGCGCTTCGGACGCGCAGCGCCCAACACCGAAGTTGTGCGCCTGGAGGACCGGCAGCACTCCCGCATCCTGGACTTTGCGCACGGCGACCGGCCGCTCATCCTCAACTTCGGCAGCTGCACCTGACCGCCGTTCATGGCGCGCCTGAAGGCTTTCCAGGAGGTCGCGCAGCTGAACGCGGACATTGCGGACACCGTGGTGGTGTACATCGAGGAGGCGCATCCGTCCGACGGCTGGAAGAGCACCGATGCGCCCTACCAGATCCCGAAGCACCGGAGTCTGGAGGAGCGGCTGAGCGCGGCGCACCTGATCCACCTGGAGGTGCCCGGCTGCCGGGTGGTGGCGGACAACATGGAGGACTCCTCCAGCGCCGCGTACGGGGCGTATTTCAACAGACTGTACGTCCTGCAGCGGGGCACGGTGGCGTACCAGGGCGGCCGGGGACCGGAGGGTTACCGGATCTCAGAGCTCAGAGACTGGCTAGACCAACACCGGAGAGCGCTGCAACAAACTGAGAGCAGTCTGGCTTTAAACGTGTAAAATAACTCCGTTTTTCTCTTTGCATCTATAGTTAAGCGTATTTATTATTATTTTTGTATCATTAGTTTTGTGGAGACTCGGAGCGGTGCGCATCTTTCGGTATTGTTGTGAAGTTCGGTTTTTAAATGGATCCAGTCCAGGAAACCGGTGCTGATGTTTTATACCAGTGGATCAGCTGCTCTGCTCTCAGTCTTGCATGCGTATTTCTCTAAAAATATTTTGTTTTATTCATATATTTTTTTAGGTTTCTGTTTTCTTTTTTCACACAGGTTTAATTATTGTTGCCTATCTTGTATTTTGATGTTTATGCAGAAGACAAAGGATCAGATTTCCTCTAAAATAAAGCACAACTTACCCCCATTTAGTAGTTTATTTACTGTAATTCATTTTCTGGAGGATATGAAATACTTCCCAGGTGGAAAACTATATATTTGTGAAAAGAATGCAATATTTTCTAAGTAATTTGAGCCAATTTATAAGGTGAAGAGCAACACACACTGGAAAAACACACAATCTTACCAATTATTTTTGTCTAGTTTCTTGTGCAAATATCTTATTACACTTAAAATAAGACAAAACTGACTTATAAGTAACTTTTCAAGATACATTTTGATGAAAAATCACTTATTACTTGCAGATTATTTCACATTTTTTTTACATATTTTAAGTGAAATAACCTGCAAATTAAACAAATACATTTTTAAGTTAATATTAAGAAATTATGGACTTACAACAAGCTCATATATCCCACTGAAAAGTTACTAATAAGTTAGTTTTGCCTCATTTCAAGAGTTTTAACATATTTATAGTAGAAACTAGACCAAAAATACTTGGTAATATTTTGCGTTTTTGCAGTGCAGTTCTTTTTCTGTGTCATTTATCAGGATAAAACATTAAGCAACTCTTTGTTTTTTATCATACACATTATTAGATTCATTTTGTGTCTCATTAAAATTCATATTTTAATAAAAAGTTATCACCTGAAGGAACAAATTGCCAAACGATTGTAAAAAACTGCTTTTAAGGAACATATTAAACACTAAAGAAAGAGATTCTGCAACATAAATGTTAAAAACATTGAACAAATGAAGCATAAACATGTCCAGAGTTGCAAAATATAAAGTGGATTTTAACTATAAATCAAACAAAATCTTGCAAATCTTGTTCTTTAGATGTTAAAATCAGCTGTAAATCAATTTTAATACAAAACTTCCAAACACATGTTGTCAAAAAGGTTCATTTAAGGCTTAAAATAAAGCCTGAAAGATTCAAAGAAATGAGCAGAGAAAGGCTGGATAAGAATGAAAAGAGGCAAAGTTTTTAAAAAAAAATTACCAAAAATTGGGGATATTTAAGAAATGAGGCAGATTTAAAAGTTGTAAATCAGAAGGAGAAAATGGTTTTACAGTGAAGACTATTAAATTAAATATGTGCATCAAAACTGAATATTTAAAAGCATCAGAATAAAAATTGGCCTTTAAATTCAGATTTTGTGCCCGGGTCCGCTTTGCGGCTAGCAGCGCCCCTGTTCTCCAACACTGTTCAAACTCTGCTGTTTTTATATTCACCTCCACAGGAGGATAATCTCACTTTATCAGATTAATCTGGATTATATTTCTGCTTATAAAGGTCTAATTTTCTCACATCCATCACACAACAGAAGTTTCTCAGTCTAATACATTTTTATTTGTGTTTTTTGCTGAATATTCACAATAATCTAAAACACTAAAAACACATGAAATGTATCCGGTTTTTATGTTTCCCTAGAAAAAGATTTCATTCAGCTTTTCTGGAGCTGGAGGGAAAATTCCTTCCTAATGCTTCAGATAAGACATAAATAAAAGTCAGCAGAGGGAAAAACTCATAAACATGAAGATAAAAGCCAAATAAGAACATCAAACATATAAAACTATGACCAAAACTGTTTTTATTTATCGCAGTCCAACTTTTACCAGCAGAAATGCTCTTCAGTTCATGATGCTGCCAGGAAAATGTTTCCTCAGAAGTTACTAAAAAACAACTGAATATCAAATTTCACCTGTAACAGTTTGAGCTGCTGCTGCTGAGATCATGAACCAGAGGAAAACATTTTAATACGCTTTGGTTTACAACTGAAATATTCATGAATTTTCAATGAAAATCAAGATTAATGTCAGTTCAAACGAGTTTTACAAAACCTCTTTATTTATGAATTAATTTATAACAAAATGAAGAGCTATCGACTTAAAACAAGCTCCTATTTCTGGGTGAAAAGTTAAATACAGGTTCGAGTGTCCTAAGATATTTGTGCTAGAAAATACACTGAAAAACTTGGTAAGACTTAGTTTTAAACATAGCTTGTTATGGTAACAGGGCCACTGAACAAAGAAAGAGACCCAACTTCCTCCAAAATCTCAAATTTTGAAATCAAACAGAGAAATTTTCTGGAGAAAAACAAGTTAATTTCTGAGTTGAAAATCCTAAAATATTCTAGAAAATAATTAGAACATTTCTAATTTCAAAAGTTGAACATTTTCTAGAAAGGATTTGAGAAAACATGAGGTTAATCTAAGAAAATTTCAGCAAAAAGCTGGGAGGTTTTTGAGCTTGATAAGTAAAACATTTGTTGGAAAAAACTGAGAAATGTTTTAGTTTAACCTCAGAAATTTTCTAGAAAAATTTGAAATTTTCTGATTTACAAAGTAGATTTTTTTAATGTTTTGAAATGCAAAAAATACCAATTATTTTCTAGAAAATTTCAGAGTTTAATTTTAAAATTTTATAGTTTTTTTCGTAAATTTTTGACTTTTGAATTTCTGGGTTTTTTTTTTTAGCATTTCTGTTCATTTATTTTTGCAAATTATAAACCTTTTAAACTCAGAAATTTAGATTTTTTTCCTAGAAAGCTTTAGAGATTAATCTAAAAATTCCTGAGTTTTTTTTTCTTGTGAATTGTAAACTTTTAAAGCTTGAAATTTTTTTGTTTTTAACAGATAATTTCTGAGATTAATCGAAGAGTCTGGGATTTTTTTTCCAATAACAACGAAACTTTTCAAACCCATAAATTTCTAAGGTGTTTTCTAGCAAAAATTTGAGATTAAGCTAAAAATTTCTCAGTTTTTCACTTGCAAATTTTTGAATTTCGAATTGCCATTTTTTCTAGAACATTTTTGAGATAAATCTCAGAATTTCAATTTTGTTTTATTTCTTTGAAGTTTTGACTGGAAATCAGAAATTTCCAACATTTCTCCAGAAAAGTTTTGAGTTTGTGGTGGAAATTTGCGCCATAATTTTCCTAGAAATCTGGGTTGTATCTTAAGAGTATTTCTCTGAATATTTGGCAGATATTTTGTGTTTTCAGGTAGAGAAATCCTGGTTTGACCCGCCTGTGGGTGAATTTTGTGGCCCTGAGTCAGAGTGGGAGCGTTTTGCTGCCGTTAGCGGACATGTTACCGGTCTTACTTTCAGGTCTTCCAAGTGACCTGAGTTTACGGCCCATCTGGAACAGATTTAAGGCAGAAACACAGAGTATTTATGTGGAGCTGACAGCTGACCGAGGGGTACCTGCCTGGATGAAATATCGCCTGCGCCCCTGAAAACGAACCCAACAGGAATTCTTTGGATCTGAATTCCTTCCATGTGTGATTTTCCACGGATGTTGAGTCTCATCTGTCTGCGGAGAGCCGATGGGAACAAATGGTTAAAGGGTCTCCAGTTTGGGGGGAGCTTTAACTTTTGCTGTTCTGTTTTGCTTTATGACTCCGGGTCTGCTGAGGTGTTTTTTTCTTCCCTTCTCAGCCTCTCTGGTCAGCTTTGAAGGTGAGGGCCCCTCTCTCCCCAGGGTCATAACTCCACAAATGAATGTCTGGTGGTGGGGAGCCTGGGGGCCTCTGCACACAAAAAAGGCTTCATTGGAGCTGGCATGTTAACATTTAACCACGCTCAAAACAATCTTCTTTCTGTTGGGAAAATAAAGCCGCTGTGCGACCCAGGAGAGTTTTAACTAAAGCAACTCTGGTCTCAATATCAGAGGAAATCAATAAATATTACCGCAAATATTGTGATTAGAAAATATTCAAAGAGGAATTAATGATGTAAGAGGAAAAGTTAGTGGAAATAACAAAAGCAAAACATTTGTTTTTCTTTCAAAAGGTTTAAAATGAGATGAAACAGACAGAAGGTAAACAACGTGGCAACAGGTTTAGGAGGACGCCATCTTGTGGTTGAACGTTGTAACTATTTTTATTAGTTTTAGAAAAAAAGCTTAAAAATAAGCAATTCTCTTTTCTGGCCACTATATTAGGAACACTTGCAGCAGCTCAAATTTAAACAATTAAACTAAAATAATAGACATATATTTAAATATAAATGTCATAAAAAGCTTCTTCTTACACTTTTTTAAACTTCTATAAATATAATACCAGCTGAACATTTGTTTTCGTTAAATAATTTCCTCATAAATCCACCAGTTTTTCTTGTTTGTTTTTTGTTTTGTTTTTGTTTTTTTAGGGAAACCAGACATAATTTCATGTCACTTTGTTTATTATTCATATTATAACTGCTTAAAAGTCTGAAAAGTTTGGTTTAAATATGCATTTTATCCCATTTATTCTAAAAATCATCCGCCTATTGTTGATCTGTAGATTTCAGTTTTTAGATTTACCAGGTTTGTGTCGTATTTAATTAAAAAAACTAAATTGAAAACCATGTGAAAAACATAATCTATAAAATTAAAGAACGTGTTGTGACGTCATAAAAAAATAAAAAGGTTGAATGAGAAAATATTTTAGTGTGTTGATTTGCGAAGTAGCCACAAGATGGCGCCATAGACCTTAGAAATTTATCTCCCTCTCAATTGGCTTTTATTTTGAAATATATATTGAAAAATTAAAATTTGCATAATGTTCAGACAATATTTTTGACTAAATAAACACAGTTAAATAAAGGTGCATGACTTAGAATATGATCAAAAATCTAATTTATTTGTATAAATTAAATTTAAAATTTAGTAGATTGTCGATTATGTGGACTTACTACACACAGTAACACATTTTATTTCTGTTGATTCTGATGATTATGTGAAAGTCGAAGTTCAGTTTCTCATCAGAGCAACATCCGGGCCCAAATAAAGAACTGTGCGTGCTCTAAAGATTCCGGTCAGGGCTCCTTTTGCATGAATTACTGCATCAGTGCGACGTAGCACGAAGGAGACGTTCAGGAAACCCGGGTTTCATCTGCATGGCAGCTGAGCGAAACGCCTCGTCGGGCTTAGCCTCGCCTTCAATACGTAGACACTGTGAGGAACCAGCTAGAGCGTAGAGACCAGCGCGTACATGAGCGTTACTGACAGCACTAAGACCCTCTTCCTGGTTCTAATTCGCTTTTTGTTGATTTAATTTTTAATTTTTTTTTTTTAAAGATGATCTGTTTTAAACAGTCAAAACTTGATGATTGTATACATTTTCAATATTTATTTAAAATATATACATATATGTTAAATACATATATTAAAAAAATGTATTTTTATAAAAGTTACATAATGCAGCTTTAAAGCAGGAATTGATACTTTTAGCAGCTGCACCAGCTGGAAAAAATGTAAATCTTTCTGAGTTTTTGCTAGTAAAGTTCTGGAAAGAGTTTCTATTTTACTGAATAACCATCAAGTTTTCCTCATGACACTTGTGTGTCGGTCTGATCTGTGCAACTACGTAGCAGGATCACTGAAAATAGAAATAAAGGGAGTAAATTTATGCTGAAAAACACAAGGATTTGAGATTAATCTCAGAAACTTCTCAAGAAAACTTGGAGATGTTTGAGTTTCAAAAGTCGAAAGTTTTCTTTTAATAAAGAAATTTCAGTTTTTCTACAAGATTTCTGAGATTAATCTCAAAATTTAACTTTTTTCAAACTTAGATTAATCTAAAACTTTTAGTTTTTGCACATTTTTGACTTTTCAAGCTCAGAAATGTTTGTCAGAAATTCACTCTTTTTCTCTATAATGTCCTAATAAACCATCATAAATATAATATTCCACTTATTTAGATAAAAAACCCTGATAGACATTAAGAATCTTATCAATCAATCAGATTATTGAAATAAATTAACTTTTCAATCATATTCTAATTTACTGGAAAGGTGTGAAAGAAAAACATTAAGCAAATTATTGATGGGAAGTTAAAGGCTTTAAAAACAGCAATACTACAGCAGAGCGTTGTAAAATGAACATGATGTACTTTACTGAAAACTATGTTTTCTGTCTTAAACAGCACATAATTTTATAAACAAACGGATAGCTTCATATTTTAAGGTTTTCAAAGTGCAAATCAAACCTGAAGTACAATTTACTGTAAAAAGAAAAATAATCACCATTTACCGACGTCGAATATTTGCAGAGTACACACAAACCTTTTTCATTTCAAATTTCACCAGTTGTTCACGACAAAATGTACCACACATTCAAAATACTTTACAAGAACTCAATTAATAAATTAAACTGAATTAATAAAAACATTATTTTCCGCCTAGAAGCGATGTTGATCCAATTTAGCAAAGAATACAAAGCAGGTTAATAGATGTTTGTTAAATTGACTGTGAAATTGGAACACAGACAGGAAAATTAAATCTCAGTAAAACTGTCAATAAATATACAAGCTGTCAATTAATGGAGAAAAATAATTGGCATTTATAGAAATAGACTGAGTCAGGACACTTTTCAAAGGGCTGTAAAATGTAAACAAACCAACATGAAACAAACATCTAAAGTTAGCAAAATAATTTTTTAATTCTGATTATGTCTTTGTTGTAACAAAACTTCTTTGCAGTAAATCTTGTAATGTTGGAAAGCCTTTTATTTTCTCTTGAAATTGTGCCACATTTCTAAAAAGAAGCAGTGAATTGTAATGGCGATGCTAATTATTTTGATTAGCTCTATAGCGCTTTTGCTAACTCTGAAAACATTTCACGCACCTAGCTTTCTATAAATTAATTTTCCAGATAAATCCCAAAAAGCTACTTAACTTGACTGTTTTGTTCAGTTGAATAAATTGAACTTTTTGTTACAGGCTGTTTTGAATTCTTCAAGAAGTTGGCCGTTTATATTCTAGCTCTTATTTTGAAGCAGATGAAGCATTTCCGTCAGTAAAATGGAACTGCATTCACGCTCTTATTTTGAAGCAGATGAAGCATTTCCGTCGGTAAAATGGAACCGCATTCACGCTCTTATTTTGAAGCAGATGAAGCAGTTCCGTCGGTAAAATGGCGGTTATTCTGTACCCAGAATGCATCAGTTCGACAGTAAACGGTTTAAAACTCACTGATGTTCTGCTGTGCTTTCTGATCGAAGCCGTACCGTGATCAATCAGGCAAAATTAGCAAGAGCGTTAGCAAAACCAAACAACTATAAATCTGAAAACACACTTCCGGAAGCCCCTACCACACAAGTAGATGCCAATTTATTGACTAAACACGGATATTTGACATTTAAGAGGAATTTATTCTCATTAGCATTATGCTAACTACAATGTTTACATAGTTCGTCAGTGGATTTACTGTTTAAGATTCGTGGTTTAGGGCTAGCAATGCTCCCTGAACTGGATTGTATCGCTGGCTGAATCTCCATTACAAATCTGTGCAAAACTTTGCCAATATTCCGCTTACAAAACAGTAAATAAATAAATGTGCAATTGAGGCGTTTCTGTTAAATAAGAAACGTAATTAAAATCTAACGTGAATAAGTCGGCTCACCCGAAAAACACGCATTTTCCTCCACTTCCTGTTTTCTTCTTCATTTAGCGGCAACTTCCTGTTGGTCATGTGACTTGATGCCTATTGTTTCCAAAATAAACCAATTTTGATGCAGCCAAAAAAAAACTAATTCTAAAAAGAGTTTATTTTTTCTAAATTGTTTCATTTGAGCAAATTTATTTTTTAAATGTCAAATTGTCCAACTATGTTAAAATGCATCTTATAATAGGCTTGCAAAATCTAAACAGCTTTTGGTGGAGGAAGTGGTAAAACTCAGTTTATTCTGTCCACTCTTATCCAAACTTCAATCATCCAACCAAATGAATCAATAATCTATTTTTAAATGGGTGCAACCCGTCCAATCCACTTTCCTTAACAATGTGGCAAAATTTAAAGGAAAATAAACGTTTTACAATAATTTTATAGTTGCTAAGAAACTTTGTTTTAAAGAAATAAACATTTTCTTACTTTTTGTGCATAAAAACCAGACTAATATCCAAAGAGCTGACTCATTGGTACATTTGCACAACATGGTAATGTTTGTTCTGTAAATTTATAAGCAGGGAAAAACCATAATACACGTCAACTGCACATTACTGTACAAACTCACCAATTATTAATACATTAAAACTCATAAGTCCCACAAAGGTTGTCATGTAACAGAAATGTTTAAACTTTTTGTCTAGAATGATCACTACCAATTTACAGCTGGACTATTCTAAAATAAAACTGTTTTGTTTATAAATTGTAAACAAAGTAAAATAGCTCACCAAAACAATGTAATTAGAAGCACAAAAAGAAATGAGTGATTAGTAGAGGGGTAAAGATAAGCCACACAATGACATCTTTTGAATTTCTGCACAATTTCAGTGGATTTTAATAGCATGACTGACTGATACACATTTACAGCCTCGTGTAACATTCGTCCCGTTGGTCCAGAGCCGGATACATTCAGCCCAGTCTGCGCCAAACAGCTGCACAACAGTGACAGCGCTTCATTCTGGGTTACACCGAGACATTGGTTGGGGCTCCCTCCCTCCACAGGGAGCCGGTAACAGGAGGAGACGTTTTGATCAGATGGAGGTGTAGTGCCTCCCGAAGCTGGAGAGTCTAATCTTTTCTGGCAGGATGATGTTTACGGAGTGCTCCGGTTCTTCCTGGCTCGCGCTGCCAGCTTCCCTCAGCAGGTGTTCCCGCTGCTGCCGAACAAGCTGGCTGTACTTGGCGTTGGCCAGCCACGTCTCGCAGCGGCCAAAGAAGACTATTCCTGTGGTGCCCAAGATAACCAGACAGGTGAGCAAGGCCAGCATGCCGAAACAGATGAGCTGGCCGTGGGTGACGAGGACGCCAGAGGAGTGGACCGACTCCTTTAGGGTGATCTTCAGCAAGTCTCTCTCCGGCGGTCTGAGCAGCTTGTGAAAGGCGTGGGCAGGGAGGGAGTAGTGCTGCGGAGCGAGGGCAAATCCTCTGTGCTCCACTGGTCTGGTATTGGCAGGCCTGGTCCTGGATCTCTGTCTGTGATGGAGGGAACAGGTGGGACCCGTGAACCATTTCTGGCAAATGCAGCGGAAGGTTCCGTCGGACTGACCAACGCACGTTCCGTCGTTGGCGCAGGGCGCGCCCGCGCAGGCGGACAGGATGCTGGTGTCGTTGCACGTGAAGCCGGTGAAGCCGGGCGGACAGGCGCATGTGAAGGCCAGGCCGTGGTCCGTGCAGTTGCCCCCGTTGAGGCAAGGGTTCGGCTGGCAACTGCCAGCGCCGATGTCACAGAGGGCTCCGGAAAATCCAGGAGGACATAAACAGGAAGGGTCGGCTGCTGAGCCGCCGGCCTCCACACACGTGCCTCCATTTTGACAAGGAGAGCTTAGGGACACAACAAGACAAAGTCAACGTATTTCAGAGAGGAAGAAGGTCTGGCATTCATTATTTAACCTGTTATGCTTCCTTAAACATGTTAGGATTTGGGCGATACAAAACATGTTCATTACAGTTTTTGCACAAAACCATTGGTAGATAAGAGTTTAGTCTGATCAGTTCTGCCTGTTGATGTCTCGTCACTTTAAATCCATGTAACCTGCTGCTGGCCACGCCTCCCTGCTCAACATTTACACTGGCACGTGAAAATGGCAGCAAACAGATGTTCGAATAGCAGAAGTGGAGCCTCCTGCACAAAGAAGAATCCAGCAAGTGGTTCCAAAATGTTGAATTAGCTTAAAAAACATGTCTTAACCAGCAGCCATTGTGAAGCGGTAAAACCAGCTAGCCAAACATGTTGGAGTTCCATTAGGGTTGCTAAGTTACGGGCTCAGTTGGGGTTACTAGGTTACGGCGCAGTGCCAATTAAACGGCACCAAAATACATTCTCTTATTAACAAACTAGTGGCTTTATGGGTTTTTTTTGTTAGTTTTTTATTTTAAGTGCTTCAGCTGATTTTAGAAGCAGCAGAAACTCAACTGCAAGTACAAAAAATATGCAAAAAGCAAATTTTGTTCAGTCCATCCATGTCTTATTCATGTAGTTATGGAAGAGGAGGTAATGAAGATGAGAATTTAATCAGAAAGGTTAGAGCTTGTCTGGAGGTCATTTTAATTAATCCGCCGCCTCCTTTCAGACGTGGTTCTGTTTTATTTCCCAGAAAAATAAACCCACTAATTTACCACAGACTGAGTCATCAAGCTGAAAAAGCCGTATAAGCCGTCCTTGGAGGTTGTACCAAAAATACCGCACACTTAAAGCTCTTTCACCTATGAAGAGCAGCTCGTGCTTTTTAAACAGAAATGTCAGACATCAGGAACATCTGCAGGCGTCGAGATTTATTCTGACATTTCACAGCCACAATAATTAGACTTTTTCCCACAAAATGCTCACAGCAACCAAAACATAGATTAGCTGTCAATTGAGTGAGAAAACTGGTGGCTAATCAACAGAAACTGGTAGAAATTTAACAAGAATTATAGTCAAATTATAAAAATTGGTCTGTGGCACTTAGTACAAGAGGCAAGCTAAGAGAAATGTTCTTTTAATGTCATAATCCAAAAATAAGGTCAAAAGGTCATCACAATAACGTAACAACAGTCAAAAAAGTTGTGACAAAGTTGTCTTGTCAGGATAAGTCATAAAATTTCCCCAGTAAAACCGTAATTTTGTCAGATTAAAGTCGTAATCTCAGGATTACTCAAGTAATCCCGACCACCTTCTGAATTTACACTTTGGCATCGGTTGTAGAAATAAGGAAATACTTCATTCTTGAAACAATTGTGCAGACAATTGTTCATTAAAAAAAACTGACTTGATCTTGTCGTCAAAATTTTTTCATTAAAATTACTTTTTCCTCATAATTCTACCACTTCTTCCAGCATCTTTATTCTGCTAATGTAATGACTTGATTCTCGTAATTAAAGTTTTTCTTACTCTGGTCTCAATACGCCGCCATAAACAAAGACAAATTGCAAACGTAACATTTTTCTGAATGAAGGACTTCAAATTTGACACGTCAGGGATTCCATACAGTAAGCCGGTTACCTGCTTTTATCAGAGAAGCTTTACGTTAAATGGCTGAATTACCTCCTTTATAGACCAAACTGACTGTCTTGCTCCGTTTTTGAAACCTACGATCTGCAGACATGGGATATTTATTTGGTTCTCATCTCAGGAACAATCCTCTCAAGGTGGTGGTTAACGATCCCGTTTCTGTTTCCTCTTCCACTGAACAGCTAGATTCAGTGGATGTGACCTTTCTGGCTTTTCCTCCTGGAGAGTTTCAGTGAGAGTCTGTGGGACGCCTGTCAGGTCAGCCGTCTCCTCCATGACTGTGCAGACCGTAGCGTGACGTTTCTGACTTAACGGTGACTTATTATGCTTTTTTTCCATTACATTTTGTGCACAAAATCATTCTCAGATAATGAGATTTTAGTCTTGAGTTGCTGTCATAATTAAATGTTTTAGGGCGTCTTGTCACTTTAAATCCAAATAAGTTGCTGCTGGCGGCGCCCGCTAAGTCAACGTTTATATTAAAATGGCTGCAAAAAGATGCACAATTCTACCGTGCATCTTTGAAAAGCAGAAGTGGAGCCTCCTGCACAACCAAAATGAACGCAGCAAGTGGTTTCTGTATGGCAAGTCAACAACAAAACACTTGTCTTTTCCAGCGGCCATTGTACAGTGCATAAAGCGGAAAACCCCCCCCAGATATAACGGAACTCTGCCTGGGTTGCTAGGTAACATGCTGGGGTTGCTGGGCAACAGTGCAGCGCCCATGGAGTGTGGCCCAGCAATCAGGAGGTTTTAGAAAAAGCTTGTTTTCCAGACACCAAAAAACATGAATTTATTGCCAAAAATCAGTTGTGTGTTGATTTTTTGCTTAATCTGTTTTAAAAGCAGAGGAAATCGATGTATGTCAATTTTGCATAATAATTTAACTTGAGAAATTGGGTTTTGGATTTCCACTTGCTGCAAGTCGATCAGAAATCAATTACATTGTTGAACGTTATTACTCATAAACGTTTGAGCGATATTCTGATTCCCCGAGCTGCACCTGTGATGCTCATTGGTATTCCTTTACTGCTGTGAGCAACTCTTCCCCTTCACACTAATAAGAAACAGTAGGCTTCATTTTCTGCAAATTAAAAATCCGGACCCATTACGGGACACAAATAAAAGAAACCTCGGCTGTGCCTGTGAAATAATCCACCGGCGCCGACTTGTGAGGCGGCGTATCTGATCAATGCGGTCATGCTTAACAGGACGCAGACAGATGAAAGCTCCAGATAGAAACCAATCAATACCTGCAGCAGTACTTTGGGTAATTACACGGGCCTCCAACACCTTGTCTGACTGAATGTGAAGAAATACGGTTCTTTTCCAGACGTCCCTGCCTCGTAGTGCAGCTGATTAATGTTAGAACCACAAGCAGGGATCTGGGTTTTCCACCAAGCAGTTTATTTTGTAAGGCGGTTGGTTAAGAGTAAGTCGGTTTGTTCTGGCCAAAGCTGAGGGTTCAGGCAGCCGCCTGCGTCCCTGCAGTCTTTAACAACCTCAGATTGAGGATTCCTGACAGATAACAGCAATTTGGAATCCAGCAGCAGGAAGGAAAGCTCTTCAGCTTTTCCTCAGATTCAGAAATGCAGAGAACTTTGTTCAACTTAATCTTTATCTTTATGTCGCCGATTTATCTGGTTTGTTCTGTTTCTGAATGAGACTGAAGGATCGTTTTAACAAAGGAAGGAGCCTGGACTTTATATCAACCAGACAACTGATTATTGTTTTCATTTTACTTTAAATTCGCCAGGAAATATAAAAATATAACGCAGAAATTCACCTGCAAACGTGACTCGATCCAAAACAATCAGTACCGGAGCCAATCGAGCGGCTCTTAGCCAATCAAATGAAGCTCCTTTGATCGTCAACAATTCAGACTTTTGATCTCAGAAGATTGAAGTCGGAATTTCGAGAAGAACGACAGAATTCAGAAAGAACGACAACATTTCTAAGAAATGTCAGAAATATTAGAAAAACTGAAGAAAAGGCGACAGAATTCAAAGAAAAAGACAAGAGAAACAGAATTGTTCTAAGGAATGTCAGAAATCTGAGAAATAAAAAACATCAGGAGTTTGAGAAAAAGACAGCAATCTGAGAAAAACGTCAGAAATAAAAAAAAAACCATCAGGGCTCCAGAAATCTCCCAACAGAATTACAAGAAAAATTTGAAATCTGAGAAAACGACAGAAATCTGAGAAAACGACAGATTTCTCAGATCTGACGTGAACTCTCAGCTCACTCAGACCTTGTAAATCTGCATGTTTTATTCTCTCTCAGTTCAGGGTGTAAAAAGTTTAAATGATCTTCATCAGCATTAATAGCAGCTCGTTAGAATCCAAGGTCAGACGTTGCAGTTTTTCATCAGTTTTTGTGAACAAGCTCAGAGTCTGTGGATGTCGGCGCCTCAGAGAGCAAATATTCTACCTGCAAAGGTGATATAACATTTTCCCAATGAAACTGCAGAGTCGAGGCCTTTTGAATACACAAGAGACGCAGGAAGGATGAACTGACGTCCTGCAAGCTAAGCAAGGAAATCAGGTCACAGGCAGCTTGGTGACAGCCTGTTAAGAGCATTTTGATTTATTTGATCTTGAAGTATCGACATGAAAGGTTGAGTGCTTTGAAGTGGCCCAAAGAAAGCCCAGAATCTGTGGAAATGTCACATTTTATCCAAGGCAGGATAGTGTTTATATTTATAACATGGGAAATAATTGCAGTTTGATATGAAAACTAAAAAATCCTGTAAAATAAAATCACCATTTTTCAGGAAAGTACAACTTCCTTCTTCACAAAATGGAAACAAAAATGGAGCGGCGTCATTTTTTTAGTGATTGGAGGATTTCTCTTTTGTCTTTGGCAACAGACCACAAGCCATTTCTCTCGCCAGCGCTAGCCTAGTGTGTTTGTTTTGGTTTTATCTACCCAGAATGCCCTGCTCTGTGTTTCTGGAGCAGCCTCCAGTTTGCTTGGTGTTCACATATGCATTCGAACCGCACCAGAGTTCACTTCAACCAAACCAAGACTGAGGATTGTAGACAGACCAGAGTTTACTTTTCTCGACTGATTGCACATTCAGACCTTCCCAAACCCACCAGAGTTCGACCCACACCGACCCGAGTTCCATCCAAACCGACCCGAGTTCCATCCAAACCCACCAGAGTTCGACCCACACCGACCCGAGTTCCATCCAAACCCACCAGAGTTCGACCCACACCGACCCGAGTTCCATCCAAACCGACCAGAGTTCGACCCACACCGACCCGAGTTCCATCCAAACCGACCAGAGTTCGATCCAAACCCACCAGAGTTCCATCCAAACCCACCAGAGTTCCATCCAAACCCACCAGAGTTCCATCCACACCGACCAGAGTTCCATCCAAACCCACCAGAGTTCCATCCAAACCCACCAGAGTTCCATCCAAACCCACCAGAGTTCCATCCAAACCGACCAGAGTTCCATCCAAACCGACCAGAGTTCCATCCAAACCGACCAGAGTTCCATCCAAACCGACCAGAGTTCCATCCAAACCCACCAGAGTTCCATCCAAACCCACCAAAGTTCCATCCAACACCCACCAGAGTTCCATCCAAACCCACCAGAGTTCCATCCAAACCCACCAGAGTTCCATCCAAACCCACCAGAGTTCCATCCAAACCCACCAGAGTTCCATCCAAACCCACCAGAGTTCCATCCAAACCCACCAGAGTTCCATCCAAACCCACCAGAGTTCCATCCACACCGACCAGAGTTCCATCCAAACCCACCAGAGTTCCATCCAAACCCACCAGAGTTCCATCCAAACCCACCAGAGTTCCATCCAAACCCACCAGAGTTCCATCCAAACCCACCAGAGTTCCATCCAAACCCACCAAGTTCCATCCACAACCGACCAGAGTTCCATCCAAACCCACCAGAGTTCCATCCAAACCCACCAGAGTTCCATCCAAACCCACCAGAGTTCCATCCAACCCACCAGAGTTCCATCCAAACCCACCAGAGTTCCATCCAAACCCACCAGAGTTCCATCCAAACCGACCAGAGTTCCATCCAAACCCACCAGAGTTCCATCCAAACCCACCAGAGTTCCATCCAAACCCACCAAAGTTCGACCCACACCGACCAGAGTTCCATCCAAACCCACCGGAGTTCCATCCAAACCCACCAAAGTTCGATCCACACCGACCAGAGTTCCATCCAAACCCACCAGAGTTCCATCCAAACCCACCAGAGTTCCATCCAAACCCACCAGAGTTCCATCCAAACCCACCAGAGTTCCATCCAAACCCACCAGAGTTCCATCCAAACCCACCAGAGTTCCATCCAAACCCACCAGAGTTCCATCCAAACCCACAGATTCTCAAACGACAAGTTTCCATCAAACCACCGATTAATCCAAACACAGAGTCCATCAAACCACCAAGTTCGATCACACCACCAGAGTTCATCAAACGCGGTTCATCCAAACACGGTTCCGTCCAGAAGGCACAAGTCTCTGCTTCCGTCTGGCAGTTTTCTCCACATAGCCCTGGGGACAGATCACACAGGTAGCCGCCCTCTCCTCTCTCTAAGCAGGTGGCGTTACTGGGACAAGGCTTGACGAGCACAGGCGAGTATCTGTGCAGAAAACAGAATAATCACAACATCATGTGGTTTTTCAGATCACTCCGTGGCTCTTCTAACATCTTTTTGCTCTCTCGCTCTGTCTCTCGCCGCTGCGCAGCTTTGCGTCATCAAACACACGAGCTCAGTGCATAACACAGGCGATGCGAACATATTGCTCGGTATAATGAATAAAATCGGTTTGTGGTACCCGTCCAGAAGGCAAAGTCTCTGCTTCGTCTGGCAGTTTTCTCCAGCATAGCCCTGGGGACAGACACACAGGTAGCCGCCCTCTCCTCTCTCTATGCAGGTGGCGTTACTGGGACAAGGCTTGGACGAGCACAGGCGAGTATCTGGTGCAGAAAAACAGAAAATCACAACATCATGTGGTTTTTCAGATCACTCCGTGGCTCTTCTAACATCTTTGTTGCTACTCTCGCTCTGTCTCTGCCGCCGCATGGCAGCAGCTTTGCGTCATCAAAAAGACGGAGCTCAGTGCATAACACAGGCGATGCGAACATATGCTCGGGCAGAGTATGAAAGGCAGCGTGAGCGCTCAGATAACTGGGTCAAACTGTGCTCAAAATACCTCATCCAAAAAAAAATAAAGCAGAAACTCCTTTGAATTATTCCTCTTTGTTCCTCACTTTGCTCGAGGGATCAACAGATTCCCTATTAATTATTCGGTTTTGTTTTAAAATGTCATCCTTAGGACACCAGCGAATACATTTTCAAAGGTGAGGTGGTAGATTTCTATCTGCAGGGCCGGCCCGAACCTTTCTGAGGCCCAAAGCAGATTTTAATTTGGTGCCCCACATACCAAGATGTCAACACCAGATGGTTTATAATTCCTAAGCTTAGGACAGCTTCATTCTTAATTAGCTTGCATCATGCCAGTGTAATTATGGCTGTTGATTTCAACCTTGCATGGAAAGTAAACTAAAAGCAAAAGTGGATTTTGAAATGTAAAATGATGTTTAAGTTATGGCTGGACAGTAAATCAATAATATTTATCATGATAAGTGATCAATATCAGTAGGTAATGCATCTTATAGAATGTTCAATAATTTCTCTGTATGCCGATCCAGAACCAGAAAGCTGGTGGAATCAACTTCAGTTTGTATTAGTCCGTGTTAATTAACATATTTATCATGCTAGCCTGATGCTCTTGGGGGCCCCCCAGTGGTGTGGAGGCTCAAAGCAGCCGCTTGACTCGCACGTCCCTTGGGCCGGTTCTGTCTTCTTTATTCTGAATAACTTCATGTCCTTTTCTTCTGGGCAGCGGTGACTCAGTCTCACCTCTGCGGCGGAAAAGGAGGAGCGGTTGATGCGACTCACCTTGGTCGCACAGGCTGCCCACCCAGCCCTCTTTGCAGACGCACTGCCAGGCTTTCTCACACGCGCCGTGCAAACAGCCTGGGAACGGGATGCAGCGGTCGCAGTTCTCCCCTTCCCACCCGGGTTTGCACCTAAAGGGTAACAGGAAGGAGAAAAAAATCCAAAATTAAAGCAACTTGAAACTATTTATACACCAACCCACACATCGCTTTTTGTTCTAATGTCCTCAAAACACCTAAAGCATCCAGAGATTAAAATTTTAGCACATTATTTTTTTAAATTTGATTAAACATGGTTTTAAAACAAGTTTTCTATAGATTCTAGTTCTGGGTTTTCTGTGGTAAGGTACATGATAATGTAATCTGCATATCAGTTTGCAGATTAATTAGCACATTCTTTTTAAATGTAGCTGCAACTGAGACAGATTTGATGAAGTACGGTTTAAAATTAAGTTCTTTATAGATTCTAGCTCTGAATTTTCTGTTAAGAGTAAATAAAAAATTTAAGGAACATTCTCTAAGTACATTTTTTAAACCATCTTGTACAGCAAAGCACCACATCAATACATTCTTTATAAAATATAGCTAAAACTGAGAGATTTGATTAAATCTGGCCTTAAATGTTAAGTTTTTACAGTTTCTAGTTCTGGATGCAAGCATAGGCTTTGATCTAAACCATTTAAATTAATTATAAATGAGCGGCAAACACTTCTTTAATCCATAATTTAGATACCCAGGAAGCAAAGTGTGACAAATGACAGCTTACAGTGGGTAAACTTTGCCAAACTCAAAGTTTAAAAAAATATTTATTTTTCAAATCCAAGCTGTGAAACCTCCAGATTGTGGCTGGATTTCCCTGAATGAGGAACATTTACTGAGTCAGTTTATGGAAACGGGGTTGCAGGATGTGAGCCATCCTCTGCTCAGGAATCCGAGGTAATTTTAGCAGCACACCTGCACTTCCCCGGCTTCTCACAAAACCCATTTTCTGTGCTGCACGCCGCGCTGCATTCCCAGCCTGAAACAGAAACAGCCGCATTTTCACGGTCAGGAGCCACAAAACACAAAACATCCAAAAACAGTCAAATATCCTGCACTTTATCTGACGGGAGGGAAAACAACAACAAAAGCATGCAATCTGGGATAATCTGAACATAATTCCTTTGGGGTTGTTTAAAATGTCAGAGGATTGTTGGATTACCTTTCGCTATTCCCGTCACGACCAGAATTAAGAGAACCCCGATGAGATGCATCGTAATTTGAAGCAAGGCGACCCTCTTTGTCCTGCAGAGCCGCTGCAAAAATATACAAATTTAAATCAAAAACCAACCGTTTCTCCACTAAAATAACCCCAATTCATACAAGTTTGTTGTCAGAGAAACAACCGTCTTTAATTGTATAATTCTGCCAAATTTACAATTTGTTAGAATTTTTCTAATTTGAATCAGTTAAAATTAAACTTATTATGAAATAATTAGCAGTAATTTCCGTCTTCGACGCACCTGAGCCGCCTGCCCTCCAGAAAGAGGAGAGATTTTTCCCAAAATCATCTAAATGTAACAAAGACAGTCTTACCTATGGCATCCAGACGCCGCGCCGCCGAACAGCGTCGCTCATATTCCACCGGTTCGGCTGGACTGTCGTTGTTGCTTTCCGGAACCAGGCGGCGGGATCATGGAGGTGAACAGGTGAACCGGCGCTCTGATTGCTCCGAGGCGGACCTGCAGGTTTGGACGGGATGCTGGTGCTGCTGCGGCGCGGCGCGTCCCGGCGCAGCTGGCTCCTCCCACTCAGCAGGCCCCCCGCTGGGAGGAGGCGGGACACTTCACAGAACCGAACCTCAACTCGTGTCTACTGGAAATATGAAGTTTCTGTGGATCCGCATCATTCAGATATGACAAGGCAACAGACATTACCCCCAAAACGAGACAATTTGATATTAATTGCAGATTTTCTGGGAAAAAAAACGTTTGAAAAGTCAAGAATGTGCTACAAAAAATACAAAACTAGAAATTTTAAAATTAATTTTTAGAACATTTCTAGAGATTTTCCCAAAATTTTCTTGCAAATTAAAAAAAAAAAAAAAAAAAGCTTAGAAATTCAGGTTTGAAAAGTCAAAAATTTAGTAGAAAAGAAATAAAAACATTTCTGATTAATTTAAAAATAATAATATTAAAAATAAATAAATAAACATGAACAATTCAGAAAATTTCCAAAAGTCAAAAAGTTTTGTTTTTTTTTCAAATATTTTAGATTTCAACTCAGAAATTTGAGTTCAAAAAGTTGAGAATTTGCTAGAAAAAAAACTCAAGTCTTTTGGCCAACCTCAGATGCTTCTAGAGAAAAACAAAGATATTTCTGAGTTTATAAAGACAAAAAATCACCACAAAAAAACAAGTTTTGACATTAATTTCAGAAATTTTCTAGAATAAAATGTGAACATTTCAGAAAATTTCCAAAATTTGACAGGTTTTTCCTTGCAAAATTTTTAAATTTAGAACTCAGAAATTCAAGTTTGAAAAGTGAAAAATTTATTATAAAACCCCCAGAAATTCACCTCCGAAATTTTTGAGAAACACAAGAAAATTTCCAAGTTAAAAAACACATTTTAAAATTAATCTCAGAAATGTTCTACAAAAATAAAACTATGGTCAGAGAAAATTTTCTGATTGTTCTCTAAAATATTTTAGACTTTTCAAACTCTGAAATGTCTGAGTTTTCTAATCTAAAACTTTCCCAGCTTCATCTGTGCTTCAGTTTGGCTGCTGCTCTGATTTGAACCGTTCACATCAAGTTTTTAATCAGATTTTTTTGCATTTGCTTGTGTAAACGTACAAACATTTTTTTAAAAATTAGTGTTCTTGGGTTCTCGTTCATTTAATTTTTTATTTCCCCTATTTTATGTAATTAGGTTTTAGTGGAAATTAATTCAAATGTCTTGTTTTTGTGCACAAACCTGCTGAGGAAAGCTGATTCTGATGTCGTTTATCTCACTTTTTATTAAAGTTGCTTATAAATCCAGCCGCCATTTCTACTGAAACTCTTGGATACTTTCTAACTAATTGACTTCAGTTTAATGACCTCAGTAAATTAAGCTCCAATTTTCACATTCATGCAGATTTAGACTGAAAAGGATTTTTATTAAACCAAGAAGTTTGTTTTTAATTTGAAATAAGATGATAAATAATGTAAACAGAGCATTTCCCCCTGTTACCTAGCAACCCTAGTGGAACTCTTCCTGTTACCTAGCAACCTCAGAGCACATTTGGTCAGCTGGTTTTACCGCTGTACAAAAGCTAGCAGTGTTCTGTTGTTGACTTACCATCCAGATGCAACCTGTTGCATTCTTCCTGGTTGTGCAGGAGGCTCCACTACTGCTTTTCTTATATGTATGGTTGTATAATTGCACGTCTGCCTGCAGCTGTTTTCACATGCATTGAGCTGTAGGGCGTGTCCAGCAGCAGCTTGATTGGTTTAAGTGACTAGACGCCCTAAAACAGCTCATCCTGAAAGGAGCTCAAGACTAAAATTTAATTCTCAAAGAATGATTTTGTGAAAAAAAATGTAATAAACATGTTTATTATCTTAATGCACCTGGAATAAGACAAAATTAACTGGTAACTTTTCAGCAAAATATTGGATTTTGTTTCTATTAAAAAATTTTAAATATTGATAAAAAGTACTTTCTACATTTTCAGATTATTTCACTTATACAAGACATTTTTCCATGTTACAAATTAAATAACCTGCCAATGGAACCAGAACTTTTCACAAATAATGAGGAATTATTGACTTAAAACAAGCTCATATTTCTTGCTGAAAAGTTTCTGTAAGTTAGTTTAGTCTCATCTCAAGTGAACTAAGATACTCAACCAAGAATAATTGGTAAGATTGTGTTTGTTTTTGCAGTGCAACCTGTTCAATATATTGATTTATAGGTCCCCTTTAAACTGAAATGTGTTTCTGATTGTTTTATCAGCAGCTTTAGGTAAACGACTTCTTATTACAACCTGAGTGAAGGTAAGATGCATCGTTTGTTTTAGTCACTTTGTTCAAAGTTTGCATCCTGGACTGTAAAACATCATTAATGAGCATCAGACGGCAGCAAAGAGGTGATAAAATCTGTGTGAGATACATCTAGTTCTGTTTTCTGTAATGGGGAGCAGAAGAGAAACCTTTGTTTCCCTTTGGGGTGAGAAGCTTTTTTTATCTTTAGGAGAAAGGTGAAAAGAGACACAATTAGTGATCCAACCCTTCATTTTCCGCGCTCAGTTCTCCCTGTAGGCTCACTGTTGCTTATATGCAGCTGTCACTGGGTGAGTGATGGGAAACCCTCTGGACAGGTCAGCAGTCCCTCTCAGGACAACTCACAGACTCACAGGACCAACAACCATGTGTGCAAACACTCTAATGGGTATTTAGGTTACATTTCCTGCAGGTAAATGCAACCCAAATCCACTACATCCAACTATTTCACTGCATCAGGGTCTTTGTAGAACTTGGTAATTACTGAAAAGTTGTCTGAAATCTGAAGTATTAGAGGATGTTGTGTTGCCTTCACACACGACTCTGTGTGAAATCTCCTGAGACAAACGTTTGTCATTTGCCAATAGATTATAAACAGATTATAAACAGGAAAGAGGAAGGGACTTTCCGTCACTACATGCATCCTGTAATTCCTGTAAATAGATGAGAAATCTTGCATCTTGCACATGTGTTGTCTGGTTTCTCCCTCTGCAGAGGCATTTTAAACAGTCGAGGACTTCAGGCAGATAATTTGGGATTAGCACGGAGGAACTCGGCTTGGGGCTGAAGCAATCTGGTTGACGACCAGCTTCTTAACTATTTTTCATACTGCTAAAGTAATCCCAAAATTTCAGAGATTTTTTGCTTTTCAAACTCAGAAATTTTCACGTTTTTTCCAGAAAATGTCTGAGACGTGTTTCGGCACAACGTGGATCCTCCACTCAGCTCGTTAAATATTAAAGCCCTGCAGGATTTTCTGATGTCTTTAAAATCACATCCACAAACCTAATTTAGTTTTCTCATTAATTAAAAACTATTTTGAGAAAATAAAGCTAAACTCCATCAATACCTCAGAATCTGAGATACTATAGCAGCTGTTATAGCATCAGATAAAATGAGGATGGAGGAGAAAATAATTGTAACAAATAAGGCTATAAACGCATCACCTGATGCAGCAAATCTAAAAATCTACAAACCCTGCTGTGCAGACCCTCCTATGTGGAGTGGATCCATATTTCTTTTCGGGTTTTCCCTGTGACTGCAGCCGCCTTTAGGGATCGCATGTCAACAGAACGACCTTTAGGCAGATCAATAAAAGCCATGAGGGTTAGAGGAACAAATCTTAATAAACTGCAGCATGATTCCAGCGTGGAGACATGAAAAAGCACGAAGATGTGAAATATTTTTACCTTCTGTGGTTGAATCTCTAAAATATGGAGCAACATTAGAGCCGAACTCAGAATAAAATTAAATAAAATTACTAGAATGAAGTCGTATGAGAATGATGTTGAAATAAATAAATAATATTATATGAATAAAGTCAAAATATTATTAGAATAAAGTTGCAGTGTTATGAAAATAAAGCCAGAATAATACAAGAATAAAGTCGTATGACAATAATGTCATAATATGAGAATAATACAAGAAATAAAAAGTCTTGTAATATTGACTTTTTCTTAAAATACTATGATTCTATTCTCATAATATTTTTACTTTATTCTTGTAATACTATTTCTCTATTTTCTTTGCATGACTGTTAGTATGTTAAAAATAAAAACAACATGCCACATCCATCAGATAAAGTCATTTTAAACACTTTTAAAAACATAAAAATGTCCGTTCCACCTCCCATGGATCAGTAAAACAACCCTTAACGGATGGAAAGTGGCTGCAGTTTGGGCTCAGCTCTGCTCCTCTCAGAGGAAAATACTTTCTGTTTTTAGCTGCAGGGCTTCTGCCAAAATCTGAGCTAGATTACAGAAGTGAAGAGCCCACGTCTCTCTTTCAAATACGCCAATTATAAAAAAGGAGGAGCGCAGCTGACTGACGGCACGCCGTGTGTCGGTCTGGCTGCTGCGCTCTCCCCTCCGCGGGGGGTCAGGAGGCTCTCAGAATCTCAAACTGCAGCCGCTGGGGCACAAAAACTGTCTCTGGAATGACGGCGCCTTCGCATCAGGAAGTCTGCAAGCATGGGAGGAGAAGTCGATAGAAAATGAAGGCTCACCAAGAAGTTTGGTAAAGTGTTTATAGGTATGACTTTAACCAATTAGCTTCGTCTTACATTATTTGTCTTTCAGCACAGAGTTGAACTTTCCTTCCTCAGCTAAAAACACTGCAGCATGTTGACGACTACATGTGGGCAAACCTCAGATTTTACATCCTTTTGATTTAAAAACACGACAGAAAAACACAAACCTGCAAACAAAATGGCTTTTATTAACACAGTTTGTGCACTGTCCAGTTTAAATGAGGAACTTTGGTTTTCCTGTCACGATGATAATAGTCCCAAGTATTGCAGTAAATTAAAATATTGTTCTTTTGAGACTGTTTTCCAGAAGTAAAATAGTGTATTAAAGCAAGAACACATTCTCAAAGATTGATCTATCTATCTATAGATCTATCTGTCTCTTTCCTTTATAAAGTCACTATGTTAACAAATATTCATATATATAAAATCACACAAAATCTTTACTGCACCAAAGAAAATACTAAATAAATAGAAATGTAAACTGCTTTGGATAACAAAAAATTGCCTTAAGTTAACTGTTTGATCAATATGACTATTGATCAAATGATCAATATGAAGAAATTATTGACTAAAAACAAGAAAACAAGCTTCTCTGTCTGCCTGAAAAGTTACTTTAAGTGACTTTTTGCCTGATTTTAAGTGTATTAAGATATTTAAAAACTGCTTTAAGATTTTCTGTGTTTGTTAATTTGTTGTTTTTTGACGGGTCTTCCCTCCACAGAAAACATTTTACACAGAAAAACTTTGTGACTGTGGAAACACTTACTGAGTGGAAACATATCACAGTTTCTTACACTTTCTATCTATAAATAAAAATATATTAATTTTTAAAAATAATTCATCAGTGTTCCCAACTGAAAATCGTTTTATTATTGTTATTATTTTTATTTAAAGCCTCCAGATTAAAGCAGATGTTGTTTTTCCATGTGAGGCTTGAATTTCACACAAATCCAAGACTTTCGGCACTAATTATCTGATCTCTGCCAAACACAATTCATTCATATGAAACAGTGCTTCGGTGTTAGACAAAGCCCCAGATTATGCTCTGCTTTGGTTTCCAGTTTAAGATTTGTCCGTTTCTGTCCCAATAATGACGCAGCGCATTAAAAAAGCAGAAACAGTCACTGCGAGCTGCGGGGGGCGGAAAGTGAGGGATGATATTTGCGGATTTCGCCATCTGCTCCGGAGGGAGCGAGCATGTGGAGATGTTAACTAAATTTCGATAGCGTGGCCCCGTCTCCGTGGCAACAGCAGCCTCTCATTATCCGCACCGAGGTCGTGGGAAGAGGCTGATGGACGGAGCTGATAGTCTGAGAGAGGAAGAGAGAAACAGAGGAACACTGTGGAGAAAAATCTCAATCTGGAGAAAACAGAGGACTTCGCAGGTCCTCCCCTCCTGAAGTTATTCCTGTCTCGTTTCCTTGGGAACAGGAGCAAAACGCCGTCGCACCTTGCAGTGACATTGCATCACTGGACTACAGGATAACCTTTTTACTCCGACAGAAACAAGGCGTGCTTTCCAAAAGTTGTCCAAACACAGAAGGTTATCAAAAAGCTGAATCTATTGGAAACCAAAACAGAAAAACAAACGGATGTTTTATTGGCTCTGATTCAGCGCTTCACCGATAATAAACTGGTGTTAACACTCATCTCTGCTGGTCCTTCTGCTGAAAACTCTCACCTACTACAGAGACTGTGAGACATTCAAGAAAAGCAAATAGAGGGATTTATTTTTACAAACTGTGATCTGACCTCCTATGACGTCATCCTAGTTCATGGATACTCACACTGCCTTAATGCGACCTCTATCTGACCTTTTTCATGACAGTCTGAACAACTCAGATCGGATTTTTGGATTGGATATGTGGCTCTAAATCCGGTCCATTCATCGACCAGAACTCATCGATGCTCGACAAACATCACTATTCTGCTTCCTGATATTCGCAAACGGAAAGTAAGAAAAAAAACAACCATGACAAACTACAATGAGGATTAAGTTGTTACTGTGCTGCTCAGGTCGGACAACAACTTAAAAACCGTAACACTTTTTCTTCTTTATTATAGCGGATGACTAAACATTGAGCACCATTGCGCCCTCTACTGCGCATGCGGGGCACTTTCAGGTCGCCTCCAATTCACCCTGGAGATCACATACAAATGTGAACGACCACACAAAACAGACCACATTTCACAAAAAAAATATCGGACTTGGGTCACTTCGGGCTGCAGTGTGAACGTAGCCCAGTCCAGTGATCCAGGTGGATTCTGACTTTAATCTCAAAATATCAGAATTCTAAGATTAAAGTCAGAATTCTGCAATTATAGTGAAAAATTCAGAGAAAAGTCAAAATTCTCAAACGTAATAATTCTGAAATTAAATTCAAAATTATGTGATTAAAGTCATAATTCTAAAATCACAGTAAAAATAATTCTGAAAATAGTTGGAATTCTGAGAAAAAGTAATAATTGACTAAAAGTCAGAATTACAAGCTTAAAATCAGAATTCTGAAATTACAGTGAAAAATGTTGGAAAAAAAGTCAGAATTCTAAGAAAAAGTCAGAATTCTGAAATTAAATTTAGAATTATTTGATTAAATTCAGGATTCTGAAATTACAGTGAAAAAAATTCAGGAAAAAAACGTCATATTTCTGAGATAAAAGAAAGCCACAGTTGTTTTTTGTTTTCAGTTCTCAATCTGAGGATGACACAATATCACTCTTTCTCATTCATCCTCATGTTTTCCCTTGAATCCAGCGCTAAACGTCTTATCATGTCTTTGTGATATATTCCAGATTACTGCCCTAATCTCCTCTCCAACAATCACTTGGATTTATTTATCTTCAGTAAGACATTTTCTCATCCTGCAGTTGTGACCTGATAAAAATGTTGAAGCTTTTTCTTGCTCTGGTCGTTGTAGCTGATTAAAGCGACGTCGTTTTGCTTTGCTGCACCCAAATGTTTGCCTCAGCATATAATGGAGATAAATGACGGCAGATGCAGCGCAACGCAGAGAGACGGGAAGAAACGAGCAACCGGCAACGGGCAACTATAATCTGCTATGATGCTAAAAGCCCAGATTACTCATCTGGACTCTTCAGCTGTTGTGACTCATCGCTTTCTGAAGCCTGTAAAGAAATCATCCTGAAGGAGAAAAACAGATATTTCGAGCTGCAGGGCTCAAGTCTGGCAGGAAACACCGAGAGTGTGTTGCGTTTTCTTTCTACCTGCAATAAAAACATAAAAGAGAGAAAGGGATATAATATTTATCTCAGGCTGCTCACTTTTCTTTTATCAAGCTGAAGGCCAAACAGCCATCAGTCACTCTGACGGATAAACACATTGCAGAAACCTGCAGGCTCCTCAAGTAATAAAAAACAAATCTGGAGTCGAAGAAGCTTTAAAGTGGACGCAGGTCACTGCTTCTTCTTTTGGGAGACATTCAAGCTGCTCTGCACTGCAAAAACACAAAACAAGACCAAGTATTTTCGTCAGTGCAATATGCTTTAAATACGATAAAGCTAACTTAGTAGTAATAAACAGAAGCTTGTTGATGTAGATGATTCATTATTATTGATTTAAGAAGTTCTAGTTAAACTGCCAATTATTTTATATATAGTAAGTTTTTTTTTTCATGTTATAAGTTAAATAATCCAGAATTTTTCCATCAATTTTAACGATTTTTTTTTTAACTTAAAAAAATTCCTCTATCTTGCTAAAAAGTTGCTTATATGTTAGTTTAAGTGTAATAAGATATTTAGACAAAATACTTGGTGTGATTTTATACTTTTGAGTCCAGGGAACAATTACTGTTTTAAAAAGGTGATTTAGATGCACTTCAAAAACAGAACATGTTGAGATAAGACAAAAAAAACAACAACTTAAAAGTAACTTTTTAGGAAAATATAGAAGATTGTTTTCCTTAATATTGAGGAAAAAGTACTAGTTCCACTGGCAGATTATTTAGAAAAATGCACTGAATGATGAAAACGTTATAAAATGTTTTATAACAAAATAAAACATTTAAAGAAGGAAGACGATGTTTGAGTTAATCGAAGCTGATTGGATTTTTAACCTTGACTTGAAGGAGTTCAGGGTTTCATAGGCATTGAACGTCACTAGCTGCTAATTTTTGCTTTTTCAAACAACTCCCTGCAATGCCTCAAATGGAAAGTACTGACTGAGGTGCAAAACATATAAATTATGAATATAAAAATCTGTGTTTCAGAGGTGGTGATGAAACAGAGACTGCATCAGGAACAGCAGTTCAGGGTAAAATTCATCAAATACAAGAAGCATTTGCTGCAGTGAACAGTTTCAGTTGTTCACTGCAGTTTAAATAAAACGCATCAATACACTAATGCACACATGCTGAATCGATTTGCATCATTAGAGAAGCACTTAATTAACAGATACTCAATGCTTTTATTAAGCAGCATGATCCAAATCCCAATTATTGGATTTTCTGGGTTATTTCATGATAGTAGACACTCAGTTTGTTAGAAAGCAAATAAAAAAAGCTGCCAAAGTGCATAAATCATATGAAATTGTAATAAAGCTTGTTGCTCACAAATAAAACATGTTCCTCAGACATAAAACATGCTTTATAAATTGGCTTAGAGTACAAAATGATCTCTTCTCATATACAAAACAGCCTCTCTGACCTCGTATATGAAACAAGACTCACATGGTAGCTTACATGAAATGACGCAGTTTCCCTCCCCGACAGCAGGTGGTGCCATTGAGACATTTGAGATTTATTCAGTCAAATAAATCCATCATAGTTATCAAGAACATGTTGGGCTATTGTGTGTCATTTGTCTCATTTTTGGGATTTAAAAAGAGACAAAGAGATTTTGTTTTTGTGTTTTTGTAATGACGGCAGATAAAGTTAGAGAGGATCACAGTTTTAAATACAGATGGGATTAAATCTCAACCTGAGATGATGTTAAAACTTATGTAGCTCTTTAAGGATCAAATAACTGATTAAAAAGTCAAGGTTTGGAGAGCTGACACGGTTGCCAGGCAACAGGACCGGTAGGACGTCATTGGACGTCACCAGTGAAATTTTCATCAATATTATGAAATTATTTACTTAAAATCTTGCTGAAAAGTCAGTTGATATTTGCACTACAAACTAGACAAAAATTACTTGGTAAAATTTGGTGTTTTTGCAGTGAAGCATCTGGTATTTTGTGGCAGTAGGGGGGCCCAAATGGTAGTCTGCTCGGGGCCCCAAAAAGGCTTGGGTCGTCCCTGTGTGCAACGTTTCAGGACAGTTTTCGACATTTTATTTGTTTGCAATGTTTTGGAAGAAAATGAACTCCATATAATTGTTAGTAGATCTCCTAATATCCTCTGTTTTGATTGTTTTTTTTATGAATGATACATCACAGCTTCTACCACAAAAGGTTTGAGCGAACTGTTGGGCAACAGCTGGAACGAGATCAGTCGGGGGATTAGCCGCTCCTCTCCTCGTCTAATTGAATTTCACCTCAACAGGAACCTGTGGCAGCCAGCCCAAGGTTAAGACAGTGTTGATATTGCCTTCCTGTACCCTCAAACTCACCACAGTCCCTTCGTATAAATTATTCAGGAGTTCAGTCCGAGCAGAAAAGAGGCCAGACTAAAGGGAGATAACCTCAGCCGTTCAGATCATCAAGTCATCGTAAATAAAACATCTTTTAAAGAAAGCTCCGGGCTTTTATTGCGTTTGTCGGCGACATCTTATGATTTGTGTCATTTCCAGTCCGGACAGGTTTGTGCCGTCGGGGGGTTCTGGTTCTGGTGTTTAAAGATGATCGTCATGACTTCGCTGAAATTTCCCATCAGTTTCAGCCTCACACAGACCGAGAGGCAGATAATGAAATGCTCCTCCAGCTGCATCCAAAATGATGGAGCTCATTTCCCCGCTTGTTTCCTCGTCCTCCATGATGCAGAAGTACAATCTCGCTGTCAGGAGCCGATTGGGTTTTATGCTGTAAATAAAACTGAGCATGGGAAACCTTTGTGGAATAGATGCCGTAAAACTAATAACAGAAAACAGCAGCACTTTTTCTCCACGTTTCCCCACAAGGACAAACATCAGTTTGTTTTGTTGGGATTTTATGCGATAAAGTCAAAAGACAATTAAAATGTTTCCAATCTTTTTTACACAAATCAGAAATCTGTGGCGTGTGAAGATCATTTTGTTTCAGCCATCTTTAATAAAAGTTACATAAACTCTTTTAATTTCCCTCTTGGATCAATAAAGTATTTTTGAACAGCAAATTCAATTCAAAAACACTTATTTAACTTCAATAACTGGTATACTTTGGTCTCGTTGTGGATGTTTCTGCTGTGAAGGATCTCCAGTAGCAGTCAGTGTTGCAGTTAATCTGAAAAGCCTCTGACTAAAGACTGACTGAAGTTAGCAAATTCATCCAGTAGCTAATAAATAGATGGAAGCATCAGTTTAGCAAGCACAGCTAATCCACCTCATTTGTTTTTGCTACTTGCCTTTAAAGGGGCAGTTTTCTAAATGTTCCAGGCACATTTTACAGGAAACTGTTACCTTCAGTGGCTTTACAAATACACTGCAAAAAGAAATTTGATTTTACAATTTGAAAACTTGAAATTGGGCTTCAAATATGCTTTGCTAATGCTAATGCTCCCCTGACATTAAGCACAACATTTCATGCTAATGCTATGCTATTAGCATACCTGCAAAATGTGCAAAATAAATTAAGTTTACTTGCTTACATCAGTAAATTAAAATACATTTGAGTGCTCATTATTTAAGTCTAATTGTCTAAGAGCTTTTAGTTATTTGTCTGGTTCAGGATTTATGTTTAATTGATCATTAATGAATGTTATTCATTTGTTTATTTTTCTTTAACATCCAAAGTTGTTCCTGTGTGTTTAACTAAACTGTCTATATTTATCGAAATACACTTTATTATTTTTTTATTTGACTTACCTTGAGAGTTTCTATTTTTTAAATAAAAAGGAATCTGACAATGAAATGAACTGTTTGTCACGTTTCTGTAGTTTCCTCGTGATTCGTGAGGAAACTACAGAAACGTGGCCGATCCACGGCGACAGGCTTACGAACCGCAGGACGGACTGAAGCAGGAAACTAATTCTCCCCTGACATTTAGCTTCACCCTCCAACCTGCAATTAGGGCTGTGCATCTCTGGTCTGTGACGAACATGATACACATCTCTGGACACGTCAATCAGTCACCAAGATGGAATAAAGTGATTAAACTGACCTCTTTACCCAGAATGCAGCTTGATTCAAGGCAGAGATAATAACATATCATTCAGCTGAGTATGTCTAAGTAGAAACCTTAATGATTTCATAAATAGATTAACTTTTGTTTCATCTGATATGTATTGAACAAAAACACATGTTTAGTGAAAAATAAATGAAAAAACAAACTGTGTCAAACTGGAGGCTTGGGGGCCAAATCAAGCTCGCCGTAGCTTTTTATGTGGCCCTCTAGACTCAAGAGGAACACAGTTTTGTACTTAAATATTATCTTATCAATCAAATTAAAAATGTTTTCATCCCTTTGGTGCCAATTTACATTAATCAGTCCCTCCACTTTTTCACGCTTTGTGCATCTTTATTGTAAATTTTCCACAAAAACTGTACAAAAACATTGGTATCGTTGCATTTTCCAGGGACATAAAACAATTTTATAACACAGTCAAGTAACTGTAACCTTAAGTTGCTAGGAAAAAAAAGCTCTATATGTGAAATATGATTTCAAATTTGTAATTTAACGGATTGAAATTGGGCCTCTGTCTCTTTAAGAAGCTCCTGCTCTTTCTGAAACGCCGCCTTCAGAAAGCCATCACAACATGGCTCCCCGATTAACCCTTTAACAACAGCAACGTTTCACTGCGAAGTAGCTCCTATAATGACCTCAGCAGATGTTTGCTAATTGCTGCTGGCTAGTCTGGAGGAGCTGTTCTGTGAGGCAGAAGCTCAAAAACTGCGGTTTGGAGGGGGAGCTAGGTGAATGGTTGCTATGGCGACTAAAGGATTTCTCAACGATCTGTGAAAGAATCAAAGCAACAATTTAAACATGTTTTTAATCAATAACTTTATAAAAAATAGTAAATTTTACATAATACCTGCAGTATTACTTGATGTCAAGTTAAAATAGCAACAAAAAGTCACATTTGTTGTCATATATGCAAATATTTATAAGCTAGCAACACAAAATCTGAAAAAATATCACATTGCAAAGAATTGTTCAATATCATTTATTTTTAGAAAGTATCAAATACAGCTATTTATTAATATTTTAACAATTTGTTAATTGCCCTTATCAATACATTCTTTGAAAATAATCATGATCTTGTTATGGCCTTAAATGAAACAGTTGCTTTGATAAGGAAGAAAAAATCAAATATTCTCTTTCAATTTAATTTAAAACATAAAAATCTTTATGTGTTAATAATGCAAAGCTGCTGCAAGCTGCACCAGCATCACTCACGAAAGATACCTGGACTGAAAGTGTAATTTCTCTGCTCCCGGACATTGAAGTAATAATAATAAAATAATGGAGGACGTATTGAAAGCTCTGCTCTCAGTAACACTGAGGGGTGAATGTATTAAAGCAGATCGTAGCGTCTGGTTATGATGAAAAGGAGATAATTATGTCGATTTTTGGAGCTCCTTGAAAAAGAAAAATGTACCTTCCTTCATAGGAAGTTTAGTGGATGGAAAAAGTGTACCAGGGAAAGGTGTCAAAGCAGAACAAATAATTGCAGGCTTCAGTGGACTGTTGAACAAAATTTATTTAAACATTTGGGGAAAGTTAAGAAGGACAGACGCTGGGTGAGGAACGAACACGCGCAGTTAAATCGTAAACAAAACAGAGACATCGGAAACATCTTACCGAAGACCGTTTGTAATCTATAATGAACCAAAATTAAAACAAACTTTTCTTGTTTCTTGATTCGTTCGTGTTAGAGACATTTCCATTCTCTGCCTCCATATCGGAAGCGAAGCAGTTCAGTTGCGCTAGCTTGACTTTGAAAATTGTAACAAGTGGCGGTGCTGCAGAATTCAGTGTTTCAGTTCAGGTAAAGAAAGAAAAGGTGAAATCAACTCTCTCATCCCATTATGTTTCCCCAACAATGGCAGCAGGAAGAGATCCGCATAAATCCGTATAAATACAGATTTTACTGTTTAAATTCTTGCAGCCGGTATGATGTGAACCTAAGCATATCGCATGTCGGGTAAATGTTGGGTAAGTATGAAGGTGTTTTTCTCTTAAAATGTCTCTAAAGATGAATTATAATCACTTTTGCTTTGTGAGAAATCTGCACAAAATAAGAAGCAAGAATGAAGCGTCATAAGGAAATGTTTAATGTTTGACCTTGTGCTGCTGATTCTTCTTTTCGGAGCTCTGTGATTTTCTCCTCTAATCATTTCTGTCGCTTCTGCAGAAAGGGACAGAACCGACAAAGGGACCAAAATGGACCTGCAGTGAATAGACTGGAAATGAAAAGAGGATGAGATGGCAGACAAGGAAGAAAGTGGCTGTTCCTTAACAATGCAAGGAAGTACTGGCAAAGAAAAAGTGTGGAGGAGAGAAAGAAGGAAAGAAAGAAAGAAAGAAAGAAGAAAAGAAAGAAAGGAAGAGAGAATGAATGAAAACTCGGCCTTGGTGCGCAACAGAAAAACAAGACGTGAGCAGAATGCGTTCTTACGTCTATGGAAACTGGATTATTACAGTTTTAACATTTTAATGAGTATTTTATGTTTTAGCTGGAATAGCCGGTAGATTTGCTGCCATTCAGCAAGAAGGTTCTGGGTTCAAATCCCAACCTGCACTGCAAAAACACAGAATCTTAACAACTGTTTTTGAAAATATATTAGTCCACTACCAGTGAATCTGTTTTTTTTTTTTTTCATCGAGTTAAAGGAATTATTAACTTCACAAAAAGCTCATATTAAAATACTAGACAATAAAACCCAGATTTATGCCAATAAATCATCCAAATTCAATAAACTCTTAAAATTATTTTGGTCCAGAGCTGAATCTGATTTGCAGCTATCGGAACCAAAACTCTGGGAAAAAAATAAATGAAAACATAAACTTTAGTTTAAAAGGTTTTGAATTCAAACCGGTTGTGTGCCGGTTTACTAAGTCTCCATAAACTAGAAGAAAAGTGATTAAAATTTACAGTTTTTTTCGATTTTGTCGTTTTTTGCATTAATGCCAAAGTTTTCTAGACTAAATAAAGACTAATTATTCTAAATTATACTGTTATTTTCTAGTAAAACCAAAATTATTTGGATACATTTGCATATTTATAATATTTAAAATAGAAAAGGTAAAGTGAAGAGAGCTGGACTGGGTCGATATATAATGTGAAAATATAAAACACTACAAAAAACACAAAATATTATCAATTATATTGAGTTTTTAGCACTAAAATAAGACAATCTGACTTATAAATAGCTTGTTTTAAGTAAATAATTCCTTAATCTTGATGAAAATATGTATTTGGTAATAAGGTATTGTACTTAGAAATATGAAAATCTTACTCTTTTATTATGTTTTGTTGGTGAAATGACTGAAATAAATGCTCGTAATCAATAATCAATCAAAATGTTCTTGTTTCATTGGCAGATTATTTCACTTATGAAGTTTTGCTAATCTTTCAATTGAACCGATATATTTTTATCAATATTAAATAATTATCGACTTAAAACAAGCTCTTATATTTGGTCTAGTTTTATCTTATTTAAGATATTTGCGCTAAAAACTAGATCTATATATAACTTGGTGTTTTTGCAGTGTTCTTGGAGTTTTACATTAAAACATGGCTTTCCAGCTGAATGACAAGAGAAACCCTTAATATGTCTTCAGAGTGCCAACAAACTTTAAAGACCCCCCACTGTGAACGGCTAGATTATAATAATTTAAAATATCATTAAATCTTTGCAGGCAAAATTTGCTTTGACATAAATGACAAGTTAAATGTCAGTTTGAAACCCAAAGGAGCTGCAGTTTCGCTAAAAAAGTCCCACTTACTGTCAAAATGCTCCCAATTAGAAAGTGCGGCGTCAGAGCAGTGCTGCGCCGCTTCATCCCCATTCAGGCCAGACGACTCGCTTTAGGAGAAAAGCTTCATTTCTGCTCATCAGCTTCTCCTCGTTATGTCAGGAGTCTTCCCTGTCGGCCAGAAATAAGCTTGTTCTGTGGTTTTCTCATAGTAAGTGGTGAAGAAGTCGCACGAACTGATGATTAAAACAAACAGAAAAATGTTATAGAATTCACTTGTTAGTTTTTAAAGTGCAGAATTTATTTATTTTTCCACAGTTTTCAGATTGGAACCAGGTTATAATAGTTTAATGCAGTAGTTTAGTTTAGTCTAATTCAGTTGGATTTAACTAGTTGTTAAAAATGTGTTTGTTAATTTATAGTAATTATTATTATTATCTAAATACTGCTTGTTTTAGTTGTAGTTTTCAAAGTTGTGAAGTTTTCCTGAAAAAAACTTTTAGGAATATTTTTACCACACTGTACTTTTTGCTTTTACTACAGTAATTTGATTGTGAAGTATCGCTACTCTTACTTGAATAAAGTTTCTGGATTCTCTACCGAACTGAACCGAATTCCACAGCACATCTACAGGCTGAGGTTTTCATAGTCAAGCTAGCATGACTGGTCTACTTCCCTTGCTTTTTTCTTAATTAAAACTTTTCCCTGACCTTGTTATCTTGTTCTCATTGTGTAGCAAAGCACTGTGTCCCTTTTCCTTTAATATATTTTTGTACATTTAATATTTAGTGTGTTATAATTGTAACATAACAACTAAAAGCAATGCTAGTCATCGTCGGCTGGCAGCTTTTTGCCCTCCAGAAGGGAGATGGAGGTAGGATTTATTTCTTTCAGTTAACAAAAACATTTTCTCAGTTTCAGTTTTCATTATTTTGTTGGTTTTAGTTTCTTAATTGGAGCAGCGTATTACATCAGTTACACAGACTGGGAACAAAAGTACGTCAGTATGTTGATTTTTTCCCTTCTACAAACCGTAACCGACAACAGAAGAGCTCAGCAGGAAGGTATAAAATACTAATGGACTCTACAAAGTCTGATTCCCTCTCTCAAGTTGATGAGCTTTGACGGTAATGAAAAGCTGCTGATTGACACCAAATCTAATTGTAATCACAGTAAAGTTAAACACGTCTCCCCTTGTTGCTTAGAAACAGAGCTTTATGCACCAGGCATACCTTGTCATGCTCAATAAAAGCAAACAGCCGCTGAGAAATCTTTGAACCGGTGAGGAAAGCAGAGGCGTCAAAACGAATGCTGCTCAGGTCTAATATGCAGCCCGTTCTTTTCATTAAAGAGATAATTACAGCCTGCTTGTAGATATGGGAACAACTCATAATGTTTACATGTCGGCTTTTCGAGAAGTTATGCAATCAAGTGGATTTTTGAAATTAAAGAGCAAAGACTTCAAGACAACATTTATTTCATCTCCCACCAAAAAACATCTGAAATATCAAAACACGAGCAAATAAAACAGAAACATTCAAGAAAAATCTTTGAGATTCACGCAGAAATTTGTGGTTGATTTTCTGAAAATCAACATAAAAATATAACATATTCATACATATGACAGCGTGTTAGGGCCACTGTAGACAGAAAAACTGTTTATTTCTAACAAAAACTCAGAATTTTTTTTAAGTGCAATTATGTCTGAGCTTCAAATGACAAAAATTTGCTGAAAAAACAGAAATTTTGATATTAGCCTCAAAGTTTCTAGAGAAAAACTGGGAAACTTCTGAGTTTGAAAAGTCAACAATTTGCTAAAAAAAAATAAAAATTAGCTAAAAATAAAAATTTGGAAATTTTCAGATTAATCAAAATTGGGGAAAAGGGGCAAAAAGTGGGAATTTCCTTGTTTCAAAAATTTTAAATATTCAACTTTTAAAAGTTTCAGAAGTGGAAAAATTAAGACATTTGAAGGTTCTTTATGACTTTTCAAATTTAAACATTTTTGTTGTTTTTTTTAAGTAAATTTCTGAGATTTTCTGGGTGGAAATGTAATATTTTTATGTCTTTTCTATCTACCTTGGCTGTAGTATGCTTTACATGCTGATTATGTAAAATGTTCCTGTCACGTTGTGCAGAAACCAAAGTGTTTTTTGTAGCCAACAGCAAACATTTGACTTCCTTCTAGCTGGATAATTGTGTCAACGCTCTCAGAATGTGAATAAACAAGATCGTAACTCCAGGCCAACACAAATTGTAGGAGCAAAAGACATTAAATCAAATGTTACTGGGTTTCCAAATCGGGGAAAATCCACTTTAAAGTCCAACTTGTTCCCACAATAATTATTTTCAGTATCTGTTAAAATATGTTTTTTCATGGTCTCATAATGGAAAGAGATTTTATCAGCTTTAGGAGCTGAGAATGGAGCTATGTGGAGAATCATTATTCTCCATAAATGTTTCATCAGAGTAATGTAGAGAACATATAGGCAGCCAGATGCCCTGCAGGATTTAGCCTGAATGGAAGCTGAAATACTTTATATCTGCAGCTTTCTTACAGAATCATAATATTTGATTTACAAGAAAAGGGAGCGTGTTAAAAAGGCTTCCTTCCCCACAGTGTTCATTAATAATACACACAGATTTTATATTATGCAACCCTGAAACGCTGCGATGGAGGCATTTTAATAAACAAGATGAATCAGATAAACTAAATAAAGTCTTTCCGTGCAGAGCATAAAGAAACTCCTCAGCGCAGTTATGTGAAATAATAAATGAAATTAAAATTAAAATCCCTAAAGTTCAAAAGTGAAATTAAAATATTCCTAAATATAAATCAATTTATTCAAAAAAAATCTATATTTCTTTACATATTTAAAGCAAATAAACTAATATGCTACTGTTTTGTTGTGATTTGTAGTGGTGGGTGCTAATCTGCTATTAGCAGAGCTAATCTTACATTTAGCGCTTAGCCATAGCATAGCTTAGCCATAGAATAGCTTAGCCGTAGCATAGCTTAGCCGTAGCATAGCTTAGCCATAGCATAGCTTAGCCATAGAATAGCTTAGCCATAGCATAGCCATATAATAGCTTAGCCATAGAATAGCTTAGCCATAGCATAGCCATATAATAGCTTAGCCGTAGCATAGCTTAGCCATAACTTCTAAGCTATTCTTAGAATAGCTAAGAATAGCTATTCTAAGAATAGCTATTTTTTTGACTGATTTGTAAAACCTTCGATTTGATAAAGTTCAACATCTGATTAGATTTTGGTTATTAATTGTTAAGTATTTTTCATGCAATTAGCATTTATGATCATGCTTTTATTTTATTTTTTATCTTATTTTACTATTGTTAATTATTATTTTATTACTCTATGTTTATTATTATTACTTTATTTATTTACATATTTTAATTTTTAATTAATTTATTTATTTTAATTGAGTGCTACGCTGGAAAAAATTTAATTCCCTTGGCCCTGATAGGGGATCAAAAAAGTATTTTATTTTGAAGTGGCTGAAAACCGTTTCCTCTCCTCGTGTTCTCTGTCTTTTCCCCCCCAATAATTTTATTTAAAACAAGAAACATACAGAAACAATCGAAACAGATAAAAACAAGACACAAACATGAAAACAGAATTATAGAAAATGTAAATTACCTTGATTTTTATTAAGTCCTTTACAACTGAAAATTAGAAAACCTGGAATCGAGGTTTCTGTTTGGAGGTGTGAATCTGATATTTACTGTAAATAACATTAATAAAGTTTTAGCTTTAGAGGAATTATTTTTTATGATTAGTGTTTTAGGATTAGCAAACTTTTTATCTAGCAGTGCACAAATCTAAAAGTCAATATAATATTCATTTTTTACAAATGAACCTTTGAATGTGAACAAGTCCATGTGAAAATGATGTAAGATGTAAAATAGATCATGATACAATAAAACCTTGAAATTAATGAAGAAAGGATGAAAAAGGCGTAATGTGGCCCTTTTTTCCTTCTCAGGTATAAAATCTACACCACAATTTAAACTTGTTGTACTCATTATCTATATTATCACCAATTGGTTGCACAGTTTTCACATTGCAGAGATGTGAAAAGCTTGGCACGCCGTGTTGTCAAGCCGAGCATTAAACACGCTGGTCGGGTGAATTGTTAGAGATATTTTCAGCACAAAGCTGAAGTTTTGCCAGAGCGGAAGAAAGTGACAAGCTGGGATTTGTCAGATAACATGTGAAACACCTTGAGGACAGAATTAGAAATAGAAGAAGTTTGTCTGGTTGTTTTCTCTGCATTGGCACAGCTGAGGCTCCACCTGCAAAAAAAGTGTTTAATATTTTAATAAATTTCCAACAAACCAACTCATACTACCACAAAAACATTTTATCAAAAAAAAAAAACATAAGTTTGGCTTGTTTCTATTAAGCAAACTTATTTTTTAATTCCAATTTGAGCAATTTTATGGCTAATAGAAACCTAGCTACTCGCGCAAACCAAAAAGAAGAAGAAGAAAACGACAGGAAGTGGTTGAAGGACGATGTTTTTTAAGGATTTATTGTGTAAACAAACTTTTCTTATTTAAAGTAAAAACTGCTATTGCAAATTTATCCGTTTATTTTACATTAGTGGAATATTGATAAAGTTTTGCAAACATTTGTAACGGAAAGGCAGTTAGTGGCATAAAAGTGTTTTCATTGTGGTTTTATGAAAATAAACCAGTTTTGGCCAAATAAAACACCTCATCCTGGAGAACCAAAACTATTTTTAAAAAAAACTTAAATTTCTTTTAGAATTGCCGCGTTTCCATTAAGCATATTTATTCTCAAAATGTAAAATTATATGGTGAATGGAAACCCAGCGAGTATTTACAGTTTCTGGAGATGCTTTTTTATGCTAAAATATAAAAAAAAAAAAAAACAAATGATCGTCTTTTACAGCTTATTTTATAATAATGCAGCTACTGACAGGATTCTGGGTTGTTTGAGTTTTGTTGAAATTTTTATTATTTATTACTAATTCTTTGTTTTGTCTTTTTTCAGTTCATGTTTGTTTAATTTTTTCATTTGGAGACTTTTTGATTTATCTGTTTTTCTACGCTCGGTCCTAAATTAAAGGCATCATGACAGATAAAGTTTTTCCACCAGCTTTCTGAATAATGATCCATAATTTTATACTTTTGTTGCTAACTATTTTAAATTTATAGATGTATTCATGCACAGTTTTAATTTACTTAGCATTTTTTAAAGTCACCATTGGGTCAGACGTTTATTTAACACCAGAGCTGATTAAATGCAAGTTCATGCAGAGATTTTCTTGCTAATGTCGACCTCGCATGTTAATAAGAGAGAAGATGAATCAAAAGCCTCAATAAAAACCTGGATGAAGATGAAAATTTAAATTCTTGGTGGCTCTATGGAGTTACATCAGTGATTTATTTGAGCCGTTCTTTATCAAACTTACCACTGCAATAATTTCAAAATAAAATGAATGGATTATGCTCCAAAAGTGGATCCATGATAGGAAAACAACCAAATTCAATTAACTCTATTGATGCTGGTAAAACAACTGGTCAAAAAACAGCCAGAAATGTTGAAAAATCTTCTTTTTATGAGTGTTTTTTTTTTTTTTTTTTTTTTTGCATAATCAATTAACAAAACTACTTAGTAAGTAGAATTATGGTCTTACTTACTAAGTAAAAAATAAAATGTAAAAAATACAATAGTGTCTATGTTTGGGTCTGAACTTTGTTTTGAGTGAAGAAAATCTGCAGTAAACTCTAAATTCAGTTTTTCTTTTTAAGGTAATCAATAATTTTCAACACGTTCCCAGTAATTTATTGAACCGTTTTGCTCAACTGATTTCTGTTATGCGAAACGTGTTTCAGATTATTACACTGATATCTGAAACAAATCTTCAGCAGCTCAGATTGTGTTTTTTTAATGAACAAATCTGTTTGTTTATAATGGTGTGATGTTCAGAAAATGAAAACAAAACTCGATCTTAATGAGATTCCTAAACTTTTCTGTTCATTTTAATTCAAATGTTTATAGATGAGAAAGGATTAAAATGTTTTTATTCAGAAAAAAAAATCATTTCTGTATATTAAAGAGCTTTAAATCCCCCTTTTACAGAAAAAAGTGCTTCTCTATGAGTTCATTCACCATTTTCTTAAACATAGCTTTGGATAAGATTTGAGATTTGAATTTAATTTGGATTATATTGAATTCAGAGAGTGACAAAAAAACCTTTTCATTTAACTATTTGAGAATTTAGTTAAATGAAAAAACCCGTTGCTAGGTAACGGGTTTATTTCAAAAGCAGACTAATTAATGTAACATTTTTGAGTATTGCAGTCTATAAAAACAGAAAATCTTAAGTTTTTATTCTCTACTTTCTGGTGCAAATACCAGAGCTCACAGAAATAAGACAAAACAAACTTTTGAGCAAGAAATAGGAGCTTGTTTCAAGTAAATAATTCCTTAATATTGACAAAAAAAAGTATTTCACCTACAACAAGACAATTTTTCTATTTTATAACTGGAACAATCTGTTAAGGAACTAGTCATTTTTTATCAATATTAAGGAAAAACCAAAGCAAACGATCTGGAGCACCACTTGGGTTGCTAGGTAACGGGCTGGCTCTACTAGGGTTGCTAGGTAACGGGCTGGCTCTACTAGGGTTGCTAGGTAACGGCCCAGCGCCTGGGAATGTGACTCAAGACGTTACAAATAAATAATCTGCCAGTGGAACTGGTAGTTTTGTTAATTAATATTAACAAATTATTGACTAAAAAGCTCGTATATCTTGCTGAAACGTTAGTCATGAGTTAGTTTGTCTTATCTGAAGTGGACTAAGATGTTTAGACTATAAACTAGACTAAGAACACGTGGTAAGAGTTTTTGGGTTTTTATTTATTACTAAACACATTTTTCTCGTCTGTTTTCCTGAAAGTTCCTTCTCTTCCCCTTTTTTTCCTTAATTATTATTATTATTTTACATTTTTAACACACATACATGCATAAGTAAGTGTCAGGGAGCAAAACTGACTTACTTTATTCTGAGAAGTGTTGGTTATTTACATTTTTTCTCTTCTCATGTTTTCTGCTTGTCTGTGGTTTTCTTTTTGAGTTTGTTGTAGAAAGTTGCACAGTTTGTTCACAATATGATAATAGACTGTACAATTAGTTAAAAACCCAATAAAGTTTAGAAAAACTTAGTCTATTATATAACAATTATATTCTCGTTTTATCACATAAAATTGTCATATTATTTAATAAAACGTTTAACTCCAGTAAGAGTCGTGATATTTCATAATAAAATTATAGAAGTAAAAGCAACAATTTTGATCATTATAGTCGGATTACAATAATAGCTAAACAGGAAAACTTTGGGGATAATCCCTCATATTTTAATTATGAAGTGGGATTAAGACCTTCTGTCTCTGTGAAATTACTAACCTGGCTGCGTTCCTCTTAGCGTTGCCATTCCAGGCATGTTCTCCTAATCTGCACAATTACTGCTTATGGGTTTCACTATATCTGGATTCCTCCATGCAGCTCTCAGTTTTCACTTATTCTGATAATTGGTCCCTCTGTGACCAAAACCCAGTCATGTTCTCTCTGTATATGCACAGAACGGCTCTGCGTGGCCATGGTTACGGGGAGGAGGAAACCCCGGCTACGTTTGGGCGCGCATACATACATGCATCAGTAAAACCATAAATCCCTCAATCCCAATCCCTCTGTGTGCAAAACCAGTTCGTTTTAGAGCTCATCTTTGAGTTGGTCCCTATTTTTAAATGAAACCCTTTTCTGTTCACCTCGGGTCCAGCAGGTTCTCTGAATTTATTTGAATAAAAGAGGAAACCAAGTATAGCAGTTATACGTTAAATATAATAAAAACAAATAACCCTAAACAAACTACAGACCAATAACAACCAATGAGCTGCGAGCTAGCATTGGTAAAATAGCTAAAATGCACAACATTAATAATAACAAGTTAAAAGTGTAAACAAAAAAATAGCAAAGTTACTCATGAAACGCTGCATATGAATTTATATAAATATGCAAATGAAAAAAGAAAACGCAGAGCTGACCCTGATACGCGGTTACCGACGGCAACAGAAAAAAGGGGGAGGAGCTGTGGGTTGCCGGTTGCTATGGTGACCGCCAACCGTCAAACGCAACAGAACTTAATATGCTAGTAAAAGTCCGAAGAAGCAACTTCTTAACTAAACACGAATAAATTAAAAGTATAAATGAACAAATTTTGACAAACTGTAATAATGTTAGAATAAAACCTTGTTGCGGAAACAGTCGTGTGTTTGTTTGATGGCCTGCAGGGAAAAAGCTTCATGATGAATATTGACTTTATTGTGCAGCTGCACAAAAGATTGGAGGTGCGACTCCATAAAGAGAGGCACCTTGAGCAGCAGCTACAGGAAGCTCTGCCTCCCGCATACAGATGTCTCCACAAACACAACACAAATATCAATGCTGTGTGGAAAATAACTGATTTATTGTACTGATTTATGCACTTTTTGGACTAACTTAGTCACTTACTGCACTGCAAACACACAAAATATTACCAAGTAATTTGAGTTCAGTTTCTAGTGCAAATACCTTAAGTTTCTTTCACTTGACAATATATTTTTTCCATGTTATAAGTGAAATAATCTGTATTTTTCATCAATATTAAGAAATTATTTACTAAAACAAGCTCCTTTACCTTTGCTTAAAAGCTAGACATGAGTTAGTTTTGTTTTATTTCAAATATTTACACTAGAAACTAAACTAAAAATACTGGATTAGATCTTGTGTTTTTGCAGTGTTGAAATAGTTTATACTAATCTCGACAGTTCTAGATAATTAAAGGTCAATTAAAGCAATTAAAGCAGCATCAATAGTAAAACACACCAAAAAAAGTAAAATAATATTTTAAAAAAAACAATAATTTTTTCACATTATAAGTGAAACTAGTACTTTTTTGTCAACATTAAGGAATTATTTACTTGAAATAAAATTCTATATGTTGCAGAAAAGTTACTTGTAAGTTAGTTTTGTGTTATTTAAAGTACTAAGATTTTTACCCTAGAAACTAGACTAAAAATATTCTGTTAGATTTTGTTGTTTTTTTTCAGTGAAACATCAGAAAATGACTAACTGGATATTTTTGCTCTGTTTAATGTGGCGTCAGTGTAAAATAAACACTACCAGCTTCTGAAAACTATAACATTATAATGCAAAAATCATATAAAATACTGTTTGGATTAATGTTTAAAGAGCAACGTTGACATGTCTTTGCACATTTTTAAATAAATGTGTCTTACCAGAATACTTTATCGGGTTTTTCCCTCTATCTATTAAAATATTCCTGCCTCCAGAACATTGCTTTTCTTCTTCCTCTTCACTCGACCACTGGCAGATAATTTATAATTAAAGCCTGTTTTATAAGACTTTTGAGCTTCATTGAAGCACAAATTTAATCTTTGCTGCTAAAAGCACAAAGTAAGCTGAAAGAAATGACCATTACCGTTCAGAAATGGAGGTAATTTACATTAAATTCTTCATCTGAAAGACTCATGTTAGATCCTGTTTAACGGCATTTCAATTATTCTGACGAGTTTGCACAATTTTACAATTTAGATTTATGTAACTAAAGTGGCTCTCAGACCAAAAGTCTAAATAAAGAATCAGTAATCAGTTATTGGACAGGCGCAGTTGAGTTTCTTTGTTTCTGATGGAAACTGTTGATGAACGAAGCAACGAAAGATGATTTTAGTAATTGATTATTCTGAGAATCATTTCCCCACTTATTTTGTACGAAATTAGAAAGTCTTTCTTTAAAATAAGAAAATTACATGTTTTTTTTCCACCTAAAATGCCATAATGTAACATTGTTTTATTGAACGTTTGGTCATCTGCAACAAAGGATGCATCTGCAGATAAAATTTATATAAATAATTTAGATTAATCGTTTCAATTACAGGTTCAGCTCCTCAAATTCAAATGTAAAAGTAATTTATTGATCCCAACAGGGAATAAATAAATAAATAAATGTGTCACTTTTCACAGGGAGGAGAAAATATTCACTCTTTCTGTGTACTAGCGCTGACTGTGCTGAATTATTCCTGCATTTTCTTATTTTATGGTTTTCGACTCGTTCTAATCATGATTTACCGTTGTCGACACATTAATGCAAATAATATTCAAGTTTTTACGTTGCATGATTGAGAAACGTAAGAAAAAAAAAAGAGATATTTTTAATTTAATTGTATGTAAACAGCTTTGTATTTCTGTTTCTGCTGATTTGATTTTAGATGCTCGGCTTTTGTATAAAAACTGGTTTTGTGATAAATAAAACAAACATTTAATGTGTTGCAGCAATAAAATCAGTTTTCTCATCTAGAAGCTAAAAAGAATCTTAGCCTTGGAAAATTGTTGAACTTTTAGGAAAGAAAATAAATCACTTTTTTAGCATAAAGAAAGTTAAATTACAGATAAAATCATAGAAATTTGAGACATTTCTGATTAATATCTTTAAATGTTTTTCACCTAAAACCAAACATGTAGTGGAAATATATAAGATCTTGAATTCTCTAGAGAATCTCATCATTTCCACTCCTTCCTTTCCTGTTTGTTTTCTGTGAAAATGCGGCGTGTTATTAACTCGCCAATATTCATGACTCCTGCCCAGGCATATAAACTGATCATTAGCCACAGCGCTAAACGCTCAGGACAGGACCGCTCCATTTCCCCAGTTAAGTCTCCATTTCCCTGCAGGCACCACAGAAACTCTCATCTTCCCTCCCTTTCCTTCAGGTTTGGTTCGGTTTTGTTGTTGACACAAAACAATCACTAAACCTGCTGCTAATTAATGCTGCTTAAGGAGCAAAGCAGGGATATCCTGCTGGAAAAACAACAATAATAATAATTAGAATATTTATTCAATTATCCCAATAGGGTCTGAAAGATATAAACTCCCCGAAAAAGAGATTTTACATAAATACAAATTGGATAAAACGTAAGATTCTTTCAAGGTTTTTGTAAATTTCTCATATCTTAAAGTTTTTCCCCAAAGAAATTTTAAACTAAAAAGAAAATGTCAGTTTAGACCAATTATTAATTTACTCTGTAGGAAAAAACAGAAATATAAAGCAAAACTTTGTTGAAAAAAAGAGCAAATTCTTAAAATTTATACAAAGTGCAATTGTACAATGAAAAAAGAGCAAATTTAAAAGAGTCAGAAATTATTTCTGAAATTTTCTAGAAAAGACAAGAAAAATTTCTGAGGACCAAAAATCTATAATTTGCGAGGAAATAAAGACATTTTGAGTTTGATCTCAGAATTTTCAAAAGTTGAAAATGTTCAAATTTTGTCAATTTTCTGAGTTTCAAAAGTATAAAAAATTCAACTGTTGAACTAAAAAAAATCCATGTATTTTCTAGAACATAAGATTTTATTTGTTTTATTTCTCATCAATTTTTTGAACTCTTCCGACTCAGAAATATTTCCTAAAAAAGTTTCCTACATTAATCGTAAGATTTTTCCCGTTTTTGGCAGAAATTTACTCTCCTTTTTTTCCTGCCTTGATGAATATCCCTTTCTAATATGCTGCTGCTTCACCGTGACTCTGAGGATAAATCAGTAAAACCACAAAATGCTAAAATAAAAAAGGTATGGAGAAAATGTTAATTCGTGCATCCAAAACTAAACAAAAAAATAATAACCTTGATTACTGTTTCTAATTCAGAAACAGTAATAATGTTCTTATTCACATAAAAACTAAAAGACAGCAGTAGTGCCTAATTATCAGTAGAATAAGAGGGAAAACTATGAAACCTTTAACATTTTTATCTGTTTTTAGACTCTGCCATGTGAAGTACCCACATATTTTACATGCAGAAAATAAAATTAAAAATCTAAAAATTTAACATTATATATTAGGAGATGCAACATCCTTCAGTTTAACATCTGTAATCCATTTTCAGCTTTCTGGCTGAGCTGAAACATTTTTCTTTGTCATAAATTTAGTCTGGAAACAACTATCTTTGCTTCAAATATGACATTTCAAAATTGGTTGTTTGAGGTTTTAATGCCTAAATTATTCAAACTCTGAACAAAAAGGCTTTGAAAAGCATAAAAACAGATAGACTGATGTAAGATGTAATCAAATGATGTCAGTTTGTCATTTAGAGGAGTTGGAAGACAAAATGACGAGGTAACAATAAAAATGCGTTGTGTCCCGGTTCGCCACATGAGGGCGCTGTTACACAAACATACATAAACACGTAATTGCTTTGATAAATCAGAGAAAACCTGCGACGTTTCAATGACGTGGCGCTGATATATACAAAGCTTTCACAAAGCTCAGCCATTCATTTCAGTTTGAGCTGCCTCGCAGCCTTTCAACCTCTGAAATAAAAAGAGTTTTTTCCCTTTTCTTGCCGTTGAAGTGAGAAATGCGGCTCATATGGGCCATCAGGTTCCGTCTCCTCAGCCGGATCCCGGATCTGACATTTCCTCTACGTCTCTGCTTTGTATCGCTTTGACATTTGAAAATAAAAAAACAACAACAAACAAACATGATACTGATTGCTCAAGCGCACAGATAAGACGGAAGAACTGATCCAAATCGCAGGCCGCTGTTTCCATGGCAACGTCAGTGTTGACAACACGGTGGGGAGTTTGTTGTTGTTGTTGTTGTTGTTTTATGGCTCTTCATTCTGAATTTTCATAAGAGAAACAAAGTTAAATGAAAGAATCTTTTTTGCTTTTTTAAAAATCAGTTAGAGAAAATCATATTATTCTCCGCCGATTTTAAATGTGTTTAAATGCAATTTTTATTATTAATTTATTGAATATTGAGCAACATTTCAGTGTAAGCATTTTGAAAATTTTATCTAGGAACAAATTAGAGATCAGATTTGTTTTCTGTTGAGCTTTGAAAGCTGTAGAAAATCACTCAAAAACAGTATTTAAGTATTTAAAGAGAAATTAATGTAATATTGATCCAGATTTCTAACTAAATACAGCAAATAATTTTTAAAGTTACTTTTACTTATGTATCTTTTTATGTATGGCACTATGCACAATGAGAGGAGCCACTGTAAAAAAATATAATAAAAATAGATGTATTATTTGTACTGAAGGAGTTTTATTGCTGTCAGTATGAATTATAATAAAATGTTTATTTTTGTCTAAACTGTCGTTTAATATGAGGCAGATAATTAGTGAAAATAAAAACTAGCTTCTGTTTCTTCTTCCAGTGAAATTTAGAAACAACCAATCAGAGGCAGGAGGCGGGTCTTACTGCTGTCAATCACCCTGCTGTCGCCCCCTTTGCTCGCTGCTATGCTGCAGCTAGCATAGCCGATTGCAAATGCTAAAGCCAGTTAGCGTAGCCACCGATGGCATGGATAAACGGTAAGTTGTTTCTCTGGTGTCAGCATGTTGAGCAGCGAGTACATGAGGATGATTGACAGCACAAAGACCCGCCTCCTGGCTCTGATTGGTTGCTCTTGGTCCATTTTTTCAGATTATTCAGAGAGGAAATGGAGGAGATGGATTTTTTCACAGATTATCTCATATTAAACCGTCACAACATGGTGATAAATTTAACATAATATTTTTTATAAAAGTTACAAACTTTAAGCTCTTTAAGCAAAATACTGCTGAACAGTTTGGGAGAAAATACCAAAAATAACAATATCAAATAAAATCCAAAACATACTTTTTTTCTTTCTTTCTTGAAAGTTTTTTATTGACAGAAACTGATTTGGAAAAATTTTATTTTGTTATTTTTCATAACTTATATAAATTATTGTCATTTCCATCTGCAGAACACCAAACTGTCCACTCACCTTTACATTTGGCTCTGTGTGATTGTGTAATTTTTAAATATTAAATGATAACCTGATCAGTTATTTGACTTTTTACCAAATATGTTTTTACTCCTACTTGAGTAATTTCTTGGTTGGCGACTTTATACTTGACTACAACTTTTAAAAAACACACATTTGGGGAAACGATGAGATTTTATTTTTGTCTTGGACAAACTGCAGCTGTAGTTTTGGCTCGTATATAATTGGTGGTGAGATTTATCAAAGAGTAACTGTTCGTCTGCATGTGGTTAACAGAAGAGTCGCCCTTGGCTCTAAAGCTGTAATTAACGGTTCCGATGATTGAATCTAAAATATGATTAGTGTGAAACAACGGCTCCTCAGAGGCAGCAGCACTTTCTCCAAGGGTTCATTTCGTCCTCTCCAAGTTCGCTCTCCATCATCTGATTGCACCTTTTAGGATTTTATTCATGAGAAAGGAACAGATTTACTCAGTGATACCTTTTGAAATATGCTCTAAACTTCCAGAAGAGGCTTGGCTGAATCATCCGCTTCAGCTCCGACCTGAGAAATAAAGTTTTGTGCCCAATAAATGAAGCAAAAAGTAAATAAAATACATTCACATCAACTAAATATGTGGATTAGTCAGGTTGGTTTAGTTTTTTCCTCTTAATTCATGAAATCATTATTGTAAACTAAATATCTAGATCCAAACTAAATATTAATTTTCCAAGATTGCAAAGTAAATATTAAGTTTGAAGATAAATATTTGACAAATATGCTAATTTGTTTTTCTTCTATTAAAGGCTAAATAACCCAAGTTATTGTAGAAATTTAAAAAAAGCTAAAACAGATTAATATTATTTTGAGGCTGTTTGAGAAGCTTTAAAATCATATATTTAGCCTTGAACCGTTTCACTTTTTCTGTGCACATTCCTTTAATAATCATCAATTATAGTTTGTTTTAAAATGAAAAACATGAACAAACCGATGAAAAGTTATTTGATCTTGTGCATAATTAGTTGTGTTTTTAAGTTCCCAGCCACTTTCATTATCCTGTGAGCTTCAGATCACAGCTGGCATCTGGACACACAAACATCTGCTGGAGCTTCTCCTCTGCATCCAATCAACAGGGCACAGATGCTGCTCGTCAACCGCGTCACTCTCACAGAAGGTTTCTCTTCAAATGTACATTTTCTGCTTCGTGATAAGCTTGTTAAACCTCATTGTTCCAAAGCGTTACTGGCAGAACGACTGGCAATAAAAACGACCATGTGGGACCAATCAATGCTTGGCTACTTTGATTCCCTTCTGCAAACAAACCAGATTTCACGTGGTTTGCTTTCGTCAATATTCCTGACCCGAATACCGTGCTGTACTTCCACACCACCCATGTCGATACACAGATTCATTACAGACGGTGAAGAGCTGCTAATCTATAATGCTATTTTCAGAAAGAAGAACTGAATGAGAGAGGCAATGAGATGTTTAGCTATCAGATGCTGACCTCTTTGTGATTTCATTGTGCGCCGTGTTGTGGCAGCAAAAGTGTGTCACCCTACAACAGCTTGGGCGCACAGTCGGACGCCGGGGCAACTGGGGCGGACAATTAAAGTTGGGCAAAGCCAGAGGACAGGAAACCATTGGTCGGGGTCTGGCATGGTTAAATTGCTCGTGTCTATTTCAGACGATGGTCTCAGGCTCCAGTCTGTGCAGAAAGGATCACAGAAGGTTTTTCAAAGTAAGAGAAGGAAGGTGATAAACATGGCCACCTTGAGGCGACAACCGAGATCCAGAACAGGTTCGACTCGACAGGATCGGGGATCGTGCTCTTCAACTGCGTCTTGTCCAGTCTTTTCTGGAGCCTACAGCGACCAGGAGGACGAGTGTCCACTGCGCCGTCAGTCCTCCCCGGTCCTAAAGGGCTCTCTTTCCAGTCTTCATAGTGCATCCAGTCCAAGTTCAAAAGGCTCCTTCTCTAGCCTTCAAGGATCCATTGCATGTCTACAAGGATCTTTGCCAAGTCTTCAGGGATCCTTGCCTAGCCTCCAAGGCTCGCTACCCAACCTTAGGAGATCGATTTCTCAGCTAAAGAGGCGGTCGCTGGGCAGTCTGGAGAACTCCAGCCCCAGAGAGTGGACTGCAAGTCTCCAAAGTTGCAATAGTAGTTCAAGTGACGAAGATGGCAGCTGGGATACCAATAGCTGGAGTTCAGGGGCCACCTGCCTCTTACGGACGCCCATCAGTCAAGAAAGCAGCAAAGTTTCGAGGGAATCGGACTGTAAAAGTTTCCCCGCTGACCAGACGTCGTCTAGCGCCAAAGCTGAGGACGAAATAATTTACCAGAACATTGTTTTTTCACGTAAAACCGAAAGCAAAACAGAATCCACTACGGCAAGGGTTGTGCAACAAAAAGACACCTCTTCGTGCCCCAGTAAGAACGCCTCTACAGTTTCGCCACCTCAGCAAGATGAAAAGGCAGCGGACAGGCGTAAATTCTCCCAGTTTCTGAACGAAGTGACCTACAGGGTGTTGAAAACTAACGGCGAGTCTCCTCAACAACCGCCCACGCCTCTTCATCCTGACAAAACTCTGCCAACGCCAGCAGTGGCTCGGCTGCCCCTTTACCCCGACCCCATGAATCCTCCACCACTATCTACATCGGCCACAAACTTGTGGTTCAGCCCTACCAGCTGTAACCTTCAAACCATCAGGGAGTACGACTCCATCCACCAGTGGAGCAAGACACTTCCTAGCTGCAAAATCTTGGAGCCTGAGGAAGTGCTAAGGAAATTAAAGAGTGAAGGTCTCCCCAAACCAGAGCATCGTGTAAAGATATGTACAAAGATCCAGACGCAGCCGACCACTGGGAGGTTTTATCTGGAGACAGACATTGACAGAGTGAGGCGGCTGGATGAGCTTGTCGCTAATGGCACCCTGGGGAGAGAAAAGAGCCCCAACAGTTTGGAGAAAGGAAAGGAGCGGGGAAACCGGATTCCATGGGAGAGAAACGGAGGGTCGGGATCAGAGAAAGACAGGAAGGAAAGAGAGAAGAGAAAAGATTACCCCTGGGAGCGAGATCGAGGAGGAGAGAAAGGCAAACAAAGTGATAAAGAGAGAGAAAAACCTTCCTGGGAGCAAAACCAAAAGGCGGAAAGAGGGAGAGAAAAGGACAAGAAAGCAGGATTTCCAAGTTATGAGCAGCGTCCGTGTCGGCCATGTCCGGTTTTCAGCTGGCCAGAAGGATTTCCCAGAGTCTCCTACAGGTCTGCGTCACTGCCCAGGCCTGTGAATGTCTCTGTGAGTACATCCAGATAACCGATCGATTGGTTTAAGATATCAGCAACTCCTGTCTGAGGTCGACACGTTTTAGTCGAGTTCAGTCAAGTTTACTGGCCCAGCACACGTTGGCAAAAAGGCAATTCGAAATGTTTTACACCATAAAAACGTCAGAGGTGGGCAGAATACGCCAAAATTTTACTCAAGAGTAGCGATACTTCAAAATAAAATTACTCAAAACCAGATCCAACTCTGGTCACCATTACAATTAGTCCAAATCATCAATACACATCAGATGTATTGATCAATGCTAATATTACTAATCGGTTTTTTGGTCTGGACTTAAATGAGCTCAGTGTTTTGCAGTAGAGTCGGGGGCGTGGACAGCAGCAACTTATTTGGATTTAAAGTGACAGAGGCCCTAAAAAGGCTCATTCTGACAGAAGCTCAGGAGTAAAAGCTAATCATTTTGAGCAAAAACAATTAAATTAACATATTTATCATAATTTATAGACCGGTAGAAAAGGTAAAAAAAACCAGCAGTGGAATCAAATCATTGGACAAGCACACCACACCTTTCAGATTTTTATAATTAAAACATTTTGTAAAACATTACAATTAGCTAATGAAATACATTACAGTGCTCTGTGTATGAGATGTCAGTAATGCTAAAGTAACAATTTAACAGAAATGTTCAGATCTAGGGCAACAAAATTACACAAATTTGGCCTGTAGACGCAGAGATTTAGTTTGTAATCAATAAAATTATTAACATAATTTACTTACACAGGAAAATGTAAAGTAAAACGCAAAGTATTTATCTTTTTATAACCAAGAGACTTTTACTAAAAGCCAACTTTGCTTTTCATTAAAATTAGCTTGTATTCTTTATTAAACTTGTCCAAATGCAGCAAACATTTTGAAACGAAATGTTCTTATTACTGAAAATAGATTTATTCAACTGAGCCCAAAAGAAACGCAAAACTGTTTTTCTTTCAATCCAGCAAAAAACATGCAGAACTAGGGTCGTAAAAAGAAGTCAATTTCTGCCAAAAAATTTTCAAAATTTTGAGAGGAATCTAAAAAAATTTCTATAAAAAAACAAAAAAAGAAAAAAACAGGAAAATTTTGTGGGAAAAAAAAACCCAACTAATTTTTAGAACAATTACCGTAATACACTGTCGTAAAAATCCCTTTCAAATTTTGGATCTAAAATAAATATCATTCTTCTTTATTACATTCATTTAAGGTTGATTTTTTTTGGGAGTCATTGCAAACATTTGGACCCTGTTAAAAGCAAATAAAACATTCAGAGGTGATGAATGCGTTTTCTTTTCACAGTTCGCTGCTTCCATTTTTTCAGGCTTGCCCTCTGCAGAGGGAGGCTGGATGGAGGGATGGATGGAGGGGGGATTACTCTGCTGTCTCATTCAGTGGCTGTATGAGTCATCCTGCTGTATCATTCACTATGTTTGTAGCACCCACACAGCGGCTCGGCTACACACGCTCTCCCCGTTCCCATAAAATGTATGTTCCTGCTGCGTACCTGTGACATTTATTAATACGCCTTCCTGATTCCTCCACATTAAACCCCAGGGGCTGGCTGGAGCCGTGCCTGCACACAAACACCTGCAGCGTTCTCCAAAAACACACAGAAATCTGGTTTTATCATTCATATGTGGATTCTGCTCCAGAAATACTAAATATTTTAGCCGTCTTTAAATCTTTCTGTCATGCATAATGCATGGCCACAAACACGACTTGCTTTCCAGTTTTCCTTGCTTTTATGTAATGTTGCTTTCATGCAGGGTGACACTTATAAATCTTTACAATAGATGGCTGATAAATATGTGAGTCATTCATTTACAAACACTTTATAAATCATCAATAACTGTTTATTATGCATTAATTAAAGAAACAAAATCTATAGGATTCTTGAGCCAAATCTGCCGTTATGCTAAACATTTAGCATTTCAAATATTGTGGCTATAATATGTCACAATGTGCATATAATCTATGCTAATTTAGCATATAATCTCCTTCTCCGCTTTATTTAATGCATAATAAACAATTATTAATAGGGATGGACGGTACATCGGCACCAACATCGGTATCGGCCGATATTTGTCATATTTTAAAATATCGGTTTGGTAAATAAAACCGAATTATTTTCATCTTGTTGCCTTCTGATATATGTCAAAAGTGGTGAAATATATAAAATATTGGTCAATATTGGTAACTGGCTATAAGAGCAATATTAAAATTGGATATCGGCCCTGAAAATTGGATTTCAGATCGGTGCATCCTCAGTTATTAATGATTTATAAAGCATTCATAGATCAATTAATGATATTTCTTTAATTATTTATTAGCTACAGGGTTTTAAATACAACCTTGGATCAGCGTATTGTGTTTGGACACTTGGAATCCAAGCTTGCTTACCTTTTCACTTATTTTCCTTTAGTTTTCTTTTGTTTTTCTGCGTTTCCAATAAGTAAATAAACCCTAATCGATCACCTTTGGGTACTTTCTCTCTGCATCTGCAGCACAGCATAAACATATATTTTCTTCTGCTCTGTTCCCCTCTCTCTTCCGTACAGAGAGTGTAAAATAATGGATATATTTGTTTGCTGAGGCGCAGAGACCCTTTAAACAGCAGATAAATCTGCCTGATAAATGCACGCAATCATTTCATCCCGTTTTCTCCTCCTCCTCCCAGGAATCTGATGGAGAGATGCGGCACGACAAGAGGTAAGCCACTTCCACTTTTACCTCCTCCCTCCATCACTCCCACAACTCCTCCTCCTCCATTCAATTCGCGGCTCTACCTCTCTCTCCGTTTTTTCCTCTCCACCGAGTCTCCAGTCAGAATTGGAGGAGTCTTTGTTTTTTGTTTTTTTTTCTAAATGCAATAAGCTCCGAGGAGGGATCCACAGACACATGATTTTTGTGATCTTATCGTTCCGAAAATGAGGCGAAAAGCTGCTAAGCGGTAAGGCTGTGATCCGGTCATGACTGAGTGTAGTTGCTGTGTCACATAATGATTGTTTGGAGCGCGGTTCTTGTGCTGTCCATGTGTTGCATAGCCACAGAGCGCCTGCAGAGACGCAAGCGGTGCTACGATGACGGCAGGATGGGGAGTAAATTGAATTTAACTGCTTGTAAGTCACTGCAGCAAAAACAGCTGACGGTTAGTTTCACTTGCAGCAAATTTTACGCTTATTTATTCAGTTATTCAATTATTTGTCATCTGTTGTCATTAGGATTTTATTAGTGTTCCTCAATTAGCTGCTGTATTGACGGGGAAGATGATATCACAGAGAGCCAATTACAGCTCAACAAGCACATCGTGAGGAGGAAATAAAGTAAAAAAGTTCCTCTCATTATGACCGACTCCTCACCTGCTGCAGACTAAATAATTATTTAGTTCAAAACTGTGGCATTTGGGTGTGAATGAGAGCTAAATATCCAGTTTTCAAAGCTTGTAAATTTAACTGTAACTTGGTAAAATATTTAGTTTGCATCTAAATATTTAGAATGTGAAACTTGCAACTTAAATATTTAGTTTTAAATTATGACATTTATGATTAGTTTGGAGATAAATATCTAGTTTTTAAACTGAGAACAGCTTGTAAAAAATTTGTTTGGTAACCAGATATTTAATTTGTGAGATAAAAAATTACCTTGGCAATTAAATATTTAGTTTAAATCTGTGGCATTTCTCTATGGATAAGAACTAAATATTTAGCAACTAGATATTTAGTTTGTAAGAGAAATATTTAACTTGATGGCTAAATATTAGTTTCCATCTAAATATTTAGATTGTAAATAAACTGTTACGCTTGCTAATTAAATATTTTGTTTGAAACTGTGGCATTTATATGTAGATGAGAGCTAAATATTTAGCTTGGTAAGGAGATATTTAGTTTTTAAGCAAAATATTTAATTGTAGGTAATATTTAGCTCGCTAATTAAATATTCAGTTTGAAATTGTGGTAGTTGTATATGAAGGTTTTTTGTTATATTTTCTCATATAATTCAAAAACATAAAAAGTTACTAAATATTATTGTCTAGTTTTTAGTGAAAATATCTAAATTAATAATAACTAAATTACTCAGCAAGATACAGTTGCTTGTTTAAGTCAATAATCATTAAATATCAATTAAAAACGTACTAGTTATGTTGTTTTTTTTCCTCTTGTAACATGGAAAATGTTTTCTATGTATTGTTTTCAAAATGTCCTCCATTTTTAAAAACCCTGCTTTGCTGTTTTTAGTTCATTATTGGTCAATAAATGGCAAACTGTTATTGACTTCATTCATTTTAAGGACGTATTAACATAAAACAAGCTCCTATATGCTGATGAAATGTTTGTTATAACTTAGTTTTGTCTTATTTCAAGTGTACTCAGATATTTAGACTTTGCAGTGTGTTTTCTGATCTACTAAAAACTCAAGTTCCAAAATATAATTCAAAAATACTTCACTGACCCTGAAGGGAAACTAAATATAAAGTCAGATTCTTCAGTGATTGTAGAAAGATTCGTCGTAGCAGTCTGTATTACAGCGAATCTGAAGAAGCCTCTGACTGAAGACACTGTTTTCCTATCAAAGTTAAAAAGCTTAAATGGTTTTAAAACTTTTCTAAGACAGTAAAGCAGGTAAAATAACTTCCATAAAATGTTTTACCTACTTTATTAAAACCGGCAAAACCTTTAAGGCGTCACAAACCCACCATTTGAGGAAACTGCCTAAAGTGTCTTTGTTTATCCGTCTGCAGGCTTTCGCTAAGCCAGGCACGTAGCCCACAGCAGCAGATGCTCTGTGAAGTCTCCCTTCAGGTTCGCCTGGAGCAGTTTACCTCCTCCTTGCTCTTTCATTCTCCTGCCTAATTATTTCCAAGACAGGAAGATTGGAGATTTACCTCTGTAGCATCCGAAACGGGTTTCTGAACGACCCGTGTTGGAGAAAACTCCACAGATTTTGGATGTTTTTGTTTCTTTTCTCCAGCATGTGAGAGAGAACAGGCACCAGCGTTTGAAGTTTTTAAAATTATTTTTATTTTGACTTGTTTAGTCGCCCTCATCACTCCAGCAACTGTTCTTGATTGACATTAATGTAAAAGTTACACAGTAAAAAAATAACAATAATAATTTGGTTTGTTTAGCCTATCGAAGAAAAAATTTAATTGTTTGAGCTCAAAACTAACTAACCAGATTTAGGTCCGAAATTTAGTTTCTAAACTAAATATTTAGTTTTAAAATTAAATGTTTAGTTTGTAAATTGAATCTTTAGTTTGGAAACTAAATATTTGATAAAGAAGAAAATTAGTTCCCAAATAAATATTTAATATGGAGCTGATATTTAGTTTTCAAACTAAATATTTAGTACCAAAATACTTATTTTCCAACCTAAATATTTTATTCAGACCTAAATATTTAGCTTGTATCTAAATATTTAGCTATAAAGGTAAATTTCATACATATTAAATATTCAGCTAAATATTTAACTCACACCTAAATATTTAGTTCGACATGAAATATTTATTATCCAAGCTAAGCCTTTAGTTTCCAAACTAAATATTTAGCTAAATCTGTAGTAAACCAGCTAAATATTTATCTTGTTTCACTAAATATAATTTCCTGTAAGCTGCCTGTTGATGTCAGAGGGTCGGGTATCAGCTGGAGCGGCGCTTTGGGTCGGTTCAGAAACAATCAGAACCAAAACAGTTAAGAACCTCGCAATCCTAAAACAAAGTTAAAAAAAAAAAAAAAAAAAGATTAGTGAATTTAGAGTTTTACAAAGTTTCAATGTTTTTATTTTTTAAGCAAACTTACTGTAAACTAGAACCATGTTGTCATGGCAACGACCCGGTTCTTTGAGCCTCTCCTTCAGATGATCCAAAAACGGAAACCGATTTGCTCACACTTTGAATTTAAAGCAGAAACATACAGGATGAGTCGTTTGTCTCCTATATTTACTGCAGTTTTAAACATTAAGAAGAGCTGCAGTGTTAAGATGAAGAGCTAAATCATTAAAAAATATGTTTCATCAGTGCCTTCTCTGATTAAACATTTAAGGAAGAGGCTGTTATTAGGAAAAATTCATTCTTTTGTTTTTCAGATCTTAACTTGAATGAATGAGCACGGTTAGAAATGTTTATTTTTATTTAATTGCGACTTTTGATCGTCTAATTCTGTTAGTTTTAATTGGTTTGTAGAGCGGGTTTGCTAGTTTTTATTAGTTAAATATGATTTTGTTTCAGCTCTATTTTATTAGTTATAGTAGTTGTTTTAGTTTTACATACTTTGGTTCATTCTTAGGTGGAGAATTCAAAAAGGAGAAAGTATTGCGATTATCTATTGATCGATTACGCAACAGAAGATACAATTTTCAAAAAAATTATTGAATTATTGTTTAATTGGCTGCTGATTAGTTTAATTAGCCGACTTCTCATGAGGAGGGAAATAATTTTATAAAAGGCTAATAAATAAATTAATGAATGCAAAACAAATGTTATTATATCCATAATTTCTGTATGTTTTAGTCAGTTTTATAAAAGCATGACAGGCCCAGTTAGTCTTAGTCTTTCCTTATTAATAACCATTTTATAAATATCAGTTTTCATCATTTTTTTTCATTTACGTTTTCTGCATTAAGCTTGTGAATAAGTTGGTTCAGTCAGTTTTATTTTGAAGGTTTCGAGGGAAGCTTTAACTTCCTGTCTCACGTCTTACACCGCAAAAACAAAGTTTTTCCAAGTATTCTTGGTCTAGTTTCTAGCGCTAATATCTTAGTTCACTTGGAATAAGACAAAACTAACAAGTAACTTTTCAGAAAGACATAAGCGCTTCTTTTAAGTCAATATCTAAATGTCTATTATGGCTTGTTGACTTAAAACAAGCTTTTATTTTTAGACAAAAAGTTACTTGGCCGTTATTTTGAGTTTCAGACATTTGCACTAGAAACTAAACCAAAATTACTTGGTGAAAATTTGTATTTTTGCTGTGTGGTTTCTGAATAATAAAACCACAAAGAAGCACGTGTCTCTTCCAATATATACAGTGAAAAATAGCAGCTGACCAAACATGCTGGAGCTCCACTTGGGTCGCTAGGTAACGGCTGGGCTAGGCTGGGGTTGCTAGGTAACGGCTGGGGTTGCTAGGTAAAGGCGCGGTGCCCATGGAATGCGACTCAGCGTGTTACAATAAAAATAATCAAACTTTTTCATCAATATTACGAAGTTATTTCCTTAAAACAAGCTCCTATTACGTTCTCGCATGTTTCTTTATGTACAATCGGTTTAATTACGTGGATCTGTTCCTCATGCATGCGGAGAAACATTCATAAAACATTGTGCTTATGCAGTCGGTCGTCTTGCTTTGAATTTTCTCTCCCCCTTTCTCTGCCAAATACAACAGTGCTAATTATCACCTAATGATCCCAAAAAAATGAAAAAAATAACAAAATAATCAAGGAGTTGGTAAATTTACTTCTTTGAGCAAAATCCTGTATGAATAACAGCAGAACGAGACAAAAGATAAATGCATAAAGTCGGGAGTCGTCCTGCTGTGACTCCCGCTGTGGCCTCTGGCTGCGCTCTGACCTACTCTAAAACAGCATGAAATAATCTCGCAACAGCCGTCAAAAACAACCAAAAACTACTTTTCCACATGTTTGCATGTGTTTGTATGCAGGAACAAAGATCATTATTACCTCCAGCTAATTGATGCCGTCATGTTTTATCTTATATGGATGTAAAAGCCACAATTATTTACTGTTATTTGTGCAACTTTTAAAATATTTTGTAGACCCGACTGGCCTGATTGGAGCAGGTTTTATGCAAACATCTTGATGCTAAGACATTTCATGATTTTTACAACTCCAGCTGTGTTCAAGCTTGCAGCTCATGATAATTATATATGTTTCCATATCTAAAATTAGGAAATATTTTTTAAACATTTTTATATTCAATATAAATATTTGAAGTAGCGCCACAAAATTTGTGATTTTGATTGCAAAAAATGACAAAAACCATTGAAAAATCTAACTTGTATATATGGATATTCAGACATTAAAGGTTTTAGTAGCTGCCCAAAAATTATTTTAAAATAACCTGATAGTCATTTGTAACTTTTAAATTATTTTAAAATCAAGGTTTTATTTGAACCCTTTAACATTTTTAGATTCCAAGATGTTGTGATATTTGGACATAAAGTTGAGACAAAACGTTTTTGATCAGCTCTCCTTCTTCCAAAGTGTTGATATTGCACATCAGTTGCAGTAGTTCCCCCAAGGCAGCAAATCTGGTTGATTAATCACCGTTGTTGCTCCAGTGATTTAATCCCTAGCTGTGTTTTTCTGACATGAACGGGAGGCAAACGTGTTTCTGGAGGGAAGACACGTTTTGTATCTTCCCTCCAGATAAAGCCTGAAACACGGTGAGGCGGCTGCAGCTCAGGAGGAAGAGCGGCTTTCCGATCGCTTCCATCGCAAGAGTCCCAAATCGTTGATGGGTAAAAAACCAAACCGTGCTTTGCCTCTGGTGCAAACATTGCTGCTGTGCATGTGCAGTAATTAAAAGAAAACTATTTTAAAGGTGCTGGGAACAAGGTTGGGCATTTATCATATTGTTTATCATTTATCGTGATCAATTTCTTATCAAGATAAGAATTTAGATTTATTATTTCCACAATAAATTTAAATTAATGCAGTTTAAAAGCTTTCAAAACTGTCTGTATTGTCAAGATTTATAGTTTTACCATTTTCTCCAGTGTGTGTTCAATAAAAACATTAATAATTATCAATTAATTTGATTTTTTTTTTTAATTCACCATAAGAAGGACCAAAATATAAAGTTATAATTTTAGTATTTTAAAGACCAAAATGAAAAGGATTCACATAAATGACAAAATTGGGCAAAATTATTTTCTTTCAATAAAAATTTATAAAACTTTAACAGAAATTGCAGGTGTGTTTCTGTGTCTGGTGAATTTTTGGTTAAAATTTTTGTTTTTTATTCAGAAAATCCAGAAATTTTACTCAAGTAAGATTAGCAATATTTCGTAATATAATTACTCAAGTAAAAAGTACAGCAAAGTAAAAATACTCCTAAATCGCTTCCAGTTTACTACAATTCTTACAGTAAATACACAGATATTATGAGTAGCGTGACATGGTAAGCTAGCAGAGTTAGCAACGGCGTCATTTAGCACACCGTTAGCTTATGCTAACTGATAAATCATGTTCCAGCTGAACAATACCAAACATAGAACATGTAAGGGGCATTTCCATAATCAAAATGTAGAAGTTTTCTTTAATTACAACCAAATAAATGATTGCACCCAACAAAACGCAGCTCCAGTTATCCTTCTTGTAGTAATAAGATGCTTAACTATTTACTACAGAAGCTGATGTATGAGTTCAGAGGAGATGGCACTGTGGTCATTAAAGTTTAATGCCCTTACTTGGCCTCTGTGAGCGGCGTACGTTGCAGGAAGCAGCTCCCATGCTGCAGCTTGTTCCCAGTAAATCAACATGCTAACGTCTCCCCCTTGTAACAGGGAAACGTATGTTGGCTGTTAGAGATCTTTATGCGTTTTCTCTGGCTCCTCTTACAGTATTAAGCTGCAGGTGAGGCCATTATTGAGAAACGAGAGCAAAAGCAGAGGATGTGTTATTTTAATCGTATCATTTTAACAGTGTTGTGTTTTACAGCCTTACAGCCATTTATTGTAGCCCCTGTAGAGCACGCTGTCAAATAACCGAGACAAGTTGGAAGGCATTTCAGATTAATGGGTTTACTCATATTTTCATCTGCACTGCAAATTTGTCTGAAAACTTGTGAGGAATGCTGACGAAAGGGAACAGTGATTGATTTTCAAATCCCTTGCTGTCAAAATTTGTTCCATTTGCCAAAACAACACCTCAAACACAATAATCTGTTCGTCTCTTGGAGAGCTGTGTCATTAAAGGTGACCTATTATACTTCTCTGAACAGGTTAGGATGTGTCCATGGACCATAAAAACATTTGTTACATTTATTGCACAACACCATTCTTGAATAATGTGGCCATGGCAACCCCAACTCAATGTTTACACTCCCTCTTGAAAATGGCCGCAAGCAGATGTGCAACTATACATCGTGCACTTTTAAAAAGCAGAAGTAGAGCCTCCTGCACAACTTACAAGTTGTAGTTTTGGATGATAAGTCACTGTGCAGCGCGTGCAATGGTAAAACCAGCTGACCAAATGTGCTGAAACTCAGCTTCGGCTGCTAGGTAACAGACGGAACTCAGCTTCGGTTGCTAGGTAACAGACGGAACTCAGCTTCGGTTGCTAGGTAACAGACGGAACTCAGCTTCGGTTGCTAGGTAACAGACGGAACTCAGCTTCGGCTGCTAGGTAACAGACGGAACTCAGCTTCGGTTGCTAGGTAACAGACGGAACTCAGCTTCGGTTGCTAGGACAGCCTGGGCTTCATTTGGGTTGCTACATTCTGGAGATTTTTTAACCTTGTTATTTTCCAGAAAGTAAACAACATTAACGTAATGCCATAAAACTGTCTTGGTAATTTTTGTATTTTCTTTAATGCTTGGGCTATTTTTAGAAGCAGCAGAGACCCAAATGGACGTACAAAAACATTCAAACTGTGAATTTTGCATAATAGGTCCCCTTTAAAGCCCTCACTGTACCCAGCAGGACAGCAGTAATTGTTTGCATATGAGCACACAACAATTCAGGAACTATTCCTGTCCCTTTTTTTGCTTCTTTCCTGCTGCTAGTAGATAAGAAAACAACCATAGCAACAATATTAACCACGCTTCCAGAAACAGCCATTGTTTCTTCAGCCAATGCTGAGAGGCAATTAAAAACAGTAAGAGGAGTCCTGGCTTTAGAAGTGGCAGCCAGCAACAAAGCATTTATTATGGCCTATTGTTGAACTACTAGCCTGTCTGCTCTGATAAAACATGTGAAAACATGCATAAAACAATTTCTCGGTCTGTTTTGATGCCTTGGCTCTCAAGAACACAGCTCAAATATTAAAAGCCATGAAATGTGGCAAAATGTTCTTGCGAGTGTCCCTTTCCAACCGTCTCGGCGTTTTGAGACAGAAATGAGCATCTAAAAGATGGAAATGTCACATCCCATAATGCTCAGAGAGAGTACAATGACAGGTAAAGGAAAAAAAAAGAGTGAAATAATGACTTCTGGTGTGATTTTTTAATAGTAAGGGTGACAGATTTATACATGAATGTTTTATTTAAACTTATCAAACGAGATTTTGGCATTTCTGTGTAGTAAACTAGAGCTGTACGCTGCAAAAAACTAAATCTTACCAAGTAATTTTGGTCTAGTTTATAGTGTAAATATCTTAGCAACCTTGAAATAAGGCAAAAGTAACTTACAAGTAAGTTTTTACCAAGCTATAAGAGCTTGTTTTAAGTCAATAATTTCTTCATAGTGATAGAAAAGTACTGGTTCCAAATTGCAGATTATTTCACCAACATGGGGAAAATGTGAAATAATCTACCAATTAACCCATTGAACAAAAACTCAAACATCAACTAACCTGAAATGAAAATATTAGCCTCTGAACTCTCTTATTGTTATCTTGTTTGTTTAAGAAGTCGGAGAAAATTTAATTCAGAATTACTTTATTTATCCCAATAAATCAGGGTGTCCAAAATCAACAGAACCAAAAAATGTAGAAAAAACAAATTGGGCTTAATTTAACAAATTTATTCTAAGAAAAACATTTTAGACACTTTCTTTGAAAACACTTGCTACATTGTCCAAGTTTAATAAATTAAATAAAAGCTGACTTTACATTTTCTGTTATAAAAGAATTACAATACATTTTTAATCAGCGTAATAATCTTATTTCTCTGATTAAAAATAAAACGTTCACATCTGCACCTGTGATGGATAGGCCACATTTTTATCATGCTTGAATTGCAGCTGGCGGTCTGCAGAAAATCGCTCCGAGGGCCACAAATGGCCCCCAGGCCGCACTTTGGACACCCTGCAATAAAAGGAGACTAAAAACAACCATGTAAGTTCTGGTGTGTTTTTTTTTCTTTCCACTGGTGTCTTCAGCTTTACTTAATACACTTTATAAACACCAATCCTTTGGTAAGCCAACTGCGTGCGTCTCACTTTGCAGTAATTAAACTGTCGTTTCCATGACGACCACGGTTTGAGAAATTCTCCTTTAAAATCTTAAATAAATCTGCGTTAGCTACAAGTCTCTATGCCGCTAAAGCTATGAAATCATGAGCTCGCCTCTCGATGATTAGATAACCTTCCCTATTATATAACTATCTTCCCAGCAGCTTTGAGAAAATCTGTTTTTAAGTTTATCAAACCCTGTTAAATTGTCGAAGACATGTGGCCTTCAGTTGGTTCTGTTGTGCATTCATTTTTGACAGCCATTGTGGAGCAGAGCTGCTCGCAATCCTCTTAACTAAAGTGGATTTTATCCATTTGAAAGAGCAGAGTTATTGTTCATTTGGACATTTTATCACAGGGCACTGCTCGGAAATGTGTGCGTTTTTGCACTGATGGCTGCAAGTCTCAGCAAATCTGACTTAATAAAGAGATGTGCAGCTCATAATCGCAAGTGACAGGTTATTAAGTTCTTACAGCGTGGGAGACACAAGTTCAAGCCCCAGGAGATTAGTTGTGGTGTGTAAAATAAATGAATGCAACTGCTCAGACTCTTCCAGCACAACATGTTGATTTTGAATTTATTTAGATGGAAGTATTTCCAAAATTGCTTAAAAATTGAAGATCTACCATCACAAAGACATAAAAACTAAGAGCTAGCCTTATGCTAAGTGGTTCCACTTTACTCAAGATTAGCTGCTTAGCTTTTAGATATTCTCATGGGTTTTTTTTTAGCTCATGTAAATTTAGTTTATTGACTAAATAAATCTGCTCTCCACTGAGTTTGTCTTGTGCATCAACTTCCACAGCTGCTGTGAAAAAGAGCTGCAAGCCATCCACTTAAGAAAAATGATTATTAGCCATTTGAAGGAAGTTTTTTCTTCATTGTCTTACGTTGCACCACTCACAAATGCAACGAGCCTCGATCTGGCCTTAACGAAGAGAGATGTTCACCTCACGCTTCAAAATGGCGGATTATTACGTTTTTACAGTGGAGGAGATCCAAGTTCAAGTACCAGCACAAAATAAGCTAATGCTATCAGCCAGATGATGACACGGCAACATTATGACCATGAATGTATTTAAAACAAAGATGTCTCTAAAATTATTTTTCTAAATTTATGTTTCTCTGGTGACATTTTGCCCTTATTTTTTTTTTCTTTTGGAGAGTTACGATGCGTAACCATTTCAACAAAGTGTTTGTTGTTTTTTAACAACTTTAAACAGTTGAATTTGCATCTCAAAGTCTTAAACAACTCCTGAACTACGACCCCAATTTAAAAGGAAATTAAGAGCAAGGCTTCATGGGTTCAAAGAGCAGAGAAAAAAGCAGGAAGCTCAAACCACCAAGTATCAAATCCCCTACTCCAGCATCTCTCTAATAACACAAACAAACAGATTTAAAAAGTAGCGTCAAAAACAAACGAGGTGGATTAGCAGTGTTTGCCAAAGGCTGCTGGCATCATCCAGGACATATTACTGTGGAATATCATCATCTCTGCTGCCTGGAAATTTAGCTGTTAGCATGTCATGTTAGCATCTTCAGTCTTCAGTCAGAGGCTTCCTGAGGTTTGTTGCGAGACTGACTGCTACCAGACATCAACATCTAAAATGACTCTTTGAATAAACAGTGAAGATAACATTTATCTCCCGTTTGGATGGTACTATTGAATTGAATTGAAGACAAATGCTAAAACAAATTGTCATATTGCAAAAACCAGAGTCCCCAAAAGCACTTCAACATATTTTCATGTTGGAGCAAGTAAATACTCAAGTAAGAGTAAAAAAAAGTATTTGGTAAAAAGTCTACTCAATTACTGAGAAACTGATCAAATTATCAGTCATTTAATATTTAAAAGTTACATCATCAGATGGACCAAAATATAAAGTTAAGAGGAAATTTTGGTATTTTAAAAAGGAGCAAAATGACAATAATTTATTCATGTAACAAAAAAATAACAAAATCAGGCATTTTTCTAAATCAGTTACTTTCAATAAAAAATTAATGACAAATTTAACAAAAACTGCAGCTGTGTGTCCGTCTGGTGAAGTTTTGGTTAAAATAAGTTTGTTTTTCATCCAGTGGGTAGAAAATCCAGATATACAACTCAAGAACGAGGAGAGAAATACTTTGTAATAAAATTACTCCCGTAAAGGTAATTGAGTATATGTAACTAGTTGCTACATCATGTTATTACACTGTATGTTAATTTATTTGCTTAGCTTTTAGATTTCCTTTTTATGTGTTTTCAGTTTTTCAGATTTTTTTAAAATACAAAAGACGTATATCTTTAAAAATGATCTGTAAGCAATTTCCTTAACTAAAACAGATGCTCTACATCTTTTCTCTCTCTGCAAACATCATGTCGCCTTGCAAAGGCATGTTTGCACTGAGAGCAACAAGTCTCCAGAAATCTGGCTAGATGGAGAGAGGCGTGCTCCTCACGCTCGCAAGTGACAGGTTATTAGGTTCCTACGATCCAAGTTCAGGCAGAGGAAGCAGAAACCCACATGCATTAATCACAACTGATTTATTGAGAAATAACCTCAGAGGGCAGCTGGTCAATTTCTCTGTGCCCCACAGCGTACTGCGGTTTGCTGCTGCTGCGCTAATATCCTCACAGAACACAAATCGTTCACCAATTCATTTTAAAAGTGAACATAAGACAAAAATGTTACATTTAGTTTTCATATCTTTTAAACAGGTGATGAAAGATGTTAGAAAATACGTTAAAATCTTTAATAGAAAGTGCAAATTTCAACATCTTTTTTTTTTTTGTGGTCAATTTATGCAATTGATCATCCAGCTTCAATCCGTCATACTCTGCAGACTCATGTTCTGAATGCAGATAAAATCAGTTTTTCTCCGCAAAGAATAAAATGTGCTGCTGAGTCTGTGAGACTTCAAAGCTGTTTTTCTCTGCTCTCTTGCCAGGGTCATCACAGATAGCCGGCAACTATCTGGCTCCCCAGGCAAGACTTAAAGCTTTGACTATTGGTATGCGGTTAGAATTCAAACCTCGGTTCAGCATTCAGTCGAGCAGCAGCAGCAGAAGTAACAGACGCACACACATGCAAGCTGAGGCAGAGAGAAAACTATGAAAAAGATATATATTGGCAAAACAGCCCTGAAAAGCCAGAGAAATGGATGCAAACATCCAAAACGAAGGTAAGAAAAATCGGCTTGGACCGTCATTTTAAACTTTAAACATTCTCATTGTTCATCTGCACATCTTCTATTATCCACCATCTGCTTCCAGTTAAACAAACAAATAAACCACTAATCTGATCATGGTGCTTTCTCTAACTGAAAAAGTGAGGAATCTGATGAAGTTAGGGTCATAAACAGTGGCGCCCCTAAAGGGGGGGACAAGGGGAACCAAGACCACAACTGTGAAAAAAAATCCAGCTATCTTGCTGATTCTGCTTTGTTATCTTTTCAACTGGTTGTTTTGTTCTTGTGAAGATCTGAAATAAACCTAAACCTAACAGGCAAAGCTAACAGGTGATGCCAACATGAGAAGCTAACAGGTGAAGCTAACAGGTGAAGTCAACAGGCAAAGCTAACAGCTATTTTGTTGATTCTGCATTGTTGTCTTTTCAACTGATTGTGTTGTTTTTGCAAACAATTGAAATAAACCTAAACCGAACATGTTAAGCTAACAGGCGAGGCTAGCATATGAAGCTAACAGGCGAATATAAATATTTTGCTGATTCTACTTCTTTGTCTTTAAATTTTGTTTATTTTTCTTGCGAAGGTCTGAAATAAACTTCAGCCAATATGCAGAGGTTTAATAATAAGCTAATATGTTTATTTCAGACCTTTTCTTGGGAAGCTAAGAGCCGATATATGAAGCTGTTAGCAAAACTAACATATGATGCTAATAGGCGAAGCTAACAGCTATTTTGGTAACTCTGAATTGTTGCCGTTCCATCTGATTATTTTGTTCTTACGAAGATCTGAAATAAACCTAAAGCTAGCAGGCGAGGCTAACGTGTGAAGCTAACAGTCAAAGCTAACATTTGAAGTTAACAGGTGATGCTAACTGTTGTTTTGTGGATTCTGCATCGTTTTCTTTCCATCTGACAGTTTTGTTGAAAGTCTGAAATAAAGCTGAAGCCCTTTGAATTGTCTTGATGCTGAAAATGTGCTATATAAATAAAATTACCTCACCTTACCTAACAGGTAAAGCTAAAGTGTGAAGCTAACCGAAGCTCTTAGTTGGCCGTGCAGAAACTTTGAGATGCTGTGACTCAAATATCCATCAGTTCAGCTAAAGTAAAAAATGATGCATCACTGGGTCTTCAGTTAATGTGTTTTTACTGTAAATTCTTAATTTCTTCTTACGTTTTACCATCTAGCTAAAAGTAGAAGCGCAGAAAGCTTCTGTTCTACACGTTTAGACGTCTTTGTGTCTCACCAGTGGCGTGTCTGTGGCAAAAGTCCGGTCCTCTACGTTCTGAGACTGGATTAGGCCGACGTGTAATGAAATTCAGCGCTACACCAATGGGGGATTGGGAGATGTTTGTCCTGGTCATGCCACCTCACTCTGAGTGGAACATTTTTAGTATTCTTCCTCCATCCATCTCCTCCTTCACATCTCTCTAAACCCAAACCGAGTTACATTTCATCTATACTTCACTCCCTCTGCCGTTCTTCTTCAGTCTCTGTTGTGACGATGAGATTCTCCTAACCGCCCCCTAACATCTGTTCAGCTCTTTCCACGACCACAAGGACGACCTCCGCAAGCGCCTGTCGTACACCACACACAAACTAGAGATGGTGGAGACAGAGTTCGACTCCACCCGGCAGTACCTGGAGACGGAGCTGCGGCGCGCCCAGGAGGAGCTGGAGAAATTCACAGAGAAGCTGCGCAGGTGTGTGTGTGTGTGTGTGTGTGATAACTAGATCATGTCAAATTACTGGTTGGTAGCACTAACAACATGCTTCTGTTTTAGGCCACATTTACTGGTAAAAATGTGTTTGTACTCCACGTTTACATGAAACCACAGAATGTTTTCTCTGACACAGTTTGAGAACTGGTTCCACAGTGCAATGGTTCTGAAACGTCCCGGTGTTTGTCGTCTTGTAAACAGAATAAATGGATCTTTTCTGTCAGGGAATCCCTAGCTCCTACATAGTATGACGTAAAACTTCCTACAATCCACAGAAGAAGAAACTACTGACTGCTGGTATGGCCTCACATTCCTGCTAAAATCTGAATGCTTGTTTTTTATTTACATATTTGTTAAAACTATTTATCTCATAGTTTGCTAAGAGATAAAAAAAATCTGTGGAAAAAAAAAATCAATTTCCTGCAAGTCCTCCCTAAGATACTGAAGAAATGCACCAGCTAAAAAACAACCAATCAGAGCCAAGAGGAGGGTCTTAGCGCTGTCAATCATTCTCATGTACTTCCTTAACTTAGAGTTACAGGAAAACCGTTTATCAGCCGTTGTCAGTGGCTATACTAACTAGTCTGAGAAGTCATAACATGCTACACTAGCTGCAGAAAAGAGAAATGAAAGAGAGGATGAGTGGTGATTGACAGCACTAAGACCCGCCTCTTGGCTCTGATTGGTTGATTATAGTTAGCACTGGGAGAAGGCAGAGAAGCTTGATTTTTAATGGATTATCTCTCATACCTTAATGTCACAATATAGTGACAATTTAGACAAATATGTAAAACTTTAATGTTTAGTTTAAAAATAAAATGTGCTAAATATTAATAATAATACACATCTTCAAACAAGTCGTTATCAATGTTCTTAAGCCTTATTTTAACCATATATTTATTTTAACCTTTGTTTTACCAGTATAACCTGGTCAATGGGATGTTACCAGGAAAACATGCCAAACAAAATAATTAAAATCATAAAAACTTCATGCAATAATTTGAAAGAGGTTTAAAAACACCAATTTTAGAAATTTAAACTATTTCTAGGGAGAGTTTTAAATCAGTTTCAATGACTTTTGCTAATTATTCCATAACCAAGGAGCAAGAAAAAGCTTTTATATTTTTTATTTCACTCCTGACTGGAAGGCAGACTTTTAAATAAATAATGATTTTTGCCACAAGAGCAAAGCAAAATGTTCAGCTTGAAATCAGAGCAAAAATAAAATCTGAGATGAGACCGTTACACCTTTGCAGGACATGATGTAGCATAATTTAGCTTATTAAATTAATGTTATTAAAACTCCTCTCAGTCTTATGATCTGTAATCACTCTGCAGGCTTGAATCTTGACATTTGCATTAAGCGAATTAGCACTAAAAATGTACTTTAGCTAATGATTGTATCAAAACTGGTAATCAGCTTAATTTTATTATTAATCACATTAAGCTCTGGAGCGCAGTGAAGCATTTTCTCTCTCTTTAAAGATTTCTTCTGTTTTTGCCGCAGGTGTTCTTACAATCAAGGACTTAAACATGTAATAATTACACAAAAGATTTGACTGATTACTGTTTTTTAAAGTTTTCACAAAAAACTCTTCACACAGAAGAAATTTTGACAGATTATTTGTTAAAATTTCTAATTTGAAGTAGCTTTTAGAAAAAGCAGCTAATTAGGTGAAAGGTCAAACTTTAGAGTTAATAGAAGAAAAAAAATGAAAAGGGAAGATGAATGGAAAAGAGGTATTTTTCCACCAATGTGTTAGGATCTAATTTAAATTTTTAGTCCAGGTTGTGGAATTTTAATGCCTTTAAAAGATTTATGACATTGAAAGGGGACCAATTACGCAAAATTCACATTTTAATTTTTTTTGTACTTTCATCTGCGAATCTACTGCTTCTAAAAACCCAAGACAGTTTTTGGTGATGAGTTAACAGAAAATGATCCTTTTTCAAGAACCTCCAGAATGTAAAGTCACAAATAAGCAGGAACTCCCCGTTACCTAGCAACCCAGCAGAGTTCCGCCCGTTACCTAGCAATCCTGAGCTGAGTTCCAGCACTCTTGGTCAGCTGGTTTTACTGCTGAGTTCAATGGTTCCTGGAAAAGACAAGTGTTTTGTTGTTGACTCTCGATCCAGAAACAACTTGCTGCATTCTTGCTGGTTGTGCAGGAGGCACCACTTCTGCTTTTCAGAGACGTATGTTTGTATAATTGGGAATCTGTTTGCAGCCAAAAAATTTCAGATGCGAGTGTGAACAATGATTTGGTGGGCATGACAAATCCCTAAAATAGACAGGCAGAACTGAACAGACTAAAATCTCATTATCCAAGATTAATTTTGTACAAAAAAAGTAAAAAAAAACAACATTATTTTGTATTGCCCCTAGACTTGTCCTAACCTGTTCAAGGTCACCTGTAAGCTTTGAGTTCATTTATCAGCTTGGTAAATAAACTTTAGAGCAACAAGATTAAAAGCATCAGGATAGTGAAATAGTTTAATGTTTTCTGCAGCCACAGTGAAAATCAAAAACCTGCTCTCTCAACAAACGTTCCCATTTTAGCAAAAACAAGGAGAGCGCAGATAAAAGCTGTATGAAAAACGTTCAGTCCCTATTTATTATTGACTTTTAAACTCTAGAATGGTTCTGGTTAGCTGATCACTGGCGCCGCCCTCAGCATTGCCTCTGAAGATGACAGATTTTATTTCTCCTGGCTTTACTTTGTTATGTCCAATTATAATCCTTATTCTGCCTCTCGCGCCTCTAACAGTCCTGAGTTTTATGGCTTGTTTTGTTTATGGTCTCCTGCGCCCACTCTCCCCAGATCTGTCCGCTTAATAGAGCCATAAACGGCAGTTTATATAAAACACATGAGTTAATATTATAATATGTGCTGAATAAAAAGGCGAGGTAGTAAAATAAATGCTTCGACTGTAACTATTGATCCTTTAAGTTTAATAGGAATATTGAGAGCAAGCCAGGGAACAAAAAGGCTGCACAAAAAGCAAGAAACAAAACCTTTTACTTACTTAAATGTGGTTGGAACTCATAGATGTGGGCAGAAAGAATCTCCTGTAGCTGTCTGTGTTACAGCAAATCAATAAAAGCCTCTGATTTGTAGCATTCAAATCTCATAAAGCCAAAATTTGGGTTGAGCATCTTGAACCTTTGCACAGTAATCTCCAGAGGTTTAAAACAGTCCCCATTATACTAAAGTGATGCATGGATGACATTAAAAAGCTTTTTAAAAAAACACCTATATCAATAGAAGCTGTGTTTGACCATATGGTTGCGCAATTTGGATTTATGAAAATAAACATTCTTAATGGGAACACATAAATTTAGAACAAAAAAATGTTTTTGTGCTTTATGAACTCAAAATTAGTTCATTTCGCAAAACGGAAACAGTTTTTTCGCATCACATCGATCATGTGATCAACAACCGGATGTTACTACTGGCAGAAACGCCAAAAAAGACGACAGGAAGTAGTTGGAGGATTGTGGCGGAGCTTGTTTTATAATTACTTAAACTTATTCACATGTAATTTTATTTTAATTGTGTTTTTCTTTAAATGGAAATGCTGAAGTTGCAAAATTGTGTTTTTTTATTTTTTTACAATAGTGAAAAATCAACAAAATTTTGCTAAAATAGAAGTCCAGAAATATGATGACCACATTTTTACTCACTGGTTCTGATCTGTCATCAGCTGTTTAGTAGTTAAAAATACAAAGTTTTTCCTAGTCTGTGAATACTCCATACCGATCAAATTGCACTAATGACACTTTTGTCCTAGTGAAAGAAAACTCAAAGTTAGATATTTTCTGTATCAGAGGAAGAACAGCATAGACAGGAACATATGGATGTACCTTTCTTTTGTTAATAGAAAATTTGAGATTCCAAAAAATTTATCAGGGCAAGATGATTATCAGTATTTTATATAATTTTTTTTATGAATGTTTTAGTTCATATTTTTCTTGTTCTTTATTGATTTCTCTGTTTTCTTTGGGGGGGGTTTAGGATCCAAAGTAGTTACTCGTCTCTTCAGAGGATCAACCAGGATTTAGAGGACAAGATGTGCAGGACGGTAGGAAAACTGATATTTTACAACATAAATCTCACCTTATTTAACTTTAGAAAACATTTCTGTCAAAAGGTGCAATCAAAGTCTATCGATTATATATTTAATAGATTGGTTTTGACTTTCCCTTCTTGTCTGGCTTATTGGGTTTTACATAAAAACATTTCATTGTTGCTTTTTAATGCCTGCTTTCTCTGACAGTTTTCATATCTGAAATGTTCCTCTTCATAAATAACACATTATTTTGATATAATGTGCTGAATTTTATTCAGATGGAATATAAATTGAAATTTGTAAACATAAGTTAATTGGAAATTTATGCGTTTTCTTAAGAAAATACCTCAATATTAAGCCATCTTGAATGTGTGTTGTGTTGTTTTTCTGGTATTTTCAGAAAAAAAAAGTATTTTAGTATAATTTTGAAAGGCACATCAAACATATCCATCTACTTTGGGCTGGAATTACTTCAGTCAAAAACATGAAATTGTCCAGTTACCAGGAAACCAGGAAAGTCTTAGTTTCTTTTTTCAGATTAGAGTTGCCTTGGCAGCTTTCCTTTCCTGATGTTTCATGATTGTTACGCTCACAGATGTAGCATATTTGCAGCTACATCACCACATTTGTCTCTAAACTGTGTGGAAAGTCCCAGTAAATTACCGGTTTATAACGATTCAGATTTAGACGCCCAACTCTGCCATGTGATTGGCTGATTTTCTGTTTGTAATAAAAGCCGCAGGAGTGCATAAAGTGGACAACAAAGCTGCAAGCAGCGACGACAAAAGGCCATGAATGTCATGTCTTTAATGGAGCAGCCACTGGTTTCTATTAAAATACACAAATTTGAGTTGTTATAATTAATTATTATTGTTTGGCGACTTTGACTTCCTGTCACATCAAGACTTTACTAGACAGATTTAAAGGGACAGCGCAATATTTTGGGTTCTGACTGGTTCAAGCTCAAGTTATTTTCTTTTTTAATTGGGACAATATGTATTAATGAACATTTACGATTAGAAAATCGTACTCTATTTAAGTTATTGTGCAGAAATTTGGGTCAATAATTACAAAACTACAGAACAAAAAAGAGCAACATGTTTGTAGAAGTTACGAACCGCTGGTCTAACCGAACATAATTGGGAAATAGAACATTTTTTATCAAATTTTCAGGGTGTTTTGGTTCGATTGGGGACCAAAATTGCAACATTTGTTACATTTTCAGCTGCTGCAGTCACGCTGAGTCAAACCAAGCAAACCAATTGAAAAAGCTGTTCCCCTCCTCGACTGTGGGGGCGCTGCGCCAAAAACTACTGAAGGAAATGACACAAAAACCTCTGAAGAAGACACGATCGCAATTTCCTTCTTTACAAAATGTGAACAAAAAATTTGTAATTTTGGCTTTGGTTAAAAAAAACAAACAAAAAAAATCTTACTACACTTGAAATAAAACAAGAACAACTGAGTAATTTTTCAGCAATGTATTGTTTAGAGCAAAATTCCTTAATATTAGAGAAGATGTGGAATAAAAGCTCCAACTAAGATTTCTTTAAACTGTTAACTTTTGTTGCTGAATTCACTGAGGTGGGCAGAGGTCCCAGAAATTGGGCTCAAGTCAGAGCAGAACTACTTTAACTTGGTTTTACTCAAGTAAAAGTAAACAATTGCCAAGAAATTACTCAATTATGAGTAAAAAAGTATTTGGTAAAACTTCTACTCAAGTGCTGAGTAACAGATCTAATTATAAATCATTTAATATTTAAAAATGACATTATCAGACGGACCAAAATAGAAAGTTAAGTGGAAGTTTGGTATTCTAAGTGTGAGAGAGACCAAATTTATTAGTTTATTTATTACTATATTCTGTAGGTACAGAGTGTGACAGGCTGAGATTTTGTGTGAAGGTAAATAAAACATTTTTTATCTTCGCAAAAACAGCTCCAGATCTCATCTGTGGCTGATCCCAGCAACAAAAGGATGAAAATGACAATAATTTATATAAATGTTATAGAAATAACAATAACATATTTCAAATCAACAAAAACTGCAGGTGTGTGTCTGGTGAATATTTGATTAAAACATGTTTGTTTTTCATTCAGTGGGTAGAAAATCCAGAAATTTTACTGAAGTAAAAAGAATTTTTACTTTTATTGTTACTCAAGTAAATGAGTAAATGTAACCTGTTATTAGCCCCATATCTCCCATAACTGTTACTCATCTTTAATTCAGTAAGAAAGCTGCCAGTCATGTTTGTATGAAGGTGCAACTTCACATAAAAAAAAAATCAATCTCCCAGTTTTAAGATTTGCTCAGAGGAGTAAAGAAAAAGAGTCTTATATTTGTATAGCTATTGTTCTCACACTTTAATCAATGACCCTATTAAATCTTTTCATCTGCGATTCTTTAGAAAACCCTAAAATGCCATCCAGGATTTTAAAAACTGCTAAACTAGACAGAAAAACCTAATGAGGATAAATACAAGCGCTTCACATTCTGATACAATACAGAGATTATAATAAATGATATACTCTCACAACAAATTAACATCTTTTCTGGATAACAACTGTTCTCCGCTGCATCCAAGAGATTAGAAAATCAATTCAGCTCACCTGCAGAAACACACTCATCTCTCTTACACCAATTACACGATCAAAGGTGGCTTCGTGAAATCGATGTCTGAAGTAATTGGTCTCAGCTGCTGGGCAACCTCGTCAGGAAACCGTGAGAGTTAACAGTTCGGCTCTCTGATCAGAGCAGGTGAGGCATTTTCAGCCGTTTTCCTCCCAGTTTTAAGCTCTGGACTCCCTGCATGTTTGTGTTTACGTCTGGAAATTCCGCGCATGCGTACAACGCTGCGGGGCAAAAAGGACGATTCTTTTATTTCCGCGCAGCGATTCCGTTAGCTAAGTGAAACCTGGAGATGTAAGAAATAGTAATTTAGTCCAGTGCGCCACATCAATAGGGAAAAATAACCTAGAAAATCACTATAGAACAATTAAAACCCACTATTTTATCGCTTTCTGCGTCGGCTAAGCTACACGCAGACTCGTTGTCATAGCAACAGACAACAACGCCACTTTATGTATCGAGATTCAACACAAAATAAAATAAAATAAAATAGATAAATAATCCCTCAAACATTTCCCACACTAGTAATAGATCATTCAGTCCGTTACAGTTTTATGTTTTTAGGCTCGGTGTTTATTTTTGCGATTATCAAAAAGTGATCGCTGTGTTAGCTTAGCTACCAGCTAAGCGGTGGTAGCTTAGCTACTAGCCTAGCTACCGCTGCTAGTAGCTAAGCTAACATAGGCTCTGGATTAGCCAGTTTAAACACCTGCTCTACTGATGATAGGTCAGAGTTGATAGGTCGCCTGTTTTCATTTTTTAACTGAACCAAAACACTGAATTTCCCATCACATCTACATGTTATGGTTGTCGTAGTCAAGCTAGCATAACCACTACTTCCCTCACCCTCGCATCTTTTTTCTTAGTTAAACGTTTTTCCTGATGTCGCTATCTAGTTTTCTCAGAGTAGCAAAGCACTGCGTCCCTTTTCTTTTATATATCAGGCATACTTTGAAGATGTATGCATATCAATATTAGCGTGTAATATTACACGCTAATATTAGCGTAATATTAAGCGTGTAATATTACACGCTAATATTAGCGTGTAATATTACACGCTTAATATACACACTATATTAAGCGTGTAATATTACACGCTAATATTAAGCGTGTAATATTAGCGTGTAATATTACACGCTTAATATTAGCGTGTAATATTACACGCTTAATATTAGCGTGTAATATTACACGCTTAATATTACGCTAATATTAGCGTGTAATATTACACGCTAATATTACACGCGTGTAATATTACACGCTAATATTAGCGTGTAATATTACACGCTAATATTACACGCTTAATATTAGCGTGTAATATTACACGCTAATATTACACGCTAATATTAAGCGTGTAATATTACACGCTTAATATTAGCGTGTAATATTACACGCTTAATATAGTGTGTATATTTAAATAATAGTGTAATATTTCTGTTTTCCTAACAGAAAAAAATGATGGCACATAAAGCAAGCAGTCACTTGTATAAAAATTAAATTTGTAAGAAAAAAAAGAGAGAGAGAGAAAAAACTTTAATGAGAAAGTGAAAACTGATTTCCACAAAATAAATACATTAAGGCACAAATTTATGCAAACAATCTACCAGATTGAGATCTGGGCTTTAACTAGGCCACTCCAGAACCTCCACATTGCTGTTTTCAAGACATTTTGTTCCAACTATGTCTCAAAGTGCAGCTGTGTGATATTTCTTGCTTTGTTTTATGTGAATAGACCAAAGGCTTACACAATTTTTCTTTCATTTTTTTTATCACAACGCTCCTCATGGATCATTGTGTTCTGGTGATATGAAGATGATTTTGACTTTTCAAACAGATTATGTGAAGTCCTTCATACCAGGAGACAGTAGCCTGTGAGATTTATTTCTATTTTTTACAGTCAGGCCTCACTGGGTTTGTCATTTCTTTTGATGTCATATCATGCAATGACATTTTAAGGTTAGGAACATGCGCCTTTTTTTAGAAAACAGCTTCAGAAACCAAATCAAATCTGACATTTAATCAAAAGATCTGATGGGTCAGAACTGCGGAGGTCAATTGAAAATAATAGCAAAGAATGAATTTTAATTATAAAGAGCAAAGTGAGAAATGAGAAGAAGTGACAAAATGTCTCTGAGAAAATCATCCCAGCTTTGATTGGGATGTGAGTAAAATGCATAAATTAGCATTTCTACAAATAATCACCAAGCTTTAAAAATCTAGTTTTAGTAATGCTTGGTGATTTGTTGTTGTAACATTTAGAAATTTGGAGCCTCTCTTTTCAGACACTGTTTATGCATGAATAAATTTACATTCTGGTTGTGTTTTTATCTGCTGTGTCCAAAATATATTCAGCTTTCACTTAAGAAAATGTAAAAATAAACAGAACACAGACTGTATAAACAAGAAAATATGAAAAGTAAATACTTTAATGTTGAATTTCGCACAAACAATTTATAATTAATACAATGTTGGAGCTGTACAGGCTGAGAATCATTTTTTTCTCCTATTCATTGCAATCTGTCGCAGTGTTGGTCAAAATGTGTGCAAATCATGGTGACTGAGCAAAATATATTCAAAAACTAACATTGTGAAATACATGTTTGCAATTTTCTTTAAAACTGACTTAATTTAGTTAAAATTACACTTTTCTATGGAGGAAATTGAAGCCTGTTTAGATTGTAATCGCTATAAAAAGTTGTAAAACATGGCTGCACAACAATAGGTCAAATGATGCAGAATTATGCATCCATAAAGATTAAAATTACACCTCTGCAGAGTTTGGAGAAATGTCAGAATAAAGTTGCTGTAAAAGAATCATCAGTCTGATTTACTGCTAAACATGGCAGATTTTTATGCTGGCAACCAGAGATATTTTTTCTCTTTCTGCCTTAAATGGTTGGCAGGTTTTTTCAGCAAACGTTTGGCTGATGAGGAGCAAAGGGGAGCAATCCTCCCAGCGTCAGCAAACTTACTAACATAAACAGCGCAGGGAGTCAAACTTTCCCACAGGGAAGGTTTAGAAGTGTTTGTTATGAGCCTAATTAAATTTAAGAGCATAAATGGGTGGCTAAAGATACAAAATATGTTGGAAAAATGGTAAAAGCTTTAATATTTGCTAAAAAAACAAAAGAAGAGTTACAACCATTCTGATAAAGAAAAACAAAACAAAAGCAACATAAAATTGTAGTAGAAAATGAAAATACTTCTACTAACTTGATCATTCACAACAAAAGAAAATGTGAAAGAACATATTTTTGATTTTTTTTTGTTGTTGTTGTTGAGTATAGCTGTTTTTCAGCTGACAATATAAAATTGCGCAATTTCACTGCAAAAACTACTTTTTCCCCATCAGATAGATGTAGCTGTCCAGATGCACAGATCATCAGAACACCGGTCCAAATAATTATTATTCAAAAAGAAACATAATGTGGGAAACAAACAGAAAATCTGACCAAAGAATTTTAATTGTAACATTCTGAGTCATATTCCGGCACTGCGCCGTTTCCTAGCAACCCCGGCCGAGCCCGGAACGTTACCTAGCAACCCAAGCGGTGCTCCAACACATTTGGTCGGCTGCTATTTTTCACTGTTTTGCTTTGTTGTTGACTTATTATTCAAAAGCCACCATCAAAAAAAAGTATTTTTGGTCTGTTGCAAATATTTTAGCACACTTTAGGTAAGACAAAACTAACTTACAAATAACTTTTCAGCTTGTTTTAAGTTAATCATTCCTTAAAATTGCTGAAAAAGTACTTGCTTCTTTGGCAGATTATTTCACTTATAACAAGACATTTTCCCTTTATTATAAAGTGTAATAAGACATTTGCACTAGAAACCAGACTAAGAATACTAAGATTTCCTGTTTTGCAGTGCATTTCTTGGAAGCTGAGTCTAAATCCAAAGTTTTTTCAGTAAAATCCGACGCTACATAAATGTGATATTAAACGTTTTTCCCCCTCCTCCTCCATCTTGTCCGTTGACTCGAGCTTTTGTTCTCCTCGCTGCTGTTTGCAAATCTGGTTTCTCCAGGCCACTCCAGAGTATTGTTGGTGTTTTGATTTGAAAATCCTCTTTAACAAGGTCAGAAATCTGCTTTGTTCCTTTTTCCTCTAAAATAAGAGCGTGTTTAAAATGGAGTAGCGAGTTCTGCTCTCCTCTCTGAACCAGCTCGCTCTGTAATTGCCCCTCTTGGGACTCAGGCTTCATCTATTGCCCAGTGAGGAGGCAGAATCTGCTGCAGAATAAGTGAAACAATTGAAGGTATCTTAGAAAACAAACTTCTTCTTTTGTTTTTCGTCCTGTTATATCAACAAATCTGCCCAGTCCATCACTAAAACAAAGTTCTTCAAGTTGGTTACATGAAGATTTTAATCCACTAAGTTTCAATGTAATTGCAAGAAGTACAATCAAAAGAATGAAACCAGGCTTTGACTCGTTAAAGCGTCGTGTGGTGACTAAACAAATCCCTTTTCACCCTCTGGGTCAATTGCTTGTCCAGATTTGCATATTCGTTTTCCTAGATTGCGTCGTCTTTCACGTTTGAAGCCAGCTGATAAGGATGTTTTGGTGTTTATATTTAAACAAGAGATATTTAAACAAACCCCTACCCATCACACAATACAGTACAAGATAACATTCATCATTTTAAGACTGTCCTTTGTGCCTTCCTGGAGTCAGTATGCTGTTTCTCTGGGATTATGCTCAGTAGGATCTTCACATTTTCAACATGATATATTCAAATATATACTTAAAGGTGCAGTATCATGTATTTTTCAGGCACATAATTCCATTTTGTAGCACATTTAAGTAACTATATTACCTTCAAATATGACTTTGGAATTGGGCCTCTGTCTCTTTAAGAAGCTCCTGCTCTTTCTGAAACTCCGCCTTCAGAAAGTCGTAACAACATGGCTCCTCTGTTAACCCTCTATTAACTGTGGTGAAGCATATGTGGTTCTGTGGGGTTGTTTTATTTTCCAAACTTTTAAAAAGAAAAATTAGTGAACTCTACCAGAAAACTAAAAATTAGTCATCGTTTGGAGATTTTGCAGGAAAATGATCTAAAAAAATAACCAAACCAACAAAGAAACGGCTCAACAAACATAAAACCAACCATCTTCCACAGAAATCTCAGTCCCCAGACCGACATGCAATAAAAAACCTTTGCAGTAACTTGTTTTTTGTTTATTTCTAACATGAACATTTTCGGCATTTCAGGCATTCCATACAGAGAAGCTGGTTCCCTACATGTGCCAGCGCAGATTTGCTCCACAAAAAATATACATCTAATTTTAAATCCTAACTTGATTGATTTTATTAAATCAAGACTGGATCCATCGTTAAGTAGGCGGCCCACATTGATGTAATAACAACCTGCGTTTGTCTGACCTTCAAGTTTGACCTTCAGCCGCTGGGATTATTTCTGTCTCTCTTCAAATCACCTTTGCTGTGATTGGAAGACAAGAGAGAATAAGTCAGGATGCAGAATTTTGAAGGATTTAGAGGGATTATGCAGGTAGGAGTCATCTAATATGAAATGTCAAAAAAAAAAACAAAGAGCCATTTATGTAGATTCTCATTCATCCAGGGGACACACTGCAAAAAATACAAAATCTTATCAAGTATTTTAATCTAGAATCTAGTGTAAATATATTACTACACTTCAAATGAGACATAGCTAACTTTTTAAGATGATAAGAGCTTGTTTTAGGTCAATAGTTCCTTAATATTGATGAAAAACAGCAAAGAAACTAAAATCAAGCAAATAAAATAGTGTGATATTTAATGTAGATCCAGAATTTTAAAGGGATTTTTACAACGGCGTGTTAGAGCCTTTGTAGATTAAAAAAAAGACAAAATTTCCACCAGTAACTCAGAAACTCTCTGATTAATCTAAGAAATTGTCTAGAAAAAAATTCAAAAGAAAATTCTGGACATTTGAAATTCAAAAATGTTCACTAACCTTATTATATTAGTCTAAGAATATGATTTTTTTTCTGCTAAATTTCCTTGTTTTTTCTAGAAAATGTCTGAGATTACTCTAAAAATGTCTGGCTTTTTTTTTTTTCGTAATTTACTATCAATAAATTTTGTGATTAATCTCAGAAACTTTCTAGAAAACGTGGAAATTTAGCAAAAAATATTTTTTTCGACTTTTGAAATTCAGAGATGTTCACGTCTTTGTAGAAAATGTCTGATAATAATCGAAAAATGTATTTATTTTTCTACCAAATTTTCTTGTTTTTTCAAGAAAACTTCTGAGATTATGCTCAAAATTTCAGGGGTTTTTTTTGGGGCGGGGGGTATTTACTACTTTTTCTTACTTTAATTTTGCCTGACTGCTGTATTGTGGTGTCCAGTTTTAAGTTTCTTTTGGCCTCAATTGAATAAATTTATTTTCAGTAATTAGACCAAGATTTGGGTCGTTTGTTTCAAAAAGCTTCCTATACTTAAACAAGTTTAACGAAGAATAAAAGTTGATCTGGGAGCTGCAAATTTGGCTTTTCAGTAAAAGTCTCTTCATTTTACCTTTTGTTAAAACTTGGTTATAAAAACATGAATACTTTATGTTGTACTTTATGTTTTCCTGTATAAAAAATTACACAATTTTTACCCTGATTACAAATTAAAACTCTCCATCTGCATCTATTGGGCCAAAATTTGTTTCATGTCTGAATTGCAGTTCCGTCCAAATCCTCTGAATCACAATTTAGCTCAATGAAACGGCCGCAGATGAAGCTGTGAGCAGCAGCGGTGCTCTGCACAAAGAAACGGTTGGCAGCAAACCACCACAATTAGCAGATAAACAGACATAAACAGACATTTCCCTCAGCAGCAGGTGTAGACCAAACAGAGGAAAAAGCAGAGTAAATATTGACCCATCAGCAGCTGGAGACCAAACTCACATCAGGATGCTAATGCTAATGCTAACGTTTAATGACTTAATACTGAATAAGCTACCAGAAGCTAGCAGGTTGTTTACAACCAGAAACACTAAAGGTGGGTAGAAAAGTACTAAAGTAAAACTACTTCCATATATCTTTACTCAAGTAAAAGTAAAACGTTGCCAAGAAATTACTAAAGTAAAAATAAAAAAGTATTTATTAAAAATCTACTCCAGTAACTGATCAATTTATCAATCATTTAATATTTCATTTCATTATAATCATTATAATCATTTAATTGCATAATCAGATGGACCAAAATATAAATTTAAGTGGAAATTTTGGTATTTTAAGGACCAAAATGGAAATATTAAAAAAAAAAACAATAAATATGTTTCTAAATCAATAAAAAAAACATGAAACTTTTAACAAAAACTGCAGGCGTGTGTCTGTGTCTGGTGTATTTTTGGTTAAAACATGTTTGTTTTTCATTCAGTGGGTAGAAAATCCAGAAGTTTTACTCAAATAACAGTAGAAATACTTTATAATTACTCAAGTAAAAGTAAGAAGTGCAAAACTGATCTACAAGTGAGTTTTCAGCAAGAAATAGGAGCTTAATTTAAGTAAATAAAACCTTAAAATCGATGAAAAAGTTTTAGTTATGAGTGAAATAATCTGTAAGACATTTTAACTTATAATATGATAAAAAACTGGCAGATTATTTCACTTATAACCAGAACTTTCTCCTCAATTTTAATTACATTTTTTAATTATTTTATTTACTTGAAATTAGCTCTTATGTCTTACTAAAAAGTTACTTGTAAGTTAGTTTTGTCTTATAGTTTATTTATAGCAAATTATTAAACACGTAATCAAACCAAACTAAACTGGGAATCAAGCTGTTAATATGTAAATAATGATTTTTGTAATAAAATGTACCAAAATGGGAAACCTTTAGAAAGAAAAAACGCTTCATTTCAGCGTTTCAATGAGTAAAATAAAGATCAGTCTTTGGAGATTGCTGCCGTTAATCTCAAATGCTCTCCAACAGAAGTGTTTCATTTGTCATTTTGTCTTCCTGATTTTATTTTCGCCTGCTCCCGCTGCGTCTTGTTCTCCCAGAGTAATTGATACGATATGAGCTCTGCCAAATGTAATCTTCTTTTAATTAAGTCGTGCTGGAAACGTCACTTTCAGACACTTCCTTGTTCTCATTTTTCTTTTGCTTCCTTTCATTTTTAACGTGATTTGTCATCAATGTTTTCATTATCTCAACTCTTTCATTTAACTCTTTGCAACTTTCACCTATAATCTACTCCAGGGTTGTCCAAAGTGCGGCCTGAGGGCCATTTGTGGCTCTCTGACTGATTTTGTACGGCCCCAACTGCAATGCAAAAATGATACAAATTTGGCCCGTAGATGCAGATGGAGACTTTTAATTTGTGATCAGGGTAAAAATTGTTACCAGCATAATTTTTTTTTTTTTACAATGGAAAATGAAAAGTACAACAAAAACTATTTGTGTTTTTATAACCAAGAGAATTTTACAGAAAAGCCAACTTTGATTTTCAGTAAAATCAGGAAATTTCTGCCAAAAATTTCAGAAATTTTGAGAGTAATCGCAGACATTTTCTAAAAAAGAAAAAAAAGGAAATTTGACAGAAAAAAAATCTAAGTTCTAGATTAATATAAGAAATTTTCTACAAAAAAGCATGAACATTTCTGACTTTTTGGCATTTACTCCTTTTTTTGTCAACATTTTTCCTAAAACAGAACCGTAAAAACCGCTTTCAAGTTTTGGATCTTCAATAGAAATATTTATTTTCTCCTGCATTATGTGTTTTATTTGTTATTTTCTCTCCCTTTCTGACATGACACATGCTAGCCTCTGCTAAGCGTAACCTTCTTTTAATTAAGACGTCATTTTAACTGACGTTACACTTTAGTTTTTCTTGCCCTCTTATCGTTTCTAACATGACTTTGCCGTCATTGTTTTCATTATCTCAACTCTTTCCTTTAAATCTTCCCAACTTTCATCTACAATCTACTGACTCATTCCTGTTTTTTTCTGCTTTTGTCCCCAATTCCTCCTCTGCTGTGCTTCGTCCGTCCTTTCTCTGCAGTCTCAGCACCATGAGGAGGAAAAGCGAGCGCTCAGCCGGGAAATCATTGTTCTTAACAATCACCTCATGGAGGCAAAGATCACCATCAACAAACTCAGAGAGGACAACGTGAGTAAGCGCCTCCCAGGAACTGATTTCCGCAGATTTGAGTTTTCTGAATGAAACATTTTCCACAAGTTAAAAATCCACCCAAAGCATTTTTTAGGAGGGGACAGATCTGTGTTTTCTTTGCTTCGTCAGTGATTTTTTTGGAAGCAGAAATGACAACTCTTCAAAAATCTGCTTTCTCCCTCTGACTATTGATGCTTCAAGTCGTCACCGCTGTATTTCTGCAGCATCCTGGATATTTGCGCTTCAAGGTGCCACAGCAGATAGAGGAATTAACTCTAAGCCACTGGGTGTTTTATAGTGATTATACAGAAATCAATGAGCTTCCTCAGGGTGGGGAGAAGTCGGAGTCTGATTCTCAGCTCAAGGGCACATGGCAATCTAGTGCCTCGCTTTCTTTGAAGTGATTTTATGGGCTTTCTGTGTGCAGCCTCTAAGTTCGGTTGGGTCTTTTTTCCTTCCTCTTTCTGCTCTATGGCCCTTATTAGCACTTCTGAGGTACATAGCACTTTGCCAATTCCCCTCGATCCATCTGAGCCAGCAGTTAGGCAGACATTTCCTCCAGAGAGAGAGTGCAGAGAGAGGGAGACGTGCAATGCTTTGACTCCTCGTAGATTGCTTCTGGTTTATTTTTTTGTCAAACTTTATGCTTTAGATGGGACCTTTTATGTAAAATTCACATTTTGGATGTTTTTATTCTTCCATTTGGGCCTTAACTGCTTCTAAAAAACACACTAAGTGTTTAATAAAATCACCTGATTAGCTAATGGCTTTTTGGTGTCTGGAAAACGAGCGGTTTCACAAACCTCCTGGTCATGCTTTGCCGTTACCTAGCAACCAAACTGGAGCTTCAGCATGATTGGTCAGCTGGTTTTAACGCTCTACACTTCAAAAACACAAAATCTGACAAAGCATTTTGGTCTAGTTTCTAGTGCGAATGTTTGAAATAAGACTAAACTAACTTATAAGTAACTTTTCAAAAATAAATAGGAGCTTGTTTTGAGTAAATAATTCCTTAATATTGGTGAAAAAGTTGTAGTTTCAAATTATTTGCTATAAGTGAAACAATCTGCCAATGGAATAACAAGGCAGTTTTGCAAAATAAACCGATTTCAATTCTCCTGAAAAACCTCGGTATCCTAGTGGAAGAATAAAATTTAGTAGCTTTAACAAGCTCCTGTATCTTGTTGAAAAGCTACTTATGAGTTAGTTTTGTCTTATTTTAAATATTTGCAATAGAAATTATACCAAACTTATTTTGTAAGACTGTGTTTTTGCAGTGTATGCTCAGGTTAATATTGTTGCTGTGGTTGTTTTCTTATCTACTAGCAACAAAAAAAAGACAGGAATGGTTCCTGGATTTTTATATCCTCAAATGCTCCTTTAAAAGGACCTATTTTGCAAAATTCACATTTAAATTTTTTTTTTTATCCATTAGGTCTCTGCTGCTTCTAAAAGCAAACAATGAGCTTAAAAAAACAACCAAATGTTTTAAAAACCTCCGGAATAAAACGTTACAAATCAGCATGCAATGCCCGTTACCCAGCAACGCCAGCTAAGCCCAACCTGTTGCCTAGCAACCCCAGCTAAGCCCAACCTGTTGCCTAGCAATCCCAGCTAAGCCCAACCTGTTGCCTAGCAATCCCAGCTAAGCCCAACCTGTTGTCTAGCAATCCAAGCAGATCTGCAGCACGGTTGGTCAGCTGGCTTTAGCGCTGTACAATGGCTGCTGGAAAAGACAGGTGTTTTTTTGTTATTGACTCGCCATCCACAAGGCACTTGCTACATTCTTGTTGATTGTGCAGGAGGCTGCGCTTCTGCTTTTCAAAGATGCATGGTTGTGAAATTGTGCATCTGTTTGCATGAGTGTAAACATTGAGTTGGTGAATAAGTAAATTTAAACTATTATCCCAACTATCATTGACTTTAAATTACTTTAATTCTGATAATCCTATAAATGACACAGATTACTGCAATAAAACAGTTATAATCCAAGATAATTTATCTATTTATAGAAAGAATCGACACGTAAAACCGAACTGTGCAAGGATTGTGAAGAAAAAAATCCTGCCTTACATTAATTAAGCAACGCAAAATGTAACAGTTGGTTCATGCAAATATTTGTTTAAAAATGTAAAGTTTGCTGTTGAATAGCGTCTGGTTGGTAAATATCGTCTGAAACTGAAGCAACAGTGTTACAAAAACTGACCGTCTTCAAACGAACAGGACAGAAAAAAGCTGTGAAAACGCACACGCACGAACAAAGGCAGAGGAAAACACTAAACCTTCATTATCGTTTGGGAAATATTAATTAAAAACCAAAAACAAAATCAAGTGCAGAAGGAGGAATAGTTTTCTCTTGCTCTCTGTTCTGGAGGGCTCAGATAAGTGAAAGTGCTGCTTTAAATGCTTTAACAAGATTAGCAAAGTCTGCTCTGCATAGATAGGAGACATTCGTATTAAAAACTGGCGACCGTTAATAGCAGACGAGCTAAAAAATATGACAGCATAACAACAAATCCTCTATTTTCAGCTGGATTTAATTTTATTTTTCAGAAATAAAAGAACTAGTTTGGCTTTAACGCACATAATAAATATTTAAATGCTTTAAAGTCTGGGTGATTCCAGCAGCTTAATGCTGGTCTGTTTCATCCTTTACCAAACCAGATTAAATGTGTTTCCCGGCTGTTGAGTTGAAGTGAGATGATCCCTCAGCATGATGCTGCCACCACCACACTGCAAAAACACTAAATCTGGCCTAGTTTTTAATGCAAATATCTCAGTACGCTTAAAATAAAACAAAACCAACTTACAAGTAACTTTTCAGTAAGATATAGGAGTTTGATTTACATTAACGTTGTACTAGTTCCATTGGCAGATTATTTTCTTATAAGACATTTTTCCATGTTAGAAATTAAATAATCTGCCAATAGAACCAGAAATCTTTCATCAATATTAAGGAATTATTTGCTTAAAAAGAAAAGTTACTTTTAAGTTAGTTTGTCTTAAATATCTGAACTAGAAACTCAATCAAAAATATCTGGTAAGATTTTGCATTTTTGAAGTGTACGTTGTACCAGCAACAAACTAAAAATAATTATTTGGATTCTGACATGCAGAGTGGCATTAAAGTGCCTTATTTGAGCAGCTGAGAAACAGCAGGTTTGATATTTTATATTTCCCCAAGTGAGGCAGCAACAGCAAGAGATTAACCATTCTTTGGTTTTCCATGTTTAATAACATTTAATGTCATTTATTTATGTTTTTGTTGCTGAAAATACTAGTAAGAAAAGCAGATTTAGAAAAAATAACATATTCTGGAGACAACGGAGAAAAAAAACTGAATTCTGACTTTAGTCTCAGATTTCTGACTTTTTTTTCTGAAGATTAAAGTCAGAATGATTTTATTTGCAATTATTTACAAATCCCTTTCCTATAGAAATCAGACTAAAATATGGCAATATTTATCTTGTTATTGAGCAAAATATCTTCATAAGTTTGTTGCAGAAGAAAATATGATGGAGCTATGTAAACTTCTGATTTGCACTGATGAAGATTAAGTTATTTTGTAGATTTCTAACCATTCGATGCTTGTTACCAACTTGAACCTGTGTGCTTGTATTCAGATTTTCACCAGAAAGTGTTTTTTCAGTATTTCCAGAGATCTTTTGTCTCTTACAGGACCTGTACAGGAAAGACTGCAACCTGGCCGCTCAGCTGCTGCAATGCTCCAAGTCTCACTACAGAGCTCACAAGTCATCTGAGGTGAGCAAATACGCATCAGAACAGCCTCTAAAACATACAAAATGTTCTCCGTGTCGATTAGCAGCTTCTAATTGGTGCGCAAATCAGTCTGGAGAGAGAGCTGCTGAGCCGAAGTGAAACCTTGATGAGTGGATTTCACAGAGAGACGGCGGCGCTCTTGGCCTCTTCAGTCAGATTGATGGAGGTCTGCTGTCTGAAGAGGCGTCTGCATAATGAATCAGCAAATAAAGGGCTGTTTACAGGCAGCAGCTGATGACCAGGACATTAACACAGAAGCAAAGAGGAAGGTTGAAAACTGTCTGGCTCTGCATGCAACATGATTTGACTGTTTATGCAAAAATAAAATACATCAGATAGGAATTTTAATTTCTAGTTTCTCAAGCAAACATCTTAGTACAGTTGAAATGAGACAAAAGTCTCATTTTGTCTCATTTAAGTTATAAGTTTTAAGTCAGATTATTTCACTTATTTCATATTAGAAGTGAAATAATCTGTTTTTGTTCATATAAAGAAATTATTTTCTAAAATACAAGATCCTATATCTTGCTGAAAAGTTACTTATTTGGTCACTTTTTTTTTTACTTTAAGAAGTATTTTAATGGAACGCATCCACAATAAATAAAACAACAGAAACACCAAATAAAATAAATTATGAAGTCTCTGTAAACAAAATTGTCCTTCAAAGAAAGTTGAGACCGAAACTCCAGACTGAAGAGTTTTATAATCCAGTTTTTGGTAGAAAGGGAGGAAAACGATAAATCGTGCAAATGGAAATTATTGCGCTTGTTTTAATTTAGCGTGCGATTGATTGATTTATTGTTTATTGCAACAGACTTAACAAACACAAATGTGAAGTGGAAGAGAAATTGCACACTGTTTTTATTGTTTTTAAAACTACAAATCTGACTAAGTGTGTTTGGCGTTTGTCTCATCTATAGACTGAAATGTTTGCCTAATTTTCTTTACAAAAATCTCTCAATCTCGATGTAAATGATCTGTAAACATCAAACTTTCCAATGACCCACTTTCTACCTCTGTGTCTGATCTCTGGTTATTGACGTGGAAAGATCCAGATTTTCAGTGGAACTAATGACTAATCAGTTTTCTTTAAAAATAACTAAATGGATCAATCAGTTTATGGTTTCCTGTTCCATTCCGGTTGGAATGACACTGCAATACTTTGTGATTGTTAATTAAGATGTGATTTAGATCGGACACAATGCTGAGTTAGCTCCCTCGCAGAGCAAACTCCACATTATCATACGCTGCTCGTTCAAAGCCTCACCTACTTTCCATCTCTGCTCCCTGTGGGAGAGTCAATAGCTACTAAAAATAGCTCCAACTTTAAAAATGCAGCTTATTTCATGCAAGCGCAAGCATCTATTTATTAACTAAGCCAAGAAAGACAGTTTTTTTGAAAGCCCAGCTGGAGACTTAGACCACAAGTTTAATTTAAGTATGACTTGGTCCCTGAGGAACCGATATCTGAGGTTTTTTTGATGGTAGACAGAAGAAAGAGACACTGAGAAAATACAAAGGGAGGGGGAGTGAGGGCGTCTCGGCTGAGAAGGCAACAAAGCTACAGAGAAAAGATGAAACGATAAAAAAGAGGGAAGAAGAAAGAGGTTGGTGTGGCAGCAAAGGTTTCTGATCAATTTATTGGCTACAAAGAACCAGCAGTTTTTTTCTAATAAGCACAAACTGAGAGAGAAAACGAAAGTTTGAAGAAACAATTTAAAAAGACTTGGCCTGTTAGGCAGAACTACTTTTTAATTGAAACATTGCTGGACGTGTTGCCATTAACACAAATTGGAGCTACAACAATAAATTTGCTTAATGAAAACACGGTAATTTTGAAAAACAAAAAGTCGAGTGGAAGACGGCAAGAAGTTGTAGGAGGACGATTTAAAATAAAAACTTATTGCATGAACCAACTGTGCAGGGAGGGGCGGGGCAACGAGTGAGGAACCCGTAAAAACTGCTTGCTGTTCTAGTTTGGATTCTGTGCCTTGTATTTTTTTACATATTTGTTGAAACCGTCACTTTATTCTGACAGTTTGGTACGAGACAAATAATCTGTGAAAAATTCAAGTTCCTCTACCTTCACCCAGTACTCCCAGTGCAGACTGGAAATGAGCAATCAGAGCCCAGAGGCAGGTCTTAGCGATGTCAATCACAATCTTGTACGGCGCTGCCCACTTTTCCCCATCAACAGAGCCTGTTATGAATGCTAATGCTAGTTTTATAAATATGTAAAACAACATATTTATAAAACTTACAGCAGCTTTAATGGAAACACTGCAATTGCGAAATTGTGTTTTTTCGACATTAGTGGAATATTAACAACGTTTTTTGCATATTTGTAACAGGAATGCAGCTAATAACAAAACAAATACAAGAAAAAAATGAAGATACAAGTTTGTGGCAAACCTCAGGAGTTACAACTATATCAAAACATTGATGTGAATCTAAATTTTAAACCCAAATTTCTTTGGCTTTTCTTCCTTAGCTGCCGCTGGACTTCCAGGAACGCATCAGCTCCTACATGGAGAAACATAGCCGGAGTAGAGGAGCCACCATAGCAATGTGTCACCCTAACTACCCTGAAGAAGTGCCCACAGCCATAATTGCCAAGGTCCTGGAAAAGCCTGAACCTGGAAGAGATTCCCCTGTAACATGCCCCACAAGCTCCCACGTTCAGGATGGAGACTTTCTAATAGGAACAGGAAGCAGCGATCACCTGAACCGCCGCATTTCGTACAAGACATCGGACCTGTACTGCAGCGACACGGCCCTGTATTGTCCTGAGCGATGGCAAGACACAGAACGCAGGCAAAGCGTTGACCTCCATGGCACTGCCCTGCTTCAGCTGCACGCCCAGACCTCCTTAGAGAGTAACCCAGACGATGATCTTTTCCAGTCCGGCAGCTTCTCCCACCATGACCCGCCTGCGTCTTTCCACCACCATGACGAGTTTGGCACCGGCAGCTTCCCGGCCTCGAGTTCATACTCCAGCTTCAGCCTCGCATCGGATGAGAAGGGAGCAGTTAGCGGGGGCTGTGGGCGCACTGCCAGCAGCACCTTATCCTCGTCCCACCAGGGTCTTTACATAGATTGGCGAGATGGTGGCAGTGGAGACTATGAGCGCAAGAGCTTGTCTTCGTATGACAAAGAAGTTCCCGGAGTCTCCAAGTCGCACAGCATTCAGCATATGGTGACCACTAGGAGTCCCCAGAAAGGTATGTCACCGTCGTACACAAGGACAGCTTCGTGCTTCAGTGAACCATACCACTCGAGCTCCCCTCGCCTCGCCTCATCCCACAGCATGGGGTCTACAACTGGACTGGGTCAGGCTCAAGGTGGAGCTTTGGATAGCCGAAACGACGTACCTGAAGATGACTTGAGTGTCCGCTGGAAACAGCTCAGCGTGGAAGACATCCACACTTTCTCGTCTTATCGCAACATTGCAGGGCGGATCTCGCCATACAGCTTCTCTGAGCGACAGTTTGCAATGGGCCCTTCCAGTAAACTCAAAGAGTCTCTCTACAGCAGCTTCCAAGAAGGAGACGACGTCTTCCACAGCCACGTGCTTGACCAGTGTTTTTCTATGGGTTCCCTGTCACCCAGCCACAATCCGAAACCCAAGGAGCATCGCAAGTCAGAGAAAACCTCTGTGTTGTACCGAGCCAAGAATGACAGTCAAGACTCTGAGGGAAGTCTGTTCCTCTCAGGAAGCTCTAAAGACAAGGAAAGCAGTGGGGCTGCAACAACTGCGAACAGTGCAAAGAAGGACTACGTAAACCTGAGCGTGGACAGCTCAGCCGAGTCCTTACACCACAGCTCACTGGAAGCCTCGAGTCTTCAGCACTACCCGGCACCAAGGCCAACGATCCGTCCTCGCCCGAGTTCCAGTTCCGCTCTCAGCGTCGGCCCCGCGCTCCCAAAGAAGACTTCTCCAAGGTACCAAAAATTTGGGAGTACAGGATTGACAAGGAAGGACAGCTTGACGAAGGCACAGCTCTATGGTACACTCTTGAACTGAGTGTGGAAGAGTTTAGTTTATGCATGCCAATGACGATGAGTCCATACTGCACTGTATGTCTCCCCTAAAGCAAACACATTCATGTGATAAAGTGTTAAGCTGTTGTCCCTTTTTGTATCTTAGCCAAGGCACGCTTCATGCAGTCTGTAACATGTTTTCTATTGTGCATCTTGATACACTGTAGCAACCAGATATACCAGCTGTAAAGAAAGTTTTATTCGTAATTTCTTTTCCAGGAATGGCCACCAGTATGCTGCTAGATCAGTGAGGAGCTAAATACCAACTCCCGTTTAAAGGGCAAATTATCACCAACGATATCATCAAAAACTCTCATTCAAAACACTAAAACTGGCACAAATCAGAGAGGAACTGTAACTTCTGCTTCCTTGATGTGCAGAGGCATGCGTCTGCATGCAATAGTTGTGCAAGCCTCACTTTTCTCCACATAATTAATGTTTTGCTGGGGAGAGGTTACTGACTGTAATGCTTTCAAAATGACACCGTTGAGGTCTTGTGAGTTTTTAAGATAATACTGCACATATGGAAGTTAAAATACTTGCAAGCAACCAAACAGCAGCTTCAGACACTCTCCTCACTCCTTCATTTGGCTCAGACACGAAGAAAAGTACAAACAAAAAGAAAGTGATCTGTAGGCATCAGCAGATGTTTTGAAATGAAAAATGACACAAAACTGATGTGAAAAGAAAGTGTTTTCTTACCCGAGTAACATTATGCTCACAAACAACACGCAGAGTTGTTTGTGAGCATAATGTGTCAGAGACAGAGATCTGCTTGGTCATTGCTTGTTTTCCAACAAAGGAGACTGTTTTAAAGGGTGAGAAGCAGTCCGTTGATTTATTTATGCTTCATACTTTATGCCTTTTATGATGATAATGTGTTAGAGTGTCTTATTTACTCATGTTAGCAAGAGATCTATGGTGTGTTGTACACTGTGCTGACTGTAAGCTGTTAAAAATCTTTATTTTGTCATAAACAAATAATGCATGTTTCATTAAACAAAAAGAAAAGCCGAATTAGTTTGCACAGCCACATTATCAGAAAGTACAATAAGTATTTTTTTTAAGTCTGCTTTATTTAGCATTTAATTTTTATACATAAAACATTTATCCTCCTTAAAGCTACATTTAAAGCTTGAATACGGAGATAATGAATTAATTGTCTTATATGTGAATAAATAGATGATAGGATAAAAATAAAGTTAAAAATGCACTAGTGAAACAATTTATCGATTCATTAGAAATAAAGTGCAGTAGAAACAAGAAATTTAGGTACACTGAAGAAAAAATTATATCTTTTTAATCACAATGTGACATTAAGTCAGGCTGAAGCGTTCCTGTTTTGTGCCAGAAATACCAGTGACTTCTAAAGTAATAGATTTTTCTTCAAATTTAGCAGTTTACTCACGTTTCCTAGAACATTGGAAAGCACACTTCTGCTAATTTGCTAAGAGCAGAGCTAATTTTTTGTTCAGCTCTTTAGCATGCTTGCTAATGCTTAAGACATTTAGCGCACTTAGCTTTCCCTACTTGGATTTAATTGACTTTATAAACTGCTAATTTGTTGCAACACATGACGTGTTATGAACACATGACTGAGTTGAGCGCTTTAGCATTAGCTTCTGATAAGATACCTAGTTGGCTAGCAGCTTCAGCATTTGTGGAACTTGCAGAATTATCAGTCATTTCTAAATTAATTCTTAGAATTTTCTCCAAATTTAGAAGGTTATTTATATTTCCTGGGACGATGGTAGGCACACTTCTGTTAATTTGCTAAGCGCAGAGCTAATTTTTGATTTAGCTCTGTAGCGTTTTTGCTAGCTTTGAAGGCATTTACCGCACTTAGCTTCCCCTACATGGACTTAATTGAGATTCTAAAGTGGAATTTGTTGTAAAACATGTTACAAAAAAATAACATGCATTGAGTTTAGCACTTTAGCATTAGCATCTGCTAAATACCTTTAGCATTCATGGAACTTGTTTTTATAATTAGCTCTTTAGAGTAGCGCGTCTAATTTTTTCATTAGCAGTACATCAGTCCTGGGATTTTGGAAACAATAAATGAGTTTTGATATTCTGTTAAGACCTAAAACAGGGAAAGTTTAGTCTAATTTGAAGCCAGAAAGTGAGAATAAAATGGTTTCATTATGGAGCGTGTATTAATTTTTGCTGTTAGCTGCAAACAAAACAAATAATAGCACAGTAGCAGTATAAAAATAAGCTGCAGGAGTCTGATTTTATACGGCTGGAGTTTTTCATATTTTTATATCACAATTAAATGTTGAATTTGGTGGCTGTACGGCACAGTAGTTAAACCAGGACACTTTGCCTTAACCTCTTTCACTAGACAAGCAGAATGGTTTCCTATTCAGACTCCAATATGCTGTGTACATACTGTATAACTGAGCTTCTGTCTCTGTATGTAAACATCTTTCCTGTATTTCTTCTTCCTGTCTGCAAGAACACAAGGTGGATTTTTCAAGGATCAAACCCGTTTCAAACAGAAGACCTGTTTATCTGAAATATTTCTTCTGTAACATCCAACGCTGTAGCCCACCGTAAGCCAAAGTAAAAGTGCAGCTACATTAACGTTTCAGCCGATTCCTGCACTGATAGTTTCGCCCAGATTTTTCCTGTCAAACCAGTAAAAAGATGAACTGAAAAAGAACTGCTTGAGTCTTCAACCGTAGAGTCACTGTGTTGCTTTAAACCAGCATGCCCAGTTAGGCTAAACACTGTGAGAAAAAAACTAAACAAAAAGAAAACAGATGCAGTACAAACATAAACAGATAGGCATGTTGTCCAGTTGGTAGGTGCACAAAAAAAAAAGTAAAATAAATAAGAAGAAGCTAAATATAATATGGTTTATTTAAAAAGACGAGCTGTAGACGGATTATTTTGCTGTTCATATTAAAGTTTGCAAAGTGACAAGGGTGCAACATCAGTTTTCTTCCTCCGTTGATGTAAGGGTCGCCGACGGACGCGTTGCTAGTAACAGGCTCGGCTTCACCCTTAATGTGACGGACGGATTTTATTTTGGATGCCTCTACCTCCTTAATTCACAGAGATCTGAGAACTGATTCAAACCATCAGAGGTGTTTTAAAGATTTTGTACGACTCTGAAACACAGAAATCCTTCCAAACTAGAGTGATATATAAATAGCAAGATGGTGGAAAATATGAATGGCTGCAAAGAGGGGATGATATTTTTGTTGTTGACACAATGTACAAAAGCAGATATTACATATATATAATAACTGTTACACTTATATGTCTATTTTTATCTAGTTTTAGTTGATGTTATATTTATTGAGCATTATGACCCTGAATGATGATAAGACTGAAGCGGTTCTGTTCTGTCCGACCTCCAGCCCGGTTCTGGGACCTGCAGGTCCGTCGTCTAAAAGTCAACACGTCTGTCTGTCTGATGCATGGTTATATATTTTTTCTGTATGTTTATTTACTTAATAAAGATGAGTGTTTGGAAAAAGGTAATAATCTGACATGGTTTATCCTTTAACGTAGATTTTCATTACAAGAAAAAGTTAATTTTTTCCCCCCCAAAAAAATCATTAAATGAAGTTTACTGTGTGAAAACAGAATGTGAGATGAAAATAATTACTTTGATGAGTAAAACATTTGTCTTTATCTTTTATTTTACAAAAAAACACATAAACCGCATGAGGTAAAGTTAGACCAATGGTCTGCATCCATTTTACAACATACAAATTACTTTAGGAAGTAGAAATCCACAGTAGACTTAAATACTCCAACAGTCATATTTCTGTAGGTTGTTCTATGATGGCGTATTTGTGCCATCATGGGCAGAAAAAGATTAAAAAAGGAGTAAATTTATGCCAAAAAACTGAAAATTTCAGACGACATCAAAAGGTTTCTAGAAAAACTTCTACATATTTTAATTTCAAAAGCCAAAATATGTCCAAATATAGCCAAATTAATTTTGTTTGGAGCTCAAAAATATTCTTGTCTTTTTATAAATCTTTTTAGCAAGTTTTTTACTTTTTAAATTTAGAAATGTCCTAATTTTTTTTCAAAATAATTTCTTAGATTAATCTCAGAATCTGTGATTTTTTTTTTTCTCACAAATTTATTTTTTGGAAAATGTATTAGATTAAGTTTTATATTAATCTAATAAATCTCAGTTTGTTTTTTTTTGTGTGTTTTTTTTTTTTTTTTAGCAAATTTTCATGTTTTCAAATTCAGAAATTTCCAAGTTTCATTCTGAAACAATTCTGATATTAATCTTAAAATTTCTGAGTTTTTTCTCTCAAATTTTTGACTTTTGGAGCTCAGAAATGTCCTTGTTTTTTCCAGAAAATTTCTTAGATTAATCTTACAATTTCTGAGTTTTTTGACGTAAATTTACTCCTTATATGCCGTCGTATTTTTCTCTTTGCACACATTTTAGAGGGAATCTGTGCATATGCTTCCAGTTCAGTGCCAGATCTTGATTTCACCTGCCCAGTCACAAGTGGCCGCGGTCGCAGGAAGCACAGGATGCGGCGAAACGCAGATGCATGGCTGGCCGTGCGCCTGGATGGCGTGCAAAGTGCGAGTGCTTTGATAGTCGTAGAAGTGGGCCGAACCGGTGGAGCTCCCCGAGGCCAAGATGGCTCCGTCCAGCGAAAAGCTGCAGCAGACAGCATAACCCTCCACCTACAACCACATTCATGTTGTAAAGCATCAAACTTCCATCCAAAGCTGGTTTTAAAATCTATTTTTTAAAATATATTTCTTGAGCTAATTAGCACAATTATCTTGAATATGTTATTTACAGATTTGTTTCTTTAGTTTTCAGTTGTTTTTTTTACCATAAAGCTGAGGTACATTAAATTAGCTTTAAAGTCTGAGCTTCTTTTCTGTGGTTTGAAGCTTTAGAAGATGGAAATATTTACAAAATAGATTCAAACTACCTGTAATATTTCAGGGTTACTGCTTGTTTTAAACTTTTGTGTTTTAACAATAAAAAATATGAAACGAGTAACAAGCATTTGTTTTGTAGAACGGAGTATTAGGGCCATGATAAAATAAAAATGATAAAAAAGTTTAAAAAGTACAAGAAAAAAGTAATAAAATTACAAAAATAAAGACAATATTTCAAGAATAAAGTCACAATATTATTTATTCTCATAGTATTATGGCTTTGTTCTTGAAATATTATGATTATTCTCAAAATATTACTTTATTCTCATAATTAAAGTTTTACATTTTTTTATTTTTTTCTAGTATGGCCCTGGATTTTATTTAGTGAAATCACAGTAAAATAGGATTGATATAAAAGCATGCCACACTTTTCAGAATGTGGCTAACCTCACAGTCATGCATTACTTTGTGCTGCTCTGTCACCATTTGCAGGAATTTGTCCTGCTGAATCCAACCTGAGGTATTTCCTGACCTTATGTCCATCGAATCGTCGCTTCTTGTTCATCTTGAAGGGCGTCTGTGAGGAGAACAGCGCCACGTAGTTCCCGTTAGTTTGGGCCACAAACGACTCCTCCACAGGGTGGAGAGCCAAGCTTGGACACGTGTATCGCTCCTGTTGGGAAAAATGAGTTGCTCTAGCAGAAATTCAACCCCGGAAACAAACAACTGAAATCCATTTACTCTATAACTCAAAACAATTTGTTCAGATTCACTAAGTTTGACCCTGAATCTGCCAGATGTAGCCAAACGTCACTTTATTTTTAATTCTGCTTACGTGGTAGATCTGGTTAGAGATCTTGGCTGTGCTGCGGTAATCCCAGGCGATCAGCGTCCGGTCGGCGGAGTCCCGGCTGACGCAGTCAGAGCTCGTTATGAAATCCGTCCCACCGCGAAGAAACAGGATGTCCAGGGTCTGCTGGACGGCCGCTTTGTAGGTTTTTACCACCTTCAGGTGAAAACACGTGCACACATATTAAAATTATGACTGTCACTAAAAGTATTACGGAAAAATCTTCAGGTATAAACGCTTAGAGGTGACATTTAAATCAAATCTTTCTGTTTTGTTTAGAGTAAAGGCAGCACTACTTCAACTTATTTTTACTCTAGTAAAAGTATAAAGGAGCCGACCAAGAAATTATTCAACAAGAGTAAAAACGTACTGGGTAACTGATCAAATTATCAATCATTTAAAATTTAAAAATTATTTCATCAGATGAACCTAAAATAAAAGGTTAAGTGGAACTTTTGGTATTTTACGGACCAAAATGACAATAATCCGCATAAGTAACAAAAAATAACAATAAAATGTTTCCAAATCAGTTTATTTAAATTAAAAATGTATAAAACTTTAACAAATACTGCAGGAGTGTGTCTGTTTATGGTGAATTTTCAGTTAAAACTATAGCACTAGAGACGAGATTAACAATTTTTTGTAAGATTTTGTATTTTTGCAGTGTAACATGAACATTTCCTTAAAATCTACTAAATATCAAACCTAAGGTTCTGTTAAGATTCAACAATTATCTGTAAATAAATCAGATGTTATGATTTCCAGTGTCTTATACATGAAACTGATAATTCCCTTGAGTACTACAAAAAAGGAGAAAAACAGTTGTGGTAAAACTGTATTTAATTGGTCAACTACGTGGCTCCTCAAGGCCTCCACACCACCAGGGGGCCCCCAAGAGCACCAAGATAGCATAGTAAAAACCATGTATACTTAAAACAATATTAAGTAGTACAAACTAAATGCTATTACACATGAAAAAACAATTTCTGTATTATGTTTTTTTATAGCTGTTTGACAAATAATGGCTAATTCTTCATAATTCATATTTTTTTTAGTTTGTAACTCCTGTAAGGTTGAAATCAATAGCTGTAAAAACACTGGTAGCTTTTACAAATGATGCTAATGATAGTAGATATGTACATATAGAGTAGCTTAGAAATTATGAGGTATTTGATGTTAGCATGTTGGTAAAGAGGGCCCCAAATAGAAATCTGCTTAGGGCCTCACAAATGATTGGGCCGGCTCTGAGTGTGACTTTCCCAAAGAAGCCGAGAGCAGAAAAGGATATTTCAGGGTTTTTCCTCAAATATCAGACAGAGAAACGCTTCGTCTTCCACTCTGCAGATCTCTGACAGCACGTTAAACATTAAATATCAAGTTAGGAGGGTCAGAAAATGTAGGCAAGTACAGCTTGTTTGCAAAGTTTGATCCCTGAACAAACCAGGGATCAACTTTGGATCTTTATCACACACTTCCTCAGTCGGAAAGATGGAGTCAAATCCGAGGCCATCTGTCTGACAGCTGAGGCAAAAATCGGGACAAAAGTCACAAACAAAACACTTTGGAGAGACTTAAACTTTTCTGCATGGTATAACACATATTTAGAACTAATTTAAAAGGAAAATCAGTTCTTCTGGGTGAAAGTTTAGACACGTTTATGTCAAATAGATGCATTGTTATACAATCGTACATCTTTAAAAAATAGAAGTGGAGCCTCCCGCACAACCACTAAGAATTCAGTAAGTGGTTTCTGAATGGAAAGTTAACAACAAAACACTTTTTTGTCTTTTCCAGTAGCCACTGTACATTGATTATCCTCTTCATGAGACTGTCTATTTTCAGTCAGAGGCTTCTTTGGATTCGCTGTAACATTGACTGCTACAATAAACCACAATCTTCAATAACTATTTGAAGAATCTGAATTAATGAGCTACAACAACATTTAACTTCCCTTTATTCTTGAATTTGAATACAGCGGTAAAACCAGCCGACCAGCAGTGCTGGAGCTCAGCTTGGGTTGCTAGGTAACGAGCGGAATTCCACTGGGGTTGCTAGGTAACGGCGCAGTGACTTAACATTCCGGAGTTTTTCGAAACAGCTCATTTTCCAGACGCTCAGAAAACGTGAACTTATTGCCAAAAGACTTGTCTGAGGAAAAGCTTCAAAGAGTTGGGATGTTTTGAAGAACCTGCAGAAACCCAAAAGAATATCCAAAATGTGAATTTTGTACATTAGGTCCACAAATTCGATCCAAATCAGTTAAATGAAAAGCTAAGTAATACTCATGTATATATTAAATTACGTGAAACAGTTACACACAGCAGGGGGGCCTTTTTCTAAGTGTGGAAGAATCCTTAATTATTCTGGTTTAACAGATCTTATCTCAGTGAGAGGCGGCCGCTCTCACTCCACCTGCACCAGGCTCCTCTTTTGCTCCTGTCAGAGAGGCTTGACGTAACGCAGGAGGGCCTCCGGAGTCCATCCGCCTTCAGACTAAAGGTTGACTGGCTGAGCCTCTGGGCGGACTGGATTTGATCCGTCGGGGTGGTTTTACTCCACAGAACAGCAGCTGAAGCCTGAAAGCGAGCCGCACCTCGGGCTCTGCAGCTTTACCGGCCTGTTTTCAGAGAGGACTGCGCTACGCTCTGTTTGCAGCTCATATTGACGCCCGCTGGCAGCAGCATTTCCGCTGCGTTAAACCCTGAAATCCCTGCTAGGAGGCGAGTCGGGTTGCTCAAGGAAGAAATTACATGCAAACACGTAGATTGAGAGGAAGTGAGCAGGATTATCATATAAAACAACCCATTAGATTTAATAGAAATGTCAGGTTGCAGCTTCACAGGAACAATTTATGGGGATTAAAACGGTTAGTTATACACAAAGTAGCACTTCTTCAACTAGGGACACATCGATACGATAATCTGGGCTGATATCCGATATTAATATTTCTGTTAGGGCTGATAACTTATATTTACCGATATTATATTTACTTCACTATCGTTTCAACACGTATGGAAAAGCCCAACTGGAAACAAACAAAAATAAATATCAGTTGTTCATATTAGCCCAGTTGTATTTTTCAAACCAATATGTTAAAAATGACTAGTATCGGCTGATACCGATGTTGATAGTTACGATATATTGTACATTAATAGCTCGCATTTACTAGAGTAATTTTTTTGAAAACATTTGCTTTTAGGAGTATTTTTACTACACTGTACTTTTTACTTTTACTTGAGTAATTATATTATGAAGTATTTCTACTGTTACTGGAGTAAAATTTATGGATTTTCTGTCCACCGAATGAAAAATAAAAATGTTCTAACCAGAAATTCACCTGCAGTTTTTGTTAAAGTTTCATAAATTTTATGATGAAAAAAACTGATTTGGAAATAAAATTATTCTGCCTGATTCTAGAAATTATTATCATTTTCATACTTAAAATACCAAAATTCTTATTTAATTTACATTTTGGTTTGTCTGACGATGTAATTTTTACATATTAAATGACTGATAATTTGATCAGTTACTCAGTTAAGTAGACTTTACTTTTCTACTCTTACTTGAGTAAAAATATGCTAAAGTAGCATTAATCTTACTTTTGCACCTCTGATTTCTATCCATTTTGGGGAAATTTTATATTAACACCAACGATGCACCGTTTTACTACAAATAATCATTTATTTTATTTCATCTTTTCAAAATTAAACTGATCTCCATGCAAATCCAACACTACGTTTCTAAAGAGAAACATGTTCAGACAACAAATAAGCTATCTTCTAAACTCCAAATAAAATGTGTGCGCTGGTAAGTTTGTGATAAGAATATGGAAAAGTTAAAGCGTTGTGAAAACTTCTGCTAAATGTGAGGAAGACAAAGGGAGATGAAGGTTTGACCTTGCAGCAGCGGGAGTCCCAGGCTTTCACCGCCGAGCTGTGACCTCCACAGAGGAAGACGTCCGAGCTGCAGGGGTGAAGAGCCACACACATCACCTTAAACTGGTTATCCGCTTTCACTGTCTGCTGCCCTGCAAACAATAAAAACCCTATTTAAAGCCAATTTCTACAACTGAAAATCATGAAACTGCACAAATTAATAGGTAATCAGAGGAAACAATTTGACCTTGATATATATTTATGATTAGGAAACGCTAGGATTTAAATGTCGAGATATGACTGACAAGTTTCGTTTTGAGTTGGAGATTTTAAAAAAAGGTGATCACTGGCAATGTGTTATTTTATTAATTGGTGCTTAAAACTTGTTAATTTACACTGATAAAGTACAGCTGGTGATTCCATACGACGTAGAATATTAAAAAACATGTGTTATGTAATTCTAAAAATGATATCAAGTGGGTTTTCTGAAACAAATGCACTGTTTTCTGAATAGTGCATTTGTATTGGGATCAAGAGTGTGGAACCAGAGCTGGGTACTAACTAGTTACTTTTCATCAATTACCGTATTTTCCAGACTATAAGTTGCAGTTTTTTTTTCATAGTTTGGCCGGGGGTGTGACTTATATATGCCTGTTTCTGCTTTATTATGTATTTTATGGCTGGTGCGACTTATACTCCGGAGCGACTTGTCAGGAAATTTAAAAAGTACGTTTTTTCAAAGTATTTTTGTTACGCTGTACTTTTATTATGAAGTATCAAAAAATTCACCAGACAAAGACACAATAATTACTTAATATTGATGAAAAAGTACCGGTTCCATTGGTGGATTATTTCACTAATAGAATGGGAAAAATGCATTATTATAAGTGAAATAGTCTGCCAATGAAACAAGTATTTTTTTAATCAATATTAAGGAATTACTTACTTTAAAACAAGCTCCTGTATCTTTCTGAAAAGATACTTTTGAGTTAGTTTTCTCTAATTCAAGTGTAATATGATATTTGCATTAGAAACTAGACAAGTATACTTGATAAGATTTTGTGTTTTTGCAGTGAAAGCAAACAATGTTGGTGTTTTCTGTGTCCAAGATGATGAAGTTGATAATTTTGAAAGAGAAAACCACATAAAAGAAAAATCCTGTTTTGGCTGGAGGCTGTTTTATCCAAGTTGACTTAGAAATGTCACGTACAAAATTAAAACAAGAGCACAGAGGAGCTTAAGTATAATTAGTTGTGACAGGGTGGACCAAAAGTGAGTTTTCGGAGAAAACATGAGGCCGGAGTATGAGAATGAACTCAAAAGGTTGCTCAGGGCTCAGCGGCTCTTCATTAATTCATCGAACAAGCGACATAGACCCACTGTAAGCCCTCAACACTCACACAAAAATAACCACTTTATTATGAAATTTTCCCTACCAAGTGTCTCTCAGTTCATTGTGAACTAGTTTGGTCCAAAATGGGACGCAGCGGATCCGAACCAAAGTTTTAACAGGCTCTTTCATCAGCTCCACACGTCACGCTTAATTGGCTTTCCCACAGCAAAGATCCCTAACAAAGATCTGAAACTCATGTTTGGAGCGTTTACCTCGTAATAAATGGGGCATCCTCATGTTTTAATTAGGCTAAATTAATTAGCTGTCTCAGGATGATGGATAAGCTAACGGGGCGATCCATTTGGGATAGTCTGTATCTTCAGCTGACATGGCTTTATATGTGATGACATATGGAGAGACTGCAAGGCCCTCAGGGCGGAGACTCACATTAATCCACTGGCGCTCGTTCTCAACCTGTGGTCCATGGGGGCATTTAATTGCCGGGACATGAGCTCGATGTGTGACGTATAAAGTTAGCATACCAAAGGATTAAGGACTCGGTTCAATTGGAGGCCAAAGTTGCAACATTTATTACATTTTCAGCTGCTGCAGTTTGCTTTCACACTACAATCTGTCAAACGATCCAAACTAATTAAAAAAAGCTGTTCCCCTCCCCGCCTGTGGGGGCGCTTGAGGAAACAAAACAAAAATCTCTGAAGAGGACCAGCACAACTTTCTTTTTCACAAAATGTAAACAAATTCGGAGCAGTATCAGGATTTCTCATTGATGCACATTATTGGTTGGGACATTGCCTATTAGCCGCTAATGCTAGCGTTGCTCCTGCAGGCCACCATTACTGGGAGTCTCTGAGTCATGTCCGCAAAACCAGATTGTTTTAATGTGGAATGAGCAGGAAACTGTCACAAAAATGGCTGTAGCAATCTTACTTCTAACACAATTTCTATAAAATCTGGCTTAAATTAAACCTGAGAAAATGGCTGATGTTTTCTCATATTTTACATGTTAAAACATAACATGTAAAATATGAGAAAACATCAGCCATTTTCTCAGGCTGAGAAAATGGCTGATTTTCTCGGGAGATAAATCTACAAATAATTTGGTTTCTGTCAAGATGCAAGAAAGCACTAAGCAAATTTCTCTTTTATATTGGTCAATAATTTCATTTTACATAGTTGCAGCTGTTAAAATTAGATTGATAAATCTTTAACAAACCATGCCTCCTGTCCTTTAAGAAATATTTCATCCCAGTTGATGATAACTAGTCAAGTTTTTGTCTTTAATGAAGGTTTAAAAATTACAGAGCGCCACAGCAAAGAGAAAATAAACTTAAAAACAGGATAAAAACAACTTTAAACCCTTTATAACCTGCTTTTTTCCTCGCTCTCTGTGTCGGCTTCACTCTACATGCAGACCTGTTGCCATGGCTACCGACTACACCTACCGCTAACCCGCAGCGCAAAGAGTAAAATAATGACCAGAAGGCCCTGAGCTGCAGTCAGCTGCCTGCTTTCGAAGCGTTCTCCAGTCCGCTTACATTCACACTTCATTCAAACCGCATCAGAGTTCACTTCAACCGAACCGAGACTTGAACAGGAGTTAGTTCTCATTACAGTTCGATTGCGCATTCACACCTCCCCAAACAAACAGACTTTCTAGACAAACTAACTGGAGTTCAATTAAGCGGACTAAACAGGGCTGATGTGAACGCATCCCCAAAATAACAATGGATAAGTGGCTTAAGACAGAAGCTGAAGATATCAGTGAAAAGTAAACAACAACAGGAATACCGATATGATTGGAGGAATTCACGTTTGTAGGAATATTTTAAAGTTTCTCAGGTGAGTTGCAGAACTAGTATGACATCAGGCCGGCTGAGCTGAGGGGGAAATGACGACGACTAAGCAGTAACTGCTTCCTAACACCTAAAACAGAACAATTTTAACTGATTTGTAAACTAAAAGAATTATTTTAAAGTCTATTCTTTGAGTATAAGGACTTCAGAACTGGGGCTGATCTCTATTTTCCTGGTTTTAGTGAGAACACCAGCAGCAGCGTTCTGCATCAGCTGCAGCAGGACGATTTTTAGGCAGAACCTGTGAAGACACTGTTGCAGTAATCAATGCGACTAAAGATAAAGGATTGGATGAGTTTCTCTAGATCTTGTGGAGTCATTAGTCCTCAAGCCTGCAACAAAAACAATTTTTTCTTGATGACAAATTGCCACAGAAGTTACTGCAATAAACGATAATATTGTTGTTTTGAGACCATTTTTAAGTAATTTAATGGTAATGGCATAATAATTTATCAATACATTTTAAATTCTAAAACATTTTAAATATCCAAAATAAATGAACAGAACAACAGAAACAATAACTGAAAGGAGTCAGGAAGTCTGTAAAAATAAGGGTTAGTTGAGACCAAAGCACCAAACTGAAGACTTTTGTAATCCAATTTTCGGTAAAAAAAAAACAAAAAAAAAAGAGACAGAAAAGAGAAAAATGATAAATCATGCAGATGGAAATGATTAAGTTTGTTTTACTTTATCATACAATGAATTGATTTATTGCTTATTTTGACAGGCTTGTTATATTTTAAACCTAGAAAAGTTCTTCATGTGACAGAAGACCGACTTTATAGCGTTCCTCTTCACTGTTCAAAATGGGAAAGACTTGCCAAAGCATGGCTACAACAAAACTTGCCCATATCTCCATCCAGAGCAATAATTGATAGGAGAACCATGGCAACGGTCAGTCTCCATAGCAACCATTTAATATAAAGCCTCTCTAAATGTCTGTAGCAAACATGCCAATAATTGTGGAGGGAAAGATTCATAAAGACACGATGCATCTAAAACACGCGGAGAGATTTTAAGGATGTTGCTCATTTTCCGTGTTTTCGATTTTGATCGAGTTTAAAGTGTCAGCGACTTCATTTCAGCCCTTTCACATTAAAGTGCGATGAAGGCACCGGGCTGCGTTTCCAACTCCCACATTAATATGCAACTAAATTGAATTCCCTTCATCTCGCGCTGCCATAGGAACGCGGCCTTATTGCCCTTTCCACGAAGCACTCGCTTGCAGGATTCTCGCTCCTGGAAACAATAGATTTATAATTAATTTCTAATATGAATGAATAGTAGTAGTGGGAGGAATAAAAAAAAAAATGTTATAAAGAAAAAGGCTTTCATAGGATTATGCATGAGAGGTTTTTGGACGTGTGGCATTTCTTTAGCCGCTCCTTTGAACAGTGGCGATCAAATAAGCATTTGTCTGTTTATGGTTGTGGTTAGTGACGTCCCAGTGTAAGGTCATGGTCGCTGCCCCTGTGGTGATGTATCCATTATTGATTCCCTTCCTGGAGCTGCCTGCGTGTTTAATGGGCTGGCCAAGCTATTATCCGTAGGCTTTATTGACAGAATCGACAGACGCTCGGAGAGAGGAAGTGCAGCCATGTGCTGACCCTAAAGATGCAGATATTATGGTGGCTTTATTTTTTATTTTTAGTTTGGGCCATCCTCTGTAAAATAAATCACAGTTTGTAAACTTTTCTCCAAATCTCTGATTTGGAGAAAAGTGGACTATTTATTTTATTTTTTTTGATGTTGCTGATCTTATTAAGCCAGATTCTTTGTCATCATAAATATATATTTATTTCTAGTTAACACACAGAGATGTGTGTCTGTCTTGCTAAATTCCACTTTTATCTTTATTGGTTGAACTCAAGCAATCAAAAAAAATATATATATTTGAGGATAAACTTAGCTGCTGATAACTGAACTATAACATGTTGCTTGCAGCACTGCAAAAACACAAAATCTTACCAAGTAATTTTGACCTAGTTTCTAGTGAAAATATCTCAGTACACTTTAAATAAGACAAAACCATGTTACAAATAAAATTTCAGCAAGATATTAGAGCTTGTTTTAAGTGAATAATTCCTTAAAATTGCAGAAAAGGTATTAGATCCATTGGAAAATTATTTTCATTTGTAACAAGACATATTTTCCATATTATTAGAAACATAATCTGCTTCTAGTTTTTATTTACTTTTGTGCTTGGTAGCATAAATTTATTTTCGGTAATAAGAACATGACTTGGATCACTTTGTTTCAAGATGGCTGCTGTATTTAGCCAAGTTTAAGAAAGAATAAAAACTGATTTGGATGCAGCAAAGTTGGTTTTTCAGTAAAAGTCTCTTGGTTTTACCTTTTGTTAAAACTTGGTAATAAAAACATGAATACTTGGTGTTGTACTTTACTTTTTCCTGTGTAAGAAAATTATTTTGGCAACAATTTTGACCCTGATTACAAATTAAAAGTCTCCATCTGCATCTATGGGCCAAATTTGTTTCATTTTTGTATTGCAGTTGAGGGCCGCACAAAATCAGCCCGAAGGCCACAAACGGCCCTGGGCCGCACTTTGGACACCCTGGAGACTGCCGGCTCCATCTTTTTGTTATTGCAATATCTGCCTTGTATGAAACCATTTTGTCTTGGAAAAGGAAAATGAAAACAGGTGCCAGAGTAACGTCTACTTTAGGTAAGATGCTGGTCATGAACTCCTAACAGAACAAAATGTTAAGAAGTAAAACACATTTAAAAATGGGCCAAAATCATAATTTGTAACCATTTTCTGGAGGGAGCAGTAGAGCACTAAAAAATGCACTTTGGTTTTCATGTGGAAAAGCAGAAGTAATTTGCTGTTACCCCTGGAGACACTCAGCATCAGCGAGTTTTGTTTTCTTATTCTGTCTGAAACCCAGTGTGGAGAAAGTTCTGGTAGGTCAGCAATAAAAACATGTCTGGATTAACCGGACCATCAAGTGAACAGAACTCTGCAGGGCTTGTCAACATTTTCCAGGTCAGACAATAAAACATATTCCTGAAGCTTGAGATAGTTTCAGGATGTGACAGGGTTTGGGTTTGTTCTGTTTGTTGGGCCAGCTTTGTGTTTTCTTTACAAGTATTATATTTCAACATATGTTTTAGACAAATGTAATGATATTCAGTGTTTCATGAGTAATTTCGCTATGTTTTTAACTGTTATAATTATTAATGTTGTGCATTTAACATAGCTAACTGCTGCTAACTGCTCGTTGGGAGTCATTGCTTTGCAGTTTGCTTAATGTTATTTATTGTACTTTATTTAATGTAATGTAAAGGGGCAGAAGCTGCTGAACTGATGTTACCCACCATCATCATTTCCTCTGTTGTTAGAATAAATACAGTGAACCTGAGCGCGTCTGTCGTGATGTAAACCTACTGAACAAAGAAGGATTACACATTAAAACTCGAGAAATATCTACAAAAATTAGGCTTTAATTCTGTAAAAACCAGATGGGTTTTCTGACGTTCTCCTGGACAAAACATTTCATCGGTTCTCAGTCATTCTTTTATTCTTACAGATTAAACAGTGAGAGAAATAAAATCACTGTGGGAAAGGAGGCGTAAAATGCATGAATACTCACATGTTTTTAATGCAAAAAGTGCCGACCTTTGTGTGAATGTGGCCACTGCAGCGCTCCACACGATTAAACGAAAGAGACTTAAGGGCACTTAAAACGAATCGAGGGCACAAATTGGAGGCAATTGATTTCTTGTACGGTTCTGCAGCTTTAACAGAGCTACATTTTAAGAGATGTACACCGCATTTCTTTCACCGCACTTAAAAAAAAAAAAAGCCTTTAAAATTTGACGATATACCCCGACTTCAAATGATATGCTAAGATTTTCTTTCAGCACGGGCTTCAGAACCAGAGTGAGAGAAGCTGTTCTGCAACTCAAGACAATGAGATTCACGCCCCATGCAAATTACAAGACAAACTGTTGAGAAGAAACACAAGGACTGCAGGAGGTACAGCTGCCAATGTGCTTTGTTGTCCCAAAACGCCAGCAGTGCGGTTGGAAAGTGTTTAATAAAAGCAGCCAAGAAACAGGATTTCTGTTAAGTCAATACAAACTGGAGAAATATACACAGGGCTGTGAAAAAGTGGTTTTACTCACTGACAGGTTTTTCTTTCTTTTGCTGTTTTTGTTTAAGCTAATTGTTTCAAGTCACAAAATGCTAAAAACCTGACGGTGTCGTGACATGGTGGACTTATTTTATGATGTAGTAAAGTTTGTTGCATTTAGAGTTGCAGTCTCTAGTTTATGAGTTTCTCATTTGTAGTTTTCTGTTTTGTTTTGGTCAGTATGATCATCACTGTTTGGAGTTTCAGTCTTCCTCCTGTTGATAATCTGACACAAAAATAACACAAAACAAAGCAGTTCTCAAATGGTAGTTTAAAAACTTTGCTCATAATGTAGTTTATGAAGCGCAACTGGAAAACTGAAATACTTGGGTCACAATGTTAGGACATCCTATTGGTTGGTATTCCAAGATCGCAATTAATTTATTTTCTTTATTGATTATTGGCACCAATGTTGGTACCAAATGCATATTTGTGTTTAAAGTACTACAATAGGCAGCTATAAACAATTTTAGAGGGTGTGTCAAGTGTTTTCATTTTAGCTACTACAAAGTGCTTATGATATCATAATCTGTGCTACCCCAGATTGGGATTACAAGACTTTAGAAGAAAGTAAACTCTCTCTTATTATTCTGGTATTTAGGAAATATTTATATACCAGTGGTGAGCACACTTAAGCTGAGAATTATTTTTTGGTGTTGTTGTTTAGGGCTTTTGCTAAGGTTGAAAACATTTATCACCCTTAGCTTCCACTAAGTTACAGATAAATCCTAAGGCTTTAGTTTCCTTGGCTGTTTTGCAAACATTCAGTTGAATAAAGTTCAATATCTGTGTTGAAGTTTTGGTTATCGACCATTAAAAAGTTTTCCAGAAGTTAGACGATTATATTCATGCTCTTATTTTGACGGCCGTTTACAACGCAGCAGTTCCGTTTCCTGTCTTCACGTTCCAAAAACTTTATTTAAAACAAAAAATACAGCAGATCACAAAACATAAATACAATATCTAAGGGAATTATAGATAATTATAATGTCAAATGATACCTGTTGACAGCCTAATAAAGACCCGAAAATAAATCCAGTGTTTCATTTAAAGCGAGAAGTGGTGCGACTCACCTGTCTCCGCATCAGTGATCACAGCCGTGTTGTCAAATGAGCCGGTGAGGAGCTGTCGCCCACAGGGGGTCCAGCAGGCGTCACGCACAGCTCCCGAGTGGCAGGTGTAAAGCCTGAGGCATCGTCCACTTTCTGCTCCATCCCACACCTGTCAGACATGGACACGGGCCAAAGTCACAAATAAACCCACACTCCTCCTGCAAAATCCTCTTTTCCCCCTTCCTACTTTTTAGATTATGAAAAACATCACGTTATCTGCGCTTGAGAAAAAAAAAAAAAACATTCACCTTTCAAAAATCAGCATGCACTTATTAAAAAAAAGAAAATCCAATTTCTTTAGCTAATTTGATTTTCAAAGCAGAACTCATCAAAGGGAGATATCTCCTCCTAACTTTAAATGAACTGTAACAAACATAGTTAACATAGATGTGAAGTGGAGAATTAAAACAGCACATTTGATATTTAATTTGTGCTTTGTTGCAAACTTCAATAAAAAAATGAGCCGGTAACCAGTCTTCAATCCAACATTTTATATCATAAATATGTATAACGCAGCTACTAACATCAAGGTATACCAAAGCTACATTTACATTTTTGACAGGAGGTTTCACTTGGTGCCAAGTTTCCATTTTTGGCCATATATCAATATCATAAATGTTCTTAAAGGGCAGATTGTCCTTGAATGTACTGACAAAACCCATTTAGAAACAGTAAAAACATTAATAAAGAGCTGGCTGTGCATTCAATAAGTACGTTTTTTGGGATTGTTTTGTGATTTTTTGCAAAATGACAGATTTCGTGGAGCTAATCTACAAATATTTGCCAGGTATTTTACGATACTTGCAACAATTACGTATAACGTTCAATGTGATTTTTGTTACTTCCCATATTGATCACGGACTATAATTTGACATTATGTAAGACTAAAGCAGCAGTTTAGTAGAAGTAATAAATACTGCCACCTGCAGGAGGGAGTTAGCATCACTTGAACTGAAAGTGTTTGCAAATTTACTGCAAAAATGGTCAATAAACTCAGTTAGTGTGATTTGTTTTTGGGTGAATTTCAGCGCAAAAATTTGACTGATTGATGATTGACTGATTGATGTCATTTGGCATTTGGACACTGGGGGCCACATAAAAAGCTGTGGCGGCCATATTTGGCCCCGGGGCCTTGAATTTCACACATGAAACCTGCCATGTGTCCTACATGAATCTACTTTTTCAGCTTAAAAATGTTTCTTTTGATATTCACAATCTCTGATGAACTAAATTTTGTATTTATAATATTCTAAATTTACAGAATTAATCATGAAATATGCAATGAAACTGTTCATTATTGCTCTATTATGTAACTGAGTTACATAATGAAATAAACATTTTGATGATATTCAAACTTATTCACATGCATCTGGATTGCATCGCTCAAGGGTTGTGTGTGTTTTTTCATTTTCCAAATCTTACAGAAATCAGATCTACATGTAATTTTGCTAATTACCAAACCAAATTAATTTACTCAGGGAAATGAAGAAGTCAAGTGTCATAATCTTTATACCTGAGGTTTCTTATTTAGGTTTAAAAAAAGAAACACTTTCCTAATTAGTTTCCTAATTAATCCCATTAAATTCTGTTGAGTGTGGTTGTAAAATCAGGTGTAATGGATTCCTGTTGTGAAAGGTTTTTCTGAAAACAGCAGAGAAAAGCAAGCAGCTGCCCTCTGTAGTTATAACAGTAAAACCTAAAACGTTTGTCGAGTATTGATGACCAGGTCGGATGATGCGATCAGATTTGTATCACAAATAGATCGGCTATGTATCGGATTTCCAAGTGGTCTGGGTCCCACTGGAAAAATAATCCAACTTATGTTGTTCAGACCTTATGAGGAGTTAAGAAACGGGTCGCATTACGGCTAAAATAATAAATGAATAAAAAATCAGGGTCACTTCGGGCTGCAGTGTGAATGTAGCATAAATACAGGAGATGTTAATAATTTGTTGGAACTTTTGAAAAGGGTCGTCTGGTGAACATCCAACGGGTGGTCCGGTCCGGAGGTGAGGTTCTGCAATAATGACGGGAATATTTTTTCCTTCCCCGGTTTTCAAGGCAGCAGAGGAACTTTGAAAATCCGCCTGAGCATGGCTGATCACTCTCTGCCTCGCTCCGCGCTTCATTATTTAGCAGCGTATGAAACACTGGGAGAAGAGCTGCACCGCTGCTGCTCCCAGAGGAGACAGGAGAGACGGATGGATGAGGGGAGACGGACATTTTAATCCAGCAAGTAAAACAAGCAGAATCCCAGAAAGTAACAGAGATGGGAGGAGAGTTGTACTTTTAATTCCAGCGTGTTAGATCTGGGAAGCTGCTGTTCATTCAGCAGGATGTAGCGGTTCTGTGTGTGTGTCTGTGTGTGTGTGTGCGTGTGTGTGATGTTGGGCTTAGAGAAACACCGCCATCTCCAGGCAGCTGGAGAATCTGAGAAACTATAGAGCATATTTTTCATACACTGAGGGCATCTAAACGTTTCTGTCAGGTGGGATAAGAAGATAAAAATATATCTAAGTCAAGTAAATAAAGTTACGATGCAGTATTAATGATTCCTAAGAAAATAAAAAAGATTTAATGAGAAGGAAGTTGAACGAGAATAAAGTCGTAATATTACTGGAATAAACTCAGAGAATTACAACTTTATTCTCAAAATTATGAGTGTTTTCATATTATTTTGATTTTATTCTCATATTATTACTACTTTATTCCCATTATATTATGAAAATGTTCTTATATTATTTCAACTTTCTTCTCATATGATGATTTTATCATGTTATGAGATTTTTCCCTATTATTATTTAACTTCATTCTCATAATATTATGACTTTATTCTCAAATTAATTCAACTTTTTATTCTCATAATGTTATGACTTTGTTCCCAAAATATTAAGATTTTATTCTTGTAATTAAATTTATTTATTTATTATTAGTATTGCCCTAATCCCTCATTGTGTAATGTTTTTTTTTTATTATTTTATTTTTATTATTTTGGTAGGAAAGGTGAAGTTAAACTTGAAAAAGATTCTGCATGTTTTCTGTGTTACAATTTATAAATCTATCCATGTATTTATAGATGCATAGATATAGATATATATGGTTGGGTGAACAAAATCCTGCCTAAAAAAGCTGTTAGCGATCAGTATCACCCTGCTGGCCGATGTTTAGTGTTTCTCTGTACATTAATTGGGTGGTGCAGGTTGCTACAATTAATAGTAGCCACACAGGCACACCCACTAGAAGGAAACAAACGCACCCAGTACAACGCTTTCATTCTATTGGCTGAGAGGTTGCCAGGTGACTGTGCCAAAAGGCAGTTCTGTGTTTCGTAAGTGATTGGAGAGTCCCAGCAGAGACTAAGTGTTTTTTGTTTCGTTTCTGTCAACACATTTACATGAAGACATTCTAATTACGATCCGTTTTTTACACAGTAAAGGTACGCATCGGAAAGGTGTAATGCTCTCGCCACGCCACTAGCAGGTGCTAGGTTCTTTGAAACTACGTACACATGTATTTAAAAAAAAAAAAAAAAAAATGTTGCAGTTGAAAATTTGTGTTTCTCCATCAGGTACCGTTCCCCCAGATATTAGGGGAAAACACGCCCTATGTGCATCTGATTAGTGCGCACTTGGAAAAAAGTGGGAAAACTTCACAGAAACACATTGATGGAGCTTTCACTGTGTCCGAAGTTCTCTTGATAAGAGCGCTGATTAAGCACAGGTGTATTTTGCCACCTGGGCAGTTCGGAGCGGTGAAGAGACGCTGAGAGACCCGTAACTGATGGGGAAACACAAATTATAGTTACACCAGCAGTCAGTAGTTTCTTCCATGTGGATTGTAGGAAGCAGTTATGTTTTACGTCAGACTATGCATGAGCTAGGGAGAAAAGATCCATTTATTTTGTTTACAAGACAACAAACAGAACCATTGCACTCTGGAACCCGTTCTCAAACCGTGCCAGAGAAAACATTTGGCGGTTTTATGTAAATGTGGAGTACAAACATAACAAAACTCTTCCATTTTCACCAGAAATTGTTTTGAGAAGAAAGACATGAAGTCCTGCTTTCAAAATGAAAACATGAGCAACAGTATTAAAAGTTTTGAGAACAAAAGACATGAAATCTTGTTTTCAGACTGAAAATGTGTGCTCTTGGTTTATGGCAGGAAAATTTCTCCATACACAAATGGCCTCCGAGCTGAACATTGGACACCAAAACAGCATCACAAAAGTTTACGGTGAAAATTTGATCAATAACCAAAAACAATCAGAGACTCGTCCGGTTTGTTTAATTGGCTCCTTGGGGCTTCCTTCCTTAACGACCCCCTGATAATTAAAACTAAATTGGTAATGCAGTTATCAGCCTACACCTGCAGTAGCCATGGCAACAACAGATGAAAATAAAAAAGAAAACTGACAGACAGGAGGGAGGAATCATGAAGGATGTCAGCAGCACACAGAGGACAGTGCAGACTTCATTGATTACATCCCGGCGCTCTATTCTCTTCCTGAAGAATGGAAAACAAAGGCTGGAGTCGGAGCGGTAATAGATAGAGCGCATCCCGGATGTCAATGAGGGAACAATAATGTGTGACAAGACGGCATAAATCAACAGAATAAACACTCCGGCATAAGAAGTTTGAATTTATCATGATTACCTGCAATTTTCAGCCTTACAGTGGAGTGCTGCTAAATAACCGTCAACCCTGAAAACGTTCTTCAGCCCTGAATGCTGAATTAGTGTTTTAAAAGGAAATTTAAATTAGCCTATTCTGTAAAAATTTGAAGCATTACTAAAAATAAAAACACTTGCTAATGAATGACTACAGAAACTGTTTTAATTCAATCAAATCAGTTCCCAAAATGTGACTTTTGTTGGTATTCTTTGAACTTGAATGTGTTTAAGGCTTCTTTATTATCATTACTCTTTATCTTTCCACTTATAAAAATTAAGGATTATCACAAAATATTTTGTTTTTACTCTTTAAGCAAAACTTTTTGTCACATGAGCCCAACAAATATGATTTTTAAAAACTAAAAATCACAAAAAAAAATTATGATTTTTGTTTTTATTTTGTTTTTAATTTAACCTGCTCAATTAAACAAATAAAGTCACACAAGACTGTGATTGTATGTTTTTGGCATCCAGTTTATTTTCTTATTGCGGGATCGGTCTATTTCCACCAATAGAAACAGGATCTGGGTCAGGCTTTATCTGAAAACACTTGCTGCATTCAGCCAAGTTTCAATAAAGCAATTAAAAACAGATTCAGGTGCTCCAAGGTGCAATTTAGAGTACAAGTCAATGAGTAGACATGGTCCTGGTTACCATGACAACAGAAGGAAATCAGAAAGCTCCCAAAAGATGATCATTTTGTGCTGCATGTAAGATTTTTGTAAGTAGAATTAATTAATAAGTCAGAGTTTTGTCCTAATTTCTTTCTTTTTGTGGTCTGGGGAGGGTCCACAAAATCTGTTCAGGGACCACAAATGGTCCACGCTCCCCAATTTGAACACCCTTGATCTAAACAAGATATAAACAAAAAATATGTTTCCTAATTGAGAAAAGTTAGGACACTTGTACCCCATGAAAGCTAGTCTTACCCTCTTTAGCTAGCACAACATCAGTAGTTGCATTTCTATTTATTTTAAAATTGCAAAAATTAGAATTGTGAGGAGAAAATGACTTAATGGAAGCATGTAAAATTTGAGAGAAAAAAGTTTTTTGAGGCAGGATAGGATGATTTTTCAACTCTTCATTTTAGAAGTTAATATTTTTCACAAAACTGTAATGGAAAAACTTTTTTGCACATCAACAACAGGACGTTACTACTGGCGGAAACGACAAAGAAGACGACAGGAAGTGGCTGGAGGATGATGGAGCCGCATGTTTTTAATGACTAACAGCATGAATAAGCTTATTCACGTGAAATTTTAATTAAGTTTCTTATTTAATGGAAACACTGAAATAGCAAAATTGTGTTTCTGGCAACTTTTTTCTTTTTTTTTAGAAATAATGTTTTGTGACCATTTGTAATGGAGACGCAGCTCCACTGCAAAAACACAAAATCTAACCAAGTAATTTTGATGTAGTTTCTAGTACAATTATATTAGTACACTTAGAATAAGATTAAACTAACTTACAAGTAACTTTTCCACAAAATAAAGGAGCTTGTTTTCAGTCAATAGTTCCTTAATATTGGTGATTATTCGCATATAATTTCACTTATAAAAAGCTTTTTCCCCATGATAGGGATGCACTGATATGAACATTTGGACCGATATCGATATTCAATGTTAACACTGCTGTTATTACCGATATTTACCAATATTATGTATATTTCACCACCATTTCAACACATTTAGAGAAAAAAATACCTAAAAACAAACTGCAATGAAATAACAATACATATTGGTTGTTCATATGGGCCCAGTTTTATTTATCGGACCGATACCGATATGTTTCTAAATGACAAATATCAGCTAGTACCGATATATCGTGCATCTCTACCTCATTTTAAAAGTGAAATGATCTGCCAATGGAGCAAGTATTTTTTCCATCAATATTAAGGAATTACTGACTTAAAACAAGCTCCTTTATTTTGCTAAAAAGTTACTTGTAAGTTAGTTTGGCCTTATTTTAAATGTACAAATATGAAAAATGAGATTTAAATTACTTGGTAAGACATAGTGTTTTTGTAGTGTGACCTTGGCGAGTGAGAACTTCCACAGTATTTCAGCAAAAACAGAAACTACAAGAGATTTCTGGAAAAAATAAGCATGCTAACCTCCTATTTTAGTCTTCATTCAGTACATTCATAATGCAATAGAGAAGAGCAGCTAATTATTGCACAGAAATGAGTGTTTCCCTCCATCCATCCTCTGCCAGTCTCCACCATCTGCTGCAAGCGGCTCCCTCTCCAGGTGCCAAGCTCGATGCTCATGCCATATCTCCTCCACTTGTATGATTATGCAAATTGAATCATTCATATTTAAATTATTAATTAGTCGGAGTTCTCAGAGGATGTTAGCGTGGCGCACGATTTCACAGACACTGGCAGAGAAATGTTTGGGCGCTGGCAGGCAGATAGCTGCGTTGCTTGACCTTTACATTTGTGCGAAGAGGGATTGTTTTCCAGGTGTGAAATAATGAAAAGGAGAGGGAGAGACAAAGAAGAAATGAAAAGGGGGAGAGAGGCAGGAAAATCTCGTGGGTTCTGACACACATTCAGCTGACAGTGACGGACATGATTCTGAAACGACGGGTTGTTGTGGTGAATCGATGCAGCAGAGTAGGTATCGGGTTTCAGGCTGAACATGCTCTGATAGGTGAGTCTTTTACCCAAGTAAATAATAACTGACATTACTCTGACAAGAAAGACTTCAGGAGGCACTAAATATTTTAGTCTTTAGTTTCTAATGTAAACATGTCTCTACACTTAAAATAAGACAAAATTAACCAATAAGTAACTTTTCAGCAAGATATAAAAGCTTGTTTATATTAATAATTACTTAATGTTGATAAAAAATATTAGTTCTATATTCACATATAAGTTTTTATGTTTCCTGCATCCAAGCAGTCAATGCAGAGTCTATTCTTTTATGTCTGTGGGTTGAGCAGTTAAAGCCTCGTCTCAGCCTACATTTCCCAGAATGCAATGTGGTTCTGGATCAAAGTTCAGTGAATATTCTTTAATACAGTGGTCCCCAACACAGGTTCCTGAATGTTTTTGATGAGTCTGGACTCCAACACACCTGATTCATACGACTGCTTTACCTTCTTTGCTTTCCTGCAATTGCTGCAGAAGTCGGTGAGTCACCTGTTCATTTAACCCAGGTGTGCAGCAGCAGGGAAACACCTAAAATATGCAGGACAGTGGGCCCTGAGGACCAGGGTTGGGGACTACTGCTTTAATATATAGAATATTGAATATTTTCTCAAACGTATTATCTATTGATATATGTATCTATCGTGATACATATTGTTAGTCCTAAATTATGGTCAACATAATCATTGGTAAAAACTGCTGACTTAGCGATTATAAGCCACAAACAAACAAAAAAAACATAACAAAAGAAGCTAAGATAATTATTGTGAAATTGAGTGGAAATAACAAATGCAGTAGAAACAAGAATAACAGCAGTCTTTAGAAGATGGTGAGGGAAAGTCCATTCAAGAGTTTTGGACAGATTCATAAGGTGAAGACCCCACACAAAGACAAATCTAATATATGTTACTCATGTTCAGCCACTCCTGAAACAGAAATAACGTCATCTAACTTGAGATGAACGTAATGTTTGCATTTCAAAAAGAGGATGAGAGACACAAGAACCAACAACCCAGATGAGCAGAAGACCTTTTTAAGGTGACTCAGTATAATCCCTTATAATAAAAAAACTAATTTGGATAGATCTATGGGCTATGCAAAATATGTTCATTATATTTTTTGCACAAAATCATAAATAATGAGACTGCAGTTCTGCCTGTTTTCAGCTATTTTAGGGCCTCTGTCACTTTAAATCCAAATAAGCTACTGCTGGCCACGCCCCCCCCAACTCATCATTTGAACTCACAAGTGAAAATGGCTGTGCAATTATACAACCGTAGATATTTGAAAAGCAGAAGTGGAGCCTCCTGCACCACCAACAAGAATGCAGCAAGTGGTTTCTGGTCGGTAAGTCAACAACAAAACATTTTCTGTCTTTTCCAGCAGCCACTTTGCAGCGCTTACAGCAGAAAAACCAGCTGACCAGTGCTGGAGCTCTGGCTGGGTTGCTAGGTAACAGACAAGGTTCAGCTGGGGTTGCTAGGTAACAGTGCAGTGGAATGTGGAATGTGAGGTTTTCAGGAGGTTTTTGAAATTTTCCAGACACCAAACAACATTAATTTATTGCCAAAAAAACAGCTGGGTGTTTGTTTTAATAGCCTGGACTTGCATTAACAATCATTAAAGTTTTGTAATAAACAGAATTTTGGGTTTTCTTTACCTGTAAGTCATGATTAAAATAAATAAACACCTGAAATATATAATTCTGTGTTTAATAAATTTATATGATTTTTATTTAAAAATTTTACTCAAGTAAGACTAACAATACTTAATAATAAAAATTACTGAAGTAAATTAAAAATTATAGCATTGTAAAAGTTGATTTTTCACTCCCCAAAAAACGTAAATAAATAAATACTTCAATGCAAAGTGTGCAAAATAAAAATGTTGCTCAGGATAAAGCAGGCCTACAAAATGCATCATAGTTTAAATTCCAGTAAATAACAGAGGCCAGTCCGGTGGGTTGTGGCTAAAGGTTTGGTGTTTTATGGCCATCCAGTCTAAATGTCATCAATTCAGCAGTGAGTGGGGGCTGTTATTACCTTAAAGGTCTTGTCCATAGAGGCGGACAGCAGCAGGTGGCTAATGTGAGGTACAGGGCACCACTGCGCCGTGTTGACTGCCCCCTGGTGGCCTTCCAAGCTCATTAAAAGCTTCCTGGGCGTCCCGGATGATTTGGGTTTTTCACCAAGGTAAGGCTTCACTTTGGGTGAAACATCTGAGAGAACTGGACCTTTCCTGGTTGGATTCTCCAAACTTTGTTGTGGGTGATTCTCCGGGCATTTTGTTTCCTCTGATTGTCTCTGTCTCTTTGGGATGTACGGTCTGACTCCAGGGAGGGAAGATGGCCGCCTTTTAGCGGGATTTGAACCATCAGCAACACTTTTTGAGAAAGTGAGAGAAGCAGATCTGTCTTTAAAATGTTTCCCTTTGTTTCCGCTATGGTATTCCCTATCCCAGTGTTGTATCTTTGGGTAAACATACAACAAAGAAGAGCTACTTTGTCCTAAAACTGTTTCTGAAGCTGCAGGTCTGGGCTTTAAATTAACACTATTAAATCCAGACGGGTCTGATTGTTCTTCCTCCTTCTGATCGCAGGACTCATCCTCATCCTCTGAATCATCATAGGCCACCAATGAAGACATCTTCACCTGACACTGAAAATAGGGAAACAAATAGAAGTTTCATTAATTCATCTATGGTCAATTGCGGCACCTAGTGGCCAATTCAATACCTACAATTACAACAACAAACAGATAAAATCAGAGAAAGAAACAAGAAAATGTTTAATTTATTCATTTAAACATACAGAGGATGTTGCATTGTTAGATTTTTTAATTCTAACATATGTACTAAAATGGATGGATTTGTTGCCAACTAATAAAGATGTCTAAAAAAATAAATTAAATAAATCACCTTCAATCCAGCAGCATATTCTCACACTAAAGTAAAAAGAAATTATCTTAATAAATTTATTCAGCAGGCCTGTCATGATAACACATTTTACTGGACAATAAATTGCCCCAGAAGTTACTGGGATAAATGATAATATTGCTGTTTTGAGACCATTTTCAAGTAACATAATGCTAGTGGCATCAATAAACTTTAAATTCTACTGAATATTTAACACTCTAACCAGAAGACTTTTAAATTTTTTAAAATAAATAAACAAAACAACAAATAAAATGAATTATAAAATGTGTTTGTAAACAAAACTATCCTTAAAATAAAGGACAAGATGAGACCAAAGAACCAGACTGAGGAGTTTTGTCATCCAGTTTTTGGTAGAAAGAAATAACGCAAATGGAAATGATCGTGTTTGTTTTAACTGATCATGCAATTAATTGAATTATTGCTTACAGCAGCAGGCCTAGGAATAACCAGCTTTAGCAAAAATAAATTTTGGCCCAATTTTTAGTGCAGTTAAAAATCTCTACAACAATAAAAGTAACTGAGAAATTTGTTGTAAATATGCCTGATTTTTCTACATCAAACAGTTCCTATAAGCCTTTCATAATGAATCCAGTACTTACTGTTTCTAAATTTTATTAGATTTCCTTAAAATATTACACGATGCAAGAATAAGAATACAAGAATTTCACAAATCTTACAAATAATGTTCTGGAAAATGTTACATTTATATTTGCTGTCACCCCCCCTAATTATGCTCCAATATAAAATAAAGCTCATCCACTTTAAAGTTTTTTTTCACTTCAGTACATACTTGAAAAGCTGGAGTCAGATTTAACAGGATGATGGGTGAAGCCAAGTACAGATGCACGCCACACTTCTCAGATTCTTTTTACTTTTTATTGGAAGATAAATGTTTTAAAACCCCGTTTCATTTTATGTTGCAGTTGATTATCAAATATTTTCTCACTAACAACCAAAGCAGTTTTTTGTCTGGTCATTTTTCCCCAGACATGTTTGCTAATAATCAATGAAAATATCACATTTAGAATCTTGCTTGTAGGTGCATATTTCTGTTGGTTTATGCCATAAATCACAATAAAGTTAAATTAACTTAAGTTTGTAGCTGAAAGGTGACATATACATATATTTAGTATAAATAAATTTGGCACTGTGTGCTTGTTATACAATAGCAATGTCTATCTCAACGCTTAGCTAGCAGATCTAGCTAACGTTCATGGTTGTCCTTTCTAGTTTATGAGCTAATAATACAAAATAAAACCAGATTAATAATTGCAGTTAATTGCTGTACCTGAACTTTGGAGAAGTCCTTGATTTCTCTCCGTAGTGTTTACGTTAGTTTGTTTTGTTCTACATCCCGCAAAAATAATGTCAGTGAGAGAATTTCAGAATAAAAGCATCGCTTAATTTTGTTCCAACAGGGAAAGCGCCGTTTTACGTTTAAAAGCTTTTATTTTGAAACCAGTGGGTAGGAACCAGAAACAGGCACTTCCTGCTCAATAAAATCATAATTTCTGAAATATTTTGTTATGAACGAAATGGCGTGGATCTTTTATATTCTCCTGATAACATTTATAGGAATTAGACTAAATTTCTTGACTGCGCGGATTCGTGATGATCGGAACCTTTCGAACATGGCGTGTTGAACGGGGAAGAAATAGGTCCGGACACCGGGCTCTTTACAGGCTGATGCAAGTTGAATGAGGGAGCTGTCAGTTTAAAGGTATGATAGAAAAACAGAGAAAATAACCGGATATTTCTCTTATATGTCTTTTAGCTCAATAGTTTTTTTTAAAAAATTATTATTATTGAACATGTCAGCCGTCTTTTTTCAATTTGATAGAGAATATTAGCAACGATTAGCAAGATTGACCAAGTTAGCTCTGATAAATGCTCACATATGGGAGCCGTCTGTGCTACGGAAGGAGGAAATATAGAGACGTCAGAGCTTTAAATCTGTTTTATCTTTCTGTTTAAATACTGATTGTTCTATTTGTTTAATTTCTTTTTTACATCATATCAGTGTGAAGGAGATGACAGACTGCCAAGGAGACGTGGAAGGAGCCGGCACTCCTATGGAGCTTTATGAGAAACTCAGCGAACAAGGGGAAAAAGTGAGGTCCCTGAAGTCGGCCAAAGCTGATAAAGTAAGGCACATTTCCAACAAAAAGAAAAGAATAAAACTGATTATGTTCCTGCTTAGGAAAGTTCATCAACAACCTTAAATAATTATTTCCAAAAAGGGGATCTAGTCTGTCTCATCATTTAATATATCGACATGGTGTTTATATTGTGTTTCTAAAACATATTTGGGAGTAAATCATCAGTCTGCTTCATGAAAATGGACTGAAAAGAACTGAAAACTTAACTCTGGAAAAATGTAAAATTTGGATGTGAACTGTAGGAAAACTATATATATATTTTTTATCAATAACAGAAGTTTTAAAAGTGAATGAGATTTTAAATTATCTCTTGCCTTGTTTCTAGACATAGAAGGAAACAGGGCATTTAAAAAATACTTGTTTATAATCACCATCTTATCTTTAAGAGATGAACAAATGTCCATCCTTTCATTATAATATAAAAGATAATATACTTTTTATACACGTTACTAATCTGGAGACAGGAGAAATGAAGGGAAAACAGCAATATAGATAATCTTACTCAGTTTTGTTTTTATTTTTTGCCTGATAGATAATATGGTTGTTTTTTTTGCCCGTTTTATTTATTTTTCTGCAGGCTGAGGTTGATGCTGCCGTCCAGCTGCTACTGAAGCTAAAACTGGACTACAAACAGATGACTGGTCAGGACTACAAAGCAGGATGTCCACCGTCAGTGAACGATGTTGCGCCCAACAACGGCCCGGCAGCAGATGGCACCGGTGAGGACGACACAGTGGATCCATGGACCGTTTCAACCAGCAACGCCAAGGGAGTCGATTATGACAAGTTAATAGGTGAGAGTTCAGTTAGCTTTAGGTCTGAGGGGAAGGATAATCCAAAATGGCGGATTGATAAACATTGCTTTCTTTTATTCTCTTAAATTTTTTTAGTGAGGTTTGGGAGCAGTAAAATCGACCAGGAGCTGGTGGATAGAATAGAGAAAGTTTGTGGACAAAAGCCCCATCGCTTTCTACGAAGAGGAGTTTTCTTCTCACACAGGTGTTTGTTCTTCCAATTAATAACTGACATATTCATCATATTAATACAACCTTTTCACATTACAACTATGAACTTCAGTATGCTCTATTTTAGTGCATAATTTAGCATAATTTTTCACATCTTCTGGAAATAAAACTGATTTCCGATTGTTTTCAGCTCCCTCACTGCAAAAACACAAGATCTCACCAAGTAGTTTTGGTCTAGTTTATTGTGCAAAGATCTTCGTACACTTAAGATAAGACGAAACTAACTTATAAGTAACTTTTCAGGAAGATATAGGAGCTTGTTTAAGTCAGTGATTCCTTAATATTGATGAAAAAATACTAGTTCAATTGGCAGATTAGCTCACTTATAAATGGGGGAAAATATTTTTGTTTTAAGTACCATATTCTGTCAATGGTACTAATAATTTTTCAGCAATTTTAAAGAATTATTGACGTAAAACAAGCTCCTATATCTTGTTGAAAAGTTACTCATAAATTAGATTTGTCTTATTGTCAGTGTACTGAGATATTTGCGCAATAAAGTAGACCAAAAATACTTTGTCTAGTTTATTGTATATTCATCAACTTTCACTGCAGGTGCAGCTGGTAGAAGAAATTTATCACAATAAATGACCATAATTTTTTGTGTCCCCTTTTGCCTTGTAACCAACTGAAACAGGACTATTTATTTCGTTTTCTTGGTCTTCATGTTGTTTTCTGATGTTCCTAACGTCTTTTTTACTGTAAAAAAGATGTATTACAATTGCTGTGGATTTTATGCAGTAAAACCAATCAAAGAAGGTTCAACACAAATGCACAGCACACTTTTCACGTTTTGTGCGCTGCAAGTCATTTCATTTCCCTCTTTGCACTACTTTGTGTTGATAAAATAAAATCACAGTGAAATATTATTGGATACAGAGGAATAAACTTAATTTTTCTCCCTTTGCTTTGCAGAGATATGCATCAGGTACTGGATGCGTACGAGAAGCACAAGTCATTCTACCTGTACACTGGCAGAGGGCCGTCCTCAGAGGCCATGCATGTTGGTCACCTCATCCCTTTTATCTTCACTAAGTGAGTTATTTTTCCTTGCATAAATACGTCACTACTACACCGTAGATGTAAACACTGGCCAAATGGTGCAGTTCTGACTATCAAAATGAAGCAAATTGCACTGAACTCCTGGCACTAGATGGCTCCAGGACGTGTTCGACATCCCGCTGGTGATCCAGCTGACGGATGATGAGAAGTACCTGTGGAAGGACCTGACTGTTGAAGAATGCCACCGCTTTGCCATAGAAAACGCCAAGGACATAATCGCCTGTGGCTTTGACATCAACAAGACCTTTATCTTCTCTGACCTCGACTACATGGGGTAAAACAAAACTGGAGACTAAAGAGAGAACACTGTCGGATTAGAGTGTTTTATAGTGTTGTTTGTTTTTTACTTTAGTTCCTCCCCTGAATTCTACCGAAATGTGGTGAAGATCCAGAAGCATGTGACGTTTAACCAGGTTAAAGGCATCTTTGGCTTTACAGACAGTGACTGCATCGGTAAGCGGCTGAAAACAGTGAAATGAGTGATTTAAAAAGTCTTAAATACATACATCTAAAATTAAGGCCTTAATTTTTTTAGAAATAAGTTTAAAGAAGGTCAATTGCCTTTAAATACATTAATCACGGGTCTTAAATAAGTCTTAATCTAAAATTAAGGCTTTCAGATGTCTTAATTTAAAAAAAGGTAAGTTGGCCTTAAATACATTAATCACAGATTTTAAATAAGTCTTAAATGCATACATATACAATTAAGGCCTTAAAATATCTTTGAATAATTTTAAAAACGGTAGGTTGGCCTTAGATTCTTTAATTACAATTTAAAGAATTTTAATTAAATTCCTACAGTGGAAACGGACAGAGAACGAAAAAACAGGGGCGGGAAATTACAACATTTCTCTACCTGCCACAGTGGCTGGTAGAACATGTGGAAGAAGGTGGAGCTACAAAAGTGGCTGCGTGGGTTGCTAGGGCTGGGCCTTGCTGGGATTGCTAGGTAACAACACAGTGCCTGTGTATTGTTAGGTTACATTCCAGAGGTTTTTGAAATGGCTTATTTTCCAGACACCACAAAACAAAAAAAGACTGGGTGTTTTTTATTTAAGCACTTTGACTGTTTTTAGAAGCAGTGGTGACCCAAACAGAAGTATAAAAAGTGAATTTTGCATAATAAGTCTCCTTTGAGGTCCAATTTAGACACTTTATCTTTCTAAAAATAGTTAATCTATCTATGGTTTAGTTATTCTTTAATTCAGCCTGTTCAGATTAAGTGCAGAATAGATTTTAGTTCTCCCACTGTCTGTAACTCCCATCCAGCGAAACCACAGCCAAGGGAACAGGCTTGGCAGAATCAGCGGGGAAAGAAGACTCTGTCAAGGGTCAAGCTGAGACTCTTAACAGATGTTAAGAGTATATGTTTGAACAGTTATTGTGTTTTCTTCTCCATCCAGGAAAGATCAGCTTCCCAGCCATCCAGGCCGCCCCATCCTTCAGTAACTCCTTCCCGCATGTTTTCGGAAGCAGAAAAGACATACAGTGCCTCATCCCCTGTGCCATTGATCAGGTCAGTACCACAAAGTGGAGGAAGGAATGCAAAGATATGTTTATTGTACAAAATAATAATTTTTTCTGTCCATCACACAGGACCCCTACTTCAGGATGACCCGCGATGTTGCTCCGAGGATCGGTTACCCGAAACCAGCCCTGCTGCACTCCACCTTCTTCCCTGCCCTGCAGGGGGCGCAGACGAAGATGAGCGCCAGCGACGCTAACTCCTCCATATTTCTCACTGACACGCCGAAGCAGATCAAGAACAAGGTGATTTAAGGTGTTTTCATCTGATAACAGTGGAACATTTGTTACATTTTTAGCTGCTGCGGTTCGATTTCACACTGCATCAAACGAACCAAACTAATTGAAAAATCTGTACCCCTCGTGGCCTGTGGGGGCTCTGTATCAAGAAGCACTGAAGAAGACACTGAGCGCAACTTCCTTCCTTTCAAAATCTAAACAAAAACGGCGTGGCGTCAGATTTTAGTGGTTGTAGGATTTCTCTTTTGTCTTTGGTAAAAGACATCAAATAACTTCTCCTGCTAGCGCTAAGCTAGCATGTTTGTTTTGGTTGCATTTTCCCAGAATTCCCTGCGTTTTAGTCCACTTCCTGCTTTTGGAGCTTTCTCCTATGTGCTTGCATTCAAACCGCACCAGAGTTCACTTTAACAATGATACAAATTTATTAAACTTTTTATTTTAAATCAGGGTAAAATTATTACTGACATAATTTTCTTGCAATGGAAAATGTTAAGTACAACACAAACTACTAAAATTTTTACAATAAAACTTTTAGAATAAGTAGAACTACGTTAATCCAGACTTGTACTGAGAAGACGACTTTGCTGCACCCAAATCAGCTTTTATTTAATTTATTAAACTTTTCTAAATATAGCAAGAATTTTGAAAGAAAGTGACTCAAACCAAGCCTAAAATAACTGGGTCAGCGATTGGAAAAAAAAGTCAGAAATCTGGTTACTTTATTTGCTTAATCTTAGTTTGTTTTCTTTATTTTCTTGGCCCGCTAAAAGTGGAACCACTTCACTTTTTTCAGTTTGATTGCGCATTCTCACTTCCCTGAACGAATCAGACTTTCTAAACAAACTGACTGAAGTTCGATTAAATCAAACTAAACAGGGAATGCATGCTTAATCAGATTAGTTTTACGTTGCCAACTTCCCTCACCTCTAATTATTCCCTACAGATTAACAAACATGCGTTTTCTGGAGGGAAAGACACGGTGGAGGAACACAGAAAGTACGGCGGGAACGCAGACGTAGACGTCTCCTTCATGTATTTGACTTTCTTCCTTGAGGATGATGAGCAGCTGGAGAAAATCAGACAGGTGGGGAAATAAAACAGACTTGTTCTTTCTTTTTTTAAAATCCATCTTGCATCTAATCCCTCTTATTGTCGTCTCTCTGCAGGATTACATGAGCGGCGCTCTGCTAACAGGCGAACTCAAGAAGATATTGATTGAGACTCTGCAGCCGATGATTGCGCAGCATCAAGAGAGACGCAAACAAGTCACAGATGAATTAGTGAAGCAGTTCATGACACCCAGGCCTTTAAATTTTAACTTGTAGCTCACAGATCCGTGTTTGTTGTGCTCGGCTGCATTTTATTTTTTTTCCATTTGAAGTCATCTGTAACGGGAGGAAACAGAAAAAACTGCTCATGTTGCAGTGAATGCACATTTTGTTGTTCAGCAGTGAAAGTGAAAGGCATGTTTTCTGAATCCTGCTTAAAGACAAACAAAAATCATCCGCTTCGGAAGTCTTCTGTGGAAATTTAACTTCTCACATCAGTGAACGCAACTCTGCAAATGGGACGACTTTATCACACTAACGCTTTGTTATTGTTCCCTATGTTCCAAAAACAAAACCACGTTATTGTGATTATGTTTTGGGCTTTTAGTGATGCATTTTTTTATGCATTTTCAGAGTTAAACATCATGCAGCACATAACTGAAATGAATTTTTAGGAAAACAGAATTGGGTGTTCTGTTATAATCTTGAAAAACATGGTTGCATTAATATAAATCAGATGGTTAAGCTCCAAAAACAATTAAATGGATTGAGGCTTTGTTTCCAAAAGCTTCATGTTATTCATTCCATGCATTTAAAACACAATTATGATGTTTCTTTTTTTCCAATTATTGTCCTAAGATATTCCAGGTACTTTGTTTAATTCTCCACCACAGGCAAGAACATATGATGCTGTAGTTGGACAATTGTAGATAGTTGAAAAAATGCTAGAAAAAAGATGGAAATGTCTGAGTTTGAAAAGTTGAAAATTTGCGAGAAAAAATTTAAATTTTGAGAATAATCTCAAAAATTGTTTAAATACCCCCCAATCCCACAAAAAAAAAATTCCAAGTTTTTATGGTGGAAATTCAGTCCTTTTTTTATCTCCAGTGGCTAAACCTTTAGCATAATGCTACACCACTATTATACTTGACTGTAGGCAGTGTCCTTGGGGTTAATATGTCTGTCACTCATTAATCTTTCTTATAAGATCATAAACTTCTCTCTTCTCTCTAGAAAGCACCCCTTCCTATGCTGCTCTGGGTAACTGCCCATATCGAAAACCAGGTGAAGTACTTACTTTTAAAGCAAGACACAAATCATAAAAGCTTTTTTTTTTTTTAAATCCCATAAAGTTGGATGGGTGGTGGTTTGCTCAGCAATTTGTAAATAAAGGCATAAAATGAAAAATAAAAAGCCTGAATGATGATTATGGGAAAACAAGGAAGTTTTTCTGCATTTATAACTGTATGTATATTTTTAACCCGTGTTGATTAGAGAATTAAAACATGTGCATCTAATTCTTGTTTTTAGAAATAATTTCAGTTTTTCTGTTGCATGGTCATCCAATCCTGGAGAAAAATATTCAAATGGATCATTAAAAAGCCCAAATACATGAACTTCAAACACTGTCTGTCAGTGCCATGCCTTCACAAAATAAAGACCTGATGATGTCCAGGTCCAAAACTGATGAATGTTAAAAGAAGAAACAAAATCAAAAACTAAATAAATTATTAAATAAAACAAAGATTTGTGTTTTAACAAGCCGATCCAGTAAAATGAGTGAAATTAACCTGCATACACAATTTTTATAATCCAAACAAAATCATTCCACATAATTTACAGACCTGGTCAGAAAATGCTCTTTTAACATATGTTACCTTTTGTTGCGGTTGCTAGGTAACGGCCAGGCTTCGCTGGGGTTGCTAGGTAACGGGCAGTGACATTACATAACATGTCATAAGAATGTGACATTACATTCTTATGGTTTTTGAAACGGCTCATTTTCAAAACACCAAAAAACTTATTGGATTTTTTTTTTTAAGGATTTAAGACCCAAGTGAGAGAATAAAAACATGCAAAAAGTGAATTTTGGATAATAGGTCACTGTTGAGGTTAGTATTGTTAAATATTGCCTGTTTCTTATTCAGCTGAACTACATCAGGTACAGTTACAATTGAAAGGAGTATATTTAATTTATTTTTGCGCAAAATTTAAATTAGAGGTTCCAAAGCAGATGTTCAAATACCAAGATAAGGTTTGAATTTTGATCTAGCTATTTAATTCAAAAAGAATTTATATTCCTTATTAAAGCAGCTTTAGACCTATATTTTGTTGTAACATATATAGCTTAAATTAGCACTTATGAAACATCACATAAGTGATGTTTCAATCGCATTTGAATGGGAAAATCCATCCATCCATCCATCCATCCATCCATCCATCCTCTGACGCTCATCCAGGGTCGGGTTGCGGGGGTAGCGGCTTAAGAAGGGAGGCCCCCAGACTTCCCTCTCCCCAGCCACTTCTTCCAGCTCCTCCGGGAGAATCCCGAGGCGTTCCCAGGGCAGCCGGGAGACATTGTCCCTCCAGCGTGTCCTGGGTCTTCCCCGGTGCCTCCTCCCGGTGGATCATGCCCGGAACACCTCACCAGGGAGGCGTCCAGGAGGCATCCTGACCAGATGCCCGAGCCTCAACTGGCTCCTCTCGATGTGGAGGAGCAGTTGCTCTATCACCCTATCTCTAAGGGAGAGCCCAGCCACCCTAAGGAGGAAATCCATTTCGGCCACTTGTATCCGAAACCTCGTTCTTTCGGTCATGACCCAAGGGTCATGACCATAGATGAGGGTAGGAAAATAGATCGACCGGTAAATCAAGAGCTTTGCTTTTTGGCTCAGCTCTCTCTTCACCACAACGAACCGATACAGCGCCTGATCTCCCGCTCCCTTCTTCCCTCATTCATGAACAACATCCCAAGATACTTGAACTCCTCCACTTGAGGCAGGACATCCCCCCCACCCGGAGAAGGCACTATACCCTTTTCCAGCTCAAGACCATGACCTCGGATTTGGAGGCACTGATCCTCATCCTGGCCGCTTCACACTCAGCTGTGAACTGCTCCAGCGAGAGCTGCAGATCACGTCCCGATGGAGCCTTGCAGGACCACATCATCCGCAAAAAAAACAGAGATTAAGAGTATGACCCCTCTATAATTGGAGCACACCCTCCAGTCCCCCTTTTTGAACAGGGCAAAAACCTGGGCGTGGGAGGAGTTCAGAGAGGCCATGGAGAAAGACTTCTGCATGGCTTCGAGGCGATTCTGGTCCACCATCCGGCGTCTCAGGAAGGGGAAGCGGTACAGTATTGGTGCTGAACTGCACCAATGCAGTACAATGCTGTACAGCACCAATGCAGTACAGCATTGGTGCTGTACTGCTTCCCATTGGTGGGAAGTAGTACAGCTTCCATTGGTGGGAAGCTGTACTGCTTCCATTGGTGCAGTGGGGATTGTGTTTACAGTGGGGATGGTGTGCTGTTGACCTCGACTCAGGACATTGTGAGCCGATGAGCAGAATACTTCGAAGACCTCCTCAATCCCACCAACATACCTTTCATTGAGGAAGCTGAGCCTGGGGCCTCTGGGTTGGGCTCTCCAATCTCTGGGGACGAGGTTGCCAAGGTGGTTAAAAAGCTCCTGGGTGGCAGGGCCCCGGGGGTGGATGAGATTCGCCCGGAGTTCCTTCAGGCTCTGGATGTTGTAGGGCTGTGTTGGCTGACGCAACCTCTTGAAAATTCTGCGATTTTCAAGAAAAAATAATCAAAACTGGTTAAGCTAAATGCAAAATAGGTACTTTATAGTACAAACTACAGGGTGAAAATTGCAAATTATTTTACGATTCCATATTATTTTTCCATGATGACAGGTGAGGCTCTGCCCCCCCAACCGCACGTCACTGCTTCTTAGTAAAGACAAGTTCTGAAGACCAAAACAGCAGAAGATGCCTCAGCACTGCTGGATATTTTCGTTCAAATCAATAGACTATTGATATGAGGGCTGGGGGTATAACTTTTCACAAGTAAGATGATATTGTTTATATTTTGTGTCAGCTATAGTGCTTGGTGTAATTCTGGGGTTCAGCTCCCGCAATAAAGGCTAATAGATTTATTTAGGAAACCTTCAAAACAAAAACGGGAGATCTAGGAGGTATCTTGCTCTTGACACTGACCACCCTGGCCCCTAGCCTCTGAATCTAACCCCTTATTTGTATGATTTATTTTTGTATTAGTGTTTAAATTAGTCTCTAAATTCTCCTTAGGTGTGAGTGTGTGTGTGCATGGTTGTTTGTCTCTGTGTTGCCCTGTGATGGACTGGGGACCTGTCCAGGGTGACCCCACCTCTCGCCCAAAATGTTCGCTGGAGATAGGCACCAGCACTCCTCCCGAATACCCTGGACAGCAACACAGAGACAGACAGGTGACACACAGACACAGACAGGTGAAAAACAACCATGCATGCACACATCCATATCTAGTTTGGAGAAATCAATTAACCTAACAGTCATGCTTTTGGACTTTGGGAGGAAGCCGGAGTACCCGGAGAGAACCCACACATGCATGGGGAGAACATGCAAACTCCATGTAGAAAGACCTCCCAGGCGACCTCCTGAGCCTGGCTGGGTATTTGATGGGACCTGCGACACTGGAAGCGGAACAAGTACCTGCTGGCGGCAGAGCAGGAACCGGGAGGCCAATGTGACTCGCTATGAAGCCCTGGAGGTCAGACCAAGGGGTCTCGCTGCAAAACCCTGGAGGTCAGCCCGGAGACCAACAGGACTCGCCACGAAGCCCTGGAGGTCAGCCGGGAGACCAACAGGACTCGCCACGAAGCCCTGGAGGTCAGCCGGGAGACCAACAGGACTCGCCACGAAGCCCTGGAGGTCAGCCGGGAGACCAACAGGACTCGCCACGAAGCCCTGGAGGTCAGCCGGGAGACCAACAGGACCGCCACGAAGCCCTGGAGGTCAGCCCGGAGACCAACAGGACCCGCCACGAAGCCCTGGAGGTCAGCCCGGAGACCAACAGGACCCGTCACGAAGCCCTGGAGGTCAGCCGGGAGACCAACAGGACCCGCTACGAAGCCCTGGAGGTCAGCCGGGAGACCAACAGGACCCGTCACGAAGCCCTGGAGGTCAGCCGGGAGACCAACAGGACCCGTCACGAAGCCCTGGAGGTCAGCCGGGAGACCAACAGACGTACGAGCCCTGGAGGTCAGCGGAGACCAACAGACCCTACGAAGCTGGAGGTCAGCCGGGAGACCAACAGACTCGCTACGAAGCCCTGGAGGTCAGCCGGGAGACCAACAGACTCGCTACGAATCCCTGGAGGTCAGCCGGGAGACCAATGGGACTCGCTATCAAGCCCTGGAGGCAGGCCGGGAGGCTGGAGGGATATAATGCCGGACAGGGAACTTGGCGCTGGCGGTACTGCTTGCCCCAAGCTCCTTATCTGACACCTAACTAGGCCCCCAAGTGTCAAGCTCCCCTGACACCGCAGTCCTATGGTACTCAAGCTTTTCTGCCACCGATAATCAAGCATGAAGTTGGAGTTCTCATTACACTTCCTTATTTAAAAGTACCATCTTTCAACCCAATACCTCAGATTGTCTGTTTTGTACATTTTCCAAAGTGTATTGGAGATGCCTCCAACGACACGTCTGATTACTGTCGGCTGCTCCCGTGGCTGGTCTGAAACCGACTGACTGTCTTCATGAGTGTCCTCTTCAGACGGCAGCTGGTCCTGCTGCTTCTCTCTATCCCTCAGCCTTTTTCTCAGCTTTTCCGTTTCAAGCTTCAGGGCAGTGTTTTCCTGCTCAAAGGCGGTGTTTATATGCTCCAGAGCAGTGCTTCTCAGCTTCAGGGCTGTGTTTTCCTTCTCATAGGCAGTGTTTATATGCTCCAGAGCGGTGCTTTTGTGCTCCAGAGCAGTGCTTTTTAGCTTCAGGCCAGTGTTTTCTTGCTCAAAGGCGGTGTTTATATGCTCCAGAGCGGTGCTTTTCTGCTCCAGGGCAGTGCTTTTTAGCTGCAGGGCGGTGTTCTCCTGCTCCAGGGCGGTGCTTATCTGCTCCAAGACGCTGCTTTTCTCCTCCAGGGCAGAGCTTTTCTGCTTCAGGGCAGCGTTCTCCTGTTCTAGGGCAATGTTCATCCGCTCCAAGATGCTGCTTTTATGCTCCAAGACAGTGTATTTCTGCTCCACAGTGGCGCTTTTCAGCTTTAGGTTGGTGATTTCCTCCTCTACGCTTGCCTGGTCGAAGCCGGTGTTGTCCTGCTGCAGGGCGGTGGTTTTCTGCTCCATATCGGCCTTTTTCTTCTTCAGGATGTTCTTTTCCTGCTCCAAAGAGTTGTTTTCCTTCTTCAGGGTGTTGTTGTTTTCCTCCAGAGCAGTGTTTTCCTTCTTCAGGACATTGTTAATCTCCACCAAAGAATTGTTTTCCTTCTTCAGGATGTTGTTTTTCTGATCCATATCGGCCTTTTCCTTCTTCAGGACGTTGTTTTTCTGCTCCATATCGGCCTTTTCCTTCTTCAGGATGTTGTTTTTCTGCTCCATATCTGCCTTTTCCTTCTTCAGGACGTTGTTTTTCTGCTCCATATCGGCCATTTCCTTTTTCAGGACGTTTTTCTGCTCCAACTCTTTGGAGCCACCACCTGGAGCTCTTTGAAGCTCCAGGGTGGCGTTTTTCTCCTCCAGAGCAGCCTTTTCCTTCTCCAGGACTTTGCTTTTCTCCTCCAGAGCAGCCTTTTCCTTCTGCAGGATGTTGTTTTTCTCCTCCAGAGCAGACTTTTCCTTCTTCAGGACGTTGTTTTTATGCACCATATCGGCCTTTTCCTTCTCTAGGACGTTGCTTTTCTCCTCCAGAGCAGCCTTTTCCTTCTTCAGGACGTTGCTTATCTCCTCCAGAGCAACCTTTTCCTTCTTCAGGACATTGTTTTTCTGCTCCATATCAGCCTTTTCCTTCTCCAGGACTTTGCTTTTCTCCTCCAGAGCAGCCTTTTTCTTCTCCAGGATGTTGCTTTTTTCCTCCAGAGCAGCCTTTTCCTTCTCCAGGACCTTGTTTTTCTCCTCCAGAGCAACCTTTTCCTTCTTCAGAATGTCGTTTTTCTCCTCCAACTGTTCGGAGCCACCACCTGGAGCTTTATGGCGCTCCATGGTGGTGTTTTTCTCCTCCAGAGCAGCCTTTTCCTTCTGCAGGGCGTCTTTTATCTGCTCCATATCGGCCTTTTCCTTCTCCAGGATGTTGCTTTTCTCCTCCAGAGCAGCCTTTTCCTTCTCCAGGACGTTGTTTTTCTCCCCAGAGCAACCTTTTCCTTCTCCAGGACGTTGTTTTTCTCCTCCAGAGCAACCTTTTCCTTCTCCAGGACGTTGGTTTTCTCCTCCAGAGCAACTTTTTCCTTCTCCAGGACATTGCTTTTCTCCTCCAGAGCAGCCTTTTCCTTCTCCAGGATGTCGTTTTTCTCCTTAAGAGCATTCTTTTCCTTCTTCTGGATGTTGCTTTTCTCCTCCAGAGCAGCCTTTTCCTTCTCCTGGACATTGCTTTTCTCCTCCAGAGCAGCCTTTTCCTGTTTCATTATGTTACTTTTCTCCTCCAGAGCAGCCCTTTCCTTCTTCAGGACGTTGCTTTTCTCCTCCAGAGCAGCCTTTTCCTTCTTCAGGATGTCGTTTTTCTGCTTCATATCGGCCGTTTCCTTCTCCAGGACGTTGGTTTTTTCCTCCAGATCGTTGTTTTTTTGCTTCAGGGTGCACAGCTCCTCATTTGCCTTATTCAGAGAGTCTCTCTCAATGGACATCAAGCTAACTTCTCTCAAGATACCTTGTAGCTTCTGAGTCTCTCTCGCTACGATCTGTTGAATTTTCTCCTTCTCGGAATTAGAAGTTGACGCTTTATTGCTCTTACTCATTTTTAAGACTTTTTCTCTGGATAAATCCAAAAATTTATCAGTGTTTTCCTTTATTCGCTTGTTAGTACAATTAGTACAATCCTTGTGCTTTCTCTCCAGCTTCTGCAATGGCTATAACCGTAGATTCAGAAGCGTTGCATTCCAGCTCCACAAAGGGTGCATCACTCTTTGTGACATCAAATTGTGTGATGTCACAAATTGATGTCACTGCCTCAGCAGAAAAACTAGAAAACTGCTGAAGTTTAAATAAAAACAAACTTTATGGCTGAATGCAGCTCGGCGGAGACAGTTCAGCTGGTAATATATCACCAAGACTAAAATCCACACTTTAGAGACAGCGGCTCTTGAGGACAATGGACTAGCACAGCAAAGTGCAAGGACCAACGGTCAAATGGTGCCTGAAAACATAAAAAGGGGAAACCCAGCTGATACCTAGGAAGCCACCATTTCCGATGTTCTTTCTGGCCAATGTCTGCTCACTGGATAAGAAAGTGGATTTGTTACATCTGAGGCTGAGAGTTTCTGCAGAGACAAAGGTCTGTGCTGTTCTTTGCCTAACATAAACCTGGCTTAACAGCAACAAGTCGCTGAGCCTTCCAAATCAATGGTATTCATTTATGGTTACCTAGCAACTCACTCATTCTTTGGTTACCTAGCAACAGCCTGTTGACTCACTTGCGCAGCAGCAGTTTCTGGTTTCGCCTCCATTCCTCATTATTGCTTAGAAATAAAAGATAAATTAAAAAACATTGTGGTGTGAAAACTATGGATAAGACAGGAAAGTATTCCAAATATTTAAAACAGAAAAACTAATAAAAAAAATTATTGATACAGATATTAAGACACTTATTTCATGATATTGTAATATTGTTCAGCCTTACCATAATTAGACTATTTCTTTCAAATCCATTTGAATTAGTTATTATTTAAGATTATCTTCTGAGAAATTGAGTTTGATTAGTTTGAAAGTACCGTATTTTCCGGACTATAAGTCCGGAAAATGCATAATACAGCGTAGCCACAAAATGCATAATACAGCAGGAAAATACATATATAAGTCGCACCGGAGTATAAGTCTCATTTTTGGGGGAAATTTATTTGATAAAATCCAACACCAAGAACAGACGTCATCTTGAAAGGCAATAAAAATAGAATAGAGGCAACAACAGGCTGAATACGGTACGGTATGCTAACGCTACATGACAAACAACGAACTGAGAACGTGCCTGGTATGTTAGCATAACATATTAAGAGTTATTCAGATAACTATAGCATAAATAACATGCTAAGAAGTTGACCAAACCTTCCGTGTCGCTCCAAATCACTAAATCTTCCTCTTCGGTGTCGCTTGTAAACAACTCGGCTAACTCCGGACGTAGCTTCTGCCACACACATTATCAACACAGGCCTAGAGCGCCCTCTGGCGGCTTAGTGTGAAAATAACATGTGATATGATATAATGTAATAATTTCACACATAAATCACTCCGGAGTATAAGTAGCACCCCCGGCCAAACTATGAAAACTTATAGTCCGGAAAATACAGTAATTACTGAAATTCATGGTTTGGGTAATGTTATCATGAACCAAATCTGTATGAGTTACAACAACATTTAATTTCCATTTGGGATCAGTAAAGTTGAATTTGGAAGGCAAACTTTTACCAAGTACTTTCTTTGTCTCGTTTCTAGTGAAAATATCTTAGTACACTTAACAACACAAAACTGACTAATAAGCAACTTTTAAGCAAGATATAGGAGCTTGTTTAAATCAATAATTCCTTAATATTGGGCAAAATAACTTCTAGTTCCACTTGTGGAATATTTCATTTATAATATGAAATGTTACATGTGAAATAATCTACCAATAGAACTAGTATTTTTTTTAATCAACATTAAGTAATTATTGATTAATTATTGATGTAAAACAAGCTTTTATATCTTGCTGAAAAGTTACTTATTGGTTAATCCTGTATTATTTTAAGTCTAGAGACATATTTGCATTAGAAACTAAAGACTAAAATACTTAGTAAGTGCCTCATGAAGTCCTTTCTTGTCAGAGTAATGTCAGTTATTATTTACTTGGGTAAAAGTAAATAATAAGCACCTATCAGATTATGTTCAGGCTATGAAGCGTAAACTGGAGCAACGCACCGCCACTATGGCGGGTTGACTATTTGAACAGGAACAAAAGAAGAAGAAGCTTATCCAATGAAATCCCTTGGTTCTCCTTGTCCCACCCCTTCCCTCTGGACACCTTAAAAAGGTCTTCTGCTCATCTGGGTGTTGTGTTGTGTCTCTCATCCTCTTTTTGAAATGCAAACATTACGTCCATCTCAAGTTAGATGACGTTATTTCTGTTTCAGGAGTGGCTGAACATGAGTAACATATATTAGATTTGTCTTTGTGTGGGGTCTTCACCTTATGAATCTGTCCAAAACTCTTGAATGGACTTTCCCTCACCATCTTCTAAAGACTGCTGTTATTATTGTTTCTACTGCATTTGTTATTTCCACTCAATTTTACAATAATTATCTTAGCTTCTTTTGGCTTATAGTCAGCAGTTTTTACCAATGATTATGTTGACCATAATTTAGGACTAACAATATATATTAGTCCTAAACAATATAGGACTAACAATATAGGACTAACAATAGATCAATGTATTGATCTATTGATCAATACATTGATCAATAGTATTGATCTGTATGAGTTACAGATCAATAGTATTGATCTGTATGAGTTATTATCTATTGATATTGATCAATCGATAATACATATGAGAAAATATTTAATAATAAATGACTTCTGCAGTCATATGAATCAGTCGTGTTGCCTCCTTTATTTTTTTAATTGCAAAAGAGAGTTAAAGTTCTAGAATATTCCAATAATCTTGTGGATGATTTTACTGTGAATCAGTGGCATTTCTAGCCCACTTTTAGGGGCGCTTCTCAGCACCCCTGAATAGGATTGCCACCCATTCCGTAAAATACGGGGCCGTCCCATATTTGGCCGTTAAACTGAACCGATGCATCCGATAGACACGCTTATAATAAACACATCAACACTAAGTTTAACAATAATGGCCAAAATAAAACACAGGCAATATTAAGGTCAGCTACACTGTCGTGGCAGGAGCTGAAGGACCCCTGAACGCTACGGACCGATGCTGAATGTCACGGTTGCCTAGAGGCGGAAAGTATGCAGCTGCAGTGAGCTACTATCAATCCGCGTCTTTTTAAATCTTCCTCTACCCGATTCCATGTCCTTAGAAGACAAAACGCTTTAAAAAGTGAGTGAAAGGACGTGCATTATCAGCTGAACAATTTCAGTGAGGATGGATACATCGATCGACAACACAATGTGTCCGTCATGGCGCAGTTTGGAATGTACAGTAGGATAGTTCAGCTGGTCAGATCACCATACTACGAATCCTGAGGACGTCGGATTGAAGCCCACAAGCAACTGGACATCTGAAGTCTAAAGCATGGTTCTAATAACTCCAAGGTTCAACTCTAACAAACTGAAATCTAAATAATAAAAAAAGATGCACTGCTTTCAGACCTTGAATAATGCAAAGAAAACAAGTTTAGATTCATTTAGAAACAACAAAACTAATGTTTTAACTCAGGAAGAGTTCAGAAATCAATATTTGGTGGAATAACCAGGTGGTTTTCAATGGGGTTCAGTGCAGAGGTTTCTTAATTTTTTCCAGACCTGTATGTAGTTATTAACAGTTTTAATTGGACAAAACTATTAAATATCTTATGTGAATGTATGTAAATAAGCAGGGATGTTTAGAAAAATACACCAATGAATAACTTCTCTTGGTCCTTAGGCCTGCTGGGGGCTGAGGCCCCCTAAAGGTCAGTTCTTAGAATCGTCCCTGCTGTGAATCCTTTTTGCTGGGCAATTTTGATGTTGTGTTGCCTCAGTATCCTGCAGCTCAAGTTGCTCAGGGGTCACGCAGTTTGCAGCAGACCATCCTCCTGCTGGGGACCACGGCGATAACATTGTTGATTTTGACGCTGTAGGATCAACCGCGACAATTTTAACCCTCATTTAAGCCGCTGCAGCCAATGGATCCGGGGGGCGGATAGGGCTCGCTAGGGGAGTTGTCTGCATGCAAGTAAGCCGATTGGGCCGCCTTAAAAAGGGCACACCTCCGCCTTCTGCAGCTGTACAGAAATAGAAAGGTCTGGCAGGGAGAGCAGCTCTAGTAAGAGGGACAAATTAAGAGTATTTACTCGGTTGTTTCATTAGCGGTTCCAAGTGTTTACCTTCTCCAGCCGGGCTGACCACCGAGCCGGGGGGTAAATCTGCTGTTTCAATCAGATCCAAGAACAACTATATTATTTTATAATTTATTCTGAATTACAGCTTAAGTCCACGTGAAGGCTTCCTACTTGTTAATTTTCTAAAGGAATGGCCCTAGACTTCGCCGCTGGATGTGTGGGAGGTGAGTACGTGTTATTTTCCTATGGTGAGTTAGCGTAGCTGGTTAGCATTAGCTTTAGCCGCGCCGGTGATTTTCCATAACAGGAAGCTCATTCAGCTGGAAAATTAAAGGAAAAGCTGCGAGTTTCAAACCTCCTCCGGGTCGACATCATCTTTTATAACAACCGGGAGTGATGATAATAAAGTGGAAGCTGTGAATTAGCAAGAATTTGTTAATTAATTTATATTTTGTGCTGGTAGTAACCCGGATGGAAATTTTTGGGATCTGCAGCTCAGAGACTGGGGGGTTGGTGATTCCCAGCGTGTTTCCCAATATCCCAGCAGATTCATTAGGAAATACCAGCACTTTTATCTTTCTACAGGTGACGCAGAGTTTAATAAACTTAATATTGTTTTTCATCTTCAATACTTATTGGGGAATTGCACAATATTGGCTTCAGAAGTCTGCAACCAGTTTATCCACATATATTGGAGAAATAAGAAAGAAAATTTACTGGAAACGTTTACTTTATTCATTTCAAATAGTTAAAAAAACAAACAAACAAAGAAAAGTAATCAGTAGAATAAGAGGGAACAAAATAGTTAGCTTCCCATTACTTTTTTGTTTGAAAACAAATGGGAAGAAGTGAGCATTTCTTATGTTAAGCTTCCAGATTATTTCTTATGATCCCAAAGATTGAAATCTTGGATTTTAGTGAAAATTTAGCATTTTAACTTTAGTTTGGGAACTTTTGTTCAATAGATTAATTTGAAGCAGGTAAGCATAAACAAGAACAAAATAAATAGCTTACCATTACTTTTTTGTTTGAGACGGAGTAAAAAGAAGTGAAGACCTTTAGTATGTCTCAGCTTCCAGATTATTTCTTATGATTCAAAAGATTAGAGTCTTGAGTTTTTAGTGAAAATTATGTAAAAGTTGTCTTAACTTTAAAGTTTGACAATTTTAGTTCAATATACATTTACAAAGAAAACAAGGAACCAGTAAAACAAGTTATGCTATAGCTTCCAGATTATTTCTTATGTTCCAATCAAACATTGAAATTCGTGTAAATATTGTCTTTTAACTTTAAAGCTGGACAATTTTGGTTCAATACATACATTTTTTGTGTGATTAAGTAACTCACAGACAAATGCACACTTAAAAAAATACAATATTTCTGTTTTTTCCTGTGTCATGTCTCAACATTACAGGCGTACCGTACAGAGAAAATGGTTGCCAATATGTGCTGGGTTAAATTTGCCCTATAAAACTGAAGTATTAAGACAGTATAGTTGCTTTTTTTATTTTTATTTTTTATTAAGACTGCTCGTAGTACCAAAGCAGACAAGTTATATTGTATCCTTTTTTGGGCTTTTGAGGATCTTAAAACAGGATTTAAAAACTTGTGGTTCTGAAACTGGATTTCGTTTAGATCCCAAAGAAAGTCTCTGCTTTTGCATTCTAGCTCACAAATTGTGCCTCAAATAACTTTGGATAATTAATTCGTAGATGTTGAATTATAGATGATCAGAGTGGATTCAGATGTCAACACTGTCGAATGAGAAGCTGAGAAACAGCTCAGCGTTTCAGGATTCATGAAACAGATAAGAACTCAATAAAGTTGATGATTTTTGCTAAATGTTATCGTAAAAGTTGCTATCTGGGACGTTTGTGGGGATCCTGAGTTCATTCATTCTTGGTAAACTTGTTTCCACTGAAAAGCAGCAGCAGTTTGGGAAACTTGTCAGCTGTTTGGTTCTTCACTCAAGGCTGTTCTGCAAACATCTGGGAAGAGTTTGGAGGGACGTGCAGGTGGTGCCTTATTGAACAAAATCAACAGTTAATAATAGAAATGCAAATATTTCAGAGTCTAGAGATTCGATTCAGACATTATTTTTAATTGAGATGCCAGTTTTTGTATTCAAACGGTTTGGAGATTCTGTTTAAATGATGTGACAAGAGGAAAAGAACAAATAAAACATTTTAAATTCTTTCAGTTTATATTTAAACAAAAATGGGGGCTTAGCTTCCTAGTTTTTTTTTTTCTTCTTAAAATTATATAGAAAATTATACTTAAAATATAACTCCAGTTTGTAGGAAAAAAAACTATTAGCGCCTGTTTTATAGTAAAATACAATCAAATCCAGTTTACAATGTAAACTGGTTAAAACAAAGTTTCCTCCTGGGAAAGCATGTGGCGACTGTAAGCAACTCATTTAATCAAGGTTTTATAGTCTGTGTTTTGATTTGGATAAATATCCCAAATGTTCCTGGAAATTATAAATGTATAAAAGTTGCAGCTTTCACTTTTAAGTTTGTGTTTTAAAACGTCACAATGTGAACTCAAATTCTTTATAATCTGGAGAGATGGAAAATAGTGAAAAGTAGAATACTTCTCAATCTAAAAAGTGAAAGTTCATAACCCTGATGGTTATTGGTTCTGAACAAATACAAATAAAAAAAGAAATCCCAATTTAAGCAAACAAAACTTGGCAATAAAGAATCTTACCAAGTATTTTTGTCTGGTTTTATTTTAGTTTTGTCCTATTTTACATGTTCAAGCTTTTCTAACTTGTTTTAAGATAGTAATTCTTAATATTGATGATAAAAGTGCTAGTTCAATTGGGGAAAAATGTTTTGTTACAAGTGAAATAATCTGTATTTTTTTAAAAACAATATTATGGAGTAATATTATAAAGATGACATTTCTTGCTGAAAAGTTACTTGTATGTTAGTTTTGTCTTATTTAAAGTGTAATAATATATTTACAATGGAAACTAGACCAAAAATACTTGGTAAGATTTTGTTTTTGCAGTGCAGCGTCTGTTTTTTCTGCATGTAATAACTCACTTATGATGTTCTATAAATGACCCGCTTAGGGTCATATTAACTATGTCAGAAATGTTTCTTGTCCACAAAGGTCAGCTAATTAAAACCAGCCGAGAATCGAGACTCAACGTTTTTCTACAAATTTAAACCTTCCTGTCTGTCACAAAAAGTTCATTTTTACGCATGTTTTCATTTTCAAAGTGTGCTTTGGCCCGTAAATGGAAATAATTGGTGTAAAATTGAGTTTTGGGATCATTGACATGAGTCAAGGACGGGCCGCGTTACGACTGACGTCACTGCTTAAGGTGCAGTGACCTACTGATAACTCGACAGCTGACCGGGCCGCAAAGGGAGCCAAAAAACAAAAGGCTTCCACAAATATAGAAAAAACACATTTACATCTGCAGAAATATGTGATAAAACTTGATTAAATGTCAAAATGAAAACAGATTTGCTTAAAAATGTCACAATTTGGTGTCATTTGCAAAATATTATCTCCAATCCTAAGAAAAATAATTTGCTTTTTACATTTTTTGTCAGAACATGAGATAAATATTAATATCACATGAAAAGCTGAAGAATGATTTAAATTAAGGGGAAAACTAACAAGAATCGCTGAAAAAAAACATGATAATAAAGACAGAATTCAACTTCCATAGTTAACAAATGTAAACAAAAATGTTAGTAGAATTTTTTTGGTAGTTTGTAAAAGACTACAAGCCATTTCTCCTGCTAGCACTAAGCTAGCATGTTTTCTGGTTGTTTTTACCCAGAATGCCTTGCTCTGTGGTCCACTTCCTGCTTTTGGAGCGGTCTGAGTTGTTAGCGGTTTAATTGTGCATTCACACCTTCCCAAATGAACCGGACTTTCTAGAAAAACAAACTACAGTTCGATTAAATCGGACTAAATGGAGCCGGTGTCGATTCACCATTGGTCGATATCAAATTTATTTGTCGCACATTTAAAACTGCGGTTGACTAAAGTGCTTCACAATTTACAGCAGCCGTTATAGTCTTAAAACAAAGATTAAAACCCAGATATTAAACAGAAACCAAGCAGTTATAGTCGAGATGTATTTGCTTTCTGCTTGGACTTGTTACTATATTTAGTGATTCTTCTGAAAAAAAATGTAACAAAGAAGTCAGAAAACTGCAATCGGTGCACAGATATCAGATATACTCTTGTATATATTAAGTTTTATTTTCTTGCAGGTGCTGCTGGTGTTTTGGTCGGCCATCCATTCGATACTGTAAAGGTGGGTGTTTCCTAATTCCTTCCTTTGATTTTCTTTCACCTTTGTTAGGCAATAAACATAATTTACCAAATTGACACTTTTTAAATAACAGAACATAAACATTTTCAACATAAAGATGAAATTTTTAATTATTGTTCCCATGTATGTTTTATTTTTTACAGTATACTTCACTAAATTGGGGCCAGAAAATCCTCTAAGGAGGCTACAATACTTCCTAATCCAACCCAGTTATTCATTTTCTTAAACTACAAAACCCTAAAAAATTATATTTTCGGTCAGCTGTGATTACTTCAGAGAATGTGTGTGAATATTGGCAGCGTTTTGAATGAATCCAGTAACTCATAGGATGTGTTCACACTGCAGCCTGAAGTGACCCAAAACTGATTTTATTTATATATTTTTTACAGTAATTTTTTCCAAGTGTGAGTTTTTTAATTTAAATAAATGACAAGTATACAAAAATATTTACATATAGAAATGATCCTGAGGGTCTTTTTATGAGTAGACCGTTATTGATTTAACATATATAATTCCATATCTTTTATAAAATGAGGAAAACGTGGCACTTTATTGGTAAATTTACATATATAAATGTAAAATTTAGCAAAACGGATTAGCACGTTCACTATATAAAAAAAATTAGGGTCTTTTCTGGGGAATTTAGATAGAACATTTCACTAACTTAAGTAAAAACACGTTAAAATGCGTTACAGTACCTTTAAATTTTCCCGCAGGGTAAATTTTATAAGGAATTTTAATGACATTTCATTCACATTATTTACGATTAAATTTTTATGGGGATCATCCAGGCAGTTTTCCAGTTGATAATCCGTCCAAATATGCGACTTGTATGGAAAAAAGATCTGAAGTGTCCCGCATGCGCAGTAGAGGGCGCAGTAACGCCCCACGTAGTTGAGCATGCGCAATGCTAAAAAGAAAAAAGTGTTTGCGGAAGTAAATATGGAGGCTAATAACTTACAATTTTATAGTCATCACATTCATAGCTTGATGCTCATTATTGTCCGCCATAATGTTGTTTTTTTTCTTTATGTTTGCGCGTCAGGACGCAGAATAGTCGAGAATCAATGTCGTTCCGGTCGGATGAATGCGACCTGATCAGATGCATAACGCATTAAACCCACATATTCAATCACAAAATCCAATTTGTGTTCTTCAAACTGTCATAACAAATCGGATACGGGTCGCTTTTGGGCAAAAGAAAAAAAAAATCGGATTCTGGTCACTTCCGGGTGCAGTGTGAACGTAGCCGCCTTAAAGTAAACATGTCCGCGCTGGAAAAGCGTCCGCTGGTGGGAAGCTTCTTCAGATGATGGCGAATGTTAGTGTTGCAGTTTTAGAGGCTGAATGGATGTTGGTTGTAGTTCTTTTTACACCTTGCTGTTTGATGTCATTTCTCCCTGAGCCGGTGTCTGCTTGGGGCTCGGGGCGGCTGTCTTTAACAGCTACAGTGTCACTGTGTTGTAGATGAGAGAGAGAAATAAACAACCTCTCCACGGAAATGTGACCTAGTAAGTATGGTCCAGGTCTTTCTTTATCTCACCCAATGTCCTGTCTTGAGCTCTAGAAATATAAAAGCCAAGAAGGCATTTTTATTTTCTTTTTTTCTCCTATTTATTTTATTATTTTACTCAACGTTTTACTCGGTAATGTTGCACCCCATAAGCATTTTAACCCCTCAAACGAATGATTGTCTGCTTATTTCCCTGCTTTGTACACTGCAAAAACACAACCTTGCTAAGTATTTTTGATCTAGTGCAACTTTAGATGACTAAAGCGCTATAAACACTTTTTAAATCATTAATAACTTAATATATGCTAAAAAATTAAACTTACAAATACTTATTGTGCTTACAAAGTAGTCTGAAACATTTAGTGTAATAAAATAAGTAGGTGAGACAAGAAATTAGTTGTTTTTATCTCCTCACAATTAATGCATAACGGTTATTAATTATTTAGAAAGTGTTGAGATGAATTAATAACATCTATAAGGGGAGCTTTATGAAAATGTGATACCTTAGTACATTTAATATGAAAACTAACTTATAAGTAAGTTTTCAGTAAGATACTGAGTTTTAAGTGAATAAATCCTTAATATTGACAAAGTGCTGGTTAAGTTGGCAAATTATTTCACTTAAAACATTGAGAAAAATGTATTATGAATAAAATAATCTGCTAATGTAACAAGTACTTTCTCTGCAGTTTTAAAGACTTACTTATTGAAAAGTTAGCATTTATTTCAAGTGTACTAAGATATTTGCACTATAAAAAAGACCAAAATTACTTGGTAAGATTTTGTGTTTTTGCAGTGATATATAGTCACTGTGCTCTTTGTTTTGAGTCTTTCAAACGCTCCGCTAACGTTAGCACTGTCGTCCCCAGGTGCGGCTTCAGGTACAAAATGTGGACAAACCTCTTTACCGCGGGACTTTGCACTGCTTTCAGTCGATCGTGCGCCAAGAATCGGTAAGTGTCAGCCTCTGTGTTATCCTTCTTGGGTTTTAAGTGTCTAGTTTCAGCTCCATCTACGATTACATGCATCAGCCCCACCTCACAGAGAGGAGTGTCTTTCAGCCGGGATCAGTGAGCCAAATAAGGCTTTGGACTTTTGTGCTATTCGTGGCGTATGCTTGGTCTCATCACTTTCACACATGGTGGAATTATGATCGTAACATTTCACTTCTAGTTGTTTCAAAACTTAGAAACTTGGAGTCATGATTGCAAGTTAATGCAGCAGATGGTTGAATATTTCAGCAAAATCTTTAAAGAACCTAAACTGGCAAAGATGTTCCCAGGAGAAAATTCAAGATGTAAAAGAATTTATTTTTGAGCTACATTTGCTAATATTTACCACAGATGAATATTTTTGGTGTCAAATAGGGCATGACAAGTCAGTTTAAATATTTACTTAAATTTTTTTTAAATTTATTTATTTTTTTTCTTTTTTAGTATAATTGGGTTACACTGAAATACCCAATTAGATGAACGTGTTTGTCAAATCATAGCCTGCATATGTTGAACCATGAAAACCATACATATTTTCTTAATGTTGTGGGGTTTTTTTCTTCTTCTGGTGGGCATACGTCAAAATGGCTGCCATGGTTATAATGGAGAATAAATGTTAGCAGAAAAATCGGCAGTAGTTATTGCCATTAGGAAGCTAGCTACTGCAAAACATTAGCAAACTCAGTAGTTAGCTACTACATTGGTGGTAGCTGATGCTACTATTAGCTACTACATTGGTGGTAGTTCATGCTACTATTAGCTACCAACAATGTGGTAGAACAAAAAAATACTAAAATCTAATGAACTGTCAAACTCAAAAAGTAGTGGAAGCTAACGCTAAGCACAAAAACATTGCTATAAACTAAATCCAAACTGCTAAACACACATTATCAGAAAGTAATGCTAACTGTTAAGGTGTCTTCATCTCGTTTTACGTTTCTTTTATAAACCCAGGTGAAAGAAAACCTCTTTGTTTGTCTTTTGTACAGATGCTCGGTCTGTATAAAGGCATCGGTTCTCCAATGATGGGGCTGACGTTCATCAACGCCATTGTCTTCGGCGTCCAAGGCAACGCCATGCGGAAGCTCGGCCGCGACACGCCCCTCAACCAGTTCCTGGCGGGCGCCGCCGCCGGAGCCATCCAGTGCGTCATCTGTTGCCCGATGGAGCTTGCGAAGACGCGCATGCAGATGCAGGGAACCGGCGAGAAGAAGTCCAAGAAGAAGATGTACAAGAACTCCCTGGACTGCCTGGTGAGAATCTACAGGAAGGAAGGGTTCCGAGGCATCAACCGCGGCATGGTGACCACGCTGCTGCGCGAGACGCCCGGCTTTGGCGTGTACTTCCTGGCGTACGACGTGCTGACGCGTTCGCTGGGCTGCGAGCCAGAGGACCCGTACATGATCCCGAAGCTGCTGTTCGCCGGCGGGATGTCTGGCATCGCCTCCTGGCTCTCCACGTACCCGGTGGACGTCATCAAGTCGCGGCTGCAGGCCGACGGCGTCGGCGGCGTCAACAAGTACGGCGGGATCGCAGACTGCGTCAGGCAGAGCTTACAGAAGGAGGGGTACCGGGTGTTCACGCGCGGCCTCACATCCACGCTGCTACGCGCGTTTCCGGTCAACGCCACCACCTTCGCCACTGTGACTCTGTTTTTAATGTACATGCGACGGGAGGAGGAATGCAGCATGCAGAACTCTGAGCCGCCCGCCGTGCAGCTGCAACCGCAGCCAACCAGCATGTAAGACACGGGTTAGCTGATGTGCATCTCTCCATCCGTCTCTGGTATTTAAAAACTTTTTTTTTTTTTTTTTAACTAAAAGCTGAATTTGTGTGTATATATGGCTTTGTTTATCACCCATGCTTTTGTACAATAGTTCTATTGTGCACCGATTGCAGTTTTTAGGCCGATTTACAAATCTTTAAATAAGAAACACACATTGATTCTGCAGTCATGTTAACGGTTAGCGTTGCTTTCCGCTTATTTTATGCGTTTAGCAATTTGGAGTTAGCTTCTGTATCCTTAAAAAAGCCGATTCCGATTTTGGATGATACTAATTTTTTTTATTTTTTTGTCTGAAATGTTGGTAAATGTAGCAGTTTGTAACAGTGGGGTGACTATTGTTAACTGCAAACATGCAGTAGAAATAAGGTCGGCTTTACATGCAAGTATCGACCGATCAACCAAAATAAATCGGTGCACCCATACTGTATCGTTACTGTAATTGTTACAAACAAGTTTAAAAACAATAATGCTGTTTAGTAAGAATGCATAAATATGAGCCAATAACCATCTAAATGAATATTGATTGTTCATATCTGATAAATATTGTGTGCTACCGGTGTTAGTTCTGATATTTATCGTGCATCCCTACTATCTAGGTCAGATAGTGACTGCATGCATGTAAATCAGTGCACTTATTCTGTTCATTTTTTTTATTCCATTAACATATCCAAACTATCATGATTATCTGGCATCTTGCAATAACGGAGAATAGTTTACAAAAACATTCCCAAAGTATTTTTAAAAGGTCGGCTTGCTTTGTGTGACTTTAACCTCCTTTCAGTGTTACATAAATACATTTTTGGATAATAAACTCAAATGTAAGTCTGCGTTTTAAAGAAGCACCTTATAAAAACCACATGAATGGTTGAAGAAATAAAGGCGAAATGTTTCCTTTCTTTTTTCTGCAGTAACTATTAAAAACAAACTGAATGCTGTGTTGAGTTGGGTTGGAAGAAATGAAACTGTTATCAGAAGTCACTTTGTCCACCAGGGGGCAGCAGCAGACCAGCTTTGTTCGCCCGTTTGCACCAATAGCTGCTCTTTTTACATACCTGCATATTTTACTGAATAGCATGGATTATACTGGATGAATGTTGAGACTCAAGAGCTTAAATGTGGGTTAAATTCCCAATAATCATGCAGAAACACGTAATATCCTTGTATGTAGATGGTGAGCGTTGTGTTGGACACGATGTACATTAATGTGAAGGTGCTGCTGTTTGTTGAGACGTTAGAATGACTTGTAAATCTTTTTTGTAATTTTTTTTGCCTATTTTATTTTTTTTTTAAGTTGGAAGGACTGCTTTAGCCGAATGCTGCTTTGTATTCTGTACGATACTTTACACCAAAGTAGTCATCCAAATGTAGATCTTTAAAAAAAAAATAAAGATTTTTTTTTTTCTATGACAGTTTGCACAAGTGTTAATTGTGGAAAATTAAAGCCGTTTGACGTCAGTAGATGCTGACCTCTAGCGGTGAAAAGCAATATTACGAGTAAAAAAATGCAAATCAGAACAAATAAAAATTTTATTTATTGTACATTTATGCACATTATTTGACAAAAGTGTGCTTCAGATTTCTTGATCAGGATCTTAGTGTTAAATTGGTCAAAAAAAATGAAAAGATGAGAATAAAAACAAACATTTCATCAACTTTAATGTTGAGGTTTGTTCCTTTTTAACTCTGGGGTGTCCATTTGTGGCCCTTGAAATTATTTTGTTTGGCCATAACCACAAGAATACAATTTTTTTTTTAAATTGTTTTTCTTTTAATGATCCTACAATCTGAAGTCCATGTTTTTAATGATGTACAGATTTTGTAAGTAAAACTTATTTAATAAATTTTGAGGCCTGCCTGTAGTTAAAAGTAACTACTGGCAAAAAGTTTGGACACCCCTGGTTTACTTGTGCAAAAGACGAGGCGTTTCTCTCACTGAGGAATTCAACAAAGTTACACAGTAACTGGAATCAGCAAATCGGGGAACAAAAGTGCAATGATTCAATAATATATAATCAGCAGACTATTAAATGTAAATGAAATTGAACATAAATTCATGATGTGTTTAAATTTTAATGGATGTATTCCCATTTATTGTTTTAAACATCCCATGCAGGTTTTTACTTGCAGAATATTTATTGAATTGTTGCACTTTTGAGCCTCGATAATTTTGCCAAAGCGGCTGCACAGACTGACGTCAGGTTACGCGTCTCCTTCGGGGCTCTAGCCGTTTTTCCCAACTTTGGGTGTTTTGGTGAAGAGGGCGGAGTCACAGGAGCGACGCAGGAAGCGGTAGATCTCCTCGGCTCTGGATCGGCTCATGCACCCGCCTTTCTGGATCGACTCAACGGAGCTGGAAGCAAAAAACAAAGAGGAGAAAATACAGAATTACGACGCATTTGAGTTGTCCAGATTCTCTACTGACTCAGTTATAGAATAAATAAATTGATTTATTCACAGACTGATGAATAACTGAACCGATGGATGGATGAGCAAACAAATGGTCAAACAGACGGATGGATGAACGGATGGACAAATGGTTAGATAGATTAATGGATGGATGGACTGATGAACAGATGAATGAATGAATAGAGATGAACAGTTGACTGGATGGATGAACAGATGGATCCGTCCCGGTTCTGTCAGAGCTTTTACCCGTTCATCAGCTGTGCGACGCAGCTGAAGTTGTGCAGCAGGTTGAGAGCGTGAATATGGCTGACCGAAGGCAGACTCAGGTACATCTGCAGCGCCTGCTCCCTGCGCTGACCTTTGACCTTCAGGGACACCGCGATGCCCTGACCTTTACGGTGCTCCAGCTTGGCCAGGTCCACCAACAACCCGGCGGTCTCCTCGGCGCCGTCGCTCCACAGCAGGCGAACCCCGGCCCGGAGCAGGGCCACTAAAGTGTTGTCATAGTAACGGGTTCGTTGGAAAGGGCGGGAAACTTCACCTGCATCATAAACAAAAGTGGAAAGGCTTGTTTGTCACTTTTATTAAAAAATATTTTTGACATGTTTGTTACTGTCGTTTGCAGTCAGAAACAACCAATCAGAGCCAGGGGGAGGGGCTTAGCGCTGTCAATAAACCTCATGTTGCTGCAGCTTTAAGTCAGGCCGTAAATCTTTAAACCCACCCTGCTTGGCTCGATCTTTCTCCACTATCAGACACACTCGCTCAAACAACCCCTGCATGTTGCTCAATCTCTCCGCCAGCCGCTTCCGGTTCTGCATCGCGGCCAAATCCGATTGGCTCTGCCTCATCACCGCCATGCGGTTGCTCACGATGAAGTAGTTGCTGTGCAGCGAGCAGAGGTGGACGTCGGCCCCGTGGCGCCGACGCAGACTCATCACCAGCTCCACCATGCCGCCGGTGCAGCGGCTGTCCGCCAGGATGCTGACCGACCCGGGGAGAGGCGGCGGCGGCGGTACCGGATCCTGAAGAGCGGACCCCTGAGCCGCTGAGGACGTGGAAGGAAGTCCCTGCAAAGTTAGGGTGAGAGGTCACAAGCTGTGCTTCCGTTATAACAATAATCCAAAAAAAAAAAAAAAAACAATTTCGGACCTTCTGCGTTTCCATTACGAAAGATGATATTAAAATCACACTGAATAAGCTTGTTCTCGCGATAAGTCACTTAAAAACATGGCAACGACGGATATAAGAGTATGTCACGTTAATATTGAAATTAAGCTCATAATCAGTTATCAGAGAATACGTTGCGTCACGTCAAACACCTTATATTTGGGGGCGCTACGTATGCGGCATTTTGGGGAAATTGTATTTGCTAATTTTACAGAAAAGCGATGGATTCAACATATTTTAATGGCCTCTTACTACTTCCTGTCATCTTCTTTGTTGTTTCCGCTAGTATCAACATCACGTGACTCAAACTTTATTATTATTATTATTATTATCAAAAAAAATAACGTACATTAAGTTTTCATAACACCTACAGAAAAAACAAACAAAACTAAAAAATGTAAGAGAAAAAGCAACATAAACAACCCAAAATGAATCGAGACTTTAGCAAAGCAACTTTTAATATACAACATAAAAAATTAAATATATACATATATTTATTTAAAAAAATCAAATTTAGGGTGTAAGTTAAAGTGCAAATGTTTTCAAAAAAGAAGTTGTCTTAAAAGCATGCGGCTTGACAAAAGTGTTTTCAGTACATTTTTACGAAGTAAATCCGTCGATACGGCTGGAAAAAAAACATCTGGAGTTTTTCTGAAACTGATCTTTCGACTAAGAAAATTTGTTTTCGCAGTTTTATAGCGAATGGAAACACAGCTAATGTCTCTCTTAATGATCCAGGAATTTCTTTACTGTTCTTGAAGTCGGCTCTTGCTCTGCGAAGTCGAGCTCATCCGAGAGCAGATGTTGATTCTCTAACCTCTGACGACACCTGCAGGAAAAACAGAAAATGACCAGGGCTGAGCAATAAACCAACAACATTAGACACATAATATCATTACAAAACGAGTTAGATCATTTAAGTGAAGCCTGATCCAAAATAGGCAAAGGAAGGGCTTCAGCTGCTCAACTGACTCGCTCATTTTGGTTACCTAGCAACAACATGTTGACAAACTTTCTAGAAACTTTCTTGTTGTTCTTCTTGCTTTGTGCTTGTATCTCCATCAGCCTGTTACAATAACAAATTTAGTTGGATGATAAATTGTCCCAGACATCATTGCGATCAGACTGAAGATTTTTCTCAACCAGTTTTTAGTAGAAAGGGAGAAAACAATAAATCACGCAAATGGAAATGATTGAGTTTGTTTTAATTTATTGTATAATTGATTTATTGCTTATTGCGACAGGCCTATATCTCTGTAAGTTTAAATAAACCTTAAATATAAAAAAGCTTTCTCTAAGGGGAAGGCGTCAGTGGAACATTCGATTCAATTCAAAAATACTTAATTGATCCCAAAGAGAAATTAAATGTCGTTGTAACTCAAATTAACTGAAATTCTTCAGAGTTGCTGCAGAAAATCCTACTTACCTTTCATTTTGCTGCTCTTCTTTCTGTTCTTTACTCAATAATGAGACTTTAGATGCTACGCTAGCAGAAGCAGAAGACGCTGTTTTCTGCCCGCTGGGATCTGGATTCTGATTTTTGCCCACTTCCTCCGACTCTTCTTCGCTGGACTCGTTCAGGCAGACAACCCGCGAGCGTTTGGTTCTGGGTCTTTGCTCTGCAGCAGGCTCAGTTCTGCCGTTGGCCTCGAGTCCCGCTCTGGCTTTGTGCAAGAAAATGCGGCGTCTGGTCGCGTACTGCCGTCTCCCGTCAACGAGCGACACGTCGGGCAGAAGTTCGACGTCTTCAGGCTCTTCCTCTTTACTCTCCTCCTCTTCTTCATCACTGCCAACCACAAAGCTGTCCTCTGCGTACGTCTCATCCATCTCAGGCACCTGCCAGCAAAAGGTTACTTTAGGTCAATTTGGGTTTTGTTTTATGTGTTTTCAAGGCATGTAGTGGCATTTTGTAGCACAATTAAGTAAGATTGTTACCTTCAGCTGTTATAAGAACTCAAATACACTGCAAAAACACACAATCTTAGTATTTTAATCTCGTTTCTAGTTTAATTTACACTTAAATTAAGACAAAACTAACTTAAAAGTAACTTGTCAGGAAGGTATAATAGCTTGTTTTAAGTAGATAATTCTTTAATATTGATGAAAAAGTACTTGTTCCATAAGCAAATTATTTCACTTATAACAACGGGAAATTGCCTTATTATAAGTAAATCTACCTGCCAAAAGAATTTAGACTTTTTCCATCAATATTAAGGAATTATTTACTTAAAACAAGTTATTATACCTTGTTGAAAAGATACTTGTAAGTTAGTTTCGTCTTATTTCATGTATAATAGGATATTTGGATTAGAAACAAGACTAACAATACTTGGTGAGATTTGGTGTTTTTGCAGCGTATGGCTTTAAAAGAAATTTGACTATAATACCTTGAAATTGGGCTTCTATCTCTTTAAGAACTCCTCATTCTTCCTGAAACTGCCTTCAGGACGTAATCACACCATGGCTCCTTTATTAACCCTTTAACAACATTTTTACCAGCATTGCACTGAGAAGTAATTCGTTTAATGAGTTTAGCAGATGTTTGCTAATTGCTGCTGGCTAGTCTGAAGGATCTGAGTAAGAGAGTCACGGGGGAGGGCTGCTCTGTCGGGCGGGAAGCTTGGAAACTGTAGCTCTGAAGAGGAGTTACGCCTCGGAGGCGGGGCTAGGTCCACCACAGCTGAATGGTTGCCATGGCAACAAAAGGTTTTCTCAAACATGTATGAAAGAACCAAAGAAACCCTTCAGGTATGTTTTTGATGAGGGAATAACATTATAACACCATGTAAAGCTCAAAAAAGTTAATTTTACATATTAGTGCCTTTTTAAAATAAAAGTAGAGAGTAAAGCATGAAATACCTGAGAAAAAATATCCATGTCTTGATGGTTTTTATAAGACATTTTGAATCTTCCCCGGGCTGCAGGGCTTCTCACAGACTTCAGGTAAACTCCATGCATCTCTGAGTCTGATGTGGAGCAGAACAGAACCAAGGTGAGTTTAACAGAACCTAGTGAGATCTGAACAGCGCGCTAAAGACCGAGCAGGTTACCTACCGTTCAGTCCCTGGGAAAGGTGCATGTTGTCCACAACAAAGCCTTCCAGGGACCGATTCAGATCTGCGCCGTCCTCTTCGTCAGACGAAACATCCGCTCCCTCTTCATCGTCTGACAGCTCCGCCTCTTCATCCAGAAACTGACGCGCTTTCTGACCTCTGGGGTTCTGATGAAGAGCAAAAACAAAAACTAAATCTGAATTTAATGTCACGGTGCAGCTGACATGAAAAAAAACAAAAAAAAAACATATTAAAGCTAAACATTGTACTCAGGTTAAAGTAGCACTACTTCAACATAGTGTTAATATTTAACAGTTATGTAATCAGACTGACTGAAGTACAAAGCTAAATGGAAATTTCAATATTTTAAGAACAAAAATTACAATAATTCATATCAGTAACAAAAAATAACAATAAAAATCAGTTTCTTTGAATAAAAAACTTTACCAAAAACTGCAGGTGTGTGTCTGTGTCAGGTGAAGTTTTGTTTAAATTATGTTTGTTTTTCATTCAGTAGGTAGAGATTTTACTCAAGTAAAATTAGAAATACTTCATAATAAAATTACTCAAGTAAAAATGAAAAGTACAGTATACACAAATTCTCCTAAAAGTAATTTTTTCAAAAAAGTTACTCAAGTAAAAGTAACTGACTCTGGGTGTCACTGAGCTTCTTAACACGGAAATCTAGAAGCTAATCAGTTAGCTTCACCCCACTGCCCTGCAGGACCATCTGTTGCCATGCCGACCTTGTTGCTGGGCTGCTGGATTTGTTGCCTCTTGTCTCCAGTTATTGTTTTTCTCTGCATGAAGATGGAGCAGTTCTGGAAATCATCATCCGAAAAATCTCCGGCTTGCGTTTCGTCAGTCTGGATGACAGAAGATTAGACGTTATTAATGTCTCATTTACAGTAATGATACTTGAACATGTTCCCCTCCTCACTTTTATGTATTATTGATTTTGGCCTGCTCTCCATGCCCCGAACCAAAGCAGCATTCAGGGTTCACCCCAGTGTAATATAAGCCTGGCGGGCCACCAGGCTTTATTTGTGCCCCACCAGGCTTAGCATTATTTATTTAAGTTATTTTACTCAAGTAAGAGTAGATATACTACACAATATAATTACTCAAGTAAAAGTAAAAGCACAGCATAATAAAATATTTCAAAAAGTAACTTTTTTCAAAAAAGTTACTAACTAAATGTAATTGAGTAAATGTAACTAGTTACTACCCAACTAATGTTGCTATTCTTACCGTATTCAGTACAGAAGAACGTTTCTTCTTCGCAACCACTGGTGAGTCCACATCACTCAGGATCTTAGACTGGCAGGAAAGAATAAACATTTTATGTAGCATGCTAATGCTAATGCTAATGCGTTCTCATAGCAACTAGAGGTACCTTGTCAGCCACAATCATTGACACCTTCCAAAAATAATATGGGTTATGCTGTTCCTGCAGCTAAAATTGGTATCAACAAGACAAAATGTTTTTTTTATATACAATTCCTGCCTTTTATGAAAAGAAATTGTTAATTTGAGCTTTGCTCACCACTTCTGGCGAGGACAAGGGGTTGACCTTGTGATGTCTTCTTTTGCGAAGCACGATCTCCTCTTCACTGTCGCTGCAGCACTCTGCTAATGAGCAAACAGAAAAAACACACATTTGAGCTACAGAATCAAACTAATTTACAGGTAAATAAAAACAGAACATCGACAAAAAGTTTTCTCATTTCATTAATTAGATTCAAAAAGCGAAACTCGTATATAGATTTATGATCGTTATCAAACCTTTACTTTAAAACTAGTAAACTAGTTTTACCATTTTACCTATAGAACTAATTCTCATTTAAAACCAACCTGAGAAAAATTTATAAAATCTAAAAGTAAATAAATCACAGGTACAATATAAAATGACAGGGGTGAAAGGACAATATATAGTACACATAGTATAATACTTCAATGACGCAAAATCTTACCAAGTATTTTTGGTCGACTGTCTCCGGTAAATATCATAGTACACTTGACAAAACTAAATTACAAGAAACTTTTCAACAAGATGAAGTTGTTTTAAGTTAATAGTTCCTTAATATTAATGAAAAAGTACTAGTTATACTGGCAGATATTTCACATGTTGAGTTACATGTAAAATATCATTACCTAGCAACAGTTACCTTGGGCACTGCACCGTTACCTAGCAACCCCAGCCAGCCCAGACCGTTACCTAGCAACCTCAGAGATTTTGTCCCATGTTTTCAGTGAAATAATCTGGCAATGGAGCTTGTACTTTTTAATCAATATTAAGAAATTATTGACTTAAAACAAGCTCTTATATCTCGGCTAAAAGTTAATTAGAAGTTAGTTTTGTCTTATTTCAAGTCCATTAAAATATTTGCACTAGAAACTAGATAAAAATACTTGGTAAGTTTTTGTGTTTCAGCAGTTAAGTATTTTTATTTCTGTTCATTTTGATCAATACACGTTGCACTTATTATATTAAAACAAAATTACGTTTTTCAGAAAATTGCAATATTATAAAAACTAAGCCTAATCATTGTGTTTATCTACGTTTTTCAACACATTTTTTTTTCCTTTCACTCAACTTTCCACTAATATTAAAGGACACAATATTCTTGTTTAGTAAGAAATGAGCTTTTGAGAGCAACCCATTTTGATTGCACATGTCTGTATTACAAATCCCTTTCCACAGGTTTATTTATTCAGAGGAAAGTAATTAGCTGCAAACTGTAATTGCTCCAATTTATTGAAATAAACTCTTGCAATCTGTTGATCTTTTTGAATGAAATAGTTGATATTCTAATTTATTTAAGGGTCTCTGTTAATCTTAAGATACAAATGGAGACAAATTGTTGTTTTATGAACTCACCTGGATGTGGAGAAGACTCTCCCACATGGATCAATGAATCACCTTCAGCTTGTTTTGGCTTCGCTCTCGAAGAGTCCGGTTCTGCAATCCCAGACGGAAGCATCTGTCTGGGTCCCAGTAACGTAACTGGAGATGGGAGTTCCTCAGTTTTAGACTTCCAATAATCCGCTTTAATTTGTGAACATGACTTGGACTCTTTGAGGAGTCCGGCGAAGCTGCGACGAGGAGTAGAGGAATCAGAAACAGCTGACTCGGCTTGTTTTTCAGGCGACGGAGATGCAACTTCAACTTCTGCTTCGTCCTCAGAGTCTTCCAGCGAATAACCGAGATCAAAATTAACAGAGAACAGATCAAGAGAGGAATCTAGTGGCTCAGGATTTGCTTTCACTAAAAACGAAACTTTGTTGTCGTGATCTTCTGTTGAGTGTTGGCTGGTTTGAGTGTTTAGCCTTGTGTCTGAGGAAGGGGTTTTATTTACAGGGTTTAATATTTCTGTGCAATCTTTGTCTTCATCTTTGATGGTTGCCTTGGCTGTAATGCTATCCTCAGGAGTAGGAATATCTGGAATTGTCATTTGCATGAACGCCTCATCGTCTTCAAACAAGTCCATGCTCTCATCCATCTGGACATTAACTCTGCCTTCAATCACACTATCAGCATCCATGGAAACACACTCCTCTGCATCGTCAACACTTCTCAAGTCCATTTCCTTCTTGTCGTATCTGATATTTCCATCCTCAAAAACCTCATCCCAGGTGGGACTATCAGGCTCGCCATCCTTAATGCCACCCTCTACATCGTCGTCATCGTCCACTTCCAAGCTGAACCTGACGGGGAAAGGTTGATTGCCCAGCTCGGGTGAAGGTGGAAGACACGTCAACGTCCTTCCCGCTTCTAAAATGTTCTCCGGCGAAGGTGGAGATCGAGAGAGAAGCTCAGCTATGTTAACAAGAATGTCGTTCAGGTTCTTGAGTTTTCTTGGCGACGGTGGCGTGGGATATGTTTTTGGAAGGTAGAACATCTCTTGAAGATCGTCGTCTTGGTTATTTTTTGTATTAACTTCTGGAACATCGTCTGGATTGGCAGGATCTCTGAGGGTTTGGTTAACGGTGACGCAGTCGTCATTGGAGTTGTGTGATGGAGAATCGGCTTGATCAGGTTTTAAGTCGTCAGTCAAACGTTCATTTGGGAGTCTTTCTTTCTCTGGGATCAGTCGCGATGCTGCATCCTCCATCCCTGCTTCCTCGTCGATATATTCCAGTTCGGACCGGGATGAGTGAGATGGTTTGCTCTTATTGTTTTTAGAGAAATTTTTGGGGCTTTTGGCTTCTTCTGCCTCTTTTCATCAGCATCATCACCCTGGAGGTAAGGTATAAGCTGCTGTTCGTAAAGACACTCCCCCTGAAGATAAATACAAACAGTTGTAGAAGGTTAATGTTGTACAATTATACTATTGACCCTTTGCCAATAGTGAGGGACAGTTGAACACAGCAACTGAAATTGTTTTCCCAAGTTGCTTTTGCCAGTTTATTTAGGCTTTTACTTTGGTGAGCTGAGTTTTTTCCCTATTTTTATTCAAACAGTTACCACAGACTAACTCTCAGTTTGTAGAGGTTAAGGGAACCCAAGAAGTTCAAACTGATTGGGTCACTTCACCAATCAGAACCGCTTTTCTGCTCATGTTCATAATTTAATCCAATCAGGAAGTCCCTCATCATTTTGCAACCACATACAGAGAAGCAAAACTCTGACATAACATTTGTTATTCTCAGCTTTTATGACGCGGTGAGGACATTTAAAATTTTGTTTAAGATGCTAATTTCATAAAGAAATAAACTAAAACATGTTCCCAAACATTTATTGGTTAAACAGCTATTTATTGTGAGATTGGAGGTGTAAATATATTTGACTGCCTGGCACCTGTCAAACCTTTGACCTGGAAGTGATTCGGCTAAAGTGGGAACCCCTGAAGCGCCGGCGGGGAGCCGTCGGACCCGAGAGCAGGAGGTGGGAGATGCTCAGTGAACCCCAAGGAGAAAGAAAAAATAAACATGTCCCTTTTCTAAACGAAGCAGAAGACATTTATCCACCCTCCGAAACTAAAATCTACCCATTTTTACCTGCAGCTGATCTGGAGAAAGTTACTTTTACACTCATTATTTCATTTTCACCACAACATAACATATTAACTCAGTTCTTCCACCATATAAATCAAAAGTTTTAATCACTTATAAGCCACCAAATGGTTTAAATCTGAACAAGTTCTAACTCCATTTCAATAATAAGGGGACATGCTAATGTTTTTCCAATTGTCATTAGTAAGACACATATTTTAATTTTAATGTTGTTCTCCCTCAAATATTGAGTAAGAAAATTTTTTGTACATTTACTCAATTATCTTTACTTGAGTAACTTTTTTTTTTCAATTTACTTTTAGGAGTATATTTTACTGCGCTGTACTTTTTACTTTTTCTTGAGTAATTTTATGATGAAGTATTTGTACTCTTAGTTGAGTAAAATGTCTGGACTTTCTACCCACTGAATGAAAAACATGTTTTAACCAGAAATTCACCAGACACAGACACACTCCTGAAGTTTTTGACAAAGTTTTATAAGTTTTTTTAATGAAAGAAACTGATTTGGAAAAGTTTTTTAGCATGATTTTCTTTTTTTTTTTTTTTTTTTGCTACTTATAAGAATTATTGTAATTTTGGTCTTTAAAATACCAAAATTTCCACTTAACTTTATATTTTGTTTATGTAATTTTAAAATATTAAATAACTGTTAATTTGATCAGTTATTCATCTACTTGAGAAGATGTTTTACCAAATACTTCTTTACTCTTGAGTAAATGTATTCAAAGTGGATTTAACTATTAAACTAAGATGAAGATGCAGACTTTTATGATGACTGCTGATAGTTTTGGCCTTGACGAATCGCAGCGTGAATGAACAAACTTTTTTCTGCTTTCTCTAATCCGTTTACAGCAAACATTGAGCTGCTTGCTGCTATCACAACCTCTTCTTGACATTTAAATATTTTGCAATTCACACTAAAGGCCAAACATTTCCCGCTGAAAACAACAACTGTGGATTACTTAGACAAACACAAAATAGTGCATAAGTGCAAACTGGAAGGAAAAGAACAGTTTTCTTTACTTATTTATATTTTTCTTTACAAATAAAAATGCAGCTGCAGGCGTTTTAGGGTTTGTTTATATCAACATAACTCATCTAGAGACTTAAGTTTTTGCAGGTTTCTCTTTTAAGAATGTTATAAAACTTATTAATACAGAATAATTCAAAATTAGGCCGACAGAAATCAAAGTGTCAAAAACATAGGAGTGTTATTAGCATTGCCACATTGCTTCCAGCTCATTTTCTGACTTGATAATGGTTTACTTTTAACACATGGTGCAATAAAATATGAAATGTAGTTGTATCATGATGATGTTCAACAAAAAGTGGAGCTTTCAGACCTCCAGAGTCAATATTTTTCAGTTATGAAATCAAATTCACGGTGGATTAAACTGAACTCTGGCCCAATTAATTGATGACCACATTATGTCTAAAAATACCAAAAACCAAAAAAAAAAACCTGGATGATGAAAATAGAAGCAGCAGAGACTCGGTGTTGCCATCATTTTATGTTGCGTATTGATGAAAACACAAAGTGGAAACCCCTCTCTGCAGATTATCTCATCACATTACAATAATTACAGGAATTTGATGCACAAAGAAAGCAGCATCTGTTTTATTCAAGCTGCATTTTCTAAACAAAAAAAAACAACAATCTGCACACAACTGTCTCCCTGCTAAATTAATGAATTTATTGCAACTGTTGTGATCAGTATGAGGGAAAGTCTATGGCTCGATTTTATTCCAGTTGGGATTATAAACTGAATTTGACTGCATTGTATCATGACTGGGATTAAATTAAATTGTATGTTATTAACATTTAGCAGCAAAAAGGCTAAAAAAGCAACAAGTGCCGTCTTTTTCCTGTCAGATTTTATTAAAGTGGAAGTTGTTGTACTCTTCCTGTTGGTTAAAAAAATTAATTCTTGTGGCCTAAATAAACATCGCAAAATAAAAAACACTGCCAGAGCAAAAGAATGGGATATTTTTTAAAATTTATAAATCACAGTCAATCCACACTGCACTGCAAAAACACAAAATATTACCAAGTATTTCTGTTTAGTTTCAAGTGTACATACTTTAATACATTCAAATATGACAAAACTAGCTTATAAGTAACTTTTTAGCAAGCTACAGCAGGTTATTTTAAGTAAACAATTTCTTAATATTGATTAAAAAGGACTAGATTTTGTGTTTTTGCAGTTAAAACATTATGCAAAATGCTCTTAAGCAGTACGGTCTGCTCTAATTTTAACATAACTAAGTTTCAACCAAGTATTTTTGGTGTAGTTATAGCACAAATATATTAGTTTACTTTAAATAAATCAAAACTAACTTATAAGTAACTTCTCAGTAAGATATAGGAGCTTGTTTTAAGTCAATGATTCTTGAATATTGATTAAAAAAATAAGTAAAAGATACACTGGCAGATTATTTCATTTATAAAATGGGGAAAATATCTCGTTACAAATTTAAAAATATGCCAGTGGAACTCTATGAAAGCATGTATTACTTAAAATAATCTCCTTTATTTTGCTGAAAAGTAGCTTTTAAGTTAGTGTTCAAGAGTACAAAGATATTTGAACTAGAAACCAGACAAAAATATTTGTAAGATTTTGCATTTTTGCAGTATAAATCACATTATTTTGACCACTAAAGCATAAAGAAAACAATAAATGCTTTGCTCTGGTTTTCTATTTTACTTGTGTTAGAAAATAAATCTTTTTGGAATCAGTTTTCTGATCTCCCTGTGCATGTAGGTCGTCCTGGCCTGACCTACTTCCATCTTCCTGGGTTTATGTAACGGTTCAGGGAACTGTTATATAATCATATGAAAAGGGGGGTCTGTGTGCAAGCCCGCCGTCTGTTTGCTGTAAAGAGGCAATGCGATTCAAAATAAACAAACAAACAAACAAAAATCCCTGTCTGGCAGAAACTGAGTCGAAAGGACGAATGACTTACTGGAGCAAGAACCAAACCAAAAGAAAATTTGCCTTTTTTCTACAGTGAGAAATCAGCTGAAGTAGTTTTCTGGCCTGACCTGCAGATTTTGGTTGATATAATTTTTTTTTTCCTGAAATATTGCTAAACATAGCAAGAAAGTTGCTAAGTTGGTAATATTGGGGTGTCGGCCCGTCGCAATAAGTAAAAAATTTTTTTTTAAAAATCAATAAATCAATTTGAAGTTCAATAATTTCCATTTGTCTGATTTATTTTTTTTCTTTCTAACAAAAACTGGATAGCTAAAGTCTTCAGTTTGGTGTTTTGGTCTCAACTAGCTCTTTTTTTTAATTATTTACAAAGACTTCATGATTCATTTTATTGTTAGTTTATTTAATTTGGATATTTAAAATATCTCCCAGTTCCAGTGTTACAGTTTATAAATACAATATATATAAATGCCCCTTTAATGGAAAAGTCAATTAAATTTCAAATCAGCTTTTGTTCAAAACAATATTTGTTCTTTCTTTTGTGAGAAGCCGATCAGCTGCTGACCCAGAAGCTTCAATCGCTTTTTTATTTGATTTCACAATAATAGTTACATAATAAATAGAGCGTATATCTTTTGTGTCCTCTATATTTTACTGGATTAAAGAGCAACAGGTCGGTGACACAAAAAGTTTAGCAAAGACTGAAAAACAAAGAGATTCTTGATGAGAATTTTAAGATTCAAATGAAGGAAAAGTCAAGTACAATCATCATCAGTAGGACTTTAATTTGTATTAATGAGGTGCTTTTCTGACTCAAGGTAATTTAGGAACATTTACTAAGAAGCAAATTCTTCTTGTGATTGGAAAAGTGTTTTCCAGTTGCACATAATTTGGCTCAGTTCCCTTTTCAAACAATAAAAGAAGCAAAGATGAAAGGCGAAAGCAGTGGGGTCTATTCAAAGATTAAAGTTTGTAATTAACTGCAAAATTAAGATTAATTATGAGCAACAATGAAAAGAAAAATATTACTTAGTGCAACTCAAACATTTGAGAACTTGACTCATTTCTGTTTTTTCTCATTTTATTATGCAGTATTTCTTCTCTTACTTGATAAAAATTTCTAATTTTCTGCCCACTGAATGAAAAACAAACATGTTTTAACTAAAAATTCACCACAGACAAACACACACCTGTAGTTTTTGTTCAGGTTTCATAAGTGTTTTTTATTGAAAGAAACCGATTTGGAAAAATGTTATTTGTTTTTTGTTACTTGTATGAATTATTGTCATTTTGGTCCTGAAATTAGCAACGTTTCCACTTAATTTTATGTTTTGATCCATCTGATTATGTAAATTTTATATATTAAATAATTTCTGACTTGAGCATTTTATTTTATTTTTTGTTATTTCTATGAATTATCATCATTCTAGTACTTAAAATACCTAAATTAAGTATTAAATTATTGATAATTTGATCAGGTACTCTGTACTTGAGACTTTTTACTAAATACTTTATACTTTTACTTGAGTACAAATATGTTGAAGTAGTTCCACTTTTATTTGAGTACAATTACTCAAGTATTAATCATTTAAATTTTCTTTACTGCGGTTTACTTGAAATAAAAAGGTAATTTTCTTTCGTTCTGCACCAAACAAATCAAATAACAGTAAACATTTAGATTCAGCGAAGTTCACAAATTTATAAAATATAAATTTAGACCTTAATTTTTACTGTAGTTTTAAGATTTACTTAATCATTCATGGTCCCATTAATCCTTAAATTAACTGTATTTAAGTTGCACAGTTTGCAGGTTATATGATTATGTGAAGCTTTTTATCTGTATTTTTCTTCTTGGGTCCAAACAGGTGGGATTGTTTCGCTTTTATTATTCAATAAAGTAAAGAGGTAACAAGAGCCCACTTTCCTATAATCTCTGACCCACTTATAGGGATTTGGACAAATTCAGGGGTCTCATCTGAGATATGTTCTGCCAAAGAGCAGATGGTGAGACAAAGCCAATCTGGGGCCGATCTTTTCCAGAAGCAAAACCAGATATTTGATGATTGTTTGTATAATGGGAGCGTTCCAGGTAAAGGTAAACTCTGACTGATGTTACTGGGTTTCAAATGTCATCAAAACAAATTGGCCAGTTTACTCATTTCTGTTCCAAATGCTTTCAAGGTTTATATCATGGATGATGTGCAGTGCCTTGAAGAAATATAAGAAATATCAGACTCCCACATTAAAAAAAAGTAGAAAATATTCGACCCAAAAAGTTATAAAACTTTTTTATGAAGGAAATGTCTGGGTCCCTTTTTAGAGATATTTTTTCTCTCATTGTATAATAAAAAAAGTTCCCCAGTGTTTGTACTTTGGCGAGTTTGGCTACTAATAGAAGTAGCAGAAGTACTTAAAAGTAAAAAAATACAATAAAGCAGTGGAAAATATTTGACCCACTTTTCTTTTATGAAGGCAAATATTTGGGACACTTTAAAACCCAGAATAATCTTTTTTTCTCTAATTGAAAAATCAGCGGTAAAGTCGGTGACTACTGTTAACCGCATTCATTCTTCATGATTAACTTAAAATAAAATAGTTTGTAATTTGTGTTTGAGTTACAAATGTGATAATGCTCAAGCAGTATGAAACGTTTGCAAGGCTCTGCAGTTGCTGTCAAAATAAGCAATAATATGTGAAAAGCCATCAAACTACAAACTTATTTTTTTCATCTCATTCTTTCAGCTCCATCATCAAGTTGAAGGAAGGTTGGAATAATTACTTTTGCGTAATTTTGCTCATAAGCCGTCACTAATCATATGCCTCTGCCATGAGGAAACAAAAAAAAACAGGAAAAATGTGATTCTGAAATTAGATTTGAGTTCACAGAAAGGTTAAAATAGATTTCGAAGAAAGCAGCTGTTGTATTTTTAGTGCCTCCCCTTTATAAAAAGACGGCTCAGGGTTTTTTCGGATGCAACTGAATGGAGATTTGACGCTACAGACCGGAAACAGACTTTTTTTTTTTTAAACCAAATCCACAATGAAGCTTGTTTATCATTCAAAGAATTTGGCTTTGACGTCACAACACCAAATATAGCAACTCCAAACAAACCACAGTTGTATGTTCATCAGCAAAGCAGCTGACTCCTCTCATTCATGTGAGTTTATAACATTTGGGTTTCCTTTGGCTAAATGCTCACTACTGTCTCTCCATTATGAAACCAAGCAGGATTTACGCAAGATGCTTGGGACCATTTATGAAACCATTTTCCCATCACCAGGCACCTGATCTGTGTGCACTCTGAATTACAGGATTGTAGATAGAAACAAAATTCAATTCATAATAATTAAACTGCAACAAAATTAGTGAAAAAAAACAAACCCAAACTGTAAAGCTTTAACACCAAATGTATAATTTTTGATACATTTCATGAAAAACCTGCTGCACTTGATAAATAAGTTGCTAAATATGTTCTAAATCTTTATAAAAATACACATTTAATGAGCAAAATAGTTTTTAAAATAGTAAAAGTGATGTAAGAATGCAATTTTCAATGCATGTCCATTTAAAAAAATTATTTTACTCAGTGGCACATTCTTTGAATTGGAGTATGCTATTTTTGTTAACAGAACAGTATTTTATGTTGTAAATTCGCCCTTATTAATATAATAAGGGCGAATATATAATATTCATAATAATATAATATTAATATAATAATATAATATAATATTCATTTTGTGTTTTTAATATAATTTATCACTTTCCCCCATCTCTTTTGAAAATTACTCATTTAAGAAATATAAATACGCATTTATGTTCAAATAAGATTAGTAGAAAAAGGTAAACATCTATTAATGTCACATTTTTTAACTGACTCAAACAGGAAGTGCTTTTATTTTGAAAAGAGAGCAAGTTATCATAGTTTATTTCATTCTGAGCTCTTTTTGGAGGCTTAAATGTGAGTCTAAACTTTCACACCAACCTCGTTCCAAGGCCATTGTTGTATTGAAGAATGTCATTTGGTTGCATTTATACAGTTCTTCCTGCTAACATCCCCCCAAGCTAAATGCTAACGCTACAGACAGCCATTGTGACTCTGCCATGAGACGCTGTGTGAAATCTTGAGATGCAATTGTTTTACTTCAAGACTGTAAACAAAGCCACCATTTGAGAAATTATTACAACTGCAGCGAATGATTATTTTAGTAAACTGATTATTCTGATGATTAATCGGATAGAAAAAATTGGTGTATTCTGAAAATTTTTCATTTTACCATATAAGCGTCTTTTTTACATTACTAGAAATACATTAAAAATGCAAACAAATAATAATAGCAAGCAGTTGTAATGCTTGCTATTCGCCACGCGAACCTCCACACTCGCTTCCTGTCAGCCATTTTTTTCGAATGTTTTCCACTGAATACTTTAGTTCAGATTTTTTCTGATTTTAGGTTTTTTTTAATTCATCTTCAGTTGGTGTTTACTCACCTCGCTCTCGTCTCTCATGCCATCTATGAGCTGCATCACGGCAGAGAAGTGGCGGCAGCGGAGGGAATGATCAACGGCATGGACAGGAAGCGGTTTGTGCTGCCAGTGTCTCCATTCCCACAAAGACAGCTCTCTGGATGGTGCTTTGTCCCTGGAAGACTCCTCCTTTTTCACAAAAATATAAATTATTTTCAAGTTTTTTTATCTCTATTTTCAAACTTCTTGGACACATTTAAAGAAATGCTATCTGTAAAATTAGTTCAGAGATGCACCAGTCCTCTTATTGGTATCTGTTCCATTGTTGATATTGACAAAAACTCTTTATGGGGTATCGGTGACGATGTGCCTGATCCATAAAGGCAGATCTATTCAGTCTAACTCTATGCTTTGTGCTCTGAGCGACATTTAGCTTGATATATTTTAAATTCCCAAATGCACTTTCTGAACCATTTGAAAGAAGGTTTGTTGCAGTTTATTTTTCACGTGTTTCACCTCGGTGTTTAACCTACTGGTTTTGTCAGTTTCAGTTTGTTTATTATTTATTCCACACTGGCTAATACTCTCAATTACACTGACTGAACCAATTAAAGTTGTTTTTATATGTTTGACCACACTTGTAAAGACATTGGTGTATTTAAGTGAGCTGTACTGGTGTAGTTATCAAATAAATGTGTAATTTAGTAAATTTATCTCTGCTGCCTTTTAAGACAATTCAGCAGGTTTAGTCTCAGATCAGTACTAAACCTCAGATATCCGTATTGGTGTTAGAAGTGAAAAAAGCGGATCGCTGCATCCCCAGATGAGATATTAGAAGATTAAAGGGAAGGAAACCTGAGGTGTTGAGTCACTGGGAATGGACACGAAGTGGGACAGCTTCAGATTCGGATGAGCCTCGTGTTCTTCCAGCCTCATGGTGGACGACCACAGAGAATATTCTGCTCTGCTCAGAAAGCCGTCAGATGTGGGACTCTCCTGTCGAACTGCACACATACAAATTTCAGGAAGTCGCATTCAGGGTGGAGTTTCCTGCCGTCGAGTCACTCACTCAGGTTCTGAGGGTGGATGAGTGAAGCCCGTCCCTCAGTGTGGGACCTTCGACCTCTGACGGACCTCCTGCTGCTCTCTTTGTGGTCAAACTGGCCTGTGGTGATGTGCATTTTATGCAGCCGGGGGTTCACGCCCTCAGGGAGCATGCGGGGGCTGCTGGGATACATGCGGAACCCGTTTCTGTTGCCGGTGATGGACTTGTACACGCTGCGCTTGTTGCTTTGACTCTGATTGTAGGTCTGTGGAAAACAACAACTTTCAACTTGCCATCACTTCACAAGCCAACCTGAATGAAGTTCGCCTCCCAAGCGTCAAGGGTTTGTGCTATGTTTGTGCCGCAAATTATTGTTTTTGTTCGTGCTGCTTTTGTTTTGAAAATATTACTGAAAGTTCAATGGTCAAAAGGCCTCCCCCTATGACCTTTCATGACCTCTGAAAATGATATTAGCAGCTTCAAAATGATAGCGGCACAAACAAAAATATTGCTGCACAACGTTTAACACCAATTTTGCTTGACTCAGGTAAAGTGGGGGGATGGCTGTCCTTTGGATTTTTAAACTTTCATTAATATCTTCAAAGCAAAAGCAGCACAAACAAAAGAACTTTCTGCACAAACATAACACAAATATCTGAGGTTAACTTCCTCAGACCAGTAACAAACTAAAGATGCCGATCAAAGACGGAGGCCCACCCTCTCCTCCCGTCCCGCTGTCAGGATGACGACGATCCGTCCCTGTCGTTTGCGGCCGGTACGTCCCATTCGCTGCACCAGGCGGATGGGATTCTTCTGAGCGTCGAAGCACACGATGAGGTCCACCTCACCGATATCCAGCCCTTCTTCCCCCACACAGGTGGAAACCAGAGTGTTAAAGCCCCCCTGCCGGAACCGGTGGACCACCTGTCACATAATTCACCAGGGGTTTAATATCCTGTCTCTTAGGGCTAGACAATAAATTAATAACACTATATATTACAATCCAGATATAGGAGCAGTTTAAGGTTTCTGCTTACGAATAAACAACTGCATGAAGTGAAAATTGTCCATAAAACAGGAAAGGTTATGCCAGTATTTCATCCAATTTTTGTGGCTAATGCTGTACAGATAAAAACAAGAGTTTGACCTCCAGCTGCTCCTTTTGGGTGAAGCCTTTGACGCCCTTCCCAGCAGAGGCTTGGCCCATAAAGGTCATGACCCTTATCAGTGGCGCGTGTCGGTTTAGCATGCTAGCGATCTCCTGGACGCTTTCGCGAAAAGAGGAGAAGATCATCACACGTGTGCTTACTCCGTCTGCACCAGAAATAAGAAAACGGGACAGAAAATGCTTAATAAATCAGAATTTCTTCAGATTTAAGCAGCATTGTATCTGCATGGTGGTGGAATAAACATGCCTAAGCTAGAAGAATCATTCAGTTTATGAGTCACATAGTGCTATATAAAGGAGGTTACCATTTGCCTCTGCTGAGCTCTGAGCCCACACGTTAAAGTGCTGCAACACCACCTCCTCCAGTTTTTCCAGTTTGGGATGGCTGTAAATGAATGGACCTGGAAGAAGTTGTAAAAGACAAAAAACTGGTCAAAAATAGAAGCTTGGTATTTATTTTTCTTCCAGGAAAGAACAGCAAATGTCTTAGGCAAGTTTATTTGTGTAACACAACTTGGCAATAATTTCTGGAAAATGCACAACGTTTCCAACCTAATGTCATAAAAATAGATGTAAAAAATATTACTGTTGCATTTAGTATCATTCTGTGGTGTCTATTCAATGCGATTCTATTAAGAAAAACTGAATTTGTTAAATATATTTCAAAAAACAAAAGTTGGTTCTTTATCATTTTAGCCAAAGCACTTCTTTATATGATGGTATTTGCGTTTGTGAGGCTTTGATTGCATTTACCTAAAAATATATATATATATATGTCTTATGTCTAACCTTATTGCGAAAACTTTAAGTTCATATCGTCCACCCCCAACTATAAGTAGTAAAAACTAAACTAAAACCAAGTTAAATTTAACTATTAATAAAAACTAGCAAGTGAAAAAAGTGGATTGGAGCGTATCTCGATGTTGGAAGATTAAAGAGCAGCAAAACAATGAGATTTGAGGTGTTGAGTCATTGGGAATGGACTAAAAACTAATTATAGCTAACTAAATTAGACAAACAAAATGTCAAAATGAAATAAAACTAAACTGTAATGAAAACCCCAAAAGTATTTTAACCCTGAGTCAAAATCCAGACATTAATCCAGTTTTCAATCTGTTGTCAAATTAAAGGATTTGTTATTTGGATGAACTTCATTCACATTAAGCTTAAATTATTTTACAAAAGGCAAAAACTGAACAGATTGAATGCAAGTTTATGTAAAAGTCTTAAGTTTGAATTAAGTGTAATGAGTGGTCCGTGTACCGTCTGGTGGCGTCAGGAACATCGTCTCCATCTCCTGGTACAGATCCATGAACGCCGGCGTTCTCTGTAATTCATTCTTAGCTCTGGACATTTCTGAGCAGAACAAAGCAGAACACAGACTCGCATTACACACAAACCAACAAAATCAAGCTGAAACATGTGGGAAAATGTTCTTATGACATAAAATAAAGGAACAGACCTCTGGATCCGTCCATGATTCCCTGGAGGTAGAAGAAAAGCGACCGGAGCCCCATCTGGATCAGCAGCTCGTAGCCGTGGTACAGGCTGATGCAAAGGGCAAAGTCGCCCTCCAGCACTCCCTGGTGAGAACCCTGAAAGGAGCAACGCGCCATGAATCAGCGAGGAAAAACCCAGACTAGCTGGAGGATAACAATACGTCATACCATCATTAAATGCATTAGTAAAAACAAACAAAAAATATTCTGTGGAATCCAACAGTTTGACAAGTTTACTGAAGAGCCTCATGTCAAAGGCAATATAAACCAATATATATACTTCCAAAAACAGTGATTTCTGATGTTCAAATAGAGCTTAATCAGTAAAATAAAAGTGAAATAAACTGAGAAATCTTAAGAGTCCAGATTTGCAAACTGCATATAACTAAGTTATCCTATCAACAGTTTCTGCCACCTGCACTGCAAATACATAAAATATTACCAAGTATTTTTACTCTAGTTGAAATGAGACTAAACTAACTTACAAGTAACTTTTCAGAAAGATATAGAAGCTTTTAGTGTCAAAACTTCCTAAATATTGATTTAAAAAGTACTTGTTCCCATGTTATAAGTGAAATAATCCTATTGAAACTAGCACTTTTTAAAATAAATATCAAAGATTATTGACTTAAAACAAGCTGAAAACATAAAACGTACTAGTCCAATTTCACTTATAACAAGACATTTTCCTTTGTAATGAGTGAAATAATCTGCCAATGGAACTACAACTTTTTATTCAATATTAAGGATTAAAACAAGCTTCTATATATTGCAGAAAAGAAACTTGTAGGTTCCATTTTTTAAAGTGTACTAAGATATTTCCACTGGAAAGCAGAGAAAAATACTTGTTAGGAATTTGTGTTTTTGCAGTGCAGTCAAACTATTTGAAAACCAGGCATTATAATGTGACAAAATGTGGAAAATGCAGGAACACTTTTCTTTTTTGTTTCTTTTGAGCAGAGAGAATCATACAGGTGACGCAGATGAGTAATTACAAGTTAAAAGAACTTGAAAACACAACGGTTTCTGAAAGAGCGCATGCCTTGATGTGCGGCGGCGGGTTCTTGCGGAACTGATCCCTGGCGAGAATGAGCTGGTACTTGCTGAGCGTCCGCAGGTCCTTGTGGCCCATCACTCGGTTCTGAATCAAACGGGACATGAACTTTTCCAGAACCTAGAAGGCGCAGGGAGAAAAAAAAAAAAAGTGTAATTTAGTGATACTTCCTGTAAAGAGAGGAAATAAACCACCCCGACAACAGCAGCATGTCCACTGAGAACAGGTTTGACACAATCATTACCCCTACTGCCACAAAGCAGACCTGCTGAGGTTTTATTCTAGATAAAAAATAAAAGATGTTGAATTCTGTGTTCCTTTTGCCTGTCCTCATTTCCAACTAATGGGAAAGCATCCATCCAATTTCACAAAGGCTTTTTATCCGCACAACTGCAGATAATGACAGACGGGGTCATTACGACTTCAATTCCGTCTGGGTGAAATTTCTGCTCTACAAATTGAATAGAACAAAAAAAAAAAGAATGAAAGAAGTAGGTTATTCACTGAATTTATGTGTACATCAAATAATAAATCCAGTTTTGTAACACGTGAAAGGCAATTTGACTTGCTTTGTGGCCATTCCGGCATCGCAATCTACAAGCAGGAAGCATCCGTCGAATTTAAACCGTCGACTAAGCAGAGCCCAATTATTAATGCTCTCATGAAACGCTTTCTCTCGAAATGTAAACGCATCCTTACATCTGCCCCACTTTCCTGGACAATGGGTTGAATAATCTGAGCTACAGATTGAACGATAACCTGAAAACCTGCTGAGATTTCAGAAAACACCAACAGCCAGTCCAGTGCATTTAATCAAGCAAACACAAAGAGAACAGACCATCTGATTACATCTGTGCTTCGTAACAACACTGAATATCAGCTGTGCTTTAAGAATTACCTAAAGGACGACTAAAGAGAATAGGAGCAGAAAATAATAAACGCTAATTTTTTAAATCTTCAACTCCAGTTTTTGAGTTAAACATAATTGTCGGATGTCATTAAACAGGCAAAATGATTAAACAATTAAACGAAAATGAACAAATTACAGACGCAACTTTAGGGGAATGCAACCAGATGGAGATGAATTAAACTGAATAATTTGACATAAAGACACAAAGAAAAGACAACAAAACTTTCCTCTAAAGGAGGCGGGTTTCCTGTAAAGTGCTGTCGAGTTTTCTATAAACGACATTTCCACATTTTTCATTTTATTTCAAAAATAAAGAATAGGAAAATTGTAAATCTGTCACTTACTCTGATAATGTAAATAAATGCCACATGTGTAATGTTTTTATTAATTGAAATATTTACTTCCACTTCACAAATTTGCACTTCCTTCAAAAACTCACTGAAGTTTGCTGTTGACAAAATGTGAAAAAATTCATGGAAACTTTTGCAAGGCCTTGTAAATACCAAAAATTACGGCTGTCTATTTAATGCACCTACAGCCATTATAAATGAATATATTACTCACTCTTGTCGCATCTAATCTAATTTTAAATTTTACTCAGAATTTCTTTTCTTTTTTTTAATTTTTTTATTTTGATTTAATACAACCAAGCAGCAAACAATAGGTGGGGTTGTTGCAGTAAGTTCTGGGGTGATGCTGACAGACAGGAAATGCAGGTTTTAGAAATTAGTTTCTTGGCTCCAAACCACAGAAAGTAGTTTCTGGCTGATGAAGGAATGAAAGGAATGTGAACACAAAAGAAAAATCAAACCTCTGTTTTTGTTTTGAAATCCAACATCAATTAATTTAAGTGAGTAAGACAAATGTTTGAAAGTGACTTATTATGCTTCCCTGATCAGGCTAGTAAAGGCCTATACAAAACATGTTCATTATAGATTATAGATTTTTGCACAAAAATCATTCTTAGATAATGAGATTTTAGTCTGAACAGTTCTGTTCAGGGCTGCTGCTGGCCACGCCCCCGAACTCAACGTTTACACTCGCACGTTAAAATGGCTGCAAACAGAGCTGCAATTATTCAACCGTACATTTCTGAAAAGCATTATTAGAGCCTCCTGCACAACATGCAGTAATGTATCCAATAATTTAAGCCCAAACTGTGACTTATTTCCATATTTCTAGCAGAAAACGGCCCCACTGCTTTCCACAGTCGGCTAACAGACAGGTTTAGCTCAAGTGTGGAAATGCGTACACAACGGTCAAGTCCAGATTATGAGATTACACAGAACCAGATTATGGAGGTCACCATTTTTGCCTGTACTGGTTGGAACGACAGTGAAAGTTCAGAAGGGAAAACTGCAAGTTGTTTTATACTGTAAACAAAATCTTTAGCTAATTTCTTAAGTGTTGGTCTTTTTTTTCTTCAACTGCTGTAAATACTTTATGTTAAAGTCAAAGTAAGAGTTTGATTCTGTCACATTATTACAAACAAGAGGGTTTTTTATGAGAGGTGACTCATTAACTATTAATTTATTTATAAGATTAAGTGTTTCAGAGCAAAAGGCACCCAAGCACACCGTTACCAGCTATTAAAATCAAACAGACCGCTTTCCTTAAGAAGACATCCAGACTGAACATGCTCAGTGTGAACTTGCTGCTGCCTGGCTAAAAGGCACGGAGTTAAGAGTGAAAAAGCGTCGTCTAAAATTAACACAGCCTGACCTAAGCTGACATGCATCTCGACACCAGGATGGACTTAATGCGAACGGCCAATTAGGTTTGTTGGAAATTCCAACATTCATCTAATTAATGTTGTTGTTGCTGCTGAGAACTGCCTGTCAGCAGGCTGATAGAAAGCTGTTCTTATCAACAAACTGCTAAAGCATTGGTAAATAGATGTCTCTGTATTTCATAAGTACTTCTTAAAGTTAAATAGTTTTAACATCTTTTCACATAGATGTAATTTGGTGGTATATAGATAATAAAAACTGCTTTGCATTAAATTATACAAATGTTTTTTTTTCTATTTATCTTGCTATCTAGAGTGTTAAGGGCCACATAAAAAGCTATGGCGGACCGGATTTGTTTGACTCATGTGAACTAAGTAGTATCAACTTATCAGAGCATAAAAGTAAAAATAAATCACAAAGAAAGAGACAGATGATATTAACCTTAGATACAATATAGATAGAAGTCAAGCAGATCAAATAAATTATTTTTTAGAATGAATTTCTAAAATAAATTAGACATAATCAACTTTTAATATGTGTATTAATCTGTAAAGACATTCTGAAAAAAGTGAAAAAGAATAATATTCTGTGTGATCATAATAAAAAAAAACTCCAGTTAACCTTAGCGAGTGTTTATTATTTATTTTTTATACATTTTTATAACAGGGGAATAAAGGAAGAGACAAAAAGTAAGAGAATATATTCACTATATTAATGCAATGCTTTATTTACAAATTTTTTATGTAAATACTGTTGCTGTAAAGCAGTGAGGGCCCCGTCTGCTCTGATTGTAGTAGACGGGCCATGCAGTGCGTCTGTGAGGTCCCACCTCCTTGTGGAGGATTGTTAGTGTGCATATCAGTCTCAGTTTGGACTCACACAGACACTCCCCGCCCCAGAACATAGTGGATTATATAATGTCCTCACTACGTGCATGTTGAAGGGTACAACATGGTGGTGAGCTGTTGCAGCGGCGACACAAATCAGAGAAAATCCTGTCTAGGCTGTCCCCTAGTGCTCATTTTCAGTTTTGTTTATAATAATCCTCTGTTTTTCAAACATATTTTATCTTAAAATAAGTAAACATACTCTTCAATTCAATGCACATTAACTTCTTTACCATCACAAATACCTCCAAAAGAGTCATGGAATTATAGAGGCTTTATAAAAACACAAATAATGTTTCTTTTTACATATAAATATGTGGGTTAAGGATGAAATAGGAAGTGTGTGAAGTACTGGATGTACTCAGACGGACACAGGAGTCAGAGGTGCTTAAGATCTCGGACAGCTCGGAGGGGCGGGGACTGTGAGAGCCCGCCGCGTCACGTGACCCCGCGGCCCGCCTTCATAAACATCACAAACGCCTCTGCTCCGGAGCGTCACGCTCCTCTGCACGGGAGACGGTGGCGGCCGCTCGGCTCGGTTTGGATTTTTAGAGATATTTTTTAAAGTGCCACCAGCTAAGGAACATGTTTCATTCACGTCGGATGTAAATCAGGGATTGAAAATATGGCTGAGAGCGTCGGGTATAGATTAGGAGCGCCTAATTTGTTGACTAGAAAGTACCGGTTGTTCTAATCTGGACGACGCGGACGCCGAAGTAAAAAGAAAAACAACAGTTACTTCGACTAAAAATACAGACAGACTCGGCTTGTTTTAGCTGTCATTCGAGGTCTGTTTCTCTCAGTAGACGGTTAATACTCCTGAAATGGACCGAGGAGGCTGTCAGATGAGCGGCGGAGGAGGCGGCGGTAGCGACGCCATCGACCAACACGGGATGATCACCCTGGAGGACCTGGAGTCCTTCTCCGAGGACCAGCTGTCAGATTCGGGCAACGGCAGCTTGGAAGAGGAGGGAGAAACTATGGAGGCAGAGGACGGTTCAGACCGACTGCTACGTTACTGGCAGGAAGTGGCGAGAGGCCACCAAGTTGAAGTTTCTCCAGGTAAAAATCCACGGTTTAGACAGCTTATTCTGACTAATAAATGGTTTCAAGTGGCCTCATCTCTCCAGCACCCTTTATTTTTGAAGTATAAACCTCATTTTGGGTGTCAGATAAGTTAAAAAGGCCAGGATGAACTTTAGAAAACAAACAGTCTCAGGTCTTGCCACAGCGCAGTGACCTAGTTTCCTGACAAACCAGTTCCAGACAGGACAGTCCCAGCGCTTCAGGCAACCATGTGTCTAACTACTGAATGCAATAACACACGGGAGTATGATAATTAAACGGGTTTTCTTCATGCAAAGGGTTAGTGTGACTAAAAACAGACATTTGTAGAATAGTTTCCCAAAGTTTTGAGTCACAAACCAACAAAGTAAACAAGAAATTGCAGTGGAAAATGACTAGTTATGCTATAAATGTCACAACAAACTAGGCGTGGGCTGAAATTCTCACAATATAGCAGCATGGTATTTACACATAAACATACAAAAATGTGTTTTTGTATAAAATTGATAAAATCAGAGATCTGAATAGCATTTTAATTATTTTGTTTTTGGTGTGCAGTGCAGTTATTGCAGCCAGATGATCGGCATTGTGCAGCAATAGGTGTGGGAGGGCAGGACAGGTCAGGGCAGAGGACACTTCTGTCTCTGTCTTCATTAAATGCACATTTAGGAGACAAGAAAAAAATGTGCAGTTTTGAAACCGTAACCTTTTAAAACCTTGGTGCTGCTTCAATAGCAGTCCATGTTTCCAATTAATCAGTATTACAAATTGATAAAAACTATACAATGCTGTGCTTATACATCCATTTCATACTAACACTTCTTCTGTTTGGTGTTATTTAATAAACCACTTCAAACACGCATACTTAAACAATTGCATAGTTTGTTTTTCATTAAGGTAAATTGTGCTCACACAGCACATCAGTTGATTTTTGGAAACACTGAGTTAAAGATAATTTTGTTGATTTAAAACAATTCTGCTCATCTTGTGATAATTAAACAATTAAACCGTGCAATACAATGAAACATAAAAAGCTCTACAGTAAATGTAAACCAATTTGTTGTAGTCTGGAAAATACAGTGAATGCAGGCAGCACCGAGTGTGACATATCTTCAAACTTGATTTATTTTTGCAAGTGAACAAACTAAAAAAGTAGAAAATAATGGTATAAAGTTATATATTAACTAGAAGAGAATAAAAATAAGCAATGTATTAACTGACTTGATAGTATAACCAACCGACAGAATCATGCATCTCTTCTTTTTCCCTGATTTAAACTTGTGAGACTGAGTTATAAACAAAAATGACTGAAATTACATTTTTTTAAATGATTATTTTAATGTATTCCTGTTTCTAGATTTCCACAAACACAAGAGATAAACAAATTATAATGTGATGCAGTTGGAGATTTCGAACAGTTGTCATCCCACAAATATTAAATTTTTCATCCTGTCAAATGTATACCTAAACTTTTCTAAATTCCCTTTAATTTATTGTTTTGTGATTTATGTGACTGACCTTTGCATTGGGAAGCCAAGAAATAACAATAGTCTTAAACTGCTAATCACTGATTAGACATGCAGAATGAAACAATGTACCTATTGAGACTTGCTAGACTTTATCATATTAATTCCTGCTTTAATTATAAAACACTGTTTTAATAACAAAAGTTTGCTTTGTGTACGTCAAATAAAATTAAGCCTTTGCAGTTTGGCTTAGTTTTGGTCTGTAAGTGAGTGTTTAGGGGATACAGAAGAAATGTTTCTGAGACTCCAACCTAAATTTAAATGGGAGTTTTATATTTCTTGTTTACAATTATCTCACTTTACAAATGGTGACATTCTGAGAGGCATATATCCAAGTAAAACAAGAATTTTCCCAGATTGTTTGTAACGGATTCATTGGTTGTAAAAAGACAGGAATTGGCACTATTTTAGTTTTTCCACCATAACAAAAATATGTCTTACCTTTGTTGGCGCATAACACAGAACAAACACCATGGTTGTAAAATTTTTATGTGTCAGTTTATTTTTCTCAAAGTAGCTTGTATTTTTGAACCAGACTCATGATAAAATTAAGGTCACTACTGGGCAGGAAGACTAATGTGTGGGAATGATACTGAGGGCTAAACCACTGATTGACCACAATTTTTCCATGTATGTAATTAGTAATTAGCATTTTAATATTTTTAATTTTCATATGGCAACAGCAGCTGTTACAACTGATCATTAAAGCACTGGAAACTATTTATTCAACTATTATCTATTGCAAAAACAATTGTACAACTTTAGGATTTGCTTTTACATGCATGTTTCCTCTCATAACTAAAGTTATAATTCAACAACTTTTCTAATAAATTTGTGGGTGTAGCCCTGATTTTTTTTGGTTAACTTCCTGTTTACCGGTTCAGCTTACAGCTGCTTTGCAGCAACAGAAATTCAGAAAGAGGCCTTCAAAAAGCAGTCAGTTCTTTGATGTTTTTTTTTTTTAAGGAGAAAAGTTAAATTTCCCAGAAAAATGAACATTTATAGATGCTTTATTTCAAATTTTAAAGCAAGCTTCTATACAGAAAAAATCTCCACTTGATGCAGTTATTTTACCAACTTTTGGCTGCTGTTAAACATTTACAGGTTCAAAAATTGGAGTTATGCGTCACAACTTCCTTCTTTAGCCACCAGTTTTGGGTGCATATACGCCACGTAGTAAGACAACCCACGGAAGTAGAACATTAAAAATCAAACAGTTTTTGTGTAGATAAAAGGCCAAAGTGCATAAAAATTTGTATTTGCTGTATTAATCTGTGTGTGGACCGAGCCTGAAGCTTTACACAATCCACAAACGTGGCGCCCACTCTTGCTGTATTAACCTGTCTGTAAATGCAGTTAGCGAGCCCACTGGGTTCCAGTAGAAGTGTCTGTAACATAATTCTCCCTTTATCCTCAGACCTTCATCATCAACCTAGAACAAAACCACTTGCAGGGATTTTCTAACTCGGAGAGGATCAGTGTCATAAAAGTTGATGGTGACAGAGTTAACACCGTCCAAATAAACGTTAAGATGGAGCCGGTAGAGTGAGTTCTGATACTGTATCACACTGACATGACCACAGTGCTACAAACCAAACAAAACAAAAAAACCCAAATAGATTTCTGCAGCAATGCAAAAACAATTTAAATATTGTTTAAATATTTAAACAATATTGTTTAAATATTTATTTAAACAATATTGTTGTGTGTACAACAATATTGCACACAATATTGTTGTGCAATATTCACAACAAAATATTGCATCCTAGCAGCTCTTTGCATTCGCTGACATGCAATTAATTACAAAAATACAAAATCTTTCCAAAGATTTTTAGTGTAGTTTCTAGTGCGAATATATTAATACACTTGAAATAAAACAAACCTAACTCATAAGCAACTTCTCAACAAGATGAAGGAACTTGTTTTAAGTTAATAGTTTCTTAATATTGATGAAAATGTACTTATTCCATTGGCAGATTATTTCACTTAAACAAGACATTTTGCCCATGTTATAAGTGAAATAATCTGCCAAGGAAATCAGTCAATTTTAAGAAATTATTTACTCAAAACAAGCTCCTATATCTTCATTAAAACTTACTTGTAAGTTATTTTTGTCTTATTTCAAGTGTACTAAGGTATTTGCCCTATAAACTAGACCAAAAATACTTGGTAAGATTTTGTGTTTTGCAATGTGGCGACTGCAGTGCTGCTCTAATGGCTACTGATGCGTTTCCGAAACAAAAACTATGACACCATAAAACATGCGAGTGGCAGTGAAAGCATCTTAAATCAGCCGGGACGAAGAAGCTGATCAGAGTGAATGAGAAGAAGAACATCTGTTACAGGCTGCAAAATACTTGACTAAGGCCGAGGTTTACCTTCCCTAAATATGCAGCTAGAGATCGAAGCATGGCCTAGTCAAAGTCCATACCTACATTCAACTTTAGAATGTGTGGCGAAACCTGAATGTTAAAATTTACGCCATAAGACTTTTTAGGAAGGAAGTTGAATAAGTAAACATACATCACTTAAGTTTAGTAAAAATAAATTCATGATATTTTCTGTCACTTCATGTAAAGTCAAAGCCTGTCGCAATAACTAATAAACCAATAAATCAATTAATTGCATAAAATAGTCAAATGAGCTCAATAATTTCCTCTTGCATAATTTTTTTGTTTTTCTCTTAAAAGCTGAATGACAAAGTCTTCAGACTGGTGTTTTGGTCTCAACACAATTTTGAGACTTACAGAAACTTCAAAATTAATTTTGTTGTTTCGTTTATTTATTTTGTATCCGTCAGTTCCAGTGCTAAATGTTAATTAGAATTTAAAGTTTATTTCTATTTGAGAACGTATTCTTGCTTTATTATGCCATTACTTCAAAATGGTCTCAAAACAACAACATTATCGTTTATTGCAATAACATCTGGGACATTTTATCTTTAATTTATTATTGTGACAGGGCCTAATAAAACCTGCAGTTAAATAAAGTATATTTCAGTTTGTGGTCAGAGGATGGAAAAATGTGGAAAAGTACAAGCAGTACGAATACTTAAATCAGATAAAACAATATTTTAAAATGGACACGCATCAGTTCTCAGTTAATGACTCTCTACAGCAGCTTAGTTTGCTGTCGAATCATTGATCCTCTAAACACGACGGGTCACTTTGACCCAGTTGCCCTTCACGGCATTGACCGACAAACCCGATTAAACTATGACTGAAAAACTGAGGCAAGTTTAAACTCCTGTGGCTGAATTCAAGATGGTCCAGTTAGAATCGGACGTTGATTTGTGCTCCTAATGCCGGTGTGTTCCTGTTCCTGGCATTGGGCCGGGTCAGCTCTAATGAATGTTACTCCCAGCAGCGTCCTGGCATTCGCTCGGCCCTACTGGCAGAACCTCACTCAAAACGCAAACACTACCAGCCAAGAAGCTGCAGGGGGCAAAGGCATTGCACGCAGACTACAAACAGGAGGACCACATGTGCTGCGCTGGACGCAAAAAATAAAAAACTGAGAATTAGTTCATGGATTAAACTGAATTTAATTGACCAGGTTTGATTGCTTAGGCCTTAAAATTGATAAATTTCTGTTTGGTCTTTTCAACAGATATGGCAGAACCAATTCAGCAGCTAAGTAGCGACAACCAAGGACGTAGTCAAAGAGAGCACATCCCATTCACTCTTCTACAGCGAAAAGAGAAGGTATCTATCTTTTTTTAATCTTCTTTAATTATGTAACCCGGTCTTTTTATTCTAGTAATTATATTGGTGACCTAGTTTGAAGTACCTAAGCGTAAGAGAAACAGGACCTAGAAAATTAGTGTTCAATCTTTGTAGACGTTTGAGGATTTTACATGTAAGTGCCAGGGCCGGGCCAAGCCTTTTTGTGACCCTGAGCAGATGTTCACTTGGGGGCCCCCCATACCAACATGTCGACACCAGATGCCTTATTGTTCCTAAGCTACTATAAAGCTAATATCATTAGCATACTACTTTTGTTGTTGTGGCGATTGATTTTAACATTACAAAAGTAACAAACTAAACAATTAACAATTATTTGGATTGTAAAATTAAGTGTGTCGTATTATTTTATGATCTATTTGGATATAACATCAGCAGACAAACACTGAATTTATAGTAAAAAGTTAAGTTTGAAATCTTTTTTTCCCCAAATGTGGCACTATAACTATAAAAATAAGACCTTTTCCAGGTGTAATAGCATTTAGTTTGTATTATTCAATGTTATTAAAAAATGATCATTCTAGCTTTTTTCTTATCATTTATCGTGATATACATTTATTGTTGTCATAATAAATTCCAATTTCTGATGGAATTATAAACTGTACTGTTTATTGAATGAGAGTATCAATAAATTTGATAATATGATTAAATGCAGTTATTGTGGGCAGTTTAATGATGCAAATCCCACTTATTAATGTGACTGCAGTCGTAAAAGAAATGTATTACAAATGCAAATGTTTTTCAAGAGGAGTGTTTTTGTTTCTTATACTGAAAAAAGAAGTAATATTGTCACTTTTATCATTACCAAATACCACAAATATATTGATAAAACTTTATCTTTCCATATTGCCCACCCTTACTTACATGCAACTCAATGTAGCTATTAAAGTAATAATGGAAAGAAAATATGAATTTTACTGGGATTGTAGTTTAAGTATAATAAAGCAAATATTTTAAATTTTTGTTTATTTTATTTCATATTCATAACATGTACACATTTACACTCAGGACATAAAAATGCTTTGCCCCAGTCATGTGCAGTCATTTTGAGTCACCCAAGCTCTTTAAACTCCTTAGGGAAGTGTATAAATAAAAAAGGGCTAATTGGTTTAACTTGAATTAATTAGTTCATTAGAACTTGGCTGGAGACTCCGGTTGAACACAGACCAAGCGTGGCAAACTATTCTTAGAGCGTTTTTTAAAACCTTTGTAATGTGGTAGCAACAAATCCTGGGTTAGTCAAACAGCCAATTAGTTTCAAGACAAAGTGAATTTTAAGTGAACTAAAATGAAGCAATACACAGATGCATCCCAATAACTTAGAATAACATAAAAGAGTTGTGTATTTCTGAAATAAAAAGCTTTTATTTCTGTTAATTTTACTGTATGTATTTAAAAAACTAATTAAATAGGAGATTTTTAAAATAAGTAAATGTAATAAAACCACAGAAAAGACTTTGACAAATATCCAGCCCACAGCTGATGGTACCCTCGAACTGTATACAAGTATCTTTAATGGGAATTTGAGTGGAAGGAAAAACCGCGGTCCTCAGAACAAAGTCACACCGCCAAATCTAGAAAATGGGCTACACCTATTGAACTGTGTATAGAGAAAGCATCAAGAGCGTTTTACTTGGGCTTGAGTAAATGATCAGGAGTAAACTTTTGAAAATATTTCTCACTGTGTGAATCTGAGCTCAACTTTTTGATGATATTCTGATTTACTCAGATGCAGCTGCACATTAAGGCAGTAACTGAATGCACATACATTCTCAAAGTAATGTATCAATAATAACAAATAAAACATTAAAATGTTGAAATTTCGCAACATTTAATTTTAATTTTATTTGTAAAATATTTGCTTTGATCTTGTTTACATTTCTGCCATTTCCCTCTCAGTGTGGGGAGCAGCTCTATGAGAAACGGCACTATGAAAAGGGCCACTGGGCTTGCATAACTATGCATGAGGACACATATGAACAGAGCATCTGCTACGGTTTCATGAGATTAATGAGATACATCTGTCAGCAGAACTCCTTAGGTGAGTCCAACAGCAACTCTGCATCTGAAAATGATTGTACATAATTTATTACGATGCACAAGATGACAGATATGACAGTATTTAGCTTTCTAATAACCAATCAGAGTGGATCATGGAAATAAAAGCACCTTGTTCCAATGCCTGTCTGATTTAGGAGACTACCTTGGTATGACGTTGCCCATCGTGACAATAGTGCGGACAGATGAGAACCACTCGGTGATCTCCCAGGATGTCACTGTGGCGTACTACCTTCCTATTGAGCATCAGGCCCAGCCGCCACAACCGTACGATAACGAGATCGTCATCGAAGTCTGGCCAGCCGCTACCGTATACACAAGGTTAGTAGAGAATAGAAGCTGTGGGTTTCAGCAAGTTAAATTTAAGACCTTTTAGTGTTAACTGCAATTCAATTTAAGGCTGAAAAACTATATGTAGGGGATGTTAAAAGTAGGCAACAGAAGTGAGCAATTGGCAAAAACAAACAAATAAATTTGTGCTCAAGGTTTGCGACATTTGCTTGCCTTCTTCCAGCTAACCGACCAATGACATTATGCATGTGAAATTGTTAGCTCGTACACGTAGCTGTGCGCGACACAAGAAAGCTGAAAAATGTTAAACTTTTGTCACCACAACATGCCGTGTGTTGGGTTTCTCCCTGAGTGGCGGTAATTTTTGGCTGTCGCCATCATTCGTCGCTCCATGGTAATAATTTGGGATGTTATATCTTCTCGCTAGCTGGTAAGCTGGTTAGAATAGCTATTGTTGCAGTAGCTACTGCTAACTAAGCCAGTTAACAATATATTGGTTGCTGGAATATAATCTAGCTTGCCATCCAGACTAGCAGGTAATATTCTAAATTTGCAGCTACCAGTAACTAGCAAGAAATAAGTTCTAACTAGATAAGTTCTTATTTTATTACTTGCTAAAACTTATTTCTGGCAAGAAAAATAAAAATAAAACCCTGAGATGTTTTCTTCGTCCTTCCACCAGGGGCTTTACTGGTCCCACCAATGAAGTCACCATCATCAACCAGATCAACTCCATGGCGGAGCTGCTGGACAACCCTGGCGTGTGCGTCAACGACTCGTTCATCGTGGCCGGCTACACCAACCCGGCTCACAGCAACCGTCAGAATGAAATCTGGTTCCTGGAGCGACGCTGACCGGACAGAACCATCCTACCTGTGACCCTCAAGCCTCATGAACTCTTGACACTGCCCCAGCTAGCTCAGCTACAGCCTCAGGTTCCAGATCGTTCTAAGTCGCCATCCTTTCCCTGAAACAACCACCAGCCTAGCATACTTCAAAACCCATAGGTTTTGAGTTAAAAACAAAAAAAAAAAAAGAAGAAAATATCTTTCCGTTTCCTTCCTTTTAGATCGATCTTAATTTCACCTGATCTTAACCACTGCCATACACCCATTAACACAAACCAATGCTACAGGTGACAAACTGCTAGAAGGAGAAGCAGTTTGTTTTCCTTCTAGCTGGATGCGCCCGCTTTGATAAAGTGTGATAGTTTCATCTGTTAGCGCTTTGTGATCCACTGAGGTTAGGTCAGTCAATCCACAGGAAGCAGCTCGCAGTGGACGCACAGTTTGTTCTGTAGCCATGTTGAGGACGCCGCTGTTCCTCTGGAATAAAATAAAACACATCTTACAGGTGAACGGGATGCTAACCACACTTTCCCTCAACAGTAAGTGCAATATTTCTTAGATGACTTAAAAGCAACAAGTTGGTTTCTGTAGGTTGGGGAGCGTGAAGCAAGTTCAAGGCCCTGATCAGATCAGATCCAGAAGACTTTATCCGGACCGAAGCTAGTGGCCTAAGCTGTATTTAAGTTAAGCACAGAAAGAAGGTGATGTGTTTGTAAATGAATGTAGAGCTCCAGAGCATCACACTTCAACAAACCAAATGCCAACAGATCTATCTGCTAAATGACAATCAAAACCGGCACCAGATTCTGTACAGCGTGTTTCAGCTAGTGATCCAAGATTAATGCATTCCACCGGCTCCAAGACTTGTTTACACACAAACTCAAGTATTTCTAAGTACCGTTGTCTATTTCTGCTGGCCACTCTATGTCGGTGTTAGAGTTCGCTAGTGCATCGCAAACACTACTGCTGCTAAATAGATGATTAAGCCACAGAAATCCTGAGTATATTTGCTGTAATTAGAAAAGCTGATTTTAATGTTTTTAATCTGACGATGTTTCTGATGTTCTGTCTCCGATTAAAGAAAGTTTCTGTTTCTGTGTCGAAATCAAACTAGATGTAGACCTGATAAATGATCACTGTGTGATGGTTTTTCTCCAGAATGGGGCTGTCTATTGCTGCGTTTCTATTAACCATATGCAGGGTTTCCCCCCAGAAAACTTGCTAGGGAAGTCGTCCAGCGGCTAAAAATTATTTAACTTTGAAAATATCATTACCACCTAAAACAGCAACGATAAAGTCTTTAAAAAATATACAATTAAAATATATATTTTTTGCACTTCAGCTGTTTTATCCTAATATATTATAAATAAGCATGTTTATTAGGGGCAAATAAAGCCTGGTGATTATAATACACTTGGGGAAACTGATATGATTTCACAATTTGACATTTCCAAAATAAATTTGCATATTGGAAACATGCCAGTTTTGAAGAAAAATTTTTTTGGTGCTAGAAAGATGTGGTATTTTGGCCAAATTGAAATTGGTTTATTTCACAAAACTGCTATGGAAACATATTTTTTGCATCACACAAATCACAACCGGATGCCGATACTGACACAAACCATGAAGAGGAAGACGACAGGAAGAAGTTGGTGGATGATGGCGAGAAATGTTTTTTTTAATTACTTATGTATGATTTCATCTCCATTTCCTATTTAATAGAAACACCGCAATTGCAAAATTGTGTTGTTTTTTTTTTTTTTCAACATTAGTGGAAATGCAGCTATTGAAATGCTGCTGAAAACTGTTTCTGAAAAAGATTCAGGACTAAGTTTGCTAATTTAATAACACGTAGAGCTGTATGATATTAAAAAAACATGACAGTGCGGTATTATTGTGGAATATTTCTGTGACGCTACCCTCTTTAATCACAACTCGCCCTGAGCTTCAACTCTAAAAGCTGCTGTGTATTAAATGGAGGCATTAAAGACATCCAACTGGCAAAACACATTATTGGCCAGCAGAGTTTAAACGCCTGTTGTAGTCTGTCCTGCAATTTAATACAATGTGCAGTTCTAACAAAATGCATCAAAAGTTGTGCAAAAATGACATTTTGTGTTGGTGTGGAACTGAGACTGCAGAGCATCTACATCCAAAGAATTCATTTAAATCAAATGATAGTAGCATTAATGTGCATAAAAGCCATTGAGTATACAGATTTTTCCCCCCTTTGAGGGTTTAGATATTGCTTTGTTTTCATGCTTCTTTTTTCTTTAGTGTTTTGCAACGGGGTGATATGTACTGTGAAAGTTCAAGTGCAACAAATGAGTGCTACTGTGTTCTGTTTGTTCAATAAAATGTGCTTTTGTCCCGTCTTTTGACATGTGCAAACTTAGCATCTGACCGCTACCTCCATACAATGCAGCTTTGCTCCAGGATTTAGTCGTAGTCTTAAATATAAACAGTTTATGAATTTAAATAAGGAGTTTAACTATAAACTCCTTATAAACTGCACATAATCACACAGATTAACACAAGATAGACAAAATGGATGTGGGTGAATTTTATCTCACACATCAATTGGTTTGATTTTATCAAACCAATAGGCTGTTTCGTTTTTACTAGATTAAATACAGAAAACAATCAAACCTGCTTTGAAATGTAACATCAAATATCAAGACGATTGGAAAAAAAGCAATATCTCTCCAAGAAAAGACTGAAATGGAAATTTTTTACTACTCGAACATGAAGGAAAGGTGAATGCTAACACAAGAATTAAGCAGTCGCTGAGGCTTCCCAAGGAAATATTTTCCCTAAAGCACTGTGATAAGTAAGGAGCAAACTGGTTATAAATTATGTTTTTCCACTACAGCTGGGCATCATGCCATGGAGGCAAAGAGATGAAACCATTAAAACATTTGGTTTATGTCCAGGAAACTCTACAGATCTTAATCCATTTAGAACATGGTGATACTTTGCATAATAACAAAGTATTTCTCCATAAAAACGCCATTTAATGTTTATTGCTGACCTTCAGCATCCCATAGAAACATCTTACTAAAGATCTGACAAAACTTAAGCAGGAAAGTTTGTGGAAACACAAAACTATAGTGAAAGAGAGGCGTGGAAAACCGATAAAAATGTTTAAAAAAATTGTTTTCAACCTTGAAATAAATAAAACATTACTTCACAAAAAACTCCCTCTGTCTCAAGCCCAACTTGGAGAGAAGAGAAGCAGTCAAGATGAACACTGGCCAAACAGCAGAGGACAAAAGCTGGTCAACCAGCAAACTAGAAACATTAAATAACTTAAAGTTCAGTTAGGTCTAAGCTTTAAATTGCAGACGTCATGTTTCAGAAAATCCTGTCTCACTGCACATATAAAAACAAAACACGCAGACACTGAGCCGAGACGAAAGGACCAGCAGCAGGTCGGCTGCTTTGATAACCCGAAATGCAGTCTGGCAGCAGTAACAGCTTGACCGGAGTCAAACAGGAGGATGCTTTCAAGAAAAATCAAACCTTTTGATCTCAGCTGACCCAGAAAGAACCACACAGCTGGGAGAGAGCCATGTGATGCTGAGGTTTTACCACAAAATCAAGACAAAACCCCCCCAGAAATATCCAGAAGATGGCAGCAAAACACCTAAAATGGATCTGCAGTGTATTAGATAGTATTACAACTCAAACCTCGAGTTATTTAACCTACAGTCTTCATAGACAACCGCACAAACTAATTATAATAAATATATTCTACGGTGGCCCTGAGGTGCAAACCACTTCAGCATATTGAAAGCACAATTACAAATTATAAAAGCGCTGCAACATGAACAAAAGCAAGGTTGATTAGACCAGTGGAAAAGATCAACTTCACATCTAATTATCAGCCAATCACCAATCTCCCAAAATTATCAGCCGGCTGTTAAATTGGTGCACTGTCAGTAATGAAGCTATGCATGAGTTTTATTTTGAATCGAATTACTGAATGAAATTAACTTTTACGTGATTCTAATATTTATCCATTGAATTAGAATGAATTAGGTGAGTCCTTCAGGATGAAGTGCAGATATATCAACTGTTCTGCATGTTCCTACCTGGAGGTAGCGAGCCTGGTGGGCTAAAAGCTTCTCCCCAAGAGGAACCACCACTTTCTCCACACTCCGCTGGTGGGAATGAGCCTGGATGTCCAGGCTCTCCTCTGACCGCAGCTCGATGTGTGAAATCAGCAAATTGGAAATCACGGCCTGAACCGACTGGAAAAAGGACACCAAACGTCAAGGGGTCAGAGATTGGTTACCGTTTAAATTCAAGTCACATTAGTTATAGAAAAACAGACGAGGTGACGTCACCTTTGTGTCTCCTCCTGGAGTGGCGCTGAGGGCCAGGACGCGAAACTGCAACGTCTGACTGCTCAGCTGTCTGATCACCTGAGTGTGAGAAAAAAAAGTGTTTATTTTCAGCCCCATTAACTCTGATATGTCCAAATAAAACCAGTAATTAGTTAATTGATTACACCTGTGTGGGATTTAATCTGGACATAAACCCAAAGGGTTTGGTGGTTAGTTTATGACACGATTAATCGGATTAATTGATTACTGAAATAGTCATTAACTAAGTTATTTATTGTTAACTGGAATATATAAACTCAAAATTAAGTCATTTGTAAAGTAAAAAATATATAGTCATTTGCATTTAAGATTTTTCTCTTCCAATACCAATATTGAGGTTTAAAATCGGTGGATATCGATCCAATACAGAAAAACAGCTGAACTGACTTAAAACATTTCTTTTTTTAAACACAAATATAAATGTGCTGAATTACAAGTTTATTTGATAACTCTGTACCAGTACAGCTCATTTAAATGCACCAACAGCTTTATAAGCTTCGTCAAACATGTAATAAAAACACAACTTCAATTTGTCCAGTCAGAGCAAGCAGGAATATAACAGCTAATGTAAAAGAAATAATAAAGAAAATGACAAAAACAATAGACTGACTTCTTTGGTCAAAAGTAAAATTAAACTGCAACAAATCTACTTTCAAATGGTTCTGAAAGAGCAATAAGAAAATCTAAATATAATGTAAAAATTAATAATAAAGCAGGATGTCGCTCAGAATAGCATAGAATTAGAATGAATAGATCTTCCTGTACCGATCAGGCATATTGTCACTGATACTTTATCTAGATTTTTTTTTAAAAATTGGGATCGATATAAAAACACTTTTGTCTGTAAACTTGTTTTATCCAGAACTTCTCAAGTGGCCTTTTTTCTATTCACCCGGTTCAAAATCATTCAATTCAATTCAATTTTTTTATTATTTGATTAATTGATTGCTATAATAATTGTTAGTTTCAGCATTAGCCCTGACGGAAGTAAAGATCTGAAAGCTGGTTTACCTGACAGTAGGCATGGTTACCCAATGCCTTGTGCGCTTCATCGATCACCACACATTTGATCTCCTTTGCAGGACAGGTTTCTCTAGAAAGATCGTTCACCATCACCTGAGGGGTGAGGAAGAAGATGCGTTTGGACTTCCACACCTCCTGCCTCTGCTTCGCTGCCGTGCTGCCTGCAAAAGCCACAAATATCAACCATGTTAGCAGCGGCTAAAACAGAAATGATGGGCATCATCTGGGAATGCACTGTTATTAATATCTGTATCATAAGGGTGGGCAATATGGATTTAAAGTTTTATCACTGTCTTTTTGGGTACTAGTGTGATAACAATAAATGTAGCGATAAAACTATTTATTACTCCTCTTTTAGGTAAAAACATACCCATCTGTAATATGTTTTTTTTAGGACTCCACTCACATAAAAAGTGTGATTCGTATCACTAAACTGCAAACAGTAACTGTATTTAATCATATTTTTAAATGTATTGATATTTATTGATACTCTCATAGAATAAGCAGTGGCTAAAAATAAGAGTCTGGACAGTTTTGGGGTTTTAAACATTACTAATCAGAATTTATCGTTGCAACGATAAATCAAAATTCTTATCATAATTAGAAATTTATCACGATTACCAATACAATAAACGCCCAGACCTATTATATGTGTTAGACCCGGTATTGAAAAAAAATCTAGATCGGATAACATGACACTGTGCCCAGTCCATAAGGGCAGATCTATTCAGTCTAATTCTATCCTTTGTGCTCTGAGTGACTTCATGCTTTATTATTTATTTTTTACGTTATATATAGAATTTCTAATTGTACTTTCTGAACAATTTGAAAGAAAATTTATTGCAGTTTATTTCTGAAGTTATTGTTTTGATCAATCATAGCTTATTTATTTTACTTTGGCTGTTATACTCCTAATTGCACTGATTGAACAAATTAAATTTGTTTTTATTAGATGTGAGATCACATCTAATAAAAATGTGAAGTTTCATCTAATGTGAAGCTTTTGGTGTATTTAAGTGGGTTGTATTGGTGCAGAGTTATCAAATACTTTTGTAATTCGGTACATTTATGTCTGTGTTTAAATAAAGAAACATTTTAAGTGAATTCAGTTCAGTTCAGTTTCTGTATCAGATCGGTGTCAGCCGATACTAAACCTCAGATATCTGTATTCGAAGTGAAAAACTGGACTGTGCATCCAGTCCTATATTAAATGGAAAATGTATATATATTTTATACAGTTTTGGTTTAATTACTACTCTGAAAAATGTTGTTTTTTCAGTGAGTCTGTATACTCCAGTTAATAATTATTTCAATAACTGATTAAGCTGATTAATGGCCATAATCAGGTGTGTTATAAATCAACTATGTCTGTGTTTTTTTTTTTTTAAAAAAAATCTTTTAAGTCAATTCAGCACCGTTTTTTAGTATCGGCCGATATCTGCAGATATCTGCATGGGTATCGGAAGTGAAAAAAGCAGATCGGTGCATCCCTGGCATGTTTTGGTTGTTACCTGTCAGTTCAGCCATGTGGTCCTGCGGGATTCCCATCACTTTATAACAGGCCTCGATCTGCTGGGCCACCAGAGGTTTGGTGGGAGCCATGAACACAATCTTTCCTGCTGGATACCAGCGGTAGAAGTTGTACATCACCACAGAGGCTATGAAGGTTTTACCTAAACCAGTAGGGAGACACACCAGTGTGTTCTGGAACAGGGAAGCCTCTGATATCTTCAGCTGATAGTCTCTAATAGGATAGTTGGTGGGATAGATCCACACGTCAGCTGAAGAGCTGTCAAAACCTGGGAGATCTGGATATATCTTCCTAGAGGGTGGAATACTAAAGGGAGCAACACTTTGTCCTGCTGCATGATTATTTTGTATAATGTCACTCTTCTCAAGCTGGAGGCTCCTTTCAGCTTCATAGACAGCCACTACCATTAAGTCATCGTCATCTTCATCTTCAGGGATGCTGTATTCTTGTCTCTCTGCTCTATGCGTGCTATTCTCACCAATTACTGTCCATGGAGACTTTTGCTGATGAGGAGGAGGGTTTGTTGGAGCTACCTGAGCTCTGCTGGAGGATGTCCGGATCGCCCCAGTAGCCTTTCGGACATCCTTCCCCGATTGGACCTCTTTGTTCTGGGACACAGAAACCCCCCAAGTCTGGAACAAAGTTCTCTGATTTGAACCACCACTCATTTTTATCAGCCGTGGCACAAAACTTTAAGAAGAAAAGTGCCATGTGACTAGCTGCTACATCTCAACCCGAACACAAACAAAAAGTCACTTCCGCCGGCGGGCTTTCCAAAATAAAACTCCTCCGACGATAGCTACAGGTTTAAATTCGTGGTTGTACCTCAGTTGTTTTAACATAATGAACGAAATGTAAAATTCGTAATAATTTTAGGATAAGCGGTTGAGAGAAGCATACGGATTTTATACTTTTTATTGAAATGCTTTTAATTTTTAAGCTAGATCCCGGAAATAGTTAAAAAAGTTTGAGTTAACTCCCGCTCTACGGTTAAGTGCTGTCGTGTTACCATAACAATGGACAGAAGCAAATTGGACAAAATAATTACACGTTTCCAGGTGACACATATGTTCCAGTAACGCGGAAATGTTGGTTATATTCTTTACCTAAAGACCGATTGTTGTTATTGCTGTTTTTGTTCGGGCCTTGTAGATGCTACTAGCTGTTAGCACAGCTTACTTCGATGCTAATTGTGTCGTCTCTTTAGGCGCGTGCGCGCGGATACCTCACGAGAGCCGAAGTGCGGCGCGCGGGTGAGGACTTTGAGGAGATCGTAAGGGAGATAGAAGGAGATCTGAGCCATTTAAGGTGGACTGATACGACCTTATCTATCCCACATTTTACAGACACAGTAAGTAACTTCCTGTCAAAGGTTGTCACTCTGCATTATATTCCACTGAAAAACTGGATATTACCACAATAAGCAGATTCATTATACATTTTTTCTATATAAACAAATGTGAATTAATATGCTTGGTCCTATTTCAAATCAATAACCATACTCTACGTGATGCAGATAGTTAATAATGTTCTAACACTATGATAAAATTAATTTAAGCACATTATGTTCAAGTTTTATTTATGTGATCTTGAGGGCCACATAAATAGTTATGGCGTGCCAGATTTGGCCCGCAGGCCTTGAGTTTGACACATTTGCTCTACTAATTTTGGCTTCTTTATATTGAGAACTTTTTCTGCCGCTTTCACATAAACATACAATTTTATTTTATCACATTATTTTGGTCATGTATTTTCTTGCTTTTCCTTATATTTAGTGTTTTTCTTTTTATGTATATATTGTCTTACTATAATTTTATTTCTCTGTTCCTTTATTTACCTGTAAAATACATCAGTTGTTGCGTGTATGACTAGTGCTAACCAAACAAAGTTGCCTTCCGTATTCAGGAAGAAGAAAAACATAATGCCAAATAAATCAATTAATTGTATGCTAAATTAAAATGATTAACATTAATTTGCTTTAAAGGCCAGTTTTGTTTACAGAGACATCATAATAAATTTTATTTACAGTTTTGGGTCCTTAATACCGTTTGTTTATTGTTTTTGGTTGTTGTGTTTTATTTTGGCTATTTAAAATGTCTTTTGGTTCCAGCGTACAAAATTAAAGTTCGTTAGTCTTTGAGATGGCAACCTTTAATTATTTTTTCAATTATATTTATATTAGCTGAAAATGGTTTCAAAACTACAATATTATGTTTTATTGCAGTGATTTCTGGGACAATTCACCATCCAGCAACATTTGTTATGCCAAATGCAAAATAGAATAAACGAATGCACCAATTTAAACAATAAAAATCTTGTGGTCCTTGTTTGAGTTACCTGCACCTATCCAGCATCAAATATCCAAGCAACACTTCAATTAAATTCAAAGAGATACAGAAAATGTAAGCAGATCCAGCCAAAAAGCCAATGTTTTTAAGACTTTATCCATGTACTGACAGGATGGAGCATATCTTCAACCCGCTAGACGTTTACTGAAGCCACCAGACCCAGAACTAGACGTCAGTACTTCCCTGAGTCCAGATTCCCTAGATGAGGAGGGACAGGAGCTCTGTGTCCAACCAGAGAGGAAAGAAGCTGAAAGGGAGGATTGGTCCAGTATTCCCCTGAGATGTGATGGAGGGATGATGGAGAGCACAAGAAGGTCCTCCATCGTCTGGAGCAGTCCAGAGCCGGACAATCATGTTTACCCTCAGAAAGGTGAAACATTTTTATACTAATTCAACATTCTCTGCATTTTATTTCAGCTGTTTCTCAATTTAAAGTTTCAGCACTTAAAAATAATGAAAGAAGAAAAAGACAGGGATGGGAATTATTTCCCAGAATGCTTAGCAGCATGTTTCTGTATCCTGAGATGGAAGTACGTTACATTGATCTGACTAATGTGTTATTAAGGTAAATGTTTATTTTAAGGTCCTTTTCTCACTAAATGTTTTTGATCAGAATTCATTGTGACGTTTAATAAAATTCATTATCAGATCAAAAATTTTGTTCATTCGAGAATTTAAATTATTCTAAAGTAAAATAAGTCGTTATGTAATGGAGAAATGTGGCTCTTTAATTGGGTGAAGGCAGTTGTTTCTTGCAAATTGTGATATAATTATTTGGCTTAAATTGCAACATTTAAAATTAAAATTCACAATTCAATATTAATGAAAAACTTGCATCTTGTTGTTAAGTCAACTTAATGAAACTATTTTCTTGTTGACTTAAATTACATTTTCAAGGCAGCAGGTGGACTTTCAATCTCAAGTTAAACCACCTTCAAATGTTTTACAGTGTATAAGTTACACATTTAGATTTGTGTTGAAGTAAAACTGAATATTTATTTATAGTGTTGAGTTTGTAATCCTTCATTCAGGTTTTCAGCAGTACTGCCTGGCGCAGGAAGTGCCCCGAACTTCAGATGCGCTGCATCTCCATAGAAACACTTTGACCATGGAGCTGGTCTGGCTCCAACAAGCCATTGACAGCAGGAAGAAGGTAGGATCCAAAAATCCCTATATGGTGTCAATTTCTGAAAGTTTTTCTAAATTTTTGTTTGGATATTGTTTGAAATTGCCACACCTGCCTATGCCTATGTAAAGGTTTTTAAACTAAAGCGATAAAGCTGATACATATCAGGAAACTTTTATTATAAACTTTTGTGCTTAAATGTCGAAAAACATTTTACATGTGGGAAATAGAACAACTTCTCTGAAAATCTTCTCAACAAGACAATTTTAAAAGACTTTTAAAAATGACTCATTTTAAGCAAAGTCTGAAAAATAAACCTTTATTTTTTAATTTTGAATTAGATGCTTTTTAATGTAATTTTTACTTAAGGAAACACACAGGAAGTTCAAAGAAGTACCAGCTAAGTTTCAAGAAAGCTTTGTAAAAGCATTTTCCAGATTTCAGAAAAGCTTCAGCAGTGTTAATATTTTGCATCTTTGTAGTCACGCAGCAAGGATGAGCTCACATCCTACCGTCTAATTGTAGCCTGTAGCTGCACAACAATCACGGTTTTAATGTGTTTTTCTTTTGTTTCTTTACAGTACTTATCACTGAAGGACAGACTTCACAACGTCGAACCTTTGGCTCCTGACTCACTCTAATATCATCTGAGTTGAAGATTATTTGTATTTATTATTTATGATGTAATATATAATGTCGTGCATTTAAAACATGCATGTAAAAGGAAATAAATTATATTTTTCTACAAAGATACCTCTGCTTTGTCTGATGGACTGTTTGTAATGATATTTTATTATTCTCCACCAGTTAGTCAGCAAAGTAGCTCATTCAGTTTAATTCAAAAGCTAATCTTTGGTAAAATCTGTATGTTTAATTTTGATCCAGTGTGAAAAATTACGGTAGAAATGATAATTTTGTAGATATGTTGTGTAATTATTCCGCCTTAAAAGAACAACGGTTTGCAAATATTTTTAAAACAAGGCCTGAAACAATTAATTGTGTTAATTGTCAGCTAATTTAGTAATCAATTAATTGTTAATTGGAGAATAGAGTCTCAAATATATGCCATTTGCTGAAACAAAAAACAACATACTGAGAGCAGTACGTAAGCCAAAACTGTACAAAAAATATATACATTTTGTGCTTAAGTTAACAAAATGTCTGTAAATATGTTCTCATTAAGTGTCAGTTTTACCTTCATTTGGTTCAAATTCTGTATCAAAAATACTAGTAAGCATCTTTTGCTGTCCAATTACTAATCAGCTAACAACAAAAATAATTATTAAATTAGCCCTACGCTGTGTTGATATAACTTTTCACATGTTTATGTTAGAAATATATTTTGCTACAAGCGTACACTGAAGGAATGATATGTTGATGAGTTTTGGGTCATAAAATGTTTATTTTCTTATTTTAGTATCATTTATCATTTAGGTTTTGCACTATTTATTTGCATCTTTTAATGTATTTTTATTGTCGCATAAAAACCGTTTAGGTGGTTGAATGAAAAATATGCAGTATATTCAAATTTTTTATTCGATTAATCATCAGAATGATCGATTACTAAAATAGTCGTTAGTTTCAGCCCTAATTAAAACTCCTGATTAATGAAGTTTATACCCATTATAAATGTATTTGAGCTGTAGGTCTAAAAACCTGTTGTTAGTTTTGTATATTTGCATGTTCTCTGTGTCCCAAACTTATTTAATAATCGTTTTTGGAGAACAGATGAACAGGTGTGGAGGTTATCTTATTGATTCAGCCCACAGCGCAGAGACCCACCCGCTCTCCCCTCCTCTGTCACTCGCTTTTGTTGTGGTTTCTGTCGATGGTTTGGCCCACAGAGCCAGCCCTTGCTGGCCCTGCTGCCATGGCAACCAGGAAATACTCACCGCCGTCAACGTAGTAGTAGTGTCCGCGAGAGAGGGGTGCAGAGATTGGAGCAGAACGTGGGGAGCGGGAGTCTAGACGGACCACAGCAGCAGAAGGGATCGATATCCACATTCGGCTGTGCTGGACCTCGTCCTCCTGTAGGTTTGTCACTGAACAGCGTTTGCTGCGGTTAAATCAGAGGGTAGTCTGTGTAAAAATGTGTAGCTGCTGAGTAATGTTTTGAGAGAGTTCAATGTGCTGTTTTGGGATTTAGAATAGATGTGTGGTGAGAGTTTATTAATATTTCCCTTTAATAAATGGATGTCGCTCAGAGATGGCTGCCAGCACTGCCGCGCCGGTCAAAAACGTGGTGGTGTTCAGGAATGGAGACCCCTTCTTCGGCGGACGCAGGTTTGTGATCAACCAGCGTCAGGTGGCCACCATGGAGGCCTTTCTGAACGAGGTGACCCAGAACATCGGCGCCCCGCTGGCCATCAGGACCCTGTACACCCCAAAGCAGGGCCACAGGGTCTCAGACCTCCATGACCTCCAGACGGGAGCGAAGTACGTCGCTGCCGGCTTCGAGAGGTTCAAGAAACTGGAGTGAGTACAAAAAACATTTCTATCAGAGAATTTTCTGATTCTTAATCTCCCAGAAAACATCACTATCTTCTGTTTTGTTGCAGCTATCTGCATGCAGGGTTAAAAAAGCAGCCTGGCGCTCGTAATGAAGCACAGGTAGGCTTCTCATTTCTAATGTGGCCTCCTGCACTGTCCATCATTCATTAACAACACTCTAACTAAGAGGATTGCAGCACAAGGCAAGTAAAGTATGGAACACATTAACCTTTTCCATCCTGTTGATATGAAGTTAATACAAAGTAACTCATACAGGTAAAATCGCTCAGAAATAAAGTTAAAGGAGACAAAATTCACATTTTGCACATTTTTATTTCAGTTTCTATGTCTTCTAAGAACAGCCCAAGCGCTTTAAAAACACCTTGCAACCACTGTTTGGCAATGAGTTAATCTGTTCTGGTTTCAGGAAAATGAGCTGTTGTTTCAAAAACCTCCAGAATGTAACGTCACAAATCAGCAGACACTGGCTCGTTACCTAGCAACCCAAGCTGAGCTCCAGCACGTTTGGTCAGCTGGTTTTCAATGGCTGCTGGAAAAGACAAGTATTTTTGTTGTTGACTTGCTGCATTCTTGTTGATTGTGCACGAGGCTCCACTTTTGCTTTTCAAAGATGCACGGTTGTATAATTGTGCATCTGTTTGCAGCCATTGTCATGTGCGAGTGTAAACGTTGGGCTGAAGGGACGAGGCCAACAGCAGATTATTTGTGCCCTACTTAGAACTCCTGATTAACGAATTTCCAAATTTTTTCTAGAATTTTTCTGAAATTAATTTCAGAATTTCTCAGATTTTTTTCCGCAAATTTTAGACTTGTAAAACACAATTACAGATTATTTAGATTTAAAGTGACAAGAGGCCAAGTGGTTCATTATGAACTGAACAGACTAAAATCTCATTATCTAAGAATAATTTTGTGCAAAAAGTGTAATGAACATATTTTGTGTAGACCATTGATCGATCCTAACCTATTCAAGGAAGCATTATCGGTCCAATTGGATTGAAATCAGGGATTAACTGGGTCATTCCAGCTTCTTTTTGTTTTTATATTACTGTGAAAATAACCAAGAGTTTTCTTGGCTGTTCGCTTGGGATCTTTGTCTGTTTTGTCAAGAATGCCATGGCACATTTCTCCTTTTCTTACACGAGCCCTGCCTAATTACCATATGCTGAAAACAAAAACATTTGTAGTGTTTTTACGGCATTCCTTCGACAAACATGGTGTGTACGATGACATCCAAACAGAATATATTCTCCCAGTTGTTTAATGATGTATCCAAATGTTTTGCAGAAAACTTCAACCAAACCTGAGCTTTTTCTTCGTTAGTGGAGTCTTGTGCAGTGAGCCATTAGCACATAACTTAATCTACAGACATATTTGTTTACAGACAAATTAATTTCTTTGTTCACATCAACTGCTTGAGTTGTTACTAACCTCTGCTGCAAAAATGTCTTATAAAAACTCTATTATAAATATGTTGATTGGGGAAAAACGTTAATTTCTTCAGCACTTATGTTGACTACTGCTGTATAAAAACTAGATACATCAAATAAATAACTTTGATGTGTTCAATGGCTGAGGTAAGCTCTTATTCGCCTATCAGTTATAAATGGGTCAGCCTTTTGTGCTTGCAGTACCACTGATGTGAGCGGTTGTCATGTAAATTGCTTGAAAAAGTGGGCTAATCTTTGCCGCGTCTCTCATTTTCTTCTTGAATTACTACAGAGTCATTAACTACAGGTGGATAATAGATTAGCCTTCCAGATTAAACCGGTTTTTATCAGGAAAAAAAGGTTCTGAGTTACAACTGAATCCTTTTTTTCTACTGAACTAAAGAGTAAGAAGAGAAACTCTTGTGTTTTGTTGCTTGTTTGTATTCTGAGCAGCTTCTTTGCTCTTGGTCGTAATCTGTTGGTGTTTTGTGAAAACCATAAAACATTCAGGGATAAATGTGTGACTCTTTCATTTGGATTTTTAACCAGAGTCATTGGGTTTTAAAGTCTCACATGCCAGTGTTGTGGTTACCGTGGAGAAGTGTAATAAACGTGTGCGTGTGTCCATTTAATCCGCTTCGCACACAATCCTATCAGGGCCATGTGCGAGTCCAGGCAGGCTTGGTTTGATGCTCAGACTGGGTGCAAATTAATGAAACGAGTGCGACCTCACAGAGGATTAAATACAGAACGGCTCCTTTGTTCTGATATCAGCCACATATTTGGATCTGATTGCTTTTATGTGAAGGATCTTTGAGAGGATAACTCAAATCAGACACGGCAAGTAAATATGCCATCTAAGGACTCTTACAGCGAGCGTAGTTTCCATGGCTGCCGCACTTGAGTTTACACGAGCAGAATATCTAAATAGTCATTATGCGTTTGTGGAAAGTGAGTTTGCTGGGATGAATATGGATCTGGAGAATGGAGGCGGCGTAAATGCGATGAGTGGTGTTTAAATTGATCAGACTGTGATGTTCTGCATTTGATTTTCTAAATATCGCCTCCAGGTAAAAGTCATCCAGAGGCCCAACGTTTCAGCCAAATGGAGGAAGTTTATTCCTGCTCCTTGCATTATACAGTATGTTTCACAAATCTTTTACACTCATTTAACATTTTTCCTATTTTCTTATCCGACGATCACAAAATTCAAAATAGTTTATTGGGATTTTATGTGAAAGGCACAAAAATAGTTCCTAAATATTCAGTGGCAAAGAAAACAGTAGATGTTTTTAAAAGTGTTTCTTTTTAATAAAATCTGAAAAGTGTGGTGTGCATTAGCATTCAGTTTTTCTGAGTTAAAACTTTATCTTAAAGGAAAACCTCTGAATTTGTTTTTCAGACTCACAATAACATCTGTTTTACTTTGAAATATTTTATGTTGAACTCTGATTCCCCACACCATAATACTGCCACCACTATGTTTCCTCTTTTGGACGATGGATTGAACAGAATTAATTCATATTTTAAAGTTATTAAAACATGAATGAATTAATTAAAATTAAGATGAAAAAATAAAAATCTTTGTCAACCAGTGATGTGAAGAAATAAAATTTTGGAGTTTACCTGCAGAGAAGAAGTTTTTTGTACTTAATCACTGATATAACACATAATTTGACTCGTATTTTAAAATAAATAAATTGAGTTCAGTATCTTATTAAATGGCCACTTTTTTCACTGGGAACTTTTCAAAATGTATTCCTCTCTTTTAAACGTCTCTGCTCAGTGTATTCCGAAATGGAGATCTTCTGTGTCCACCTTTCCGGTTCATCATTCCTCGGAGTTTGCAGCAGGACTTGGATCAGATCCTGAGTCTGATCACAGAGAAAGTCAGCTTACGGACGGGAGCGGTGCGCAGGTCAGACGGAGCAAAACACGCAGTCCTCAGAATGCAAACATGCAACATCGTGTTAGGGCCAGCGTGAATAGAAAAGAAGTGATACATTTCTGGCAAAAAATCTCTGAAATTTTCTAGAAAAAAATGGGAATTTCTGAGTTTGAAAATTTTATTTTTTTTACTTCAAAAACTTCAGATCTCCGAAATTTCCAAATTTTTTCTAGAATATTTTTGAAATTAATTTCAAAATTTCTCAATTTTTTTTCACAAATTTTAAACTTATAAAACTCAGAAATTTTCCTGGCATTTCTGAGTTTTTTTCTAGCAAATTCTGGCCTTTTCATATTAAAATAATTCTTGGTTTTTCGCCGAAATTCATTCCTTTTTTTACTACTTCAATGGCCCTAATACTCCGGGATTTGGTGGCGTTTCTTTGCAGGCTGTGCTCTCTGGAAGGAGTCTCCGTTTCCTCGGCTGGGGAGTTGCAGACCGGCCGCTGCTACGTTGCTGTTGGAACCGAAAGGTTCAAGAAACTTCCATATGTGGAGCTGCTGGTTTCAAAAGCTGCAGAGAGGTATTTTTCATAATCTGCATGTGTCTAGAGACGATTTATGCTTGTTTCATTCCACCATGAAGCATCGGAAAACTGGAAAACTAACCAACAATAATGATCAAGTTTTCCTTTTTGTTGTTTTTAGACATTATCCTGAGAAGAGGAAACTACTGAGGAGGACACAGGTTAAAAGAAATTACCTTAGATGTTTAATTAGTTCAATTATTTTATTATGAATGAGCACTTTATAGAAGAGTACAGCCTACAGTGATGTGTGTGAAAAGTCTGACGGTGTATTGGTAGATTAAAAGAAAAAAACTCAGAAATTAAAAGATTGAAAACAGAAATTTTCTAGAAATAACATGAAAATGTCAGATTTTGAAAAGCCAAACATTTTTAGAGAAAATTGTAGGAATTTTTTAAAAACAAAAATTGTTTCAAAAGTTAAAAAAAAATAAAAAATTAATTAATAGAAAAAAATAAGGACATTTTTGAGTTTGAAAACTGGAACATTTTTTCCTTCAAACTCAGAAATTTCCATGTTTTTTTCTAGAAGATTTCTGAGATTAAACTCAAAATTTGAGCCTTTTGGTGGAAATTTACTCCTACTTTTTTCTGTTTAACGGCTCTACGACGCTGTCAGAAAAAAAAAAGGCATTAGTTATAAAACACAAAGCAGAATAGTACATGACATTATGTTTCTGTAGACATGTAAATTGTTAATATTTGTCAGTCAAATAATTGTTTTTCTCTCAGAACAGAAAAGCAGGAAGTGGTCCCGAAGACCGGTACAGTGACTCAGCTCTCCTCAACTCCCCAGAGGTAAATCAAATTTAATTAAACTCAAAAACACTACTGATTCAAGAGGAAAATTAAATGTTGCTGTAACTTGTATTGATTCAAGAAATAAGGTTATAAATTAAGGAGAAGCTTTCCCTGTTTCATTGGTATCCCACCTGATGCTGTGACTGATTTTTAGTTAGTTAAACAAAAGATTCAGAGAGAAACTTCAGGTGTAAATCTGTATATTTTTATCAAAACGTACATTGAGCTGTAAGCCGTGACTTTCAGTCCGATGGCCGGAGGGTGAAGTCGACAGGAGATGAAGCCGCAGCTCTTCAGGCGTCGCAGCGGTTGAGCAGGAGAGAGAGAGCAGACGAGGCGTCCGGATACTTCGCCCGGCCCGTCAAAGTTCGCAAGAACAGAACGCAAAGCAGACCGCTGCTCACCAATGGACCTGGTTAGGAACGCTGCTAAATCCGAACCAAACCCCTCGGAACATTTGACCACATTGTTGCATTAAAACATCACACCTTTGTGTTTTTTATTTGGGTTTTATCTGTCAAAGGAAGCAAATGTAAGACAAAAATTAACATCCAACACTGCAAAAACACAAAAGTATTTTTGGTCTAGTTTCTATTTCAAATATCTAACTAAACTTAAAATAAGACAAAACTAACTTACTAATAACTACTCAGCAAGATGTAGGAGCTTGCTTTAGGTAAATAATTCCTAAATGTTGATGAAAATGTACTTGTTCTATTGGCAGATTATTTGAAAATAACTTGTAGATTATTTTCAAATACATTAAATTTTAATCAGTCATGTTTGTTTGTGTAGCACATTTCAGCAACAAGGCGTTTCAAAGTGCTTTACATTATAAAAACACAAAAATACAAAGTCAAAAAACACAAGTTAACAATTGAAACTTTCCATTTAATCAGAAATGTTTCATTTATTATGGTCAATACAGAATTATTCACTTAAAACAATATGTAAAAATATAGTAAGTCCAGCCGTTCTCAAGTTGAAAATTAACAGAAACCCTTATTGTGGAATATTTGTTACAGGTAAGCCAGGTGTGCTCAAAGGAGAGGATCGGACAAATAGAGAGGAGGCTCAAGGTGCAGAGGAGGTGCAAGAGGACGAGAATACGGCTACAGAGCTTCCTGTTGATCAGGTTAGCATTCATGTTTTATTACATCAAAATACTGTCTGAATTACAGTGAAATAAAACTCATGAAACTCTGTTTCTGCTACCTGAAAGGCAGCAAGGTGTTTGATGGCCATTATAAATGTAAGAGGAGCAAATTTCGCTGAAATAAATCTGACATTTTGAGATTAATCTCAGTAATTTTTTAGAAAAAAAACAAGGATGTTTCTAAGTTTAAACAGTTAAAAATTTACTAGAAATTTTTAGCTTAATCTAATCAGTTTTTGTAGAAAAAAAACTTCTGAGCTTGAAAAGTCAAAAAATTTGCTGGAAAAAATTAGAAATGTTCAGATTTATCTCAGACATTTTCTCAAAAAACCAAGGACATTTCAGAACTTAAAGTCAAAGATTTATTAGGAAAAAAAATGAAATTTTGAGAATAATCAAAATAGCTTGAAAAGTTGAAAATTTTCTGGAAAAAAAAGGTAATCTCAAGAAAATCTTGGACTTTTGGAAATTCGGAAATTCCAAAAGTTGAAAATTTGCTGAAATTTCCAAGATTTTCCAGAAGATTTCACAGCTCAATCTTAAAATCTCTCAGTTTTTGTAGCATTTTTTACTGTTCCCACTCAAACATTTTCTTTTTTTTTTTTCCTAGGACATATATTGTGGTAAATTTACTCCTTTTTTACCTGCAATGGCTCTGATACGACCACAATAAAAAAGACATAAGCCAGAGGTTTGGATGAAATTTTAATCCGATTCTCATTGTTTCCCTAAAGAGAGTTGCAGAAATAGTTGAAGATGAAGACATAAGCAACACAGAGGATCCGGTGCAGGACTCTCCACAAGTGAGCAGCGTTTTATCATAATAAATAAAAAGTAAATGGAAATAATTCTTTGTTCAATGTGACCAGGTTTTCTGGCCAGACTGTATCTATTTATTTACTGTTAAAAGAACAATGCATGTATGTTCCTCTAACTAAAAAAACATCAATTTCCCTCAAGAAACAAGCAGAAAAGAGTGAGCAGCACAAGCATCAACAGAAGCCCAGTGGAAAGCAGGTAGAGTGAGAGAGTGGGTGTTTATATTACCAAATGAATCCGATTTGACTGGGTCACCGTGATTTTTATTTCTGTATGAAAGGAGAAAGAAGCTCAGATCCTGGCATAAACACCCACACATCAATCTGTCTGTAACGAGACAATGGACAGTAAATTATTCTAAAAACTCTGAAATTTGGAGAGTAATCTCAGAAATTTTCAGGAAAGAATAAGGACATTGTCTGAGCTGAAAGAATTGTACATTTTTGAGAAAAACTGAAATTGAGATTAATTTAAAATATTTTAGAAAAAAATTATTTTTTTTATTATATGAGTTTTTTCAAAGTTGTCAATTTTCTTGAAAAAACAGAAATTGAGATTTCAAATATTTAAAAATAAAAACTATTAAGGTTTTTTTTTGAAAATTTGTAAAATTCATCAAAAAATTTTAAAAATATATTTTTGGAGCTCAGAAATTTTCCAAGTTTTTTTTTTTAATAATATGAAATCAATCTCATATTTTGAGTTTATGAATTTATAATTCACACATTTTTCTTGAAAATGTTTGGAATTAATCTAAAAAAATTCTCACAAATTAACTTTTCAACCTCAAATAAATTCTGAGTTTTTTCTTGAAGCTTTCTGAAATTAATCCCAAAATTCCTGAGTTTCTTTGCAAAAATATACTTAGTTGGAAAAAAAAAAAAAAGGATCTACATATTGTCCTAATACAGCGTCGTAGAAAACTGATCACGTTTCTGTTTTTGTGTTTAGAAAGAGGCTGAACTGAAGACGAAATCCTCAGAGGGGAAGTTCAAGGAAGAGCAGGCAAGTCTCCCGACTTCACATCTATAAAATCCTGGAGAAACTTTGCTTTTCTACTGATTTTAATGCTTTCCTGTGACAGAAGAGCCTGCAGGCGCTTAATGCCGTCTGACGAAATGAGTAGTAACTAAACTGTGATATTGAGAAAAGTTTGCATATTATTTGTATTTTGTCTTTCGTTAATCATAAGACATAAATGTGAATCAAAATCCAACAAATCTCTGAAAAACCTGCTGAAAGTGAGATTATTTAATCTGTTCATCCAACAGATTAAATAATCTGCAGGAACCAACATTCAGCCCTGCATCTTAATTTAACAGAAAATAATCTGTTAAATTAACAGAAGATCTGCTGTGTCAACCGAAAACCCATTAATGCACAGAGAGAACATGCAAACATTAACAGTTTTTAATTTTTTTATATATATATGCCATTGTTGTTCACTCTTCTTCATTCAAAGCAAATATTAAATTTCTAGAATTTTCCTCCCTTGAAATATAATTTTTTTTACAGATTAAAGTTTTTATTTTTTCTGGGTTTTTTGTTTTCATGTTTGGCAGGAAGTAGAGAGCATCATTTCTCATGTAAAGTCAACGAAAAGTCATAGGAAGTAATTTTTTTCCCCATCCATTGAATGCAAATTGTTAGTTCAATACATGAGAAAATGTTTTTTTTGTTTGAGTCAAATATAAATTAGGTGTGCTTGACTGAGGAAGCAGTTTATGTCAAAGTAGCTTAGTGGTAAAATATGACATTTAAAGTCATTTGTGTCTTAAATCCATGAGATGTAATAAAAGTTTATATTCCTTTGTACGTCAGCTGTCCTTTTAATTTAACGTTTCTTATAAAATCAACTCAGCAATTAAAACAATACAAGCTCCTTAGTCATGTTTATGTATTAAAGTCTGATATTCAACAAAAAAATAAATATGGAGTGAAACGTTTTTATTTTAATGTGAAATAAATGAGATTTACTAAACTGTAATCTTAACCCTTCATTTGAAAATAGGTTATCGGAAATATTCGCAGAAATAAGAATGAACCAATTGGTAATTACACCAAAACATTTAAATAATTAATGGCACACAAAATCAGAGCAACAATCAGGAAATCCATGGAAATTCAGAAGAGACTGAAGGACATTTAGAGCATTATCAGCTGGTTTTATTAGTGTTTTTTCAGAAAAGAGGAAATAATTTAGTTAAGACAGGGCGTGACATATAAAAGGTCATTTTCAAACAGTTTTGTCGTCTCCTACAGAAGTAAAAATCTAAAAATCTTCTTCTATGTGAGCTCCATAAATCCAGTCCAGTTCTGGAGTGTTCCTGCCTCCTCTTCCTCCTTTTGAAGTCCAACGTAAGTAAATCTGGAAGAGATTGTTCTTCTGAGACGTTTTCTGCCTCCAGTCCTCCTAAAGATGCAGCTTTGCTTTTCTTTTCTTCAACACCTGCTTTAATCTTGATCTCCATCAGAGCTGAGGCTGGCTCTCGTTCTGTCTGTCAGTATCTTTGGCTTCGATGGAGCTTATAACGCACAGAGTGACGCCTGTCATAGTGAGGAACATTCCCACAACGGCCCCTGCAGAACCGAGTGGAGAAAAAACATTTTTACTGACGCATGAAGATAGAAAACGGTGAATAATAGATGCTGCAAAGGAGGGAGAAGAACAGATGACTCACGTTTGCCTCCAAACTCTTCCCCCAGCATCTTTCCCGTCAGCAGAGTGCAAAGGAAGGTGAGAGAGTTCGCCACAGGAACAGCAAGAGACAAATCTGGATAGAAGAAGCTCTGATTTTTTTAGCTGTTTTTGTTTGGCCGCATATTAAAAGAGGAGGAAATGTCCACTTAAAATCTCAGAAAGTTAGATTTATGTAAAAAAAATTTTTAGAAAGAAATGCATGGAAATCTCTAGTTTGAAAAGTCTAAATTTTGCTAGAATTTTTTTAAAAATTTGACCAATTTTCTATAAAGACATGGAAATAGGAAAAAAAAGTTGAACATTTGCAAGAAAAGACAACCCTCAGAATTTCTCTAGAAAAACTTGGAGATTTCTGAGTTTGAAAAGTCAAAACTTGGCAAGAAAAAAAAAATCATTTGAGATTGATCTTACAAAAATTTGAAGAAAAAAATATGGAGAAATTTCTAATTTGGAAAAGTAAAAAATTTGGATAGAAAAAAAACAGATTTTAAGATTAATCTCAGAAAATGTCTAGAAAACTCTGAGTTTCAAAAGTCAAAAATTTGCTTGAAAAAATATCACATTTTAAGAATAAAACCATATCAGAAAAGTTTACAGAAAAAACTTGAAAATTATGAGTTTGAAAAGTCAAAAAAAAAAAAAAAAAAATCCAGGAAAAACTTGGACATTTGAGTTTTTTCTAAAACATTTTAAACTTTTCAAACTCAGAAATGTCACTTTTTATAGGAGATTTCTGAGATAAATGTAAAAGTTTCTGAGGTTTTTTTCTAGCAAATTTCTGAGATTTTATTTTATTTTTTTAAAGAAATCTAAAATAGCCCTTATTCTGTTGTAAACATGAGACATCAGTCATATCACCTCTGAATTGTTTCTTACCAGTTGTTGACAGTGTATAAAAATAAACCAGAGAACCACTCTGGTTTATTAGAAATGGGACCAAATACTAGAAAGAAAAAAAAAAGGTTCAGCAAATAATAATAATAATAAAGACTTCAATTAAACAGGGAATATTTCAAAGTTTTACAATTACCTTTATGTTTAGAAGAAGAAACTTGATTTCAGCGAGCAGCTGAAAGACTCGGTTGGTTTCTGTCACATTTTCTATCCCCTCTGAACCTTTTTTCAGGAAAGGGTTTGTGCAGCCCCACAGCAGCGACACCAGCAGCAAACTCAGCACCTCGGCTTCAAACACAAAACACAGTTACATCTCAATATCAGGTTCACTTCAGTCCCACAAAGCTGCAGTTCAATAAAAATGAAGCTGCAATGAAAGCAGCATCTGCTATTTAAGTCAAACCTGCACAGAATTATATTTCACTATGACAGACTAAGTAAAATACTGCATTAAGCTTTATAAATAATAAAAAAGCTAAAAGTAACTAAACTAAAATGGCTCTTTCCTTTTTTGCAAACTGAAGGAAGTTTTCACAACAATTTCCCATTTTCTATTTTCAAAAACAAAACATTCAACTGTGTATTGAATGAAAAAAATTTAATTAAATTAAAAACAATCTGTGTTTTGGAAATTATGTTGTTCGTGTTGAACAAAATCTTCAAAATTAGCTTTTTTGAGTTTTCATAAACTTCTGTTATTTCTGTCCCGATTTTAAAATTACAAAATGTAAAATCGGTAATGGCTACGAAGCAATTTAACACATATTTTAACCCTTAGACATTTTTAAAATAGAGCGAATCAAAGCCAGACTCGTTAGAAATAGTGAAATTGCCTTTTAGTCAAAAACTAACTTCAGCGTCAGAAACAACAGGAAGTTAGCAACTCGCTACACCTGATGCAGCTAAGCTACTTCCTTAGCATCGTCTGTGTTAGCTTTCCAGCCAGCTAAAAAGAAAGTTAGCAACTCGCTACACCTGATATAGCTACACTACTTCCGTAGCATCGTCGGTGTTCCCTTTCCAGGCAGCTAAAATGAAAATTGAACGTTTGAATAAACTCAAATCCAATCTCAACTATAAAGATAGCTAATGGTATTTTAAAACAGCACCAATCGAACCGATTCCACTCACCTACGGTCACCATTGTCACGTCAACTGCATCTTAGTCGCCTAAAAGTTGCGTTCAAGATCACTCTGGTTGTTCGTTAATATTTTTAAACCAGCCGACATTTATATTCTCGCGTAGCCTGTGAATGGTATTTTCATTTAAAAAATATAAAACTAGTTTAAATACATATCAATTACACGTCGCGTTTATTTTTATTGCACTAAATACCATTTAGTTATTTTGTTAACTTGTACCCATGAATCTACCATTCGTTCTGAAATACTTCCACCAGAGGGCGCAGTAACTCCTAAACAATCGTTGGCTGAATACATCTGTCCTCTTGCAGCTCACTTTGAGCGCTAAACATTACATGTTTAAGAGTCAGGTCATCCAAAATTGTATATATATATATATATATATATAGTTTTTTCTTTATTAAGACCACATTTCTCTTTCAGAAATGTTTATTTTTATTGGTCTGATTTAATATTCTTACCTTAAATGCCATGTTTTATTGCTGGGTTTCAGACACGTGACCCGGATGATGCAGATGGAGGGCCGGAAGTGGATTTCTCCAGTTCAAAACAGCGAAATTGATCACAACAGTACGCTAATGTCCTAAATAGGCAGCAAAAATAAAATTCTCAGTTAAAACACAAAACATTGTACTTTTTATTATAGTCAAGACTCAAAAAGAAAGACAAACAAAGACAAAGGAGCAGTGAAAATAAAGTGCAAAATACTTTAGTGTCAAATTATTAAAGATTCACATCAATGGGTTTTGCTGACAGATGCTGAACAAAACATCTTCATTGATTCTTCATTGAAATACATATTTACTTTCTGTAAACCTAAAGCTAATCTGTGAGGAGAACACAAAGACAGAATGATGGGAATTAAATCTGTTACACTGTAATCTACTAAATCCATAACTGCTTTTTACGTGATCATTTTGTTTCCAAACTAATGAGCAGCGAACAAATTCACAGATGTTTGTAGAAAACGTTGAGAACCATTCCCTTGATGTTTTCTCAGAAAACACTGCATTTCTTCTTCAGATTGTCTTCACATAATATCCTTCATAATCCACAGTTTGTTCCTGTAATCTGAGCACTCCAGTTTCCAGGCTGATGACGATTCCTGCAGGGTTCAGTCAGTGTTGGTTTGAATTCAAACTTCAGCCAGTGGAGCTGCAGCCTGTGTGCTATGTGTTCAGTGGGGAGGGCGTGTTGTGTACGGTGACCACAGTGGACTCGCTGTAGTCGCTGGTGGTGCTGAACTGCTCTGAGTGATTCCCGTCCGCTCTGGGCAGCTGGAAGCCGTCCTCTGACACCGGGTTTAAGTTGGTGATGCTGCCCGACACGGAGCTGACCCCCAGGCTGTTCAGAGGAACGCTGCCGTTAACCGTGGACTGGGACGTCTTGGGGCGAGGTTTGGAGCCGACCCTGCCCCCCAGCAGTCTGGATTCATGAGTCCGTCTGGCCAAGAAGACGAGAAAACGATTAGTTTTCCAACCAGGCCGCTAGCATGTCGACATTTTCACAGTACAATAATGTAAGAAATCAAATAAGTATGAAGGTGTATTAGAGCCATTGTTGATGAGGAAACTTTTACCAACAAATTCAGAAATTTTGAGATTAATCTAAAAAAAAAATAAAAATAGAAAAATTTGTGGATTTCTGAAAATTTTAGACTTTTTAAACTTAGGAAATGTGCTAAGTTTTGACTTTTGCAATTTTCTTTTTAGATGTTTCTGAGATTAAATAGTTGAAAAATCTCCAGAAAAAAAAAAAACAGAAATCTTGTGAATAATCTTAGAAATTTTCTGGAATTTCTTTTTTTTCAGAAATAAAAAAAAATTAGCTAGAAATAATCATACATTTCTAATGTATAATCATACATTTTTAATCTCTGAAATCAAAAAAAAAAAAATTAAATTTTAAATTTTTCAAAAGAAATTTGATTCTCGAAACTCAGAAATTTCCAAGTTTTTTTCTTGCAAATTTCTGAGATTATTCTAAAAAAAATTTCAGAGTTGTTAAATTAAATATTGTCCCTAAACTTTCTCCACTGCAAAAATAAAATCTCACCAAGCATTTTTGTCTAGTTTCTAATGTAAATATCCTACACTTGAAATAATATAAAATTAACTTACAAGTAGCTTTTTAATAAAGATATTGAAGTTTATTGTAACTAAACAATGTAATGTTTATTTTACAAAAAGAAAATAGTGTTTCCTCTGGCAGATTTTTTTCACTTATTACAAGACATTTTTCAAAGCTTAGTTGGAAAAATCTGCCATTTTTTAAAAAACATCCAAGAATTATAGACTTAAAACAAGTTTATTTATCTTGAAGAAAAGTTACTTCATCAGGGCAACAGAAAATAATCAGATATTTCACGCTGGCCCGGATGAAACGCCTGAACGCTGCAGAAGGCATCCAATTCTCCCTGAAGTGAGTAAAAATAGATCCAGCTCTGTATAATCAGGCCAATTCAATATGCAGGAATGTCATCTTACCTGTTGTACGTCTTCAGGATGATGAGAACAACAGCAAGAATGACGATGACGCCGATGACAATGACAGCAATCATTGCCCCAGAGCCTGAGAACCAGACACAGAAACAGACGTGAACCTGACGAACGGCTGCTTTTCACCTAAACCACATTTTATCTTCTGGCTGCTAAGAGCACAAGGGGTCTGCAACCTGCGGCTCTGGAGCAGAAAGTGGCTCTTTTAGACCTTCTGCCATGGCTCTTTATATCTTTGGCTAAAAGTTGTAAAGATTTAACTAATGTTTTTAAATATGTATGCAAGGTTTTGCAAAAAAAATTTTGTGTTTTTCCAGTTTTCCTGCCATATTAGCATTGAATTTCTATAAAGATTGAGACTAAAAGTACCATTAATAAAATGTTTTTCCATCCCACAGAAAAAAAAATCCATCTGTGTTTTTGCAAATTATTATAATGATCCTTATTTTAAGTTATAAAAAATAGAAATAAGCTGGTGATTCTTTACAAGTGGCAAGTTTTTTCAGCAATATTTGTATTGAATTACTACACAAGCAAAGCTAAATTACCAGTAATATTTTTTTAATAATAAAAATCTTTCTAACATTTAAGTTTTATTTGACTAGACTGAGAGAGAAAATTACTTTTTAGGCTTTAAATGTTGTAGCGACACATAAATAGAACCTTCAAGATAGCAGTTTGTTATTTTATCAATCAAATCTTAAGAATTTTTTTTCTTTATGCTGCCAAATTACACCAATGTGAGAAGATATTTCATATTTAAGAAGAAATGCGGAAACAGTGATTTATTCATATTTTATCAGTTTGTTTGTGGGTTTTATCAATACATTCTGCCACAATGAGGACAAAATGAAAATGAGTTCATGCCAAGTGTTGCAACCTAGCATCACTTACAAGTGAACAAAACAGAGCAAATATTTTCTACTGCATGCATGACGGACTCTCCAGTTCACCAGACAAACTAAAAACATGAACAGGATGTAAACTTGCTTCTTACTCTGGATCAGAATTTGTTCTCTAGATTTTGTCACTGAGGTTGTGTTTGGAGGAACTGTAGGGGAAGCAGATGAACTCATTTTCAGCAAAAACCTGCAAGAAAAAGAAAAACTTTCAGCTTTTTTCAACAAATTTGAGATACTGAAGAACATCTGCATGAGTTTTCACTCTGATGAAGACGAGAAAATATGTTTGCAATAAAAAAAGAAAGAAAGAAGGAAAGAAATATGTGGCACAGCAAGTTTATGTGTACAGCTCTGCTTTGGTACATTTAAAGTGCTTTCATCAGACAAAATGGAAAGCCATGTTAGACATTCCTCCTCAGCTTAGATTTCAGATCTCCATTTAATCTAGTGTTGTGCGTCACGCAGAGATCCTCTATTGTTTTGGAGGATCCCTCACACCGTTCAGGAAACGAGCTGCGTGGGTCCCTGCAAACCATCCCTTTCTGCCAGAGACAAAAGTTCGCTCAGGGACAGCAACTCATGCAAACTTCCTATTTGTAAAAACATTACACCAAGGGGGATGAGCAGCACAGCATGAGATTGTGATTGACAGCACCAAAACCCTCCTCCTGGATCTGATTGGTTGCTTCCAGTTAGCACTGCGAGAAGGCAGAGGAGCTCAAACCTTTTTGTTTTTCTTTTTCAGAGTTAGAGCTCAAACTTTTTCTCATTTTTGTTTAAAGTGTCACTTTGTCATAACAGTACAATATGAGACAGATAATCTGTGAAAAAATCTAGCTACTTTGTTTCCCAGTGCTAATTAGAAACAACCAATCAGAGCCAGGGGGCGGGTCTTAGTGCTGTCAATCATGACTACCTACATGATAGTTAGCAGATAATCAGTCTTCCTGTTATGGTGACTTGTTCCTCTGCCATTAGCACACATAACAGTGTTTTAACGAGGATGATTGACAGCGCTAAGACCCGCCTCCTGGCTCTGATTGGTTGTTTTCTTCATAGCATTTTTGGGTAGAGATGGAAGAGGTTGATTTTTTCACAGATTATCTGTCTCATCTTATTCTGTTATGATATGGTAATAGTTTAAACAAATATGTAAAACAAATATTTTTTATTAAAGTTGCAGCTTTAAACAGAATTTAACATATTTAAATTTTCTCTCACGCAACATGGAAACAGGACTGGACTTCTCAAAATTATCCCTGGAGCAACGTGCAGTAAACATTTTAAATTCAGGTAAGTCAGAGTAAAGCTGCAAAGCGCCATTTGAGGCTGGACCACAGCGGCGTATGGAAACAGGTGGAACTATCTTGTCAAATTTGCATTGACAGTAAAAAGCTGAAAACTCTGGCGGATGGAAAGTCAGGACATAAAACCAGTCTGCTGCGTCTTTCCTCTCTAAATCTGATCCACCTGTCTGATGATTCCAGTCAAATGAACTGGAATTTATGCAAAACATTTAAATCCACAAAGATATTGTTCAGCTTCTTAAAGTTAGAGGTGAATCAAAAGATGCTACTGACTGCAGTTATTATAAGAAATTTTATTTAGTTTTAGTTTGAAAAGTAAACGTCACAGAAAAGGCTCAAGATGAAAACAAAAAGTGGAATTAAATATGAAAATCTGAGAATGTAGCTGCTGCTTTTCTAAAAATTTTTGTAAAATTTCCTTTTCAAACTTAAATGCTATGTTTGTTTTTTTTATTTTTTTATTTTATTAACACTTACATGTAGACAAACATTTACTTTATTCAGGCAGCTGCAAGTTTAATCAGCTCAGATATTTTGAATTTGCAACTAAATCTTTCCTCTCTGCTTAAATCAAATACTTTTATTTTTGTGTTTTTAACTCAATTAAATAATAAAAAAGACATTAAATCATTTTTAGAACAGATACAATTTTTTATCTCATTAATTGCAAGCTTTTGGTTTCCTGTATAAAGTATTGAAGTTATCCATGCAGCTGTACCACGGATGCACTGATATAAAAATTTGGGCTGATATCAATATCCAGTATTAATATGGCTTTTATCGCTGATGATGATATTTGCCGATATTAAATATATTTCACCACTATTTTAGCATTCTTTGGAGAAAAACAAACAAACAACAAACAGATGAAAACAGGATGAAAATAAATATTGGTTATTTTTAGCAGCTCGGTTTTATTTATCGCACCGAAACCGATACGTAAAAAATGACTAGTATCGGCCGATATCTATCCTAATCTTTAAATTTAAAATAATGACTATAATCTTTGTTTTTATGTTCAGCCACATATTTAATCACCTTTACTTTTCTATTCACAATCAACTACATACATTTTCATAGTCAGCTTTTATGCATGATTCAGACAGAAATAAAAAAAAAACTTCTCCTTGATGGATCCTTTTATTACCAATGTTTTATCCCATAATTTATGGGAAACTACAACGGTTTAACAGTTAAAGTTTACAAGCTTTGCATGTCCAATGGGAATTAAAACTGAAGAGGCTATAAAGAAACCTGACTGACGTGAAAATGAAGAAACAGAAGTTGAAGGAATCAAGATTTATTTATTATTACCTAGAGACGAAAATTGTGTTGGATGTTTCTGTGCGCTGAGCGAGTTATTCAGCTTCCTGCTCATCAATGAATCTTCAAGTGTCGACGTTAAACACAAAGGCTAATAATGACATCCATCATTCACTGTTTACAGACCTGACAGCTAAAGATAAGTGATTGGATTGTACGGCAAAAAGGTTGGCAGCGCAACTGCTTTGGCATCATAAAGACGGATGTTATGCTACAAACGATGGAAAAGATTTATGTGAGCAACATTAAACAGAAAAGGACAGATTTGCTCTAAAAATATTTATGTTTAAACGATGATAAAATTCCTTTTGCCTCTAGATCATGGATGTCAAACTCAAGGCCGGTGGGCCAATTCTGGTTCACAGAAACTCTTTCTGTGGCCCTGAAAAAGTAACATTTGTGTGTTTGGATATTATTTTATCAGTCAAATCAGAATAGAAAATGATTCTGATGACATAGTACAACTTTATTCTGACAATATTATGACTTTATTCTCAAAATATGATTTTTCTTTTTACTACTATAACTTTATTGTACTGAAACGACTTTTATTCTCATAGTGTCACAACATTATTCACATAGTTTTATGACTTTATGCTCGTAATTTTATTTTATTCTCTTTATTCTTAGCACTAATACTCTGTCGGACTGTTCAAGTCTTGGATCAAGTGAGTCAGAGGTTGAGCTTTAGTTGAGCACAGAGACGTCTTGGTCTGCTGGTGTGGGAACAATCATCTTATCTTGAATGTGAGCAAGACAAAGGACATGGTTGTAGATTTCAGGAGAAACAGGAATGTGGCAAACAATATTTCCTTCATGCAAGATGAAGAAGAAGAAGCAGAGGAGGTGGAGGAGTAAAAATTTTCTGATTTGATCATCTGGAAGCGCTACAGACAGATATTTAATTATCACAGAATCTTAGGTTCATCAATATTTGCAGCAGATACTCTATTTTGGCTGTCTGGAGCACAAATGTTGAGTTTATTTAGTTTACTGAACAAACTTTACAATGAAGACAGAGAGTTTTAACTTTTTGTAATGTTTTATAATGTAGTTTGGTGGTTTTTCTCTTTGCTTTCTACATGAAGCACAGCGACTTATAAGTTACTATAATAAATGCATCAAATCAAAATATGTAATGCGCTACCATCTCTATAACTGGAGATGCACCGATCTGATATCAATATCTGCGTCGGTGCAGATATTGGAAAATAATCTTGATCAGGTATCGGTGAAAAATCCATAATGGCAGAACTATTCAGTCTAATTCTATGTTTTGTGCTCAAAAAGTAAAATGCTTTACTATTTGTTTCACATTATATTTAGAAAAATTTGAAAGAGGGTTTGTTGCAGTTTGTATTATTTTTTTTACACGTTTTACTATTGTCAGTTTCTGTTAAAGTTGTCTTACATGAGCTTGTGAAGCTTCTGGGGTATTTAAGTGAGCTGTACTGGTTCAGAGATATCAGATAAATATGTAATTCAGTACATTTATGGCTGTGTTTTAAAAAAAGAAATGTTTTAAATCAATTCAGCACTGTTTTTCTGTAACCGATCAGTATCAGGCGATGCTAGACCTCAGATATCGGTATCGGTATCAGAAGTTGAAAAAAGTGGATCGGTGCGTTCCTAAAATCTGAAAAAGTTAATTTCTCTTGCGGTGAATTGTCCTCAATCAAAACGCAAACTAGCTGCATGACAGATATATTCCCTCTGTAGTTTCTGCGTCACATAAAGAACAGATAATGTTGACTGAGATGCTGCAAATTCCTTGGAAAAACACCCACTTTTCACACCTTAAGCTAATCAGATGCAGCCACTCCCTGTCCCAGTGCCGCTCCATAATAATACAACTATTCATGGCTCAACTTGGACTAATAATTACACCCTATTTCCTCTGAAGAATGCTTGCTGAATGATTCAGGAGAGAGTTGCTGCTTTACTGGAGGCGTGAGGTGAGATAATCTGTCATTACTGTAACTGGAGAGGTGGTTTCCAGGTTTTAAATGAATGAATCAGTAGAAGTGATATCTTTCTGTAAGCTGCTCTACTTTTATGGTTAGAAGCACCCGGAGTCATAAACATCCTTTTTTTTTTAAATCATGAAAACAAAAGAGAAATTAATTGGTTACAATCAATTCTCAGAACTACAGAACTGAATGACAACTAATGTTGACAAAACACAATTTTGCAATTTAATCAAATAAGAAAAGCAAATTAAAATTATGGAAAATTTTGTTCATGCGATAAATCATAAATAAACAAATTTGGCGTGTTTTCATGAAGCAAATTTATTCTTGTAATTTAAATTTGTGCAGTTTTATAGTCAGTGGAAATTTATCTCTTGTTGTTATTTTTGTCTATTCAATAACAAACAATGGGCCGGGGAGAGGAAAATGTGTGTGACAGACTTGAATTTAAGACCATAAACCTATAAAGTTGATATACGGAATAATCATTAAACAAATCAATTGTTTTGAGTTGTTTAATTTATAAACTATTTATAGAATAATGAGGTATTTTTGAATACTTCCCCAAAGGAAATTAAATGTTGTCATATCTCGTGTCATTAAACTATCATAAACAGTGATGCTGTGGACAGGAAGAATCTCCAGTAGCTGTCAGTCTTGCAGCGAGTCTAACAGGCCTCTGACTGACTCTTCTCAACTCCATATTTGATGGATATTTGGGGTTGTAGCTCAGGTATTATTTGAGCTTTTGAGATGCTGATCAGCTGCTCCCAGTTATAAAGACAATGCCTTGTTGTCACGGTTACACAGCAAAACAATTACAGAAGAAGAAAGTCTTGCACAGCATCCAAAACAAAAGTTCTGGTTCTCAGAAACCCGCTGCAGCCCTTCAGTTCTTTAAAAACCTCTCAGTAACCAAAGTTTTCCCGCAGAAGTGCAGAAATCTCCGTTTTGTTTCCACCAGCAGCGCAGGAGTGGCTTACATGCCCTCGGTGTCCCGACAACTCCAGTTACAAGCGAACTTGGAAAAACAAAGAAAGAACACTGAGCCCGGAGATTATGTCTGCGTGTTGAAGAAGCGAGCAGGTTGCTGATTCAGAAACAACAAAAGGGCTGAGCGAACTCACTGGACAAAGACACAAAATGCACCGAGAGCGAGAGAGAAAAACCTCCTCCAGACGGCTAACCATAAAGCTAACTAGCATAGCGTAGCATTGAGCACAGGACTGGAAACGACACTGATTAACATCCTGGACTTCAGCTCAACATGTTTTAGCTTTAATTTATTTTTGATGTTGATGTTTCTTTGATGCAGAAGCCATTTTGTTAGAGAACCAGATAAATTTCTGTTGTTTTCACTCATATTAATAGTTCCTGTGATAAACAATAGTGATGTTGATGTCTATTCTTTTTAAATGTGTAACTTTATGTTTTATTTAGATTTAGAAAATGCTTTTTTATTAATTATTATTATTACTATTGTTCTTTTTTGATGGAAAAAGCTTGTTAACCCATCTGTATGTCACTGAAATTCATTATATTTATAAATGAAACCTAGCCTTTATGGCTAACTTCCTCATATTTTCTCTGTCTCTTTTCAAATAAATAAACAACAATGTAAGAAACATTTTCATGTGGTCAATTTTTAAAAGTTTCTTAGACCAAATCCTTCATCTACTCTAATTTTACATTGTCTCTACATGCTAGATTGCTCAGATTTTTTATAATTACTTGCACAAAAATGTTCTTCATGAACATTTTGAATTGTAAACATAAGTAATCCAGTTGCATACAAGTGCTGCTGATAAATTCACTTCCCCCTTTGCTGGTCTTTTCCCAGTAATAACTGTTTATTTCTTTTTCCGCTAACTGCTACTATTCTCAAATGCTACAAATTCAATATCCCCTTTTCTGCCGTGAGTAAACAAATCATGCGCTCCTTTTGTTCAGACAGAGGAACTCTTCAGTTTCCTCCTTTCTTTCCACCGGGGGAAAGAACAGGCGACGCTGAAGGGCATTTGGGCCTTGCTCTCCACAGAACGGTCTCCAGCGCACATAAACACAATCAGAGTGTGACCTTTACCAGACTTCGCCTGCTGTCAATATTTGAGAAGGTTAATGAGGAGAACAGAGCGCCTATTAGCAGCCTTATGGGAGCAGATATGAAATTTGAGTTCAAAGAAGTGGACTTCCCACTCCATTTGTTTTCCAGCTGTCGCATTGATGAGAGATTTAGCTGTGACATTTATCGATCTGGATTAACAGGATGACGTCTCATGTCGTGACACGTCATCGGCCGAGTGATCGGTGAAAACAGTATCACGACGTTAATAAAAAGAATAAATATGGGAGGTAAATCTTAAACTTAAAGGCAAATATATGACTCTACAAGCAAAAATCCCTCATAAAAAAGGACATTTTATTTAAGATACTGCTTCCAGTGTTCAAAACAGATTACTATAGCACTTCAGAAGCAGGAGTTTAATCGATGCATTCATTGAAAGTGTTTTACACTGTTGAGTGTAAAACAAAAAGAAGAACAGAAATGTAAGAGCAGTTTAGAAAGGACAAACAAAAGACTTGACTTGTCCTCACAGTCTGTGTAGCTACTGTTAGAAAATGTCCTGGTGCTCATTTTTGGGACGCCAGATTGCTTAACGAACGAATAAGTTACATTTGTTATCATGTTTAAAAATGTCTCTTTTGTGCATTTTGTAAAGCCCAATGAAAAGAAATATTTCTATTTTCCCTGAAATGCTCTGGATAATCAAAAACACAACAGAAACATCAGATCTTACCAAGTATTTTTGCTTAGTTTCGAGCACAAATATCTTACAACACTTGAAATTAATATTATGGGAGACAAAACTAACTTACAAGTAATTTTTTTGGCAAGTTATAGGAGCTTGTTTTAAATCAATAATTCCTTAATATGTTAGGAAAAAACATTTCCCCATGTTATAAAGAGAATAATCTGTCAGTGGAACTAGCACTTTTTCATAAATATTAAGGAATTATTGACTTAAATATCATATATCTTGCTGAAAAGTTACTTTTCAGTTAGTTTAATCTTATCTCAAGTGGTGTCAGATATTTACAAAAGAAACTAAACCAAAAGTACTTGGTAAGATTTTGTGTTTTTGCAGCATAATTGTTAATAACCAGAAAATTTAAGGTGTCTGAATACAAAGCGTTGAAGTTATACAATGATTTAATTTATTAAGAAGAGGAAAAGCTATCCAAATCAATCTGGCGATGTGTGAAAGAGCAAAGGCTAACCCCATAAAATCAAAAATCAATCGTTATTGACAGTTTTTCACCAGCCATGAGATGAGGAACGCTCATTAGCATCTATTAGCATAGAAATGTTTACAAAACTTGTGATAGGGGTTTAAAAATGGCCGCCACAGGAGAAAGACCAAAAAGACAAACAATGTCTGCCCGGAAAACATTTTAATGTTTCTTAAAACTACGACCAGGATCCCAAACACTCCACTAAGTCCAACTCTGAATGAAAAATTAATGGGTTTTCTGTGGCCTAGTCAAAGTTCAGACAAGGTTAAGATGCTGTTTGATGATTTTTTTTTTAATCTGGCAAATCTGCAAAACATTTTTATGTTTTAAATCTACAATTTTTTATGAATCACTAAATTATGTGGCTGCTATCATGTTTACTGTCAGGTAAAAATGAAAACATAAAATAGTTTAGTGAATTGTTTGTGGGCCGTGGAGTTGTTCCTTCTCGATAATCAAAATCATCGTTTGATATTTCTGTTGATTATTAACATATGTTGGATAATCAGAAACATTTGTCTATATAGCATATTTACAACAACCTCAGCCGACCAACGTGCTTCACAACAATCACAACATCACAGCAAGGTAAATAATAAAACAGAAAATAAAATTACGTTTGGTTAAAAAAAATAAAAAAATAATAAAACTGGCACAAATACCAAAAACTGAGACATGCTTAATTTCACATGCAGCAATTCCCCCACAAAAAACCCTAAAAACTTGAGTTATGTTGAATTTATGAAGTATTAATATATCCTTTTTTTGTTTTCTATTCTGAGTTTAGGTAAACATGAGTAGTTCCACTGTCAGATTATTTCACTAATAAGACGTTTTTAATTTTTACTATGTTATAATTAAAAAAAAAAAAAAAAACAGTTAAAAAATATAAAACTTACAATCTCAAATCAGTGCAGTACTAAGATATGTTTGTTTTCTTCTCTGAATTTAGATAAAAATAATTAGTTCCACTAGGCACATTATTTCAGATTATTTCACTAAGACATTTTATTTTGTTATAGTTGAAAAAAAAAAATAGTTGAAAAGTAAAAAAAAAACTAAAAAAAAAAAACTTTTTAGTTTTCTTCCCTTACGATAGATAAAAAATTATTTCACTAATAAAACATTATTCTTACGTTGTAGGTGAAATAATTTGCCAGTGGAACTAAAACTTTTTCATCGATATAAATGAAATATTGATTAAAACAAGCTCAAAAGTTACTTTTAAGTTGGTTTGATCTTATTTGCATCACAAAGTGTTTTTGCAGTGCATTGTTCTCGCTCAGGTTCAATCACAGCACACACACACACACACACGAACACGCACACACACACACACATACCTAAACATGGTAGAGGTATCGCAACAATCCAGCCATGAAAAGGTAGAAACGGTTTTGTGACCTACCAAATGGACTCCTGTGTTCCAGCTCGAGCCCTTCCCAGGTGGGCGCTGAGCAGCGATGGTACCCCCACTGTCAGCTGGCCGAAGGAGGCATAGTCCACCTGTATGAGGCTGGTGGATCACAGCAGGTCTGCTCCAGGTGTCAGACAGGAGAAATGGAGGAAGACAACACAACTTTAGCTGAAATAAAACTAAAATATGAGACAGGGAGAGGGGTGAAAACCAAGCAGAGGTGCGTCGGTGTGCGGTTTCAGTGAGTATTAAAGGAGGGAGGAGAGAAAGGGGTAAAAGAGGAGGAGACTCCACATTTGCTGTGCAGAGAGGAACCATCTGAGGCAACTGGTTTTTCTGGTCCTTCTGCCCGGCCCTTAGGCGTGCCTGATCAAAATGAGCTGCTCTCTCCATAACCTCGGCCTCTGGAGAGAGTCGTGTTTGCATCTCGCATATCAAGGTGCAGAGTGCTTGTAGTCACACTCTGCAATAAAAACATAAATCAGTTTGTAAGTCAAGTCAAGCTTATTTGTAGAGCACATTTCGAAAGTACTTTATGTCATAAATATGTAATAGAGCCACTATTTATGAATCAAGCAATAAACTTTACATTTTATCACATGCCATCATCAACAGAGGATGCAGAAGTGGAGAGAGTAGCCAAAAATGTTACTTAATTAATAAAAGTAGCACAACTTCAACATATATTTTTACTCAGATAAAAGTAAATAGTAGCCAAGGAATTACTCAAATAAGAGTAAAAACGTATTTGGGTCTGATTAACTGATCAAATCATTTAATGTTTAAAGATTACATCATCAGACGGGACAATAAAGTGGAAATTTTAGTCTTTTAAGAATAAAACTAATCATAATTTAAATAAAAAACCCCAAAGTCAAGCAAAAGAAAAATGTTTCCAAATCAGTTTCTTTCAATAAAAAACTTATGAAACTTTAATAAAAACTGCAGGTGTGTGTCTGTGTCTGGTGAATCTTTGGTTAAAACATGTTTGCTTTTCATTTAGTGGCCAGAAAATCCAGAAATTTTACTCAAGTAAGAGAAGAAATACTTCATACAGAAATTACTCAAGTTAAAGTAAAAGTAGAGCGCTGTAAAAAAAAAAAATTTTTGTTCAAATAATGTTAATTTAAAATGATATGGTCAATTTCTATTGACCATATAATTTAACATGTTAAAAATGGCAATTTTTAAAAAGTAAGAAAAGTTCTTGTGCTGGGATGAGATGTGTTTTGTGGTTTTATTTCGCAAAGCAATTATTATTATTTTTTTTCACATCACACAAGTCATGTGACCAACAACCAGATGCTGTTGATCACCTTGGAAGATCATGTTTTTTTAATGACTTTTCTTGTGCACAAACTTAATTATGTGTGATTTTAATTGTGTTTCTTATTTAATGGAAACACCGCAATAGTAAAATGATGTTTTTCTACTTTAGTGGAATATTGACTTAAATTTTGTGCACATTTATAATGAAATCACAGCTACTACTCTACTTACGGCTAATCAAAGGCAGATCAAATAGGTGTTTTGGGTGTTTTGCAGTTCACTAAAACTTTGTTCCAGATCGGAGGAGCGTAAAAACCGAATAACGCTTCTCCATGTATGGTTCTGGGGATGCAGACTAAACCAGGCATCGGAGTAATAAATCTGCTTATATTTGCACCAACACCTTTTGAATGGAGTTGAAAATTAACTAACTTGTTCAAAGGGTATTGGGTGGAGGAGGAAAAAATGCACCACTCCTGTTTTTTTCTCTTATTCTTGTGCAAACAATAATCTCCATTTCTTGGGGCCCAATTTAATTTTTTTTGTCAGGGGGCCCTAGATTCCTGGTAGAGCCCCTGATCATCATAATCAGTCTGCAGCTCCAGGATGGAGCTTCACTTTCCCTCCAGGGTTTGGGTGGAGCCCATCATGACAAAGCCAGCATCACGCTTTTGTACAAAAAAGTGTAACTAAACATCTCCTGCATTGTTAGGAATCCCCCAACGTGCCGAGAGTGATGCAGATGACCCGCTTGTGTGTGTCCCATTATGTGACTGTTAAGAGCATAAAAGGTGGAGGTCCGGTTTCACAGGGGAGGAAAACCACAATAAAAAGGGAATCCATCAGGCTCCATCCAGTGGCGGTGCTGCAAACATCACTGGTGCTCCAGTTGTGTAAAAGTCTAAGCGTTTTCATTCAGACACCTGCAGGAATAACAATGAAATTCTAGTTTGTTCAGTAAGAATGACAGGAATCCTTGGAGAGGGTCTTCAATAACACCTAAAAAAACAAAACGATGACATGAAAGCTTTGGCTGTTTAAGATTTTAAAAGACAATTTAAGATAAAGTATTTTAGTCTCTTTTCTAGTGCAAATAAGAAACAGTGAAATAAGACAAAACTAACTTACAAGTAACTTTTAGCAAAATATAAGAGCTTAAATCAACAATTTCCTCATATTGATTGTTAAAGTAAAAATATTCTGCCAAAAGAAATAGTACTTTTTTAAAAATTTAATTTTATTGACTTGTATTTTTCACTGAAAAACTACTTTTATGTTAGTTTTGTCTTATTTTGAGTTTACTAAGATATTAGCAAGAGATATTAGACCAAAAATATTTGGTAATATTTTGTTTTTTTGCACAAAAACACCAGGAAGTCATGTACTTGATTGACAAGTGAGAATTTTTTAAAATAAAGTTATAATAATATGACAAGTTATAATATTTCAAGAATAAAGTCATGATATTATGAGAGTATATCTGTAAATAAAAATAATAAAGCTTAATTCTCATAATTGAACTTCTTTGTTGCTGAAAATGTGCTTTAAAAATGATTAAAAAAAAAAATAATAATATGACTTTATTCTCATTATTTAGATTTTATTCTTGTAAGACTTTATTCTCCAAATATTATGATTTTTTCTTGTAATTTTCTTTTTTTATTTTCTCAGCATGGTTCTAGTATGCCACAATGATAATAACTTGTAATAAAAGAGTTATGGTTCATGAGAAAACCTATAACTATTGCATTATGGATTTTCTCACAATATAAGAGAAAACTAAAGTTTTATGAAAATTTCTGCCTATCAATTAATCGTTAGTCAATAAAAATCCATTTTAGATTAACTCACTAATCGCTAACTTGCATCGATTAAAGGGATGCAACAAATTCAGATTATTGGTCACAACATTTAAAAAATTTTGCTCTTATGAACCAGTTTCTATTGTTCTGCTACATAAAATCCACATTTGAAACATTGAAATTTGTGGTTGTAACGTGAAAAATTGTGAAAATGTTTGCAGAGCGTGAATACTTTTAGCACCCGCCATGCTAACCTGATCTGGTAGGTGTTCACACGTCAACATTAACAGTGAGGCTCATTGTGAGGAGGAATTCCCCGACCCCCACCCCACCACGAGAACGAGGGGCTTTTCGTGCCTCACCTCCCAGCTGCTGCGCTTTTCACCACATGAGTGGCTCTTTGTCTTGCAGCTGCATCACAGGTGCTTCAGACATAAAGTTTGTAGTTGTGCTGATTGCAAAAGCAGCAGTGGAGGTATCCTGCTGTTTCCGCTCCACCGGGGGCTCACAGGAGGAAACTACTGCTGCAAAATACAACAACACGATTTAATCATCTATTATATATTCAATTCTTTAGATAAGCAACAACTTTAAGTAGAATTTTGTTGCGTTTGTTTTAGTTTTCAGCAGTTTTGTCTGAAAGCATTAATCAGCCTCAAAAGAATCAAAGCATTTGATTTATAAAGTAACTTTCTGTTTCATCTAAACCCATTTGATTTCGACAATCAGATCCGACGCCTCAGAAGTGTGGCTCTGCAGCAGAAAAGCACCCAGAAAATGAACGACATAAAGGCATGGCTTTTAAAAATGACTCTTTATGTATTTCTCTATGTGAAACAAATGGACTTCCTTACTACACAAACAGAAGCAGATAACTGTCAGAGACAGAGAGACCATGTCTGAGAAATAGGTACAGAACATGTAAAATACACATACTGGTATCATACAACTGTAAATTATTGCTTGTTTTTGCTACGTTGTTTTCTGGATTTCTACGATATTCAGACACGATATTCAGATCTCAACAGAAACGTTACAACAGTGACAGTATTAACGGTATTATTGAGCTATTTAAGTTCCCCAGAAGTAAATGAAACATTCAAACCGAGTCAATGTCGAACAACAACACCAAGACAGTTGGTTTTGATCGAGCATCTTCAGGATACATGTGGTTTTTTGTTGTTTTTCTTTTTAACGTTTTTTTTTTTTTTCTCCCCGTTACAACAAAGCCAAGGAAAAGCTGTAACAAACTGCACACTGAGACTGACCTCAGCAAGAAAAGAAACAAAACACTTGGCATATGTACATAAATATACATCTTCTCAACTGTGACCAAAGTGCACCAGTTTAAATCTCCATGATTACAGAGTAAAAAATAAAAAGAAATGCGTTTCCTCATGCGCTGCTGCTGCGTTTTCTTTTAAACCATCGAAATGTTTATCGGCTCCAGTAAAAAGTTCACTCTGCCGGAGAGCCGTTTCTCAGAAAAACAGATGCTTAAAACAAACAAAAACACAGAGTAGATATATATTTTTTAAATTCCGCCTGCTGCGCCGTCCTGCTTTCCGTCAAACCTCAAGTGAACATGCATCCCTGCAGCTCGCTCCTATAGATCCAAAAGGCCTAAAGGGTTCACTGAAGTTTCACTCGCTGCAATATAATGTGCTGGTGAAAAAGGCTGAGCAGGTGCTGAGCTTGAGATACAAGCTTTGCCTCAAATAAAGAAGAAACTCTCACTTGCATACACACAGACATGTCTTTTTCTTAATGCTTTGCAGCCAAACAAATAGACATAAAGCTGCCAAATGACATAAGATTCAGACACCTGTTACAAGCAGTTAATCACGTTTCTTCATCTGGTTAAACAAGCAGGTGAGAAATGCAAAGAAACACTAAAAATCCATTTGCGAATAAATGCTTTGGTTGGTCCATTTCATGTTTTTTCTTTTCTCCCCTGCATCAGTCGGCTGCAAAAAGAACCAGAGAAACTATTTTGACATATTTACAGCACGTTTCAATTCACAGAGAGAGAGAGAGAGAGATTCTCAGTGCAAAACAAGCAGTTTGTCAGAAAACCTGACATGCAGAAAGCAAACGAAAGGGATGTGAAAATACAATTTAAAAAAAGAGAGACAAATATCACAAAACTCCTTTAAGAAAAGGAGGGATGAATTGTTTTCCAATCCATCAAGTTTTAGCAAAACTCGCCGCCAACACCAATCCCTGCCATCATGAACAATAGCGAAAAAGCTTCAGCCTCTCGTCTCCAGAAGTAAATAGGCATGCAAAAATTGTTGGGTTATCAAATACAGAGTATGAATACACATCTAGTTAGCAAAAAACACCTTTCAAATAAAAAAAAGACAAAAGAAGAAGCAGAAATAAAGGAAGTCAAACAACCAGCGCATCTTTGTTAGTCACGTATGGCGCTTCGTGCGGTGTGTGGCGTTAAATAGGTTCCTTTTTCTTCGTATGACTTGTTAGTATTTGTGTTTCAGTACATATTTTTCATAACAGAGTATATACATGCAGAGAAGAGCGGCAGCATCACACACTCGGTCCTGATGCAAGACAGCAGATTTGAAAAAGAAAGTCTAATATATCGTGAAAGGAAAAACAAAATGTCCGGGGTGATCGTCGTACAAATGAAGGGAAGAGGTGAGGGACGAGCAGCAATGACAGCTGGGAGTGATACGTGACAGGTGCCTGTGTTCGGACAGGTATGTTCGCCCCACCCTCGTTGCTGAAATCTGAGGAGGGGGGGAGTTTGGTGGGTGGGAGGCCAGGCCGCCGCTCCCCACGCTGTCCGCAGAATGTGATGAGTGTTTGTGTGTCATCCATTCCCTTCCGGCCGCCTCATTCCATCGCCGCGCTCCACCAAAAACGCCGTCGTTCGAAGCAATGTTTTTGTTTTTCGCTTGTAGTTGAACTGAAATGAGGGGCGTCGACGCTCTCTGTGAGTGCAGAGACGAGAGAGAGAGAGAGGAGGGAGGGGGGGGGCAGGTGTGTCACGGGTTTTTTTAAAGGGTGCGGACGCCGCGCCGCAGTCGGGAGGCCGAGGAGGCGGGGTCGGGGCGGAGGTTCCCCCAACGTCCCCCCGTTTAGTTGAAGACGGCGGGAGGCCCGTCGGGACGTCTGGTCTGGACGATCTGCTGCTTTGGCCGCACCGCCTCGTCCTCCTCCGTCTCACTCTCGCACACGTGGACGACCACGCTGGGAGTGGACTCTGTCCCCGCGTGGAGCTCGTACTTTTCACCTGAAGGGGAAACAAGAAGACAATCAATCCATCAATCAAGCTTATTTATATGGCACATTTCAGCAACAAGGCAACTTCAAGTGTCATAAAAAGACAAGAATAATGAAATATTCTAATATTTAACAATTATTTTAACTGATTAATCAATAAATCTGATGATTAATTGTCAGAATATTTGATTAATCAGATAACTGACTGCAAAAACACAAAATGTTACCAAGTTTTTAGTCTAGTTTCTAGTGCAAATATCTTAATACACTTGAAATATGAGAAAAGTAAATTTTCATTAAATTAAAAGTATGTAACTCCATATAACATAGAAAAATGTTTTGTTATAATAATCTGTCAGGGGAACTAGTACTATTTCATCAATCATTAGGAATTATTTACTTATATTAAGCTAATATATCTTGCAGAAAAGTTTCTGGTAAATTAGTTTTGCATCATTTCAAGTGTACTTTGATATTTGAACTAGAAACTAGTTGGTAAGATTTTGTGTTTTTGCAGGGTTCTGCATATTTTTGATTTAACCACTTAAGCCTTTTTTCATACGTTGGAATCAATATGGATGCAAATATTTAGTTTTTAAAATAAGGAAATAAACATTTTATTGCCTAAAATGCAACACAACAAGATATTTTGTGAATTTGAACTGGATGAAGGTAAAATTATTCCACCTGAGGAGTTTTGGGTAAAACATATTTACAAAGGTGTTTTGTATTTTAATCAGTTATTTTAACTAATCAGCCGTACAGATCTAGAACTACAATGGATTGGTTTAGATCAAAGGATATCCAGAATGTCCCAGTCAAAGCCCAGACCTAAATCCAATCTAGAAAGAAAAAAAATTGTTGAAAATCCTGCATCACAATTATTCACTTAATTGTGTTGGTCTGCTGGAAACATGGAAAGATTTGTTTCTGCAAATGTAAAACCAGGTGAGAAGGGAGTGACTGCTTTCGCAGGGAACTGCATGTGCCAGCCAAACTGAACATCAATTCAAGATGAAACAAAAAGCTCCTTCCAAAAATAATCCAGATGAACTCAGACTGAAAACACACACTTCGATTGTATCTCGGTTGCCATGTAGATGCGATCAGACAGCAGGCAGGCGGAGGGAAATGGGTGTTGAGCTGCCAAACACAGATGGGGAGGTGAACTGAGTGCTGCAGTTACAGCAGGCGGCGGACAGAGGGAGCCAGCGAGCTGCGCTGCGCCCTGATCTGATTTCAGACGCCAGGATATGAGGAGAGAAACAAAGCCATTTCCTGTTGCCCCGTGTTTCTGTGGCAACGGCAGAAAGTGGCTATCTGAGCTAGACTCGCTGTCTGTGTGAGTGTTTGTTTGAGATGTTTTTTTTTTGAAGGAGATAATAAAAAGTATTCAGCTGAAAGCAGATTTGGAAATGTGTTTTGCGCTTCACATGGCTGCTGCAAACCTGATGAAAATCTGCAAAAATAATAAATGTTTTCAATACAAATGTGCACAAATCTATGCCTATATTCTGTTTTCAAATCTATGCCTAATAAATACAATTAAAATCACATTTGAAGCAATTTTTTACACGATAAGTCATTAAAAATCTTGGCGGATTTAAACATTTACAAGAAATATATTCAGATTTCAGCCATTATTGCAAACGTTGGCATCTTATTCACACTTTCTCTTCATTTGCGGCGTTTGGAGAAAAGTGTAGTTAGCGATTTTGAAGAAGTTTTTGATTCAATATGTTTGAATGACGCTGAAGCTTTTTTGAACTCTGCAGTGCTGTGAGACTGTCCAAAAAAACCCCCATCCTCCTCTCACAACTTCCTGTCGTATTCTCCGTCATTTTCGCCAGTAGTAACATCCGTTTGTCGATCATGTGATGTCAAAAGATCATCGATTCTGATAAAACCACCTCATGCTAGAGCAAAAACTTTTTATAGAAAAATGTGTGCTTTTTCGAAATGGTTGTTTCCAATTAAGCAAATTTATTTATGTTAGCACATTTTTAATAGGAACACAGTTAATGATTGCAAGATGTTGTGCTGCAGAGCAGCTCCATGATGCCCTATGTTTGACCTCACATTACTGCTGCAGCACATGCAAGTCTGCGAGATCAAACTTTAGCAGAAAACTGGGAACCAACTCATTGCTGCATAAGCTTTGCAATCCTCTGCCTGATTAAACACTCCAGTGTAAGCTTTCTGTGTTACTTTTGCACCCTGTCAGCAGTCTCATGCATACAGATGGTTAATAATCACTGCAGAACCAGGCTTGGTGCAAAATGTAGCAGCTGTAGACATCTGAGCTCAAAAAGGTTTCAGATTTTCAGTTAGCATTAAAAGAAGTTTTTCTAACGACGACGCATTCAAACCAGCTTGTTAAAGAAACAGATTTATGACAACATTTAAAAGAGAATACTAGCTTTGAGGAAATTAATTACAAAGGCTTGCAAACGTATTAGCAGGATTTTACATGAATTGAAATACAAAGCTCTTTCTTGTTGTTTGCAAACTACGAATCCTTAAGTTTGAGTTTAAGTTTCCCCCCTTCTCTTTCAGAAAACATCTTCTGCATGTGCTCAGGCAGCAGTTTATTAGACGCCTATGAGAAAAAAACAATTGATTAAAATCCATAGGCTCCAGTATGAAAAGCATGGGAGATTTTACTTTCAAGTCGTTATCGCCCAGCCCTGATTTCAACACTACTACTGCAAAAAAACTAATTTCATCCTTTTATCAGAGTAACAGAACAATTAAAAAGCAGCACTGACCGGGTCCTAGCTTAGCCACAGCACACAGCAGGTCATAGTTGATGACGGGCGTGGCGTCTTCGCTCTGACTCCAGCCGACAGGCGGAGAGGCGGGTGGAGAGATCAGGAACTGTTTGACCGGCTGGGGAGGAGCCAGATATGACTTGTCGATGTCTTCATCGCCGTTCTGGATCTGTTGGATGGAAAACAAACACGTGACGTGTGTTGTTCCTCTATGGAAGAGGTGAATGGCAGTAAAATCAGCCAGGAAACATATCATGTCTGCAAAAAATAGAAGGAACAAAATAAGATCCATGAATCTGAGGACTCCTGAGTTTTTTATATGCAATTTTCTAACAAAAAGCCGCAGTTTGAGGCCTCTTACGTTTAATAGCAAGCTTGTTCCGATAAAGGGATTTTGGCATTTTGATAGCTTGCAATTGCTGTAATTATAATACCTACACCAGGCCTTTATCGGAGCTCTAAAATCCATAATCCTCTTGTCAAAGTACAAGAAGGTGCTGGAGGGTCATAGTGGGCGAAGCTTTTTGCAAAAAAACCTCCACCGATTTGACTCAAACTGACACGATGCAAAACTCTGAGAACGACAGCTCAACCTGAACTGTCCTGCTCCACTGCAAAAACACAAAATCTCAAATATTTTAGGTCTAGTTTCTAATGCAAATATCTTAGCGTACTTGAAAAATGGCAAACCAAGTTGCAAGTAACTTTTCAGCAATATACAGGAGCTTGTTTTAAGCAAATAATTTCATAATAATTTCATTAAACAAGCCTATACATCTTGGTGAAAAGTTATTTGCAGGTTAGTTTTGCCTCATTTCAAGTGAAGTCAGATATTTGCTTTAGAAACTTGGTAAGATTTTATGTTTTTGCATTGTACTCGTATTTATATTTAGATGGAAGCTAAGTGGAACATAAGCAGAAACACGGGAGATAAATCACAGTAATGTAATGTATTCAGCAGCTCTCCTGGGCATTTCCTCCTCACACACTCACCTGAGCGAAGTAGAGTTTTAGCTTCTTGCCGTTGAACTCGGACTCGTGCAGCTCGATGCGAGCGCGGGCCGCCGCCTCGGGGGTGCTGAAGTTGATCCGGACTCTCCTGAAGCTTTTGAACAACTGGAAAGTTACCTGGTCATCGTAGATCCTGAAGAGCGCTTCAAACCTCTCCTGCAGAAAATCAAATAATAAAAAAACAACAACAATCAAATCTTGAACTTTGACCCGGCAACTCTGCTTTCCTGTCCGTTTCAAGTGGTAAGGTAGATTATATTAGAGAAAATGGAGCATCTTTCTAAAAATATTACACTGATTGAGCTCAAAATAGTGATGATGTTTGACATTAGAATGTAATTTTATTGTTCTGCTAATATAAAGCCATCTCTTAATTAAAATAATCTGCAGTTTATCATAAGCAATTCAATGCTAAATGGCCACAATGTCCAAATTATAAACTAAGATTAATTATAATCTTAGTTTCTTTAATTGCTTTAATCTTGACTATCATGCCTTTTTCTTTAAATGTCAAGTGTACCAAAGGCTAAAGAGTTAACCATCAAAACTAACAAACTGAAGCATTTTGCACCCATTTCTGTGGCTTCTGGTAAGCGGTGAGTTTGCACAAAGTTGCAACTTTTCTCTGCCGACATGCTAAAACAATTTCAAGATCTTTTTACTTTTTCCAAGAACGTCGCTGTGAATCTAGTTGATTTGTAACTATTTGTTCATCTTGAGTATTTTATCAGTTATTTAAGCTGGATTTTATCTTTTAAGAAAAATACGGACACTTTGATATTTGATGTGATATTTCTTAATTTTAGTACAACTGTTAAAAAGTCATGAGATTTTTTTATATTTTTTGATAAACAGTGAGATTTGTTAACATTATTTTCTGACTAATCGTCAGAGGAAAGACTAATTCAAATCTCACTTGTTTCAGTAAAGGTCTGACTTCTTTCCCTGCCTCAGGCATCAACCTTTAGTTTTTCTTTTTTGTAAAACTAATTTGTCTCCTTGGGCACCAGATTGCTCTCTTCAGCTGTGAACTCAATCAAGCAGCTCAGCAGGAGGGCAAAAAGGAAGAAGGCCACCAGGAGAGCTGATTTCTGAGTAATCAGTGGTGCTATTCGTCGTTTCCTTGTCGACCATCTCCCAGCCGCTCCAGTAGCTCAGATTCAGTGGAAAACGAAAAGGTTGATGGGCAGGTTGCAAACTTGTAGCGATCTTTTCACTGCCACAAAAACAGTGATGATAATTTGTACTTTATGATTAGATCAATAATCATTTTGTGTTTCAATTTTTTGCCACTTGAATGCTTCAGATCACAAGACAAATTGTAATATTAGAAAAAGATAAACATGTAAAAAAGAAGGTTTTTAAAATGATAACTCATTGTATTAATTGGAAACAAAGCCAGACAGGTCAACCAGCCCCAGTGTGAAGATGCAATCAGCCTCCCCTGGTTAAATAATGAATTAACCGAGTTCAATTTTGCTAACTACACCCACCCCTGATTACTGCCAATTTGGTAACAATCAAGAAATAACCTAACCTTAACCTGTCTGATAACAGGATGTAGGCTAAAAGATTTCAAAAGAAACACATTGCACTCAACAAAAGAAATTCAAAAACATTTAGAAATAAAGATTGTTGATATCTTTCATTGTCAAAAGGGCTATGAAGCTCAGCATACCACCTTATAATCCGGTAGATTCGGTTTGATTTGGTAGCATTTATTACATGTTCAGCTGTGTGGTTTGTTCACACTGCACTGTGTAAAATGACCCAAACCATTTGAAAAACCTGTTCCCCTCCTCACCTGTGGGGGCGCTGCACTAAGAACCACCAATGGAAACAACACAAAAACCTCTGAAAAAGACACTGAGTTCAGCTTCCTTCTTCACAAAATGTAAACAAAAATGGAGCAGCTTCAGATTTTAGCAGTTGTAGGATTTCTCTTTCTCCTGCTAGCTCAACGCTAGCATGCTTGTTTTGGTTGTATTTACCCAGAATGCCTAGCGCCGCAGTCCACTTCCTACTTTTGCAAGACCGAGGTTTTTCTGCAGACCAGAGTTTGCTTTTTCGGTCTTCAGAGTTTGGTTGCACATTCACACCTCCGCAAACGAACCGGACTTTTTACGATAAAACGAATTGGAGTTTGATTAAAACGGACTAAACAGGGCAGGTCAGTGAATGCACCTCCAGAGGGCATCAACAACCCGCCAAGAAGCTCACAAAAAACGCTGGACTTTGACCAATTTATGATGCTGCTGCCATAAATAAAGTTCTTTTTGTCAGAATGGGGAAATTACATTTAAATTGTTGCATTCTTGCACACTGTTTACATGATCAGAATAAGGTTGAGGTTGGAGATTTTCACTTTTATTCCTCCAAATATTGCAACATTTTCTTCCCATCGCCATGGAGAAACAGTTAAATCTCCAACTCATCTGACCATGAAACTTTTCTCTCCACAAACAGCAGCTTAGGACTCAGAAAACAAACTTTCCCGAAATGAAATGAAAGCCACATGTTTACAATCGGAGGCATTAGCGTAAATTGGTGTCCACTGCTCTTCTATCAGCTCCTAACTCTGTTACTGCATGGCTGATCTCAACTGAAAGATATTCTATTTTTGCCAAATGTTGACAGAACTTAAAATCCTCGCTCTTTTAAATCTTTTCAACCAGCGCCCGGCACGGTTCTTTCTTCTGGCTTAACCCTCTCAGGCTCAAATTAAGTTGTAGTTGCAGGAAAAAATCTGATATTTTCTGCAACATCTGCCTGGAGAGGGTTAAGATCATGTATGTTTGTGTAAATCTCTATCAAAATGGATTCAATATTTATTATTTTTTTACACTTAAAAAAAAGACCTCTCACCAGAACTGTAACTGAAGTGCATTTAAACACAGTGAGTCTGCTGTAAAATGACAGCTTTCTCTCTCTAAGGACTTCGCATCATCAGTGTCTCTGACGCACTGAGCGGTAGATGATTCAGCAGACTGAAGCAAAACTACGGCACAATCAGGACATCAGAAATATGCACAGGCCCTTTTCCTTTAGCTCCCTTTCCTTCCCTTATTGCTTTTGTCAGTTTTTCTCCCCTTGTAAGAACATCTGATCCTCCCTTTTTAATGCAGCTGGCTTTACTTCAGAGACTTGACCTCCATCATGCTTCATGCCATTTTTAGGCAGATTTCTGGTGAGTCCTGGAGTTGAGGAAAAGAGGTCAAGTCAGGAAAAATGTGAAACATTTCCTGCCTTAAGGGTAATCAGGAGAGATTGGAAACAACTTTGAAATAATAAAGGCCAGAAAAATGTGATTAAGAACATATGAATTGTATTTGCTTACATCTTTTATTCCGTCCATTCCTTATTTCGAAAACGTGCAAGATGTTCAATAAACAGGAAAAGTTCTATTCTAATTATTATTGGGTTTGAGATTGGACCCACTCCTGAAAGTTAATGTTCCCCAGTAACATTAACTTTCTGTTGCAATAAATCAATTAATTGCATGATAAATTAAAATGAGCTTCATTTTCATGATTTATTGTTTTTCTTCTTTCTACCAAAAACTGGATGATAAAAGTTTTCAGTCTGGTGTTTTGGTCTCAACTAAACCTTTTTTTGAAGGACAATTTTGTTTACAGAGACTTCCCAATTAATTTCTTTTTGTTTTGTTTATTTATTTTGGATATTTAAAATGTCTTCCAGTTTCAGTGCTAAATGTTCATTAGAAATTACAGTTTATTGATCTTTGAGAATGAGATCTTGCGTTATTATTATTACCATTATATTATATAAAATTATGTCAAAACAATATTATCATTTATCGCAATAACTTCTGGGACAATTTATTGTCCAGAAAAATTTGTTTTTGTGACAGGATGAGGAATTTAACCAAATATTGGTGAGGATGAATGTATGTATTTGAAATTAATTATAGTTCCTGTTGTATAATTATTCCACCGTAGCTCAAATGCATCATTAAAATTGTCATATTTGTGTATGTAAATAAGACTCAATACAAAACTACCAGCTCTCTTCTCAGCTCTACAAAAACAACAGAATTCAGAAAGTTTCAGATCAGTAATGGCACCTTTTTTTATAAAGATTTGTCAACAAACTAATTATCTTACCTGACAAAAACAAGCTGCCAACATTTATCAGAATAAAGTGAAGATGTTGCAGAGGGAGGGGTTTATTTTGAGCACAAACATGCAAACGTTGCAAGACTTTGTCTTACATTTCAGAGCAGTGAAGTATTGTTTTCAGGCCCATCCTCCTCCCTGCGATACAATCATGGCTTTCTTGAGAATGACAACACGGCGCTTGTTTGGCCTTTCAACAGAGCCCACTTAAGCCCTTATTTAAGCTGTGAATTTTCCATGAGCCATGCCAGCTACTATGACTCACATGTCAGACGCCATGAGTAAAACCGATAAGGTTTACAGTCACCCACGCAGGCGCTTCGCCGTGGCTACTTCCTTGCGCTAAATTGGTGTTTTGGCCTGAGCGGAGATGTGGGAAAGCTCAGAGATCGAGTTGCATAGAAGCACACTGCGCTGCGCCGATGTTTGATAAACCCACGGCTGATTGGTGTGTAGCAAGTGAGCTGGCTGATCACTAATTTATGGGCTCTTTAAAAGGGAACATCCTGAATTCATCCAGAGAGGAGGGAGGCGAGGGGCAACGGCGAACAGGAGAGGGGTGTTGAGTTACGCTCGGCCCGCTCATCTGCCGTCGCAAAAACCTGCGCTGTTTGTGCGAGTACAAGTGAAACAGCAACAAAGTTTGGGACGAACAATATTTGGTATCGTTGGATATTTAAAGGATCCACAATTCCGATCTTTTCACCTCCAAAAAAAAAATCAGATCTGTGCTACTTCAGATACGTACAGAGAAATTGTACTCAACTAAAAGTGGTGATACTTCAACATATTTTTACTCAAGTAAAAGTAAAAAGTAGCAAAGAAAAACTCAAGTAAGAGTAAAACGTGTTTGGTGAAGTCTACTCAAGTACTGATTAACTGATCAATCATTTAAAAATGACAATCAGATGGATCAAAATATAAAGTTAAGAGGAAATTTTGGGTTAAAGTAACAAAAAATAACAAAATCGAGAAAAAAAAAAAAAGAATTCCAAATTAATTTCCTCCAATAAAAACCTGCAGGTGTGTCTGTTGAACTTTTGGTTAAAACGTGTTTGTTTTTCATTCAATGGGCAGAAAATACAGAAATTTTACTCAATAGTACAAAAACTTTATAATAAATAACTCAAGTAAAAGTAAAAAGTACAGTGTACTAAAAAAACTCTGAAAAGTATTTCTTTTTCAAAAAAATGTAACTCAAGTGAATGTAATTGAGTAAATATAAAACTATCCCGTAGTTTTCAAAGTGATCTGATCAAAAACAATGCCTGAAAATGATGATTTTTAACTTATGACAGAAGTTTAAATCACTGAAGCGCATCACATCAACACATCCAGACAGATTTTCCAAAGGACTTGCAGTCAATAAAACACATTGCTATTATTAGCTGTGCTTTCTTTTCATTTATTCATTGCCTTGTTATGAACTTGTGACGATGCTGTCGGCTCTCCTTGCTGAATAACTTTTAAAATTAATTCATAAATGACTCCATCCATTGCTACTTCTGTAAACAACGTGCTGCTGTACGACGTCGACGTTCGTCTTCTGAGCAAGCTGGTCGTAAACAGTTCACACAGAAATCTGATTTAATCAGTAGCCTGGACATCCATGCCAAAAAATAAAACAAAAAACCCTAACATTTCAGCAAAACAAATTCAGAACTGGGCATCAAGAAATGCTGTGTGGAAATTGCTAAGTCACTAAAATCTTTTTCAATGCAGGGAAACAAAAGTCTCTCCTGTTGACTCAACGTTATTGCAAGTAAAATATATTAGCTACCAAATATTGCATTTATATTTGCAGTATTGCACACACAGGTACTGTAACGACGACTCCGTCTTAACATAAAGTATATATTTAAGAATATTCATTTAAAGAACAATGATAGTTCACAACATTTTTAAATAAAATAATCTGAGAAGAGTTGTGTAAAATCGTTTTCAGCCTCTGAGCAAATATTCTGCAGAACCAGCAGTTTAAGTTCAGTGTTTTCAAGAGTTCCCAAAGTCGATGCATTTTAAGATTAATCAAGGAAAATATCATGAGAAAATTAGTTTGTTTTGTTCACAGCTTTCGCTTATGCAACAAGAGAAACTTTACACATTCAGGATGGGAGAGGAAGGGAAGGAGGCGTGGAGTCGCGGCTCTCATGTATCTCCCTCCCAGTTTGGCTTAATTAAAGTGGAAACTGTGGTCATCATTACTGACCACAGGGTTCAATAAGTTACCGTTACGCAACACGCGGGGTGTGCCTACTTCTTCCAACCTGAGCACCGTTTCAAAATGAGTCAGGTTGAAGCAACGTGCATCATGTTATTTTTGCAGTAATGAACAAATTTACTCAACTGAGACTCAAATCCAAAGTCAGACCCCTTGACAATCTTAATTCAAATCACCGGCAGATTATTAGAAGAAGAGCTTCTTTCCCTCGTATTTCACGTCTCATTGCCCTTTAGAGCGACAGACAAACTTCTGACCTTTTTACAAATCAACAACTGAAATTTGGCCTTCTCCCATTAGATTAAAAACATTTGCCAGAGGAATGATTTATACCTGCTTTAAAATTAGTTTTGCTTTTTAAAATTTTTGCTCAGTGTTATTGTTGGTTTGGGTAGGAGTTGCTATTTGTAATATTTCATGACTAAACAGGAATCTGAACCAAAATAAATGGAAATGTAAAGTAAGAAAACGTCGCAATGGTTAAACTACACATAGCATATGATAACTTTATGAATATTTACCTCCATAATTCATGAAAAATACTAAGAGAAGTGAAATACTACGCACATAAGTGTGAAAGTGTTTGGTTGTCACAAAATGGAACAAATGGAGGTAGAAAGTTATTTCTAGGTATCTAAAATGAGTGAGGCGCAAATTATCCAGACAATAAATGTATCAATATGTCCTCAAATCAATTTAAATAAAATAGTATGCATTTTAGTGACAGTTTGGCTTTTTTTCTTTAAGTAAAACCAGAAAAAGGGTTAGCTAGTCAGGCTGAGGTAGTCTGGTTTAACTTCCAATCCAAGACTGCTTGAAACATTTCCAAACCATTTTCCAAACAGCCAGTGAACCAACGTGCAGCAGCAGGTGGAGGAGGGGCAGCTCTGCTTTACTGTATTCGCCTTGCAATCGGAGAAAAGTCCAGAACCTTTTCTTTGAATGGCATTAAGAAGACTTCAGACCACCGAAACAGGATACTGGATAAATTTAAGAGATTTTAAAAAAAATCTGAAGCAAACGAGGGCGGCAAATGGCCGGCATGATGAGATTAACCCCGAAGAACCGCAGCCATCGGTCTCTTTGATGACGAGGCGGTTTTGTTCCTGAGGCTCATGGAAAAGCTGTCATCAGTCGCTACATGGCTGTGGGCATGACTCACAGCGTCGCAAGCATGGAGCCGGCGGCTGCTGACACACAGTGAGGTTTATCAGGTGATGTCAACACGGTGCGTTCAGAGGGGAGTTCAGGCGGCAGAACAGTAAACGGCCGGGATTGGCCGGATCACTGACAGAGACAAAACTGAAACATGAAAAACTTTCCACTCTGTTGATGGTCGCAGAGATGTAGCTTCTCAAAATATACCTTATCTGGTATATCTAATCTATCTCCATTTTTTTTAATATATATATTTTTTTTACATATATTAGTTTTAAAAATCAAATAATTTGTTTTCTGCACTGGACAAATAACAGGTTGACTGTACAAGATGGTTTAAGATCTCCATTTGGAAGAAAAGGGAAACTTTGAGTAAATTTGGCATCATTTGAATGAATGAATGGGGTTCCTCAGGGCTCTATTCTTGAGTCATTGTTACTTCTTATTTATAAGATTATGGAATATTATAACATCTCTTACCATCTCGTGGCAATGCATTTGTTTATTATTACTCATTTAATGTTTCGTATGATTATTTTTCTGATTCATTTATTATTTTTCAATGTAATTTTTTTCAATTTTGACCCTTCATTTCTGTTGAAATGGGGGTGAATTACAATGATGCTACTGCCTTCTAATAAATTAGGAATTCAGCATTATGCGGTTACAAATACAGTCGCTTTCTCTGTCTTTTTGAATGTAAATTATGTTTTATTAAGGTGCAAAGACCACCGACTGCAGACTTTTAGATCACGACAGTAAATGTCTAGCGTCTCTGATAAGCTGTCAGGTTCTGCTGTTGTGTTTGGTCTTTTGTTTCCAGTATCTTCTCTATGTGGATCATTTGAGTCACATTCATTAAAATTCAACCCACAAAAGAAAACAAACTGCAGTGAAATTAAAAACCGTTTAAATTTGTAATGAGGGTTACCAGCTAAAACTCTACATAATTACAACTAGCTGGTTGTAATTACCAATTTGGAATTCTCTATTATTGCCAACTCACTTGTTTAAGCCAGTATCCTGAACTACACCATTCTGAGTTCAACACAATACGACTATCTGAGCCCAGCTGAGACGTAAAGACGGTTTATTCTTTTCTCTTTCTCCCAGTGTAAATTACTCGGCGTTAAAGCCAAACACGTGTCTTTATCTCAGTCTAATCCAGACCCTCACCACTGGACAGGATTTGGGAGAAAACCACAAAAAACTGGGTCTCCAAGTAATGCTATACCAAAATAGACTCTGCTGGAATTATTAAGAAGTTAATTTCTTCACCATCGTGTTTAATTACTGATCTTCTTAAAAAGGGAGGAATGGTAACTAAACTGGCGGGAGCACGAGGGAGGCAGACTGCTGAGGCGGTAAAATATCACGCTGCAATCTCTTCCTTATCACATTTTGAGATTTTTTTCCATGACTGTTAAAAGTTAAAAGCAAATTTTCCATAGGAGTAAGTTACGACCGACAGTCTGCTGAAACGCAGCCAACGTTAAACAGACAAACGTTTCCAGCAACAAAGCATGAGGGTGTTTAATGGCTTTTACCAACCTGGAGAACAGCAACAATAATCGAATTTTAATATAATTATCACCTACCGTTAAAATGCAACAAAAACAAAACTATCTTCCCTGTTTTTAAAGACATAAAACCCAATATAATAAAAAATACAATAAATAATATATAAGGTAAAAAGTAGAATCAACAAAACATATAAAATGTTTACTATAAATATTAAGCACTTCATAACTGATCATTTTAATTATTATCTTATTTTACTAACTTTGGAATAAAATAAATCCATATAAATAAAAAAAATCATTTAAAAAAATGAAAATTTTATTCAGATGTTTTGCAATAACTTCTGCACAGAATTTGGCTCTCCACTTTTATTAAATTAAAAAAGAAAACGTCGAAGAAATGCTAACCTGCTAGCCCAACATAATTAAAAATACAGTACATATACACATTATTTAAAATAACGTAAAACAAAACTACAACCAACGGAACAAATATTTAAGATAAATTATCATATTAATTCTTATTTGAATGTTATAATATATTTTTAGTTTTACCATGTCTACATTGCATAGTGTAGCTCTCTACATTTAAAATCTATAACACTTTAAAAAAATAAATTAATATACCACAACTACAAAAAATAAATGTATTCAGAATATAAAGAGTTCACATTTTCTGATCAAGTAAATGTAGCTCTCTGCCTATGTTGAATTTTTTAAATTAAAATTAAATTTACTCCTCTAAGCAATGCAAACCTGACTGATACCTGCATCCCTGGCTTACTATTTAGAAATAAATATTCACACAACAAACTCTGGGAATGACAAAACAACAAAAAAAACTGCAGGTGTTATTACAGTGGAATCAATACCTTGAATAAGGAGCCGACACGCCGGCGCTGCTGCCATTCCCTTCAGGCCTATGTCTCCACATTAGGGAGCTTCAAATCAGTTTATGGCATTTGGGGACACATTAATCCTCTTAGCACCAATTTGGTCATTATGGATTTTATTGAGGCAGGAGCTTTTCCTCCTCTGCAGCACTTAGGCGTGGAGCTGAACGGACACATGCTCGCAAACCTTCTCCTTTGACACTCTCAACATACAAGTATGAAAACATGCTCCCACGCAGACCCATGCACTTTAGAGGGACGCTAATGCAAAGTGTTACACAACACCACATAACGAGGCAAGAGCATGCCACGGGAGGGATACATACTGCCTAATCTCCTCCTTTTTAGGAAGTTTCTGCCCGACTACTGGTTTTAATGTAATTTGAGTCGTAGTATGATGATAGTATAATGAGTCATAGTTGACTTAATTTTCTATCGGGGGAGAAAAAAGTGTTGAAGTCCAAGAAGTTTCTGGGATTTTGTTTAGTTTTGACGCATTTAATGAACATGAAAAAGAGCACAGCGCTGGAAAATATGGCAGAAAAACCTTTCATATCAGTCAATATTGCTCATTATTGATTAGTTTTTTGCTTTAAATATATGAAAAGATGGAGTGACCTCTTATGTTTTTTCCACAGTTGGTTTTTATTATTTTTAAGCAGTTATGAGGCACAGTAGCAAAACCTGAAACTGCTACTGGCGAGTTACTTAGCAACCAGCTGTTGCTAGGTAACCAAGCAAGTCCATTTCACCAAACTAGCTTAGCTAAAGCCTTTTCTTGACCTACATCTCCCAGAATGCTGAGTGGTTCTGGATCATAGTTAAGTATCACGTAGAGCAATGGATATTGTTATTGATTTATTGTCCAGCTCTGATCAATCATGATTGATCAAGAGGAAACTGGTTGATTTATTGATGGATCCCTACTTAATATAGCAGTAGTGATCTTTAGTTTACAGTTTGCTTCATTACAAACATGTTTGTGCAGAATAAGACCAAGAAACTCCAGTTACCATGTGACGAAATTTCCTCCTTCCACATTTTTGTTGAGTTACAAACAGAACTCTACCTTCCACTGCAAGACCTTCTAGAGTTGTCTGATTACTGCGCAGGCCTTTTTGTCACATGGTAACCGGACCCCCCCATCCAGGAGACGGTCCTTTTGTTCTACGTCACCCTAACGGACGCGGATCCAACCCTTTATCTGACACATGAGTCCCAGCGCGTCTCTAGGGTTTCAGGTCAACATGAACTCCCCGTCTCCACCTGCCCGGCGGCCGGACCGAGAGGAGAGGGCACACCTGAGCCTCCGAGCTCAGAGTCGGGATCGCTCAACCCTGCCAAGACCCAGATCTGGTTTCCTTCCAGCGCCGAACACGACACCGTCAACCGTCTGTACGTTGACGGTGCTAAACGCCAAACAGCTAGTCAGGGTCCGACAAAATACAGCTTTAAAGGCTGGTTTGAAATTTTATTAACATTTAAAAAGGCTTTATGATTAATTGATGTACAGTTAATCAGACATCGACTGCCGGTAGTAATTTTGCTGCATGATAAATTGTCCCAGAAGTTATTGCGATAAACGATAATGTTGTTTGGGAATTTGCATTATTATATTATTCAAAAATATAACAATGCAAATTCCCAAATATCAATAAACTTTAAATTCTGGAACTGGAAGACATTTTAAATATATAAAATAAACAAAAACAACAGAAACGACTTATGAAATTAATTATGAGGTCCTTTTGTTGAGAACAAAGCACCAAACTGAATACTTTTATGATCCAGTTTTAGGTAGAAAGAGAAAAAAGAGAAAAATGATTAGTACTGCACCTGGAAATGAATGAGCTCATTTTAATTTATTGTGCAATTAATTGATTTAGTGCAACAGTCCTAGCTGCCAGTAATATGACTTTAAAATGCCAGACTGTAACATGGTAAACAATTTTAAATCTGTTTTGTTTTTATTGTGAATTTTTTTTCTTTTTTTTTTTGTTGAACCTCTGATTATAGGTGCTGTGCAGCTGGAAGGATTTCTGCTCTCCGTTTATGTTTTTTACTTCTGTAGAGCAGTCGACGCGTAACCGTGGCAACAAGATTTTGTTTTTAAAACTGGGAGCGGCTGATTAGCGTCTCAAAAGCTCAATTAATACATGAAGTTTCAAAGCCAGAGGAGTTGAACTGGAGACTTTAAGGATGCAGACAGTCAGCTGGAGATTTAAAAAGAAGCAGCAAAAGCAAATGACGTGGATTAGCTGTCATCCAGGACATGTTAGCTGTTAGCATGCCATACAGCAACAGTGTCTTCAGTCAGAGGCCTCTCCAAAATGGACTGCTACTGGAGATTCTTTCTGCTTACTCCATCACTCTTTTGAGATAATTTAATGAGTTACAATTATCCTAAATAGGAATTTAATTTCCATTTAGGATAAATTAAGTGTTTTTTTAATTTGAATTAAATTTAATTTGAATTGGATCTGGCTTGTCTTAGCTGAAATCAGATTTCAATCGATGCCAATTGTTTTTTATTAGACTGTAAGAATAATATTCCTAGTCATGCTTCAAAGCAGACAGTAAAGGTTTTATCAGATTTTTGCCAACACATCATTGTGCGTCATGATGCTGATATGTTTATACGTTGAAAATGGGCAGACTTCTTAGCTTTGATGGATTCCATTAAAAAGGTAAAACATTATTATAAATCAAATAGAGCAACTATCAAAGGACTGTTAGCGTCACCTTATATAAAGCTGCACAGACGGGGAAAAAAGCATCAAAAATGTCAGCAGAAATTCCGTCTGTTTGGCTGAACAAACAGCACACAAGTCAATAAATGCCTCCTTCTGTGTCTGAAGTGACATCATTACTGTGAGAACAAGCCAGACATATGAAAGAAGACACAGACAAGTTGCAGGACAAACAGTGACCCGGGTCAATGGAAATTTTCTCCCAAGTCTTCAGTGAAGAGTTGTTTGCGTGTGTGCGCGGGTGTGTGTGTGTGTGTGTGTTTGCTGACGGAGACGTTTCTCGGCCTGTAAGTTCGCTGACTCACTGTTGTGGTTGAGGTGTGCGAGTGTGGAGCATCTGACTGCATCTGTGTTACTACAAAACTTCAGTTTGTGGCAGCTGAAAATGGCTGCTACTGTTTATGCTTGCAGTGGTTCTACGGTGGAAACAGGCAGAGTTATAAATAAATGATTTGTCAGTAATGGACCCAAAGCCTTGCAAACATTGAATGCAAATCAATAAATGGATCTAAAGCTGGGGTCAGAAACTTTTTCAAGTCAAAGAACTGCAAAATAGACAGATTTAATAAACATGCACTAAATTAAATGTTTTATTTTGAAGATTAAAAATGTTAAATTAAATTTATCACTATTTGGAACCATTTTCTAACTTTCAAAAGAAAAATATGTATATTTTGTGAGTCCTTTCCAGAAATATGCAAAACAACCTGCAGCTTATCCACTAAAACTACAAAGCACATATTGAAGCCAATTATTTACTAAAAGTTCTTTGTAATATTGCTATGCTTCATTTGCATAGAAATGCAGAGAAAAGCTAAAACTACTTTATTTTCTTCATATTTAAAAACATTTCATTGGTTTCTTACAGAGCTACACTCTAAGATATGCAAGTCTGCCCTAAAATATTTGAAAATCATAAAAGTTCATTTGCTACAATATAATTCAAAAAGTAACCATAATTTAGATTAATTTACCATTTAAATAATTTATTTTTCTGTTAAAATTATTTTACAGCCTAAACATATTATGTTATAGCCTACCCAACATGGGGAAGGCTGCTTGTCTTCAAAGCCTTCCAGAAGGATGGGAAGCTACATTTCCAAAAAAGGATTGCTATCCACAAAGTGCCAAACATATGACTGGAAAGTTGAGTGGAGGGAAGAAATACACCAACAAAAATCCAAGAGCCCCAGAAGGGTTGTGAGGCAAAGAGAAAAGTCCAGGTGCAGACTGCAGAGGAAGTTTCTGCAAGAGCCGCCGCACACAGACGTATCCATGACAACAATGGCTACAACTGTCATTTTATTTGTATTAATCTACCTTATTGAGATGACGTCAGATTTAACCGTAACCATAACGACATGCATGCGGCCTGTGCTCAGTCACAGATCCACCTCCTGCCAACATGCAGTGACCTTCTCAGTTTGTCCTGCGCCGTCATCTGCTGATAGCAGCACATTTTCCAGGTGACATTAGTGTTGTGACAAACATGACGGCGTCCGTCGTCAGCTCCCGCCTCACTCGACACAACAACAAACTGAGGCGCCGCTATGATTTCACTGAAGCAGAAAGAAAAAAGCTCTTCTGATTGGGGCCACCAGCTCTGGGGTTACTGCATAAAAAACAACCTGTTCAGTCCAGAACCGCTCCGTTCGGCTCGTCGATGATGTAACCAGCAGGGACCGAGCCAAGCCGCTTCGCCGGTGTCAAAACAATGGCTCCGCAGACCCGTGGCCACTCACAAGGCATCTCCGCTAATTTTAAACTCTTTGTTTTCTTTCCATTCAAGAAACAAACACCTAATCTTTCCGTGGAAGATCTAAATATAGCAGCAAACCTCAGACCGGGTCTGATTGTCCGTCCGCAGCCATCACATTAATAAACACAGCAGCAGAGCTGATTAATCGAATTAATTGCGATGAATCCACTGATTAACTAATTTAGTAATTGATTAATTGTTAACTGGAATATATGGACTCCAAAAAGACAAATTTGCTGAAAAAACAACACAGTAGTAGCAGTAATTAAGCTAAAACTAAACAGTTTTAGCTTCACCTGGTTCAAATTAGCCAAAAGTCTGATTAGTCTTAGTTAGGACCTTTGCAATCAATCCATTAATCACATGATATATGAAAACGAACACAATAATTTCCATTTGCACGATTTATTGCTTTTATAGTTTTTTTTCTTCCTCCCAAAAACTAGACGGTAAAAGTCTTCAGTCTGGTGTTTTGGTCTCAACTAGCTTCTTTTTTATAGAAACTGCATAATTTATTGCATTCATTGTTTCTGTTTTGTTTATTTATTTTGGATATTTAAAATGCCTCCCCTTTGCAGTGTTAAATATTCATAGCATCATTATATCACTTAAAATTAGTTTCAAAACAACTAAATTTGCTATAACAGGCCTAGTTTTAGTTAAGTAATCTACTAAGCACCTTTTGCTATCCAATTAATCAGATTAAACAGATTAGCCCTTTAATATATTCATGTTAAGTAGAAAGAGCCGAGCTTTTCACATGTTGGTGCTAGAAATATATTCTTCTTTGCTTCAAATAAGTATTTACTAAAAACATTTTTCTATTACAGCATTTAGGCATTACAAGTGTTTATTGTCATATTTAAAAGTAGAGTTGAATTATTTGTTTATTTGCATCTTTTAGTGAATTTAAATTAAAGATCCTCCCATTTTGTTTTCCGATTAGTTGATTAATCATAAAAAATAATCGATATGTATAAATAATTGTTAGTTGTAGCCCCAACAGGAGCCTCAGATGCGGTGAGATCATGAGAAAATAAGGCAGGTTGACGGCGAGGTGAGCTCAATCAGACATCCCAATGTGCGCCGTTTTAATCCGTCCAAAGATCTCTCCATCGCCAACTGTGTGCCAGAAACCGGGATTAGTGGTGTTCTTTACGCCTTTTAGAAAGTCAGCCCTCTGTCTGCTCTTTTAATTGTGCACAGGCTTCTACTTTTTGGGCTAAATCTGGAACAGGTGGATGAGCAGGATGGTTTAGTGATGATAATAATAACATTTAAACACTGAAAGTTGAGTTAACTTCATTTTTCTTTAATTCTCGCTCTCCTCACAGGCCAATCCTGACTACAATGACTCAGATCAGTCTTAAAAAATAAAAAAAAAACATGCACACCGTCTCATTGGTGCCTTTCGCGTCGACCGCTCTGCAGTGGACTGGAGCTGTAATGAGAGTTGGGAACGAACGCAGCAGCTGCCGGGCTCAACACACAGTGAGTGGCCAGCACCCATTGTTTGTGCGCTCCAGATATTTTCAGTCCCATCAAACAACAAGCTTGTGACATCCTGAACAGAAGAAGCGAACGTGTCAAACTAGAGAAGCACACGCCACCTGCCAGAAAAGTGACAAACAAGGCGGCCGAGGTCTGAATTTGAATCGGAGCACTGACGTAATCTACAGAGAGTAATATGTTGCATTAAAAAGCTATAAAGTGGAAGGTTGCGGATGTTAAAACATCCACATTGGATCACTTTACCTGCAGCTGCTTCTCTAATCTTCCATTTATGATTAGGGACAGTGGGAAAACATGCAACTGCTGTAATTTTAATCAAGACATTGGTTGCAATTAAACCACATTTTCCTTTTTCTCCATCTGTATCACCATGATGCTCCACCGGTTTCCATGACACCACAATCCGCAGGGCATCAAGGGCAGAGAGAGTCAATCCAAATGCTTAAATATATTATTATTTGGTTAATATGAATGCAAAATGTATTTGCATGCAAACAATCCTCTGCGATTTCAATATCGCAGCTGCAGCTAGAGCTGGAAGGTGTTCAGGTTTTGATAAACCTCACAACAAATCAATTCATAAAGATGAATATGGATTATATTGTTTGCACAATCTCTCCTTTAAACGCCACTTTTTTGGTGGTGCACCTGCAATGCTGCTGTGATGGGAGGGCAGAGAGACAGGAGGGGGGAGGAAAGGAGTGTGTGTGTGTGTGTGTGTGTTTCTGTCTTCTACTGCGTCTAAAACCGACCCCACTTCTTTCCCCTGCATGAGTCTTTCATAAATCCCACTATCCATGTCATATCCATCCAGTTCCCAGTGCCGACACCCGTCCCGCAAAGCCACGTCGGCTCCCGCATTCAGAGAATTGAACCAAACACTCTCCGTATTCGCGTTTCATTCATCGTCGTGCAGGGGGCGCGGCGTCCGTGCGTCTCGGAGAGATGCGGATCCCATTGATAAAAATCCTCGTCTGGAGGGGGTGGAAAGGGCTGCATTCAACGTCACCAAGACATGCATGCATTTACAGGGCAGCATGCAGTAGCAGCTGGTGCACCGCCGCAAAGCAAGGGCAAACTCAACAATTTAATGTGTAGGACGCGGAGCGTACCTGCATTTTGTCTGACGTAAACACCTCGGTGTCTACCTCGCAGGCGATGATGGTCACCATCTCCAGTTTCATATTTATGGATGGCATTCCCCTGTGTGGTTGGTAGGAAAAAAAAAAACAAAACGCAACGGAGCCAAAACTCTGCTCGTTCCTGTCGGCGGGTCGCAGAGAAAGCGTTCTCCTCCGGGAGGAGCTGAGGTATCGTCCAGAGAGACGGAGAGCTGCAGCAGCCGGACTCCTCACTGCACTGAAGCGCCGCTCAGAGTGATGCTGCAGCAGCCGGACAGATCTCACTCCCTCTCCGGCCCTCCCCTCTCCCCACGGTTCTGGCTCCACATTGACGTCATCATCAGCCTCACGTTAGTCCGGGTTTACGCCACTATACCGAGCTCGTTTGCTGCTCGACGATCCGAGCAGGGCGCACTGCAGAATCCACCGTCCGGTTTTTTCCGCTTCAACTTGGTATTTTTACCGTTTTATGCCGCGCGGAGAAACGTGGCGCAAACATTTGAGGGACTAAATCAAGAAATGGCGCAGCTTCAAAATAAAACAGCGGAGCGGCTGCTGCCTTAAACCAGCTTTTATTAATCTGCCAAAAATAAAAAATAAAAAAAATGTTGGACTCCGAAGCAAAATACTGAGAGAAAATATGTAAATATGTGAGTATAATGCCACAATATTGCGAGAATACAAAAATAAAAATCGAATATGATTCTAGTCATACTACTTTGAACTTGTAATTTTATTTTTTTAAACCTTTCTTAGTGTTACCGTAATACTCATAGTATTGAAAATAAAGTATTCACACCCTTTTAAAATTGTCCAAATTTGCCATGTTGCAACCATAAACCAATTTTTTACACTTTCGGGATTTTATGCAAAAATCAACACAAAATGTCTTTACAAATAAAAATAATAATAATTAAAAAAAAAAAAATGAAAAGTGTGGTGTGCAGTTGTTTCCAGAAAACTCAGGCACAAAATAATTCTTCAGGTAGAACAGTTATATTAATGCTCTTATTTTGAAGGGGGCAAAAACTGTTTACACAGCAGATCCATTTCCTTTCTGCAAGTTGTCTGTTTTCCTCCTAATAACTTTACATCAAACAAGAAACATCAAACAAAACAACAAAAAGGAGCACAACAACAACAAGGTAAGATGCAGGAGCCAGAGTTTGTATACAGGAACAAATAAAAACAAAACACGAACAATAAAGAACAAGATACACAATATCTAAGGAAATTATAGAGCATGTAAATTATAATGTCAAAATTAAACTGGTGTTTGAGGTTTGTCTTTTAGATATCATTTGAATTGAAGTTAGCGTTTAGCATTAGCTTCCTCTAATTTCCTTGGTTTAGCGCGTTAAGAGTCATTTCACATGTTTATCCAGTAAAGCAAAAAGAATAAAAACCTTGCGTTTGAACATAATCATATATTAAAAGTACACAAAGGAATTCAACTTTTCTCTATATGATTTGCACCTTTCTACATGAAGTAACTTTAAGTTTCAGTTATTTTTTCCTCTTACGTCATCGTATTGACCCACAGCTTTAGCTACGTTGTCAAAACTGCTCAGACTCATGAACGTTTTTTCCCCTGAAAAGGCAAAATTGCATAACAACGCATGTGACGCTTTATAACTGCAGTTGACGCAGCTTGAGGTTTCAGAAAAACGAAATAATCAGCAGTCGTGTAAATGTGTTGCATGCTAAAGGTGGTTGATGACACTAAAACCCAAATTACGGGTGTATGAATCTTATCTCTCTGCTATGATTCAGAGGTGGAAAGAACATCTTTCAAGCTCTTCTGTAGCTGGATTGTTGATTTTAGGTAAACTGCGTTCCTTTCATCATCCTGTTAATATGAGTTTCCAATACAGTGGAGGAACAGTCATTCCAAAAATGTCCAAAACCCTACAGAGCTGCATAACAGTCCATGTCTCCTCTGCATCACTGAGATCATCTCTCTTACCAGCCCTTCATTTCATAACGATAATAATAATTGCTCAAGCAGCTGAGACAGCTAAATCTCCATGAGCCATTAATATTGAGGCCCTAAGCGGTTAGAGTTATTTATGTCTTTGTGTGTGTTAGGCAGCGTCCGAACTGAGCAGACGGAGAACATGAGGAAGATATGTGCAAATGACCGTGACACGCCTCCAGCAGACGATCCGTCAGTCACTCCAGTTTGGAAAAATCTGCCTGTAAACAGCAAAACTGGCCACACACACACACACACACATCAGGAAGTGCGACACGTCTCCCCACAAGCAGAGCGCCGTCAGATTCTTCCTCTCCTGGGAGGAAATCTTTTCATTTCTTCGATTCTCTGCGCTGTGAAACGGCAGCACGGTGGATGTAACGCGACAGGTTTAGACATTCTTTCCAAAGCCCTCTCACAGCTCATTAATCACGCGCTCAGAGGTAACAAAGCAGTGCGACAGTGTCATCTTTACTTTCAAATCCTCTCTGTTCTTTGGGGGATAATAAAGCCTCCAGCTCGTCAACGGTTCTGATCATTTATTTGTGCCATATAGGGACAAAGTTTTATAAAGGTTAGGGACAAACATTCAAAGTCTGGTGAAACTTAAATGAAAGAATAGCTTCCTAGTGCACAAACACTCTAAGATTGCTGCTTTTGAAGGTGCGTTCATACCAGCCATATTTAGTCCAGTTTAGTCAAATTCTATTTGTTTGGGGAGATCTCGGATCGGTTGAAGTTGAACTCCGGTGCGGTTCGAGTCCATATGTGAACGTCAAGCGAGATGGAGATCGTTCCAAATGCATTAAGCGGATTACAGCACAGAGCATTCTGGGTAAATACAACCAAAACAAACGCCAGCATGTCAAGTGGTAGTGGGAGAAATGACTTGCAATCTTTTCCCAAAGACAAAAAAAGAGAAATCCTACAACTGCTAAAATATGACGCTACTCCATTTCTGTTTACATTTTGTGAAGGAGGAAGTTGCACTCGTTCCCTGGCTATTTTTTGAGGTTTTTGTGTCACTTTCTGCAATAGTTCTTGGTTTAGCGCCCCCACAGGCAAGGAGGGGAACATGTTTTTCAAATAGTTTGGATCGTTTGCACAGAGGAGTGAGACAGCAAACTGCAGCAGCTGAAAATGTAATAAATGTTGCAATTTTGCTCCTCAATCTGAGTAAACACCCTCAGTTATCCTGGTTTTTCTTAATTTTAGCCAACGCAGCCCAACTTAGCCTGTCAGCGGAGACTGTAGAGTGGCACAAAGAGCAGTTATGTTTCAAATGAACTTCATTATCATACAGCAATAACCTGAGTGAACACAAAAAGCAGTTTTGAGTAATTTATTTATTGAAAAAAATCTTAAAAATGCAACAATTGCCAGCAAGTCTTAAATCACTGGAGAAATTTTTGCCACACAATCTTTATTTGAGCCACGTTGGTGGAGGGTTTGAGCTTCAGCTGTCTGTTTTATTTATTGTCACATCATCTCAAGCAGATTTAAAGCTGGACATTGACCATGCAACTCTAAAATGATTCTTTTGTTTTTGTTTTTTGTGACATTCAGAGGCGAACTCCTGATGAATAACTTGAACTTCAGTATAAAAGTGCAGAAACCGGTGAATTGACAGACTCATTTATATCTGCTGTACAGCAGCAGGGATGAACAGCTTCATGAAAACAAAGTGCCTTGCCTGGGTTTTCTCCACAGTCTGACTTCTTCTCACATTGGCTAAAAATATGCAAAACACCACTTCTATTGGACTGATGTATGGTTTCAAGCAGTGATATTTTTTTACAGGCTTGCAAACTGAGCTGGTTCTTCAATTTTATCTAGTTTTTTTTTTTTGGTGAAACAAGAACAACATGACCTGATTTTCTAGCTTCACGCAGCTTGTAACAGTTTCAGCAGACAGGAGGCATGAAGTGTTCCTTCGTTTGTGCAAAGAATTGTGAATGAAGAAGAGGAGAACCAGCAGGGCTTTGAGAATGAGGCCAGAGAGAAAGAAAAGTGCTTCATCATCCCGGGTGATCCATTGTTCTTATCAGGTGCGACAAAACTGATCAGAGGAATGTAAAGCAGAATGCAACGCCTTGTGTGGCGCATGGATGGTGTTTGTCATTTTGTAATATTCTGATTTATTTTATTTCATGCAAAATTCATGATTATCTAACAGTTTGTGTCACTAAAAGCATGCTGAGGAGGTACTGTTGAGCTGGGAACAATCACATATCATTTAGTTTATTGTGATTGTTTTATATCTTTGAAATTAAGCTTAAATGATTGTCGAACCCGAGTGGTGGGTTACATGGGTCTGAACAAGACTTATGACTTCTTAGGACATTCTGCAGCATTTCAAGTAGAGAATGGATGCCTTTAATGCTTGTAAGGTCTTTGAGATTCTTGTATAAACAAATGTAGGAGCACTGTCTGAATTCTGACCACTAAATTAAGTTTACGACTCCAGGATAGACCCAGAACTGACTGAAGGGAAAACACAGTGAAGCATCTGTGGCTTATTTCCAGTTAAGTATTTTTGCGGATTTGTCTATTCCTGATGGATTAAACTCCAGATTATTCATGGAAAATTAGCCGATCCGCAGATTTCTTACGTAGAGCAAGTCTAAAATATAAAAAAAGAAAAAGTATCATCTAGATGCAGTGCTGCTGAGTTTCCATTTACAAATGTGTGCTAAACTTTTTCGATATTTTGTGACTGTAAAAATAAATAAATGTTGCAACTGAAGTGTTTCAATTGCATAAGAAATTAAAATCACACTGAATAAGTTTGTTTACATAGCCACAGTAGACATTATTCTGGTATTGAAGCAACAAGCCCTTTATAAACTCAACTCTCGACAAGCTGAGGGATGATGTGAGATCTCTGGAAGTCACCGCTGTGTACAAATCAGCGTGATGCAAAAAAGTGTTGCCATTACAGCTTTTGATTCGGCTGAAAAACCACCTCATACTAGCACAAAAACATGAGTTTTTTTCCTAACTTGGTGTGTTTTCATTAAACAAATTTATGTTTATTTGCACAGTTTTATGAGCTGATGTTTGCACAGCAGCCAAACCAGGAGCACTTTTTCTTTTCCATGGCGCTAATCGACTGTACCCCAATGAACAAAAATCAGAAAGATTGTACGTATTAGCTTCTGTGGTAGTGCTAAGGCAGTTTCCACTCTGCGTATGAAAGCATATTTTGAGTTTGAACTATTAAAATAGACAGTTATAAGTGTTTTTAAAGGGGAGTATTTGCAGATCCAGAAAACAATGAATGCATACAATAAAAATATAACTAAAGCAAGAACCTACAGAACCATTTTCTTGATGTTTCAGGTACTTTTTGAAGACTGTTTACATTGTCTTGTAAACACAATTTAGCAATTATAATCTTTCAGATTTGCATTACCAACAAGATGGCACTATTACATTATTTACAGTGAGCTTCTGCCCAAGGGAACTAAAAACTGACCAGCAGCACCCCTAAAGTGCATTTTCTAAAATAGAACCATTCCCTTAAGTATAATCCATTTGCCTAAGCCGTAGCTAACCCACAAGTGAAGCTGTTAAAGCAAGAGTCTTTTTACTAAATCTACAGAAATAAAAATATGTCACACCCAGATATGTTGGATTCATCAAAATCTTTGGTCAGCGTGAGTTTATGCTCTTTAAATAAGGATTGCATCTTTAAAAATGGTAGAAATGTGTATATTGCAGCATGCATGACGTGCACAAACAGAGAATAAGAAAGCAGGAATGCAGCAGAGACGCTCAAAGGATGAGATGCAGGCAGCATTTGTATTCTGTAGCAAGATTCTGCAGAGGAGGGGGAAAAATAATCAGGGCAGTGGATCATCATGCTGCTCTGATTTATGCATCATCATGGTGCTCACACACATGCATATCCACGCAAAGTCGAACAAAGCATCAGGGGAAACAATGAAGCATTTCTTTATTCAACAGAGAAAATCAACAACAAAAAAATCCCCAAGTATGACAAATATGCAAATGTTTCTGTAAAAACAAGCTGAAAATGAACAAAATAACCTTTAAAACCAAATTCAGAGTCAGAGAGCTGCAGAAAGGCAGAGACTCTCTGCAGAAAGGCAGAGACTCTCTGCAGGTACACGCATCCTGTGGTCTTCAAGAGGCTGAACCCAAACACACCTAAACACAGGAAACTGTGCCTTCTCCATCGCTCTGATACCAGCCTCTCCTTACCTCACTTGGCCCAGCCAAACCAACCCACGGTGCCAGCGCCAATGCAGCTGCTGTAATCTAGGCCAAGCTATTTATAAAGCAAGCAGCCAAGTAAAGGCACAGGGAGCCAGGGAGAGACAGAGGGATGGGAGGATAAAAGAATGTCTGCAGGGCAGAGAGACTCATCTACAGAGCGTAGGTGAGTAAGTGCGGGGTTGATGAGCGGCGCAGCCATAGAAGGACTAAAAAGCAGAGAAAAACAGGACAGAAAGAGACAAAAACAAGGCGTCAGTGATCTTCTGCTGAGCGCAATAGTTAGCGTGAAAACTTCCAGCTTCATTCGCCAGCCGAAAACGACAAAGAGATAAACTCTAGTTTAAAGCCTCAAGCGTTTCTCAGTGGACGGCTGGAAGATGGGATGTCAAAAATGTTGATGTAGTTTTTTTTTTAACATCATGTAGCAACCACATCTAAACACAAAAGCTCTGTGACCAGCTACGCAAAAACACCCAGTTACATATTAGTTTTGTCGTGTATTACTCATGCACATGCAATTATTTGGATTCAGGATACATAAATAAGAGGTTTACAAATGCTTTTCCTTAAATTCTCCTGGTTAATTCATATTTAAGGGCCTAAAAATTAATCTAATTTCAGAAAAAGTCACCTTCCTAAAATAATGGCCCGAGTCATTTTTTCGGTTCAGGCAAAGAAAAGAAAAGAAAGATCAGTTTTGGCAAAAAGTGCACAAAACAGTGTTTTTTTCTTCAGTTTAAAATAATAAATGAATTTTAGCTACTTTTCTAGTCTCACGGTGCATAATTGAAAGGTAAAATTATGAAAGGCTTTCAAAATAAAAATATGGCATGTATTTACTCCAATACATCCAAATATAACCCAATGCATTTTTGTGTAGTTTAATCTAATTTTCATTCACCCATAAACCACATAAATACCCACAAAACACCATCTCCATGCTACAACATGGTAGAGGCAGCATCATGCTGTTGGGGATGGGAGGAAGATTTTCTAAAAAAATAATATCAACATACTGGGATACTGTTTGTATCCCAGCTCTAAAACTGGGATACAAATAGTATCCCAGTATGTTGATATTATGCAGCAAAAGCAACAATAGGATCGATTCGATCAAAGCATAATAATATACTAAAATGCTTTAAATGTTAAGAGTTAGATTTAAATAAAAATCTTTGGCAAAGCTTAACATTTGATGTTCACTGACACTCTCCATCCAATCTGACCGAGTCTGAGGAAACAAATAAAAATGAACAAACATCTCACATTTGTGGATAACATGCCGCAAAAAACCTGGAGCTGGAATTTCAGCATTAGTGTTGAATACATGGAATTGGATGCAAATGCATCCAGAAAAAATATGCAGCATGTTATGCATTCAAGTTTGGATAAAACTAAGAGCCAATGCACTGAACCCGTTTGAGAACCTCCTGGTTATTCCACCAAATATTGATTTCTGAACTCTTCCCGAGTTCAAACATCAGTTTTGTTGTTTCTAAATGAATATGAACTTGTTTTGCATCTGTTTTGTTATTTTGACCATTTCTCATTTTCTGCTAATAAATACAAAATGTTTGCTTTGAATTTCAGAGACGTGTTGTCAGTAGCTCATAGAAAAAAAGAACAATGTCCGTTTTGCTCAAACATAAACCTATAAAGAGTAAAATCAGAGAAACTGGACATTTAAAGTGGTCTCTTAAATATTTCCAGAGCTGAATTGGTGAATCAAATAAAATTCCAATAACACAGTAAAAATAAAACTTAAGTTTATGTCGCAACATGACAGAATAATAAAAAAAAGTTCAAGTACTTTTGAGGTTTTGGATCAGAACTCAAACAAACAAATCTGTGTCATCCATGTTGTTTCACCTACAGTCATCACAAACTCTGCTGAAACATGGGAACTGACAGCATAGTATGTTTCTGGTTCACAGCCCACATCTGGTGGGCCACCAGCAGCTGTTTGCCGTTTTAACTCGGTCCAGCAGCTTAGGAGCTGCAGAGATGAGCTGCCTTATAGCTGTGAGAGCGTGTGGGGGGGGGGAATCACAGACTGACACGTGCCGATGGTCCCACTGATTGCTTTGCTTAGAAATCAGGTCAAATCTTTGTACAGGCTGAGGCATACTCTCCGACCCGCATGCAAACATCTCTGCAGCTACAGTAACAAAAACCAACAAAGAAGAAATATAAGTTGGACGTGGAAGGACCTGAGGCCGTCTCCGAGTTTCCAAGACGACACAAAGCTCGGAGAAATGTGTCCCATTTTCCAAAGGAAGCAAACAAACAGGAAGGACTTTACCAGAGGATGAGAAAAGTATTAAACATCTATATTTGGAATTGATGAGCTCAAGTAGTGAGTTTGGAAAATATAGTGTGCAGACAAAGTGAAAACTTTGGCACTAATGAGCAGTAAATACCAGTTAAGCAACATCTTCCACATGTAACTGAAACAAATGCAGTTAAAGCTTCACTTATTTAAACTCTGTGCTCTTTGGATTGAACCATAGTCCCACTAAAAACAAATAATCAATATTAATATAATACTCTGAACTTAAACAGCAGGGGTATTTTAACCGAAGTAGATATTTTAGAGCAAATTTAAAAATGTTTTCATGTATAGAGACACAAGTTTGCATCTTGTGTCTCTATACATGGAAACATTTTTAAATAATAAACGACCAACAGCCTGCAGCTCCATCCAGTTGTCGTCATTTTAGACATGTAAAATTCCAAATATAGAAAAATGTTTGTTCTTACGCAAATGAAAACGCATACAAAGCATTCAAAGGAAGGGCAGATTAGAACAACAGTTGACATCCGGTGAGTCACTGTGGAAAGACGCAAAGAGTCCGACTTAAACGACGGTGAATAAAAGGAGGAAAATAACATGAATGAAAGATTTGTGGAGAGGCAGAAATAAACAAAAACTGAATCAGCGACACGCATGACTGGTTTTCCATCTTCAGGAAGAGTGACAACGGCAAAAACACAAGAGGGAAGAGAGAGGGGGGAAAAAAAAAATCACTACACCATCAATAGTTCTTTTTTGTACGAGACAAGTGGCAGAAATTGATTTAAACGCCACTCTCCACACCTCTCTCCTGATAAACATGTCTGGAAAAACAACCTCAGTGACAAAAAGATAACAGCAACAAGCTGGTGAGACGAAGCAAAACCTGAACTATAATCAAAGTTAACAAACTGGAAGAATATATCGAGACATCTTTTGCCTTTAAAGCAAATCTACAGGCAAAACAGAAAGAAGAAAAACATGCTAAGCCAAAATTTGTCATTTATTACTCACAGCCTGTTGTTCACTGTGGGTTTATTTCAGCTCCTTAATTCTCCTCTTTCATGCCTAAAAGCAATCACCAGCGCAACATTTTTCAATTTTATGGACTGTATGATTGCATTTATGTCTCAATTCATTAGAGTCCATTTATTCCTGGCATCTGTTAAATAAGAGCTCATGGTTTTATTGTAGTGCTATTTTTGCGCACGCCCACAGAAGATTTTCCTTTTTTAGGACTGATTGAAACACAAAATAATCTTGATTTAAATAGCATCACAGAGGCATGACAAAGAACAAACATTGCAGCTGCTTAGGCAGCATCCTTAATCTTGCTGCTTTATAATCAGCCCCTTACATGCAGCGGGAGTGTGGGTCCGTGAAGACAAACCATCCTTTTTTTAACCAAAACAGCCCTGAAGAAAAACAGTCATAACAGAACATCAAAGAGACAGAAATAATATCTTAAAAATAAGTTGTAATATGAAACGGTGAGGGTGGAAAACAGCTGCAGGAAACAAATATAATGATGCAAATGTATTAATCTTTCAACAAATGGGTTTTAAACATAACTAAGTTTTATAGATGAGCTGTGAAACAGCTGTAGTTTTTGTTAAACTCCTATTTTTTTTAAATCTTTTGCCTGATTTGTTATTTTGTAATTATATTATTTATAGAAATTATTTTCATTTTGATCTTTAAAATACCAACACTTCCACATAACTTTAGATTTTGGTCCATCTCATGTTGTAATTTTTAAAAATTAAATGATAACTTGATCAGTTTCTCAGTACCTTTTACCAAATACTTTTTTTTTTTTTTACTCTGGACTAATTTCTTGGCTACTTTTTACACATATAAAATATGTTGAAGTAATGCTACTCTTACTTAAGTACAATTTTGGCTATGCTAACACACTCCCTAAAGCTGGAGCATTCAGTCCCGTCCTGTTTTATGCAGACTTGTGTTTTTCCAGTGGAAATAAACAAGCGTGAGAAGAGACACAGAGTCCAGGCAGCAGATACCAGCTGACATTTAAAATCCATTACATGACGTACTGTTGATGCAGAGCTGAACTTTGCTTTATTCTTATCTTTTTTTTTTTTTTTTCTACAACGCTGTGGAAAAAGAGTTTTGCTTACTCACAGGTTTCTTATGTTTTTGCCGTTTTGCCACAGATTTTAGCTCATCAAAGCAATTTTTATATCAGGCAAAGTTGAGAAAAAGCAGGAATGCAAGTTATGGATTTCTGAGTTAATCTAAAGTTGATTGATATTATTGATCTAATAGCAGTTAGTTGATAAGTGGGCATTTCCTTAAAAAAATGAGTTTTCTCTTATATCATGAGAGTTGACTGTTTAAATTCATAATATGCTGAATTTCAAAAAAAGAAGCACATCATTATATTTCAACTATTTCATGTGTCAGCTGTATGAAATACTGACTGACTAAACAGAAAATTGTGGTTTCCTCAGATTAAACTTTGACATATTTATAAGATATAACAAAACAGGAAATGTAGGAAGGACTTTGAAGAAAATGTACAAGAGAAATACTGTTTCACAACGCTGCACGCCATCTGGTTTTAACAATAGGTGATATTTATTAAGAGTTTTATTGAGATATTTAGTGATTTAGATTAAAAAAACTATTTATTACTTATCTTTTTAGGTAACTGCATGGCTCATCATTCATGCCACAACAACCACAAGAAACAAACTTCTTTAGGACTCCGCTTGTTTAAACAAGTGTGATTTCTATCACAAAACGACATTTAATCATTTTTTCAAATTTACTGATATCCGTTGATGCAAACATTTCTGATCATACTTTAATGTTTTTATTTATTTACAGTCAATAACTGATTTTTATCTTGACAATTATAAATCCAAATTCTGTTTTCAATATTAGAATTTTTTCACGAATAAACGATGACGTAGATACCCATCCCCTGATTAGTAATTCAAAATGTATCTTGGTTTTATTTTATCCATGAAAAATTAATTTCGACTTTGTTCTGTAACCTTTTCTTTCAGTTGTGTTTTTTTAATGTTCAAGAGTTTTCCCTTCTGCAAACTAAACCCATTAGGCTGGAATAGTTTGACACACATGATTAAGGTGAATATTGTTTCACCTTAATAGACGAAACTAGAGATAACATTTGCTTTAACCACTTTAATTATCTTCAGCAAAACATCTTTAATTAAAAAATGATTCATGCTCCGCAGATAATGACCATTATTAATCGTACTGCTGCAAGCGAGGAAAAAAAAGAAAAGGTTGCCATCTCGGTTTAGTCGCATTGTTCCATCTACTGCTGTCAACTTGGCTGAAATTGCTTTCTGCTTTCTTGTATGTAACAAATAAAGGAGAAATAAGCGCAGTGGGTCGCTCAGCACACCAGAATAATATCCAGGCCGCTACAGGAGCAGGAGGCCAGGGGCGTTCGCTCACTCTCCACCGCATTATGTCTGACCTTCAGTATGCCAAGCACCCGCTCTCCCCCCACCAAGGACCGACACCCAAAAATAGATCATAGTCTCACGCATGCAAACATATCACGACTGCTGTCCATGCACACACACACATACATGCATTTATAAGACGCACACACACACACACAGTCACTTTCTCACTGTTCACATCCTTTATCTTTCTATTTTTAGTTCCCAAGGCTTCAGGAACATTCTGTGCAGGAATTTTCTTACTGTGCCGCTCGATAACTGTACGTACAGCGGGCTGCATCATCGGACATCACAACGTCCACCAGAGCAGTCCAGCTCCTCACATGCATTCAGCAAACATCGACGTTTCAAGAGAAAAATCTTTACAGAACAAACAGTGACTGTCAAATATACAGCTGTGAAGTGTAGAAGTGAAGTGAAAGGCTAGTTTTGCAAAATAAAAATCTGAAAAGTGGGCTTTGCCGTTTTTAGAACTAGCATAGTCACAGCTGAGAGGCTTTTAGGTGCTTTTACCATCTGCAAATTGAAACTTTTCCCCATTCTTCCAAACAAAATTACAGCTCAGTTCTGGACATTGACTAGGCCGTTCCAACACATGAAAATGTTTTGATGTAAAACATTCTCGCCGTGTCTTTAAATGTTGCTGTCCAGCTGGAAGGTGAACTTCATGGACTATCTGTCGGACCTGAAAACAGTCTGAACAGCAGAGTCAAAGTATGCATTAATATCGCAAGATTCCAGATGTTAGAGCTCTGCTTGGAGAAATAAATCCACTCCGAGACAGCCTGACCACGTTCTTAGAGCTCAGTTTGTGTTAATGACCTCATGGGGGCGCCACTAATCGTTACTCAAACTCCTCTATTCCTTCAGCCATTCATCTCGTTTTTTCTCCTTTTGTTAGAATACATATATACGAGTTTAAATCGGAAATACTTTGGATTTTCATTGCCTGCAAGATTAAAAAGCCAACACCTTTGCGTTGCATAACTCTTGCAGCTGGTTGATTGCTCTGATTGTGGACAAAGCAAAGCTCAGCCAGAGAGCAGCAGGAGCTGCACTGAAAGCTTTGCTCAGCGCTGATTAGGCCTGATATACACCGGCACTGTATGGAACGATTTATAATGGCTTCTCTGACCTTCGTCTCAGCAAACACAGAAACCACCTTGGCTTGTTACTCTGCCCAAACACCTTTTTTTCCTCTCACACTTGCTTACTTTTTACTGTGGAAATCCATCACGTCCAAATCTGCAGTGATACTTTACGGGGCTCATGCATTATGCTGGAAATAAAGAACGCAATAAATCCTAAATGTTTAATCGAATCTGCTATAAAATAAGGAAATCAGTAATTTACATACACTAAATAAATAGACATTAATTTTTTCTCCCTCAGTTTTCATACATTCCCTCAGAGTTTTGTAGGATTGCCTTTGAACTCTATGAAACCTTTTGGAGTTTTTCCCACAAACGTCTCGTGGTAATTTGCTGAAGTTCTGATCCATTCCTCCTGACAGAACCGGTGGAGCCTGGTCAGGCCATGCGCACCTTTGCCTTTTAAGATCTTACAGACATTAATAAATAAATCACTGAAGAACTCTTCCTTTCATTATTGTGGCATTTATCAAATAGAAATAATGTTGGTAATGTTATCTGACTTATAAAAAAAGAGGTTTGGTCTGATTTACCTTTAGACAGTGAGGGGAAAAATGTGCATGTTTTTGTTCTAGTATGGGTAAACTTCTGGTTTTTGACAGACATTAATGAATTTACCTTTTAGTTAAAATACAAGATAGCACAAATCAGCACAAAAAAATAAAATAAAATCTACTAACTATAAATTAAAATTATGTGTTTTTGTAAAAGAAACTTTCCCAAAATCTGTGGAGATCCATACATTTGACTCTTTTGAAACTAAAACCACAAGATTTATATAAAACTTTGGAGAGGAAAGAAAAAAAAAAAAAATCAAGTCCTCGGTCATAATTCAGGTTATCATGTGTTGTGCTGCAGCTCTGTTTTGACCATAAAAGCTCATGTAAATGGATAAATAAGCAGTAGCCCCATGTATATCACCGGGATGATGCAGCATCTGGAGCACAAAGCACTTTAAGGGCGTCTCCGTTTCAGCTCAAAGCAGGTCAAGGGAAGAAAAAGCTGGAATAAAGAGTAAAACTGTGCCAATGCAAAACAAAGCAAAAAGGCTTTTACACAAAGTGTGCAAAGAATTTCTGATCGACGCTGGGGCACTTTCTCCTTCCCGTACGCCTCCCTTCGCTTCCTCCCTCTAAAAGAGTGTGATTAGAGTAACAGGCCGTCCTCCTGCCTGCATGCAGCCTTTTGAGAGTAGACACAGAAGGTAATGTCTGTGTTGGAAGAAAGCCAAGAGCCCAAAGACAACAACAACAAAAAAACAAACTAAATATGTAGGTTGCAATGTTCTTGCTCATCACAGAAGAAACGGACTAGATGTCATGTTTTAGCAAATAGGAAAGCCTCTGAGAGGGTTTATATGATGAAGATGAGTGAAGCCAAAATCATCTTCATTATGTTCTTCTGCACTTTAAACCAGAAATAATAAAAATAAATTAAAAAAAACAACTCTTTTTTGCTGACTGGAGTTAAATCAGACAAAACCCGTCTTGTTTAGGTCGGTTAGACTAAGAGAGAATATGCCACATATCTATTATTTAACGTCTTCAAAATCAAAAGTTTACACAGGATGATTATTATCTCAGATGATGATAAAGTTATGCAAGGTTAACTGACACATCTGAGTTAATAGGGTGGATTTTTAGGTCATTCCTGGAACAAACTGTTTTCTTGTTTGACACAACAAAATAAATGAGTCGAGATATCAGATAGAGATTTGTAAATCTGAACAAATCTGGTTCGCAGACATGATGGGAACGTCAAACCACTCAGCAAGAGGCTCAGGTGATTCTAACTGACCCAGAACTGGAAAAGGTTTGGTCTGATTTGCCTTCAGATGTGAGAAAAATAAAGTGCATGTGTCTGTTTATGCCGTGTAACGCAAACTTCTGGTTTCAACTGTCTTTTGAAATAAGACAAAACTAACTGAAAAGTAGCTTGTTTTAAGTCAGTAATTCCTTCATATTGAGCTAATGTCATATTATTCCAGCTAAAACATGATATTTTTCTTTTTATAAGTAAAATAATCTGCCAGTGCAACTGGTTCATTTTGTCTTATTCCAAGATATTTGCACTAGAAGCTAAATATTCGGTAAGATTTAGTGTTTTTGCATTTCTCATCCCTGCTTGCTGTCCTCATTTACCAAGTTTGAATAAATGTCTCAAGTTCTATTTTTAGAACAGCTTGTTTGACTAAAACACACAGAGCATTCTCCATTGACATGTTTCTATCCGAAGTGTGTGTGTGGGCGTCATTTCCACTTAAAAGCCAGAGCGTGAATCGTAATGAAGTGAGAAGGCAAAACAAGCGGAGGGAACGGAGGAGAGGAGGCGCCATGGCTGGGAGCAACGGGCTACAAACAGCAACCTCACAAAGCAGGAGTGATTCAGTTAAAGGGATTCTGTGCAAGAGCCAAAATTAGCCTCACTGCTTTGTGTTTCAACAAAAAGTGGATCAATCAAGGAGAGGAGGAGGAAAGTTAACTAGAGATATTGTCATGCAGGAGGCGAGCTGGAGAGATGGATGGGCCTGACGGAAAGAGAAGAGGTCTAAGGATGCCAGCTGGAAGGATGATGAATCTCAGGACAGCATAATTAGATTAGAGGGCAGAAAATTACAAGTATTTTCTTTTGCATCCTCCTCCAGAAAACGGGATCCAATGATCCTGAAGCTTCCTGCTTCAGGAGTTTGATCAAACCGTGACAAATTAAAAAAAGAATTTAAAAAAAAAAAACATCCTCAAGAGGCAGAAATCTGTTTGCAACATGCATGTGCGTGGGTTTGTACACGAAGCCTGCAGAGAAATCTACAGCAGACATAATTGGGGATGAATAACATGCAGCCTGGGCTGATGGTGGAATGATATCCACTGACAGATGGATTAAGCCCTGAATGTGGCTCGTGATTCTGTGCAAGTCATGTTGTAATCCGCTGACCTGCATTCATGCCTCCTGCTAAATAAATTTTAGCAGCATCAGGTGTGTGTGTAGTGGTGTGTGTGTGTATGTGATCAGCAGGGCAGCTTGAGACAGGAGCATAAGCTCTGAGTAACACCACGCACGTGTTGCTGGGATTTTCAGTCTTGGATCGACTAAAACAGCAGAAGAGATGACTCAAACATGAATAAATTGACGCACTGACTCAAACAAACACACACAAACACACACACTCGTCAGAAATGTGGAGCAGAAAGCGGCGGCTCACCCTGTGCATGTCCTCCTCAAACACAGCGTCATGGACGCTGCATGCGAAGAGTGCGGTGGGAAGGTCGCTCAGGTCCATCATCTCGTCCGTCACGCCATCCTGGTCGCTTTCGCCGAACACCATGTCCTCTTCCTCCTCCTCATCCTCCTCGGGATCGCTGCTGTAAGCCTCCGACCCGTTGCTCCAGGCCTTAAAGTTCTCCCGCAGCATCCTGGATCTTTTCCTTTTTATTTGCTGCTGAAGCTAAAACATAAAACAAGAGATTAAAACGTGTGAAAGTGAGAAGGAAGTGGTAAAAAAAAAAAAAAAACTGATTTGTTTTGTCATTTTGTCGGATTCAGTTGATTTTGCAGAAGGTTTTAAACCAAAGTTTTCAGTTATTCTGCTGCTTTGATAATAGTGGGACTTTGATGCATTTGATTTAACTTCTTGTGAGTAAAGAACTATTTGATAATAATTGTAATAATAATAATAAAAAAATGAAAAGTGGGCAAAAGTGTTCAATAATATTTGCAGGTGCATGTCAACAAATTAAAATGGCACTAAAAGGTTTTTTATTATTATTAATTTCCTTTATTTAACTGCGTAAATAAAGGAAATAAATTGAAATCTGATCTCATTTGCAAGAGGAACCTGGACAGAAAATCAGCAAAACACAACAACCTGGTTACCACACAGAGAAAGTATGGATGACTGTGGAGAGGAAGATGAGTCAAGTTGTGCAACCTGTGCATAACCACAGGCTGACCTGCTCCATGCTACGCTGCACGGATGCAGTAATTCAAGCAAAAGGAGCCCCAACCAAACACTAATGCCTTCACTTTGCACTGGAATTGTATATTTTTCAGTAGGCCTACATTTCTGTATAACTTATTATACAGAGACGCTAAACTGTACAGTTGTCATTAATAATCATCATAGAAAAGTCCTTGAAACATTTTCTGAGATGCATCTGTTTGAGGCCATGAAGTAAATGTGTCAAACTGAAGGCCCGAGGGCCAAGTCTGGCCCTCTGTAGCTTTTTATGTGGCCCTCTAGATTCCAAGTAAGTCTTTCCAGTTTAAAAAAAAATCTGCAAAATTAACACAAAATCAACAAATCTCTAACATTTTTTTTTTCTGATTTTACTGCGAATTTTCTCAAAGTTGGTCAAAAACATTGAGTTGAAGTGTCTGCTGCCTCAGCCTCGCTGGATGACGAGTTACAGTCCGTAATTCATACGGAAAGTAATAAAATTCCTTACAAACATTTCTAAATTGGCACCACAAAATATATATCTATAATTTTGATTTCAAAAAAAGCACTAAAGCAATCACAAAATCTTGGAAGAACAGCTTTATTTTAAGAGATTAATTGGTTTTATCAACACATTCTGGCACAACCGGCCATTTAAAGACATTCAGATTTTTGATATGGCCCAAAATAAAAATGAGTTTGACTCTCCTGCCATAAAGGAAAAACGTTGGATGCTCCCTGACCCCATTACTTTCATTAGAACAAAAGTGCCAACGTAGGTTTTAGAGTGCAGTGCCATCTAGTGGCATAAACGAGAATTTCTCCAAACAACGCTCGTCAATATTTTAGGAACTACAACGCGTCTAAACGCATCAGAAGGACGCGGTTTAAAACAACAAGAACGCATATCACAGTAACCTTTGAATTAAACCATTGCTGTCCTAAAATAGAGCCAGGAGTGCAGCGAGCAATCCTGCAAAACGAGAAACTTCTGCGCGGCGGCGACAAGCGGAAATGAGGCTGACAGGTTGTTTCTCGTTTCGCTTTTAATTAAAAGTGACGCTTCAGCAGCTCAAAGTTTGCACTAATCCACGGTAAGTTCCTGCTCTGATCTCGTCAGATCCAAATGCTCCCGTCATCATCACCACTCACCGAACCGCTGTCAGTGAACGGAACCAGAACCCTCCATCAGGAAACCAGAATCTTCCCGTCACTTTGCTGAGTCAATCGGATTGGTGATGCTGTTATTTTTGTGGAGGACGTCAGATGCGTGGGTGTTTGTTGTCCGTGGATTATCATTGGGGGCACGGTCACGGCGCAAACTCCTCGGGCGCTGCCAGGCGCAGGTGGAACCAATGAGACGCCGACGGCGGCCCGCAGCGGCCAATCAGGCCGCCGCGAAGGGGAGGACGCTCCGCAGCAAGATTGGTGGAGGCCGTGGGGCAGAAAGTGGCTCTGCTGCAAACTGCTTTAAATACCCGGCAAGGACGGACGTCTCAGTGAGTCACAGCAGCGAAGCGTTAAATCTGTCCACTGTTCCTCCAGCTGAGTTAAGATGAGCTTAAATGTTTACAGACTGATCACACTTTGCAGGATCCACCTGCTCAGTTATCCACAGGGAAATTTATGCTAACACTGACAATCCACTTTAAGACTTATGCATCGTGCAAGTCCACAAAATAAAATAAAAACAATTACAAAAATAATTGCAAACAATCTTATTTACTTTAAGCGTTTCTCACAATGAAACTTTAAATTTTGCCAATAAACCTGCATACTTCCACATTAGCTGTCCAGATCCAAAAGGTTTAAAGTCTTTACTCCACAAATGCATTTTGTGTGAATAAAATTTAAGGATTTTACCTGCAATTTATTTTTTTAAGTGGCAGAACATTTACTGCGAGAAGCTGAACTGGTGTTCAGATTCACAAGATAAAATATCTCTTGGGACTTTTAAGTATGTTGGTGCAATTATAAGGAAATAAATGCTAAATGTGAAGAAGGAAAAGAAAGAATAAATAACTTTGCAAACACGCCACAAGCGCTATTTAAAATACGCTTAGAAAAGTTTAAACTACGACAAAAATTACGCTTTTTATTTCCCTTATTCGGTTAAATTACACGAACTCCTCAAAAAATATTCAAGCTTGATGTTTATTTAACAGTTAACAGTCACCATCTTCAAGCACTTACCCTGAATTTATCCAGCAACAAACTTCATTTTAAAAATGTACATTAAAACCAGACAGAGTTCATAAATACATCACAGTAAATTAAACACAAACTGGGAAACTGGTCCCAACAACAAGAGGCAGTTTAAACTTCATTTAAAACAGAGTCAGAGGCAGTTTTTCAAAGTAAAGACACTTAAACTGTACAGCTACACTTTTACACTGTTTGGTCAGAACCCTGAAGTTTGATTAGCTTGCCCATTTACTGGAAGAACAGATGAGTGTGCTGGGTAGCCCTTGGAATAAAAAGGTTTATATACTGTATTTCTCTGCTGATCGAGTTTATCAAAGATGACAAAACTTCAACATAAAAAAAAGTAATAAGTCACTTCATTCTGCTGCCAGTCTTTGGTTCCTCTGAGATCAACAAATGTCTTCAAAACGCAGAATTCACAAGTTATTAAAATATGTACAAAGATAAGCCAGCTTTACCAGTTTATGTTCATCCAGACATTTCCTCATGTGCTTTGATAGAGACGGAAAACATCGTCAATGGTGCAAAAGAAGCAAATTATTTCCAAGGAAGAAGTGAGCAAACAGAAATTAGGTAAATCCCAAAGTTTGAGGCATATTTTCTCTGTTTGCATTTGTTGTACTTAATACAGTAATTAAAAAAGCTTTTCCCTGACTAGCTTTGGTTTAAAACAGGAAGCATGTGTGAGAGTCAAAGGCGAGAAGGTTTGGTGAAAATGCAAGTTTGGGTTGTTTTTTTAATGCGAGGCAGCGATAAGTGTCAATCTTTCTTCAGGTCGGGCTGATCGTGAGGCGGATGGGTGCCTCTCACGGTCACGGTCGGGTGCTCCAGGTTGGCAGGTAGAGTAGCCGGCGCCACGCCGTCGTTGTTGACCAGAGCGCCGTAGGAGAAAGAGCCGTTAAAGTCCGGCTGAACAACAAGGCCGTTGTCATGAATGGTTGGCACGCCTGAGCAGAAAGACGTGCAAATAAGAAGATGAAATGTGTCCTGGCTTACACAAAGTTTTGTTTTAATACAAACCGTTAGCCACATCCATGGTGACGTACGGCTCAAAGATCTTCGCCTGCTTCCTGGATTTGGTGATGAGAAAGACGCCGAGGAAACAGATTGCAGACCTGCTCAAAAATAAAACAAAAATCCTCTTACCAATTTATCACCCTACATTAATCAGTGAATCACACTGAAGTTTGCAGTTGCCACTGGAAAACGAGAGCAGATTTACAGTGTATGAATACTGAACACTGCCACTCACCCAAGGAGAAACATGCAAATGTGAAGAACATCTTCCTTCTGAAACTCCAAGTAGAAAACGGCTCCTATGGATGAAAAGAGGAGAAGTTCTGAGACATGTTGTGACTAAAAGCAGAGCAGCTGAAGCAGATGTTGTTAGATTTTATTTCTAGACTCATGTTTATAGGCCCAAAGAAGCTGCAACTCACCAGCTCCCACTGCAGAGATGGTGGAGAAGATGTAGTTGACGCAGGCGGCCAGCGAGGGGTCATGCAGATTACAAGCCTGGGAAAGAAACCTGGGAAGAGAGCAGCAGGCCTCACAGTTTTCAAACCAACCACATAACCCTGTAGCAATATGCAATAAATTAACAAATCAATTGATTGCAGCATAAATCAAAACAAGCTCGATAATTTCCATTTTTATGATTGCTTTTCTCATGTCTCTCTTTCAAAGAATAATTCAGTCTGGTGCATCAATCTCAACTAGCCTCTTTTTTTGTTTTTAAGGAAAATCTTATTTATAGAGATTTCAGGATGTATTCACTGTAGAAACACAAACTCTTGCCAAGTAGTTTTGGCCTAAGTTTCTGGTACAGATATCTTAGTACACTTCAACTGAGACAAAACTAACTTAGAAGTAACTTTTCAGCACGAGATAGGAGCTCGTTTTCAGTCTTAACATAAGCATTAGTGTTGATTTAAAAACGTTATATTTTCATTTAAAATATGGAAAAAATGTTTTGCTATAAGTAAGAATCTGCTGATGGAACTAGTACTTTTTTTAAACCAATAATAAATAATTATTTACTTAAAACAAGCTTTTATATCTTGTTGAAAAGTTACTTATACGTTAGTTTGATTTTATTTCAAGTGTAATAAGATTTTTAGAGTAGAAAGTAGACACAAACACTTAAACTTTATTTCTTCTTTTGATTGTTTTGTTTCTAAAATGTCTCCCGGTTGGTTACAAATTAAAGTTTATTGATCTTTGAGAGTATTATCATTGAAAATGGTCTCAAAATGGGAATATTACCATTTATCACAATAATTTTTAGGACAATTTATTATCTCGTAAACTTATCGTGACAAACCTACAGCCACAAACACAAATTGTAACAAAGATTGATGGATTTTGATTATTTTCGATGTCTCTGCCTCTCACCTGGCCTGGAAGACGACAGACGCCACCATGCACACAAACATGACGCTGAAGATGGGGTAGTCGAGCTGCATGGAGCCCTCCAGAGTCAGGAGCAGCATGCCAGAAACCGCCTTCACTGTAATGACTGTGACCGAGCCTGTTCCAGAAGACAAACAGAAGATTAAAAATATAAAATGAAAAAAAAATCAGCATCTGTAGTGGCAATCGGATTCTAATTAAGTGTGATTAAAGCTATATTTTAAAGACAGGAGGAAACTCACCCAGTAAAGCCACCAGCAGCAGAATAACAACAAGGTAGTTAGCATTGCGCTGTTTGTAGAAGTACAACAACAGGCAGAATGCGATAATCTCCAGAAGCTGTCAGGATGATAACATTAAATTAATACAGAAATACACCAAAAATCAACTGTGCCTGACTGAAGATAAAAACCACAGCTGTTTAGAGAATATTAGCTAATGATTTACAGGACAGTCTGCAGATATCTCACCATATAGAGGAGAACAGGCCATCCAACAAGGTGCTTCACAATGTTCTCTGCTTGGAGTTTCTCATGAGAGTTTGGACCAAATGACACAAACAGATACGTTCCTCCTATAATGAAGATGTAGCCCAGGAAGGCCAGCCCGTAGTTCTCTGAAAGCGCGAAAAAACAGAAATGACTTGAAACAATCTGTCAAGCCAGACTGGAGAGGAATTAAAGATTTAAACTGCTGCAGTATTTGCACTTAGGGCTGTGCACTTATCATATCGTTTATGACTTATTGTGAAAGGTTTCTTAGTATAAGACCTTTGATTTATCATTAACATGATAAATTTCAGTGATTGGTTGTAAATAACAAAAAAAAAAATTCCAGTGTGATCAGAAATGTTATTTTTGCTATTTTCGCCAATGTTAGTCCGACAGGAGAATCAATAAATATCAGTAAATTTGAAAATAGTGTAGTTAATTTTTATGGTTTAGTGATATAAATCACACTTTTAAAGTATGTGGCATTGTGAAAAAGCTTATTTCAAAAAAGAATGTTTTTCATGGATAATATTTGCATATGTGGTGGTATGAATGCAGCTACAGCCACAGGGTTATATCACAATAAAATTCCTTATCGCCCATCCTGTTTGTACTACTACCACTTTCTGGTTTTGCCTTTTGATGCACTTTATTGATAAAAAGTTATATTAGGCAAATATCACACGAGAAAATACAAAAAACTGATTAAAAAAAAAATAATTTCCTTATTAAGGGAATAAAAGTTCTCCAAAACAACCTGGTCCCATCTGAAAAAGTAAGACTTCCTTCTTGCTGGTCTTTGGTCGCACAATCAATAAAAAAATGTAAAAAAAAAAAAAAGTTTGACATATTTATCTGCATTTTAAAGTTTACACATTGAACACAAATCAAAAGTCGACTTATGGTGGATTACTGGAAAAGTTTTTCTGAATTAAAAAAAAAAAAAAAAGCACCAATATAAGAGGTAATTCAACAAATAGTGAACTTTAGGGTTGTCTAAAAGGTCAGTTGAGGATTTTTCCAAAGTGATTTAATGAACTGTTAAGTGTGTGTGAAAGGTCAGATACCTTGTCAGAAGAGTAGAAGAGAGGGCAATTAGATTTACATGGAAAAAGCAGCAGATCTGAAATATTTGCACGAGTTATTTGTGTAGCTGCATAACCTTTGTTCTACTTACTTGCAAAGTCCTTTGCTTTAGATTTTTCACGCAGGAATAAAAAACCCAAAATTGAGCTTGCTGCAAAACATTAACAAAACAATGTTTTGGTACAATTTAAGGTATAAATCTGGATGTTTTTACATTTTATCTAATGTTTAGAGAGTTATACTCACTCAGGACAGACACGGCATTGAGGGGCGCGACAACAGCAATTGGAGCAAAGGCATAGGACACAAAGTTGGCCCCCTCACCGACGCAGATGAACACGAAACCAGACCACCAGGTCTTGGTGTTGTAGAAGGTGCGTTGCTCCTTTGTTCCTGCCAGTGTCACGTGGCTGTACTTCTGCAAGAAAATGCAAAACAGGGAATTTAAAGCAACACAAGCACCTTCCAGGAAACAGAAAGAGCTTAAAGCACATTGTGAAACAGTTTCACCAAAGAAAAGAAACGCAGATGGGATAGTCAGCAGCACAATGAGAGTGACGCATGATGACCACGTGACTGTGTGTTGGATAAATATTCAGCAAACACAGCCTTTCCCTGAGGGTTATGCAGTCAAACATGCATCAGAAACAGAAGAGGGCATGGCACGGTGGAAATGAAAAGCTCCTGTCTGGATTATAATTATGAAACAGCTGATGTATAACGCTTTTAGTGGTGAAGTTTAAACAGAAACTACCTGAATACTGAGAGAGATGCTGACAATCACACTTCCAAAGATGGCTAATAATGTCCCGATGAGATTATCCTGAAAAACAAAGTGCTCAGTTCAGTTAGGAGACAGAAATGTTCACATAATAACAACAAAACAACAGAAAGTCGCTTCTGAAATCTTGTTTATTGTTTCCATCATTCAGCAGCCAGTTACATTGTAGCAGTTAGAATAACCGGGTTTCTTTTTAGCACCACTAGCAGATAACAAAGCAACTCTTTAGTAACAAATGATGGTTACAATGGAAGCTGTCTCACCGTGTAGGAGTCTCCTTGTTCTGTTTGAGTGTCCATATCTTTAACTTTCAGAGGCGCTTTTTCATAAGAAGTACAATAAACATTCAGTCAGTTGGATATTCCCGCTGTTTGCTGTAAAAATATCTGTTGCTCATTTTTTCATTTTCTGTCGTGATGGTAAAGGAGACACCATCTTCGGGGCGAAAAGCATCTCACTTCCGGGGACTAACTTCACCTGCTTTTGGCTACGAACTGACGCACCATTCACCAGCCAGAGAGGCAGCCGGCGCACCGGGCGGGGAGGTCAACGTCCCCTGAGCTCGACTTAAATTATTATTATTATTATTATTATTATTATTATTATTATTATTATTATTATTATAATTTTAAATAAAGTTTACTTTAGATGCATTTTAAGCACAATGCGTTTTATTAACAGTATTTTTTCCGTAGCTATCATTTATTTCAGTTCACATTTAGTGTTATTGACTTCTAAGAATAAATTTAAAAATGTGTTATAGCTCATAAAATTCGGTTTGCAAGAGTGAATCTATGTCTTTCAATCCTCCCATTGTTCCCCACAGCAGCACACACACTTTAAAGGAACTTAAATTTTAAAAAGCCCCTTTTTTTTTTGGCCTCGGACTTATTTTGGAAAAAAGTTATTGCTGTTTACTATTTATTTAGCTACTCTGAAAATTTGACTTAAAATAAGCCACACTGCTACTGAGGTGATGAACTCAGATAATTCTGGGTGCTTGCTTATGCGGAAAACCCCGCCCACAGCTTCTCCTCGTTGATTCTGTGCGAGTGATCCACCGGCGTACAGTAAGGGATTGCGCATAGTCACGCACAAAATACGTCACCAATCACGCTCAGTAATATATTTTTCTTTATTAAAACAACAACAACAACAATAAATAAGTGCTACCATACTGTTATTTTACCCGTTGGGTACATTACTATTTATAATCATTATTTTTACGATAAGATTTTTATGTTTGTTAGTACCGCAGACAGCCACTAGGTTGTACTATTAAGCTAAAATTAGCCAAAAAGTTTTATTTCTGATTTTGAATCGTGTCATTGTTGGCCGCATGGCAGCAGATCTTTGGATCAGTGCAGATTTTAGTAGTTCCTGCTTTTCTGATGGGGAAGGTCAAACCCTCCTGTGACCTTGAAATGGAAACGGTCATTTATTGTCTGCAGGTGTTTGGGAGGATATACTTAGGTCACCAGGTGTGTGTTTCTCTGTTTGCCCTCTTTTACTTTTTTATGTCTTCCAACAAATTGAGACATTTTAAGCACAATGCATTTGTGCTTAAAATGCAAACACATTGTATTATTTGTAATATTTTTCTAATGTTTGAGCAGGAGAGATTTGTTTTTATGGACTGAGGAAGTTAGAAGATTTCTATAATATATAATATATATATATATATATATAATATAATATAATAAATTCTGGAAGCAAATCAGCTCGAATGATTAGTTGCAAACATTTGCAAACATTTTTGTGAAACATAGATGACTTACAACTTACTGTCCAGTTTACAGAGAAAAAACCCAACAGAGTAAAATAAACATACAAATACTAGACTGATTAAATACCTAGCAATACTTAGTTAAGAAGTGATAAAGATTGGGGTTTTTTTCAGATTAATAGCTGCTATGCACTATATAATGTAAAAGGAATTAGAGTGTAATCAGACTGTAGTTTGAATCGGTTCATTTAGCTTAGTGAATCAAAATGTCAGGAAGCTAATTTTCTCAGTAATTCAAAGACTAAAACTCAATATCAGTTTAGATACTGAGTGACTAAAACACTGCACTCACATTTGAAATGTTTGTTTCTGATTATAATACTAATTCTGACTTGTAGTTAACAAATTCTGTATATCAGAAAATTTGAATATTACATAAGACACAAAAATTATAATCATAGAGAAATGAGATTTTATCTTCTTGCCTGCAAAGTTCAGGGTAAGACTCCTGACTTAACTATCGTTGACTTCCTAACCGCTACAGAAGCTGAGCCCAAATATGTTAGTGGAAAGGTGGAAAGTTGAGTGGAAGGAAAATAACTGCAGCAACATTATCAGAGTTCATTCAGGCTCCAATATAAACCTTCCACAGATTTAAGAAGCCGTGCTAGTTTTACTGTCTGCTAATTTTACTGTCTGACTTTTGAACATACCCTCATTTCTGTTTTCCAAATTCTTTTTCTTTTCATATTTATTTGAGGAACTGAATCCTGGGTGTCATCTTTAAGTGATCAAACTCACGCTCACCTCTGACACGCATCACTTGCACAAATGTCTTATTTTTTCAACCTTAATGACTCAGTGATCCTTTCTGCTCTGTAATCCTGACTAATTCAGATGGCATGTTTTCTGTTCTATCTGTGTGTTTGAGTGAAGGAGGGATGGTTCGCGACGTCAGCAGCCGTGTCACTATATCAGGAGCCTTGGAAAAAAACAAAGGTAGCTCAACAGAGGGTGTAGCTACTGTTCTAACACAGATGACTTTTTTTTTCTTTTTCTTTGTATTACAAAAGCAGACGCATATCATGTGATGAATCAATGAGTCACTGTTTCCATTATTGACATAAATTATGATCAAAGCAAGAAAAAAGATAGTTGAATCTGTATCTGGAACATTGTGTGCAATTGAAACTGTTTAAGTTATTATGTGTTATTTAAACCCATTGAAACTGTTTTAATGGGTTGAAAGGTCTCTTTCCAGCACCCTAATCTTTAGCTCCTTTTGCAGCTTCTCTGTGTGAGTGAATTCAGCACTCGGAAAGTCAGAAAACCTTCAACCTTTTAAACTTAAATCTGCAGGGGTTATGAAGTATTTGGGTTTGACATTTGCACATTTTTGATTATCGATGTGACCAATTTTTTACTTCGCTCAACAAGATGAAAACCAGTTTGCATATCGGACTGGTAAAGGACGAGACTTGTCCATGAAAACCAGGATTTTAGGGGGTAGAAAATTTTAAATTTGTCGCTAATATTGGAATTTATGAAAACAAATATAGTTGATTCTGTGTCTGAAATGTTATTTATTATAAATTTTCCAAACTGTCTTAACGTTTTTCCACTCATTTAGAAAATGTGTAAACTTGATCTTAACATTAACTCTGTGGGAATCAGTCTCTAATGGATGATTAAAACTTTAATAACTTATTAAAATCTGATCATAAATTCAGTTTGGTTTTAAATCTAACCCTCACACTGACCCCCAACGGCCAGTAGGGGGAGTGAAGAGCTGCTGTTGGGTGAGCACACTAACCTTGCGGTGAAGATGCCTTAATCCACGCTTATCAAGGTGACTTTCCATCACAGTTCGATGGTTGACTGACACGTCAGCTCAAATGTTTGAGCATGACTCTCGCATCGTAAATACCTTTTATCACTCAAAGCAATACGAGACACTGAGGAAACATTCTTCTTCTTCTGTTCTGTTGTTGTTTGTGACAGTAAAGGTGCAAGAACTTGTTGCACGCTGATCAGCTCCACTGGTAGAGTGTGTTTCATTGCATGAAAAGGTGCATTTAATTAGTTGCTGCTTCCTGTTTGCGAAACCTTATAAAAGCATCATGACTTGGTGACAGCCAGGGGCGATTCTAAGATCTGACCTTTAGGGCTGCTTAGCCCCCAGCAGGGCTAAGGACCTAGAGAAGTTATTCGTTGGTGCATTTTTCTAAACGTCACTGCTTATTTATATACATTCACATAAGAAATTTAATAGTTTTGTCCAACTCAAACTGTTAATAACTACATGCAGGTCTGGAAAAAAAATGAAGAGACCTCTGCACTGAACCCATTGAAAACCTCCTGGTTATTCCACCAAATATTGATTTCTGAACTCTTCCTGAGTTAAAACATTAGTTTTGTTGTTTCTAATTGAATCTAAACTTGTTTTCTTTGCATTATTCAAGGTCTGAAAGCAGTGCATCTTTTTTTTTTTAATTTTTTATTTTGACCTTTTCTCATTTTCTGAAAATAAATTCTAAGTTTTTGCTTGGAATTTCAGAGACATGTTGTCAGTAGTTCAACAACCTTAATTTTACTTAAACATGTACCTATAAAGAGTAAAATCAGAGGACTGATCATTTTTTCCAGAGGTGTATATATATATGAAACAGAATTAGACTACATCATACCTCCCAACATCTGCTAACATTAATGAGACACATGCAGCTGTGGAGTGACCCAGTCCTAGTGGGGTCTGCTCCCATGGAAATTAAAATACAATCTACACATTTCCAGTCATTTTACTATTTTTATGGGATTAATAAACCTTACAACAGTTTATTGTCAAGGTACAAGTTCAGGTTAAGGATAAGTTCTTATTCAAATCAATATTCATAGTTTTTGAATTTCCTTTGGCCAGGATGGGGATTGAACCCATGACCCTAGCATTTTTAGCATCTTCTATTTTGATGTGTAGATTTTTGGATCTCATTTGGCCGGTAAGGGGATTGAACCCATGACCTTGATGTTGTTAGCACCACATTTTTACCAGCTGAGCTAACCGGTCATACATTATGTTGAATTTCATACATTATGTTGAATTTTCATGGATCTAAGAAAAACTTACATGATTTTAACAAAAGTGCTGATATTTTTTAAAAATTCATACTTTTCATTTTGTATGGTTGGTCTTGTTTTTGAGGCATTTTTATTTTGAGGTTTTTATTTTATTTTTCATTTTGTAGGGTTGATCTTGTTTTTGAGGCATTTTTATTTGAGGTTTTTATTTTATATAGTTGTTTTATTTTATTTTGTTGGTTGTGTTTGCTTTAGACTTCAGATGCGTTTTTGTCTTCTAAGGACACGGAATCGGGTAGAGGAAGATTTAAAAAGACGCGGATTGATAGCGGCTCACCGCAGCTACGTACTTTCCGTCTCTAGGCAACCGTGACGTTCAGCGTCGGTCCGCAGCGTTCAGGGGTCCTTCAGCTCCCGCCATGACAGTGTAGCTGACCTTTATATTGCCTGTGTTTTATTTTGGCCATTACTGTTAAACTTAGTGTTATGTGTCTATTATAGACGTGTCTATCGGACAGTTATGCATCGGTTCAATACGGGACGCACATTTAACGGTGGTTAAATGTGCACATTTAACTGGTGACAGCGTTTATCTTTCATCTAAGTTGTGGATTATTTTTACGTGTCACATGAGCTCTCTCTCTTTTTTGAGTAACACTTTAACAAGTTTTTGTTTTGTAATATAACATCTTGTTTTCCCGAAACTGCAAAGTCTTTCCTTCCCTCCAGACTCGTCACACTTTAACGCCCCTGAATTAGCTGCAGGAATGAGACGTGGCTTTACAGGCCGTGTGTACTAAACACATGCGCACACACACACTGATTAGAGCTTGGAGACTGAAACAGGTGAAAAGCACAGGTGTTTCTTCCTCTAGGTGGGAACAGGTACACACACCTGCAGCTGGGACAAATTCTTCTACTGTCCTGCTTTTTGGGATGCATAAATTAACTTAAGGCTATTGATTTATTAACAAATATGGAGGAAAAATGCAGCATTCACACATAAAACTCCTTCTCAATGATAACAGAAATATTTAACACTCCTACTCTGTTGTTGGCACTTTTATTACAAGTTTTCAAGAAGGTTCCTGCTGCAAAAAGTCCCACAATTATGAGATTATTTAAAGATCTTTATGATCCCAACATTTAAATAAATAAAAAAAAAGTACATGTATATAAAGCTGTGTGAGATGAAAGAGATAAAAACCCTGTGGGTTAGAATTCCTTTCCCGTAAACGTTTGTGCCTTTGTGAGGAGAAAAGGCATTCAGCACAGCGGAATGACCTGTTTACTGCCACGGGCCTGAATGACTGAATGAGTGAGTGAGTGACTGACTGGTTTTCTTCTGCAGACATCTGTGTGCTTTTGTCTTTCCAGTTTTGCGCATATTCCACAAGGCGTTTCTTTTTAAAGATACATTAGATTGTCAATGTTGTTTTAACTATAAAAACAGTCATTTGGAGTTATTCTTCTTGCCGTTTTCAAATCCTTTCGATTCTTGTTGGCAGTTTGATCAAAAACAAAGAAAACTGATTGAGCTACCGAACGGATAAAGGATATAAAATTTAGAAAGCATGCGCATTTTGTGGTTCATTAAAAATGTTTGCTCCTATTTAAATGAAAATAGAGCAAGTTCTGGCCCCTTTGGATTTGTTTGTGCTATTTACTCACATTTAAAATGCATTTATTAACACACATACAGTATATTTTTGTTAGTCCCTCAAAAATTATGCTTTGTTGCATGGGCTGTAAAAACGTTTTGGTATAAGAACAAAGATTTTTTGTATAAGAACAAAAGTTTTGTTTCACTCTGAAAATATATTTATTTCAAATAGAAAATGAGGCAGATGTCTCTTGAAAGTTGCATCTGTTTTTAAGAGAAAAAAAAAACAAAACTTTTTTTCTTTATTTTTTTATTTCATGTCCAGTTATTTCTGAAACTTTTTTATTTTGGAAGGCCTCAAGCCATCGCCCTAATCATTAGCTCCTTTTTCTAATGAACTGTCAGAATGAAGTTGGGACTCAGAAAGTTGGGAAAAGTAAAATAGAAGAGGAGATTCAAAAACTAAAGCTGAGATTTTAGGGTGTTGAAAACAGAGTTTGAAGCTAAGTGTGTTTTTCTTTTTTTCCTGCTAGTTTCACCTGGCTGTTCTGCTGCAAGAAAATACGCAACAGAAAATTAAACAATTGGAAAACAATGTCAATAATATATAATGTTTCTTGTGTATATACTCTAGTAACATGAAGAGTGTGCTTTTTTATTTACAAAGACTTACTTAGCTCAGGTGGTACAACATTTAACTAAAAAAAAAAAACAATGAAATGGTGGGTATTGAAGTTTATGCTGACATTGAGAAAACCAAAAATTTAAATCTTTTATTGTTCTTATATGATTACATTTGTATGGAAATCCTGAAAGCAGTTTTCTGTTTTTCTGGTTTTGGTCTTTAAGATATTCCAACTTGCATAACAATCCTTTCTCCCCAAATTCCTATTTGCATACAATGAATGACACTTTTGGCACTGTTCTTGTTCCAGGTTTTTTTTTTTCCCAAAAGAAAAAAACTTTTCACTAAACTTTAAATGTGAAGATCTGTTTTTCTATGTCTAAGTAACAAAGGTTGACAGAAGAGGTATTGTTTTTGTTGTACCTAGAATCTAAAGTCATTACATAAAACAGAAATTTCTGAGGTGTGATAAAATAGAAAATTTTTCGTTTTTCATGTAAAGTCTTAATTTTAAGATGTTTTTTTTAATTTATTGCATTAGCTTCTTTTACTTTTTGTCAACACACAGTTAGTTTCTCTTTCTGCCTGTTCTTTGCGGTTTGAGGGCGACGTCCTCTGTCCTTTGGTAAGGAATGCAAAAACGTTGCATGTATTAACTGCCAGGCCTGTTTTAAAAACCAAACAGAACAGCATTCACTTGTAACGAGTGAAGAATGTGAGTACGTTAGCTAGGAAAAGGGAATGAAGGGCAAACTGCAGCAGGAAGTTGTTTCTCTTGAGCGATACTCCAGATCGGGAACTTTGCACGTTATGAAAAAGTACAGGTGGCAGAGCAGGATTTTCCTAAATCCTGTGCAGGTTCAGGCTTGTTTGCGAACACTTGTCACTTACAGTGACAATGACAACCCTGTGAGGAATGCTAGTTTTAATAGCTCAGCTTAATTATGCTCAGTTCAGTGACTGTAATGCTCTCCAGAATTACAGTTATAATGACTTTGTGCTTCGTTTTAGAAAAATACTGACACTAAACTGATAGTATATTACATTTTAACCTGAGATTGTGAAAAAAAGATTTTTTATTCATTGAGCTGTTGCAGGGATTTAAATGTTTCATCTTTAGAATAGCTGGAGATGTTGCTGTTTTGACCTCTATTCAGCAAACTGATTGATTTTTAAGGACCAGCAGAGTTTTTATTTATTTATTATTTAATAGCTGAGATCATTGTAGAATACAATTTCTTAGATGATTATTACACCAGAGAGACTTCTGGGTTTATAAGGCTGGAGCCAGAGTTCAATTTAATGGGTTTTAATCTTGTCTGCCTGTAATTTGAGATGGATCCTTTTAACGGGGTTATTATTGCCTTAAGCCAGCTTGATGGCCTTATAAACTGTGAAATGACATTTTGGAAAATAAATGAAGCAATAACTAAAGCAGCCAGGCTGTAGTCGTCCTTATCCTGGTGTCGCTGTGCAGGACGTGCGCTATAAAGGATGATTTTATTTTCTTCTTTTGGCAAAAACACAGCTATAAAGGTTTTAAACTCAATAAACTGACAATCAACCTGTCGGAAAGCGTTATCAATTTATAAATGATTGTTTGTAATCATAAGACACTGTCACTGTCTCCCAAATATCATTCATCCTGATCTGTGTCAGGGAGATGTTGACAAGCTGCAAAACCCTGGACAGGTTTCCAGTTAATCATGAGACAAACACACCCATACATAGAGAGACCAATTAACAATTAACTTAGGGAGAAAATGCAAACTCCATGCAGAAAGACCCAAAGTTGGAATTCAAACCCAGGATCTTCTTGCTTTAAGGAAATCGTGCTAAAAAACTGTGCAGCGTCACGTTTATTTACGGCAGTGGGATTCCTGTAACCTGTGGCAAAACTTCTGAAAATAATAAAACCCGTTGTTGCTTGATTAGATAATCTTCTTGATCCCAAATTCTTCAACTAACACAACACTGCTGGGAGGATTAAGTTCTACAGAATGTCTAAAACCACAAACATATTTGAGCCATCAAACAGTCATTCTGACTCAGGCTGGGGATTACTGCTGGCTCACCGTGAACGCTGTCATGGAAACCTCATCCTGCTAAATGGCTCATGATGCAATTAGGTTTTCATTAAAGGAGGCCATAAAATGTTTTACATCACTTTGCTAATTTGAGTTTGTGGCGTTCAATTGGGCTAAAAATTAGCATTTGTTAGTTTGCACAAACTGGCAACTGAATGAAATGAGTATGGAAAAAAAAAAAAACGAAAACAAGATAAGAAAGTGTTATGAAAACCCACACTGGGCATAACTGATGCGTTGAGGTGTTTTCTTTTTTCTATCTGTAGTTGTGAGGTTTTGACAAGATTGCGCCACTTCAACTGTTGACCTCAACAACTTGAATGCAGGTGCTTCTCAATAAACAAGATCGTCAAAAATAATTTCATTCCTTTCATTTAAAAGTGAAGCTCAATATGTAAATTCATATGAAGATGCTTTAATCCCCTCTTATCAAGGCGCTTGTCATGCAAAGTCACCTTATGCATCAGAAATTCTGAAAATGTGATTTTCTAGATATGTTTTCTTATTTTGTCTCTCATATTTGAGGTCTACCTACAATGTCAGTTAAAGACCTCTCTCATCTTTTTAAGTGGGAAAACTTGCACAATTGGTGGCTGATTAAATACTTCCCCCCTCCCCACACTATATTACTTTAGATCAACATTTAGCTTTTAATATCGGAGCAAGATTAGAGAAACAGCTGTTAATTTTTAAATTGTGGATTTACAACCCAGAACAAGAATCAAACATGGAAAGCCAACATTTAGTTTTACACCTCTCAAATCTTCTTTTTTGTTACCTTTCTTTTGGTTTTGTTGTTTTGTTTGTATTTTTGTCTTATTCATGTAAAGCACTTTGAACTGCTTTGTTGCTGAAAATGTGCTACATAAATAAATTACCTAACCTTATCTACCTGCTTAGTGTAAACTACTGAGCAGGTAGGTAAGATTAGAGTTCACACATTTTACAAAAACAAAAAACCTAGCTGACCCAAGTGTTGCGTGTAACCATGTACATATGTAAGCATATAAATGGAAAGTTAAGTGGAAGGAAGAAACCTTGTACCCAAACGGTGGGGCTAATACTGTAAAGTCTCCTTGTAGGTTGTACTGATTTTGAACTGGATGAAACACGATGCATTGAAACATATTTTTGTATCAAACATTGTTTTTCCATTTTTATTTGTCTATTGTGGTTTTAGGTCACGATCATCAAAATGAACAGAATCACTCTGTAGGTCATAAATCTTTTTGATTATATTCTAATCTGAGATGCACCTGTACATATGATGGCGTTATGCATTGAAATGTTTTATTTTTATACAATTCTGATCTCCAAGTGGCCATATCTCTCAGAAATGAGATTTTCTTTTCTTTAATTTACCAAATGATTCGCTACTATTTGTAAATGGCAGCGACTTTAATTTTTAGAATGTTTTTCTTTCTAAATGCTCCACTGTATAAATGTATCCCCCATTGTTCACACGGCATGTTTCTTTTTCATGCTTGTGCAGGGAAATCTTTTTACCAGTCAAGTTCACGTCTAAGAAATGCCCGGACTTGCATTATTTTTAATTTTTTATGCGTAATTTAATCCGTCTGGCAACTTGACCTTACATTTGGGGCTGTTTCTTATATTTTGTGCTGCACGGTTGAATACACTGCACATTTCTTCATCCGTTTTGAGATTGTGTGTTGAAAAGGAAGACAGGCAGGAGGCAGAGAGAAATCATTCTGAAACCCGGACGGAGGAGACTGAACAAAAGCTAGTGTTTAATGATCTCCTCTTTTTTTTTTCTTGGTGGTTACTTCGTATTTTCAGCACCCTGCAATCACAGCATCTTGTTAGCTTTGATTCAGGTTAGACTTGTTGCAGCAGACAACTCCCTTTCCTATCTAACACCCCCACAATACCACAATGCACGTACGCACACGCGCACACACACATGCACACGTGCATCCACACACAAGCCATCTTCTTTCCCTTCCTCCTCCCGGTCGTCCATTCACACCTAAGATTTAAATTGCGTTTCTTTTAAAACCGCAGATGAGCCGCATTTGTCTCGAAGGCATAAGTGTCCCTCTCTGTCTTTTGTTTTCTCCTCTTCCTCCCCCGCTTCACTGCCTCCCCACCCCGTCTTTGCACTGGCAGGTGATTTGCTGTCCCAAAGACTCTTAAATCTCACACGAGCAGGTGCATGTCTGCCAGATACACATTTTATTTTATTTTATTTTTTTTGTTTTAGAAAGAGTCGGAAGCGCCGGTCGTCTAAACAATCTTGGTCACGTAATTTACCGTTAACCTGTTTGTTCCAACAACTGCTGCTGACCAAAGTGCTTCATAGTGATTGTGACATCATAGATAGATAAATGATAAAATAAAAATATATTTGATAAAAAGACGGCAATTGTAATAATATAATGACTAAAAACCAAGACGTGCTTGGTTTTTTACTCATGGTTCCTGCATGGTTGCAGCACCAATCTATGTAACTGCTTTCTATATTATTTTGACCTTTGTGTCCACCAACCTTAGCTTTGGCATGTGTTTGCATGTACTAAAATGTTTTGATTTGATGAATTGTCCATAGTCTTGTTTAAGTGTTTCAGTGAAATCAGTGTGTGACACGACATCAGTTCAAAACAAAAATAGAAATGGTTAATTTAGGTTAATAAAATGAAGATTTATGTAGTTTGTGATCATGGTTTATTCAGTGAGATGGTGGAAGTCATGAGAAATGTGCAGCTAAAAACCATCACAACTTTAGTGGATGTTTAAAATGCTCTGTAGATAAAGCTGGTATGTTTTGAAATCATACTTGAACTTTGAAATATAAATTTATCGCAGTATTTGGCTCAACATTGTAATTTCTTCTCTAGTTCTGGCCAAATAGCTGTAACTGGAGTAATCTTAAAGAATGTAGCTTAGTGATGTTAATGCCAATGTCATGCAACTCAAACTCTGCTCGCTCCAACCTATAAAACACAGTTGGTGGATGGGAAGTTTAAATACCGACGAACAAGCAGATTGTATTTCCAGTCCAACACCATCGCCTTCATTTTGCTCAGGCACACAGAAAAAATGTGCTGCAGCCGAACCTGATTTTTGTTGCTAAACATGCAGGAGGATTGTGATCCGTTCCGTTGTCTCCCCGCTCAAGCGAGCTGGGTTAGCCGTGGCATGAACTGAGTTGCATCATCTTCGCTCATGTTTGGGCTCTTCTTTCCTTCGCACCTGAGATTTCTAGTTTTTTATAACACTGAGACGACTTCCTTGAAGGTCGATCTTTGTTTCCCTTAATAATCATTGTCTTAAGAGGAAGAGCTCACAACATCCAGTCATGCTGATTTGAGAATTTTGAACATCCATATATGGCTCTCAGTTCCTGTTTTTGGAGAGGCTGCTTCTGTCATTCACTTTTGATGTACTCTTTAAACACTTATAGGTTGGCTTTAAAATATGTTCCTTAAAATTCTTGCTAATTCTTTAAGCCTGTTTGCTGCAGGTTTGCATTCAGTAATCAAACTGTGACAGACACTCCTGAGAAAGTAATTTATTTAATTCTCTGCACACCCACTTTAATTAAAACGGTCACCCTGCATCTGGTCTGTGCTCTGAGTACGAGCTACAGTGTGTTCCTTGTAAAATTCACATTTTACTAGATAATATTCACCATCAACATCTGCAACATAAAGCCGTCATATCCCCAACTTAATCTAGCATAGTAATGAATCTAATGATTTAAAATGCAATATGGTGAGGTATTCCCTTGGCATTGTTTAAGAAGCAACACCTTAGCTCACTTTTAATTGTTGAAGATGTTTTTTTCTAATTCTGCAAACATTTGGGATTGCTATGCTGAGGTTAGCATTTCAACTTTTACTATTTAAGAGGGAGACTGAATGAATCAACACCCTAAAAAACACCATGTTAGCAAATCAAAAAGTTACAATAAAATAATTTTTTCACCTGTAAAATACAGCAGATGCCCAGCATTTGCAGATATTGGGGCACCAGCAGAATGTGATTAGCTAAAATCTCTAAAATACTTGAGAACCCCTTTTACAAACTTCTACAACTACTTATTTTAGTTGTTCAAACATCAAATATACCTCAATGTGCATCAATATGCTCTGTGGAAGCCATTTTAACACAGGAGCTAATATCTACATTGTTCATTTTCTCCACTATTGGTGGCACAGCCAATCAGCATCAAGAAAAATAAACGGTGCTCCTGGATTGGCTGCTTTAAACTCCAGCCAACAGCTTGTCAAATAGTGCTGCAGCGAGATATTTTAATTTTCAAACCTGCGTTTTACTTCAAATATTTTATGCTCTACAAAAAAATAGGAGAATAGACAAATTTTCCACAAATATTCACAAAAAAAAAAAGAAAAACATGAACTACTGAGCCGCCTTGCATTTTATCGAGATATTTGTATGATGATCCATCACAAAAGACCACATAAATCGGAAGTTGAAGAGAAGTAATAAATGGTAATCTTAAATGTTTTTTGTTTTTTTTTAATTAATAATAATAATAAAAACAGAAATTTAAATTTGTATTCAGTTCCACTAAATCAAAGCTTCATAGAAGCAGCTTTGCTGTAATTACTGTAAAAACATTAATTTTACCAAATAGTTTTGGTCTAGTTTCCAGTGCAAAAATCTTAGTACACTTGAAATTAGACAAAAATTACTTAAAAGTAACTTTTAAGGAAGGAATAAGAGCTTTTTTTAAAGTAAATAATTCCTTAGTATTCATGAAAATGTACTTATTTCTTTGACAGACTGCAGTGATCTTTTGTTTTTAACAGTCAAACATGGAGTATAAACTATCGTTGGTATTTTTTCCAGCTTGTTTTCCCCTTTGGGCATCTTGGCTGCTTTTCTGATTAAAGCTCTCGTTGTTATCGCTCCAGATGTCTAGTAGAACTGCATAGATCTCTTGTTTCATATTCTACTTGTATGTCAAATCCAAATGTTTTTAGTCTGCAGCCAAACCTCAGTAAGACTCGCTGTTATAGCAGTTCTAATGGTTCTGTGAAAACTGACGGAGAGGCTTAAATTAAGCAATTAAAAAGAAAAACACTGTTAAGTCCTCAGATTTACCTTGTGAATTCCCGCAATTCACAAAGACATTTTCCGGCTTTCAAATTAATTTTTTCCTTTTTTTTTTTTTGTTTGTTTGTTTTTCAGAGAGAGAAACAACCTGGGGAAAATCCAACCCAAACAACGGTTCTCTTTGTTTAACCGTGTAAAACAATACAAAGATCTCTATGGCAGCAGAATTTTGGCCGTTAATCAAAAGTAGAGGTCACAAAGATTGCACATACGTCAGTCTCTCGTGTTGCCTGTCTGCAACAAGGCGCACCCTGCTGCGGCCCATGAGCAGGGCACTGCGATTGTTTCAGCAGTGTCCTACAAGCTAGGACATGTAGACTGAAACTGGGTGCGAGAGGAAGAAAAGGCAAAAGGAGGTGGGGAGAGAGAGAAACGGATTACGGAAAAGTATCACAGGTGTCTTTCTTTGCTGGAAATCACTTTTAAATCTTTAATTGATTCAAAAATGTATATTTTTGTAAGAACATAAAGATAAGCCAGTAGGGAAAAGCATAAAATGAATCATATTTGAGATTTTTACCTTTTTCTTTTAATTGTATAAGTAGGTTGTAAGGTTAGAAAATGCATAAAAAGACAATTAGATAAGGTAAGCAAAGTGTACAAGAGAGAACATCATAATGTAAATAGTGCAGAGTGCATGAGAAGGACATGCAAGCAGGGAAAAAAAGAGTTTCTGTCTGTGTGCTTCACCTGTGAACCCAATGTAAGGTGGCCTGAACATGTTCCCTGATTTATTTGGGATGATGAAGCAACAGCGCCTGGAAAACTCTCCTCCTCCACTATCCCACGGGAATATCAGCAGCCATCCATAGAAAAAGAGGGACACAGTGCAAAGGGTGGATTGAGAAAAAGGATGAGGAGGAGGAGAAAAAAAAAGAGATGGTGATGGGAGAGAGGTGGAGAGATGTTTATCTTCGGGGAAAGAAAAGCAGGTGGAGACACGCGCTTCCTAATAACTAGTATATTTACAGTGATGGCTGACAGAAAATAGGCTGCCCGGAGAAACAGATTAAACATTCGGTTAATTTACCTTTAACTCAAAGCTGCTCTTTAGAGCCATCACACTGCAAACTAGCATGACTTTGCCTCGCAAAAGTATTCATGCACATAGTTAAGATCCAGTGCAACCGTTGGCCTTCATATTGTCACTAAATTAACAAAACAAAATGACTAAATCAATGTAATTCCACTTTTTGGGCTTCACTTTGGAACATAAAAAATATCTGCACACCAAAATGATACAGCGCCACTTTAAACTAAACTAGATTTCCACCTAAAAAATTTTGGACTTTATGGAAAAATGTCAAAAATTGAGTCATTACAAGGTGCTCTTGTAAGACCAACACTGAACTTTTTGACTGCATTATAAACACTGCTTGGGGGGTAATTGTACATGCCCACCGAACACACCATCTACATAAAACATGATAAACATGGTGTTGGCTGTAGCATGCTGTGGGAATTACCTCTTGGAAACGGATCAGAATGGATGGGAATATTTGCAGAGCTAAAACAAGGGAAATCCTGAAACAAAAATCCTGGGAACTGGGACATAACGGGAAATCAAGCGCAAACATACAGTCAGAATTACAAAGGAATGGCTTAGATCAAAGCCTGTTCAGGAACGCCCTAGTCAAAGTACAGACCTAAATCCAAGTAAAAATTTTTGGCAAGTCTTGAAATTTTTAGCCACTGAACACAAACTCTTTACTTTTTATGCGCCCAACCTGCTCTAGATGTGCATCCAAAAAGTGAAATAATACTGAAACAAATGTAAAGTCCATGTATGTAATCTGTTGGTTTATCTGTTGGTTAATCAGATAAAAGCCACAGAAAAACACTTTGTGTACTTTTGCACTGTAAGAAAATGGCACACAACTTGGAGTCGCTCTACGACGAAGTCCGTTTTTTTTTTTTTTTTTTTTAACCGTTCTCTGAGAAACGGTGAAAAAGAAAAGTGCAAGAACATTTCCTTGACGTAAAACGGAAGAAATCTCAAAGATGACAAAAATGTACCATGTTCAGTTAAGTACACAAGCTCCACTCATTAGCAACTTGTTTTCTTTTTGCACAAGTTTGTAATAATAGATGTGAAGCAAAGCAAGACTAGCAGGTTGTTTCCACTTTTCTTACGCTAAGCTTACAGACTAGTGAGAGTTACATAATATTTACCATGCAGACTGACATTAATAATATAATACTAATATTATCATTGAGATGATATTACTTTGGATTCATGTGATCATACAATGTTGTATTTAACCATGTTCCAGCTACATGAACCAATCCTCCCACTGTAGAAGGAATACTATTCTGTTTATGAGGTGAGAAATGTCACTTTGTTCCCAAACGTTGCAAAGGCAAACCACAGTTTCACAGTTTGTTTTTGTAGTAATTTAAGCAACAGTTAGCTTCGGTTTCTGTGCTTTATCTCAGAAATGACACACCACTCCTTAATAGAGGGCTGTCTGCATGTGCACTTTGTTTGCATTGTCCTGCTGCTGGAGTTTGTCTTAGAAACCAGAAACAGGTCTAACTCTGCTTGGCGTCTTTCTATGATTTGTACAGACATATGTTACCTGACTGAGGCTGTCAGAGCTACAATAAGCACTTGTTCCTGGGTGAAGACTGATGGTGCTAACAATTTCAAAAAAAAGAAAAAAGAAACAGGTACAGAGGACTAACATATGGACTGATATTTCTAAAGAGTAGCACAAAGCTTACACTTTTTCAGTATTGCAATATAAAAAAAAAATAAAATCTTCTCTTGGCGCTACAAGTTTGGTTTAAAAAACACAAATTTACTCAATATGAATTCAAAATTCAAAGCTGGAATAAAAATGACTGCAGTCAGAGCTCCAAGTGGGAAAGTCTGTTTTTCACAAACACTGACTACAAAATCCAACATAACTTCCAAGTATTCAGTGTCTACACTCTGATTTTCTCAGGTTCACTTGTTCAATTGATTGATGACACAAATAGCCAATCAGTTATTCACATAGCAGGAACTCGATGCTTTGAGGTAGCTGAATACGATGAAGACGAGCAAAGCTGAAAGTGAGAAAAAGGACAAAAAACTGTAATTTAAATTAATTTAGGTTTAGTTTATTCAATGTAAAACACTGAGGCACACACATAATAGCTGTTACAGTCAATCCACAATCCAACTACAAAATTTAAAACACAGTTAAGTAAAAAAAACAACCAACAACTCATAAGTGTATTAATCAAAGAGGTGTAGGCTGAACCTATTCAGTTTACATGCCTACCCTCATGTTTCCGTCAAACAATTTCCACTCTTTATAACTTTAATATAAAAATCTATTAACAGACAAGAGAAGAAAAAAAACCACAAAAACATAAAGATTAAGAAGTAATTCACCATCATGGAGGTTTCAAGCATATTTCCAATATTCAAGTCCCTTTAAATGTGGCATGGTTGTTGGTGGCAGACAGGCCAGGCTAATTATTTTAGTAACTATTAATCCACTGGGGCTTTCATGCAACTGTCTCTCACATGTACAGAAAATAGACTCTAGTGATTTAGAAGGCAGTTGTTTGGAGTAAAATAGCTTTGGTAGAAACACCAGACTGATATTTTGCATATTAGAATGAACAATACTAGTAGAGTCACCATTCTCTATTCAACCTTTTGCGTTGCGCTGGAATAATTTAATACAGGAGAGCTGGAGAAGCATCTCTGCAAAAGCTCTTAATCTTATCTGTAACTTCAGGCAGTAAATGGTTTACTCTGGTTATGTATGCTTTTATAGATATTGTCCTTATTTAACAGGCGTGGGAATGTCTCAAGGGGTTGTAATTGTTGCTCCTTGCTGCAGACAAGTATTCACAGGTCAGCGTTTGAGATGGGTTGCATTTAACTGGCCTCTGGGCTCAGAATGAAACCTGATATGCAGATTAGTCCCAACTGTTGCTTTCTATCAGAAACAGATCGTTGTAGTGGTGGTAATACAGTGAGATTCAAATGAGATGTACTGGCTGTTTCTGCATTATTTTCTACTTTTTAACCAGAAAAATGCTGGAGTTAGTTTAGATGAGCAGCTAATTCTGATTTCCGCAGTAAAATGTCTAATATATGTTACAGCAAAATGAAGATGATTTAGACGTGGTAATCTTTCTGCTTAGGTGTCTTTTGCTCTGAGTGTTTCTGCAGGTCGGCAGGTCTTAAAAACAAGCCTACAGGTGTAAAGGCGATTGTGTTGCATGTCTATCTGCAGACTCTTGTCGGTTGTGGTCAAACCAACACCCCAAAGAAAGTGCTGGAAATTCAGAAGTAATGGCTGTAAACACAACACAGACGTCAACAATATTTCCCAAAATGGCTCTAACTGCAGAGCAAACCTTCTGTACAATGCAGAGGCAATACTTTTACGCTTGAAACACATGTTTCCTTCTTAGGTTGCATGCTGCCTTTTTATTTTATGGCCGTTGGACGAAGCAGCCGGAAACTGTTTGTTTTCCTCTGCCTGAAGCAGAGCTGAGAAAAGAAAAAGAAAAACATTGAGCTGCATTGCTAAAAAAAACCCATTGAGCAATCGTTTCTGTGGAACGACTCGAGGCCTCAGGCGCGTTTTATTCTCTGCATAGCCATTCACATTCACGTCACTCCACTGAAACGCTCCACTTTACTCTGAATCCCTCAGATGCTGATGAATCTGCTGCCTTTAACTCTTTTTCTCCCTAACATTTGTGTTTTATAGCTTCTCTGGATTCTTTGCAGTTCCTCATCTCCTGCCCACAGCGAACTCTTATCCCTTTCTCGGGGCAATGCAGAGTTTCTGGGAGTGGCTGCAGCCTCGTTTCTGGGGGGAATAGAAAAGAGGAAGGGGGCAGTTGATGGACAGGGAGTGGCATGGGGGTTATTTGAGTCTCAATAGACTCCTGGAGCCTCTCTGGTGAAGCTCAAACAAAGTGACAACGAGCGACGAGGCCTGCACTTTCCCCTGAGCTCGGTAGATCAACAAACCATTCAAACATCGTCACACGACTCACATTACAACAAGATATTGGAGATTCATCTTAAATGAGCCGACAAACCTGTTTTTTAAAAAGGAAAATTAATAAGCCGGCCTGCTAATGTTTGTGTTTTTGTTGTGTTTCATGTTTTGTGATAATTTATTTTTACAGTATAATAGATTTCTTATCATAAGAACTTTGATTTATCATTTTCACCCTGGATTCCAATCAATGCTGTTTAAAATGGCGGATTTCCAATAGCTTCTTCAATATTTACTATCTGAAAATAAAATACATTTAACTCTGAGAGAAAACAAAAATGCACCATATCACTTTCTACGGTAACTACAATATTTACAAAAACATTTTCACAGTGAAGGTTTTACTCCAGCAAGTGTATGAAAAGTTTAGTTTTTTAAAAACAGTTTTAAAACCTATTTAAGAAGCAGAAAAGCAATATTTTACTTGAATTAAATATAGAACAGAGCTGACATCAGATATTTTCCATATGGCTCCCTGGTCCTTCTGACAAAATGGACGATTATTATGACGTTAAAAACAAAAACTATTAATCATTTCAAAGCTTTTTACAGACATACTGTGACTTTTTCTGTACAATTTGACTGATATGGGTTTTGAACTCTTCTCCTGATTCTTGCCTTAATACAATAACTTGATCCTTTTCAGGATCTTTGCAGATTATGGCTTCAGCTCAGGAATGCAGAAGAGCAATCAGGAAGGAAATCCTGCAAGAACCACCGAACTTTTAATTAACGTCCTTATAATAAATGCTGCTAAATGTTAGTTCCTAAAAACTGGAATTGAATAAAAAGATGATTTAATTGCCTATCAGCTTAAGGGTGAGTACATATGAGCAAGCAGGTCATTACCACTCTTTTGTTTTTACACGTCTTTCTTTTGAATAATGCTTGATATGTGTTATTAGAGGTGGAAAAGGTTAGCTTGTGACTCACTAAAACCTGCAACTTTATAGTTATATAAACTGTAGCAGCAAATCTCACCTTAATTTAACAAATGGGAGATATGATTGGTTATCTGCTTCATATACTTGTGCCAGTGCAGTAAGTTAATCTTCAAAACAATGCTTGTATTGTTGTTTCTCTTACATTTCCATGGATATAGAGTTACATTCATGGTGTGATATTTCACAATAAAAGCCTCACGGTTCTGCTGATGTTTATCACAGACGAGGAGCTGATGACAGTAGTGATGTCTGGCTCCAGACCCGCATGTTGCATCTGTGCATGTGGCCTCCTAAATGTTACTATTTGAAGAAACTGTCAGTCTTGTGATTTCTGTTTTTCCAAAGCCATGCAAAGAGTGAACAGTTCAAAGACTGTAGGAATTTATTATCAGCAGCATAAAAGAAAGGAAAGGTTAAAGATGTGACGGGTCTTTACCGGAACAGGTGCAGATTTATTAGCATGAAGCAAAGTTTCCCAGTTTGTGGAATAAGAGAACACAACTGGGCTAATTTTGTTGTCTTAAATCTCCAATACAAATTCCTTCATGACAAAACAAGGAGTCAGTTCAAATGGACAAATAACACTAGAGTAAGAGATGCCAAGATACGGTTAGTATGTAGAAGTGAACACTGAAAATCAGCCATACATAAAAGGATAAATACATTTTTTTAAAAACTTCCTCTTGTTTTTTATTTTTGTTTTTGTTTTTTTTGTCTTGTGTGAAACTGTGGTGTAGGAAAACGAGTAAGTGTTTAATTTTGACCCGTTGTTTAAACAGTTGCGAGGGAATGGGCTGGTGGGAAAAGAGGGTGAAAGGAAGAGTAAGTGGGGTGTCAGAGAGTGAGGAAGAAGGAGACAATGGTTTGGAAAAGATAAAGGCGATGAGAGCAAAGACGTCTCAGCAGCAGTCGTGCGTGGAGCCGATGCTGACGTCTGTTTGTGTGCAGCCGAGCGTAGTGGAAAATGCACGCAAACTGCCACACAGTGGATTCTGGCAGCTTAGGACCTAATTTCCTAGGCCTTCGTCAAACAGGTTGATGGTCATCCATTTTTACCTCACCTGTCATTTTCAGGCGTCAGATTTGACCTAAAATCTCTGGTGTGTTGTTGATTTTAGAGATGACCTAAGGATTTGTTAATTCAGCTTTGATGATGTTGAGGCCAAGAGTTTGATCAGATAATGTCTTCCACCGCTGTCAGTAAAGTTAATAAAACTTATTAACTTTAACATTTGTTCCCTAAAAATAAATGTTATTAACTTCAACTTCAACTATTTGGAAAGAACACGATGAAAGCAACATTTGCAGCTTAAAGTTACAATGAAATATTTTTAAGTGCATTTATTTTTAGTTTAGCTTTTTATTCATTTCAGTCATCTAAAGTGTTTGTGCATTTGTTGTTCAGCTTTCGGAAATGAGTTCTTTGCGCTTGACTCGTCTGGAGCGACTATTATCAAGCCGAAGGTGCCGTCATCGCCCACTCTTTTAACCGAAAGATACAGTGGTAATTTTAATGTGACTTTGGATGACAGCCAAAATTTTGCTTGTAACTTAAATAAAGCACCAGGAAGTCCTGATAGCAAGCATCACGCGATGTGTGATTAACTTAAAGCGAGTGATTATGTGAACAGGTAACAGTGAAGGATCAGAGCTTTTAAATGTGGTGCTAGTTTTATTTCGCTTGAAAAGACGAGCTGTTCTCAGGAAAGCAGAGAACAGAGCGAAAAGTCTGAGACTTCCCAGTGTAACTGATTCCAGCAAGGAACGTGTGTTGGGAAAACTTCAAGCTGTAGCCTGTTTCAAGTTTAAAGATGTACAACTAGCAGAATGCTAACTGCTGAGCTCAAGGACAAACCACTATTAGCATTACAAGCTAATACCAGGACACCAAATATTTTTTTAAAGTATTTTCTTATTTACGATTGCTGCAACTTTTCCATCTGAACCTTTTTCTTCAATTTGGAGAAACTCCAGTTTAATTTTTCAATTTGAGACTTGAAAGTTTTCGCTTTTGACTAAAATCTGAAGTTTCATGTATGATAACTGGCCACTTTATTAGGTGCACAATTTAATGGCATGTTAAATAAATAGCCAGCGCATTCATGTATCAAGGAGTGCTGATGGTCAAAGTGAGCATTAAGATAGTAAATAGTGACTGAACGTGGTAGGGTTGTAGGTGGTTAATGTGTTTCAATCTGCTTCTGCTTCAATCTGTTTCAAATTCATGATGTTCTCATCTAAATCTGGGCCAAAATCTCAGAGGAATTCTGCAGACACCATGCTGAATCTATGCAGGATTAATTAAGAACCACAGCTTTAGAATGGAAATTGCTAAAGTCCAAAGGTTATGCCAAAACACCCACTGTGACCTCATACTTCTTGTACAAAAATTATTTGTTTTCAGCCCTCTAGTTTAAATTTTTAGTACAAGACTGGGCATTGACCCTGAAATATCAGTATTTGACTTGGAAAATTGGAAAACAAATCCTTTGCATGATGGATCTTTATACAGACATAGTTTATGTTGTGGTTCCTTACAGGGGGGAAAGGTTATGACAATTCCAAGGACCCTGACCAACAGGGGGCCCTGCACAATTTATTTATTTATTTTATTCGTAGAAATTTAAAAAAAATGGTCCCCTGCCAATTACAAAATTAATTATATTGTGTTTTCTAAAATTGTTTTTAGCAGTAAAAATGAAATGTTGCCCCTCTCAGACCAAAAAGCTCATATTTGCCCTGAACCTCCCTGCATCTGCATGAAATGGTTCCTTCCTGCTTGGAGCTTGATGGTGATCAGCTGCAGTCAGTAGAAAACAAGAACGATTTTGACAGTTACTATGATGCTAAGAAAAGTAACAAAGTCAGGTTTTCAAAAACTAGAGAGACAGAGAGAGAAAAGGGTAAGAGTCTCAATTTATAACCCAGTTTTTCTCCAAGAGGTGAGTAGACTGTGTGAGATTATCAACCAGTTAGCATAGTTAGCTTAGCTTCATGCTGGTTGCCTCCTTTCCACTAACATTTAAAGAATTAATGAAAACAATGATCAAGATATTAATATATTGAACTTGTCCCTGCACCTTTTACCACTTAACAACAGGTGAGTCAGTCAGCAGCAACTCTAACCTACATCCCTCCTGACCTGCTCGTTTCTAAGTGAAATTAAAGCTGCAGTATCTAATTTTTTTTTTTTTTACATGAGATATAATCTGTGAAAAATCTATTTACTCTGCCTTCTCCCAGGACTGTCTAGAAATAACTAATCAAAGACAGGAGAGTTTTACTGCTGTCAATCACAAACTCAGATGGCTGCTCATCCCTATGCTTCAGCTAGCGTAGCCTGTTGTGAATGCTCAGGCGAGTTAGCATAGCTACCACATAAACATTTTTCCTGTTGTTTTTCACTATTCGCACATTTAGGAGTGAGTGAATGAGGTTGATTGACAGCACTAAGGTCCTCCTCCTGGTTCTGATTGGTTGTTTTGGCCGGGATAGTACATTACTTTAACCAGTAATAGTAGTTCAGGAAAGAGGTGGAGGAGATTGATTGTTTTCACGTATTATCTGTCTCATAACAAGCTCACGGCATGGGGACAGCATTAACAAATTCGGAGAAAACATATATTATTTTTTATTAAAGTTATGTACTGCAGCTTGAATAAAATGCAACTACATAGCATTTTTTGAGAAGTCTATGACTGTTGCTCGTGGGGAGAGACATTTCAGTAAGCTAAAACTAATAGAAACATTTTAAGCAACCTACTTGCAACCTGTATGTGGACTGTTGCATGTAAAATTCATTAGCAGTAAATATTGTGCTTGTTGTCAGTATTGGACCAAAGAAAGTAAGGCAGCTGCAAGCCTTTAAAATTGTGGCGCTTTTGATAGGTCAGATAGACTCAAAAAATTGTAACTGCAGCTGCACGGGGGGGCCCAATCTAATTTTTTGTCATGGGGCCCAAGATTCCTGGCAGCGCCCCTGTGCTCCATACAAAAGAGACACAAAGAGGAGCGGTGGAAAATTAAACCCAGATTAGGCAGCATTTTGCAGCAAAAATGAGAAAATGCTCTAAACAAAAAGAAAGATGCCTTTTGCCAAAAGCAATAATAAAGTAAATTATGATCAAGATGAATCACTTATGTCTTGTTGAAAGGTATGTACTGCAGAACAATGATTGCACATTTTTTTCTTTCTCTTTCTCTCCCAAAGCAAAGATACGTTTTCCTTGTTCAGCAAGTAAGGGTGGGCGTGTGTGAGTGTGTTTAGGATCTTGAAGCGTTGCCACCCAAAATTCCTTCAGGTGTCGGGGCTCCAGAGAGTTATGGCAAATTAAACGCCGGTAAAGTTCGATTTGCTGACAACCAGGAATGCAGGACAAAGCTTTCCGGCTTGCGTACAGTTTGAGTTTTTTCTGGAGTCATTGTGAAACTGAACAGCACTTGTTTTAATTTGTACGCATCTCCACCCCCATCTCAATCCATTCGTACTTTCACACAAATCAGTAAATGCGATCTGTCCGTGCATTTGTGAATAAATAAGACTTTTTCTAGTTCTAGAGTTTGCAGTGTCTTAAACCCCCAGTTTGTCTAGTTAGAACAAAGAACAAACTTGCATTGAAGATTAAGCCTTTGCAGGTTTAAAAATGTGGCATCTTTGACGTCCTTCTTCTTATTACTGATTCATTAAGTTCATATTTGTGGGTTAGATTGTAAATGTGCACTGTTTGAATCTTGAAGTATTGTTTTAGAACCTAAACCAACTTTAAACTCCACCTGTCTGCTGTGCTACTTGGTCTTCATGATGCGGTTTGTTCACTAAAGAACAGAGGAACTGGACTTATAATGAGATTGTTCCGTGGCCTGTAAAGATGGCACCGAGCAACTGCACGAGACGCAAACGCCCCACAACATCTTACGAAGTGACGCTGGTTCCAAAGCTCTTTGGCCAATAGTATGAGCTGGACATAGAGGGCAGCTCTCCTCATTAACATAAAGATGCACACAGAAGTCGAAAGAGGAGAAGCAGAAAAAGGAAGGAGGCAATGACAAAAGAAGTAGAGCTTGTAAAAGGAAAAGACAAAACAAAATGTCTACCCTTCTTGACAAAAATGTACGTTTAGGGGAAATGAAAAAGAAAATATATACATTTCTTGACGGAAACACACGTGTAAGGAAAACTAAAATTAATATACATTTTTTGATGGCAGCACATGTATAAAGGAAAAAACAAAACAAACATTTCTTGACGACAACAAATGTGTAAGGAAAAGGAAAAGCTAATACATATTTATGCTTTTATTTCTTATTTTGTCAGTTTTGGTCCTCCATAGGAGAAGAGTCATCAGAATTAAGCAATAATTATTCTTCCACTTCCCAACTATCTCACAAAATCCCCAAAATTCATTGAAGTTTATGGTTGCAATGAGAAAGTTCATATGATGGGAACATTTTTCTGCTTACAACTTGACTTGTTTTTCCCGCTGTGGAATTAGCTTTTACTTTGTTTTTACTCTCTCTATATATTTTTTTTAATTTTTGCACAAAATAATTTTCCTTGCAGGGATCAAAAAAGTAATCTTGAGTCTTTAATAACTCGGGATTAAATGTAAAAGGGAATATTTTATTGTGCACTAAATATTTTTTGTAATATTAAAAAGCTTACTCTTTCATTCCAAGTTTAAAACCAGGGTGTCACATTCACTTTAATTAGAGGTTAAACCCAATAAGCCAACAGAGGCGGATATTTTGCCTAGACATAGGCATGTTGTTTCATTAGTAAAACGGATTAAATGGTGGTTTTAATTTACTGTCTTCACGTCGGTGAGGATTGTTTGGACCAGAATTTAAGAACAAAAAATAGGTTAACTTAGAAAAACATGCTATTTTTTCCCCCAATTAATAATTCCCAAAACAGAAAAAAATTAAAGAAACCAAAACCAGAGCAGAGGTGAAAAATGGTACTATTTACATGTTAAAGGCAGGCTCCTTCCTTCTGTTCCCTCCTCTCCGTCGTTATCAAACCTTTCACCTTTGACTGATTCCCAATCTCCATTTTTCAGATTCAGCTAATGAGATGCAAGACCCGCCCACCTGAGATTGTTATGCAAAATAACCTGCTAACTGCGGCACTCTCATGTGCAAGCATGCAGGTCCCTCCTCCACCTGTCCTATCAGACACCTGTTGCAGAGCTCTCAGCCAATCAGATGAGAGAAGCAGACTCTGTTCTGGCATGACATAAAACTGGGCCTCCTTCAGAGGAAATCACTGCAGTTGACTAATCTGTCTGATCTTCTCTGCTAGACTGACACGGAGAGAAGAGTTCATACAAACAGTGAATACCTAAAGGAGCCTGTTCAGATTAACTGGTACGGGAGAGATGACCAAAGAGACTGAGTAAGTTTTCTTTTTTAAATATTTTCCCTTAAAATGTTCATTTATAAAACTGTACTTGTAAGTAGAAGTATAGAAGTCCTGTAAATGGTTTGTGTATAATTTCATTTTATTTTAATTTTGATTGTTTTTGCAATGGGACCCCCATGTGAAAATCCCTGCTGCTTTTTATCTGGGATTTCTACAGGGAAAATTGATACGGACAAGTTGTATTAAAAGCGCAGAGGCTGACACACACTTTCTGACACACAGACCCACTGCAGAGGCTGCAGTGGGTCTGTTTCAGCTTGTGTTGTCTCTAACCTACGGGCCACGGCGCACAAAGGGATTGTGGGAAATGAAAATCTCCTCTGGAGGTGTTGGAGCGCAATGACAGCATGCGATGCATTGAGTTACACGGCGGTGAAACGTTAGACAGGAGCCCACCTTATCTGAAATAAAGTCCTGGTTTCAGGGTGAAATGTAGAATAAATCTCAGCAGGAATTTATACTATCTGTTGCAGGTGCATCTCTGAGCATTTGGAGGAGTTTTTAACCCAAGTTGGGGAGAAATTTAAGTTAAAAAGTCCGGTTTCCAAATTTAGCTGGGAGTCACAACGTACATGGGATTTCTTCTCCCTGTGCTCTGACTAAGATGTGGCTGTGAATTGCTCTGGTCTCGTGTGTCTGTCAGCACATTTTATTAACTGTTTATCCAGGCTAAACTGCTGCTGTTTGTTCATTAGTGGCTCCAGACTCACACTAAAGAAGGGGAGGGTAGGGGGCTTATCCTGGCAGGGTGCCTGTTTACAATCCAATGTCACTGTGGGTCTTTCTAAACAAGTCATATCCTCACAATCCCAGCCTTTAGTTATTTTACAACCGAGACGGAAAAGCAGAGCTAGCTTCTTGGTTGTAGATGCTGGCTTCTTTTTAGCAGAAAATATATTGGACTGCATTTGTGCAAATAAGGAGGTTTATGTAGGATTTAAGCATGTGGTTTCTCCCCTGTTCACGCTTGAAACCACAAAGCGCTACACCTGCGTATGTGCGTGCTTGTTTATGTGTTGTTGAACCCTTTTGACGCTGCAGATCCGGAGGGTTCTTACTCAGCACTGTGGTTTTGCAATCGAAACCCTCCATGCCACAGGGCAAGTATGTACAGTGCTCTAAGGCTCAGGAACCTCTGCAGCTCGTCTCCAGCTCACTACGGCTCTGTCAAAGCCTCTCACTCCAAGAAGATACATGACTTTTTATGTCGTTTTGTTCAAAGAAATCAATCTAAACTCTTTGATTCCCGCTGCAGGACTCTGGGACTGGTCTTTCAGAGCGAGAACTTCAGCTATAACCATTGTACAAACTACGTAATGGACTCCTGGCCCTACCTGGACGCCCCCAACCCGGAGCAGAAGTTTAGACTCAACCCTGGAGAAACCATGACAGCCTTAACAATGCTTCAGGAACAGTGCAGGGTAAAAAAAAAATTCAACTTTCACTCCTTAATAAATTAATTTCTTGTTTTTTTTGATGTTTTGATTTAATGCTTTTGAATTTTGTTCTTTTCCACAACTAGAAAGAGCAGAAAGCTGCTGCCTTCAACCGCAACAACATCTGCAAGCCAACAGAGAGGTAAGCTGAATTTTACAGAATTCCAAATTTCCCTCCAGAATTCCCTAAAGTCCACAATTAAATCATAAAAAAAGACATTGAGTGTGAGAAACTTGAGAAACAGATGTTTTTCGTGTCACGTTCAGAAATTTAATCCGTGTATTTATTCTCTTCTCACTTGATGAAACTCATGATGGTCATAATTCATAAAGGAAAAATGGCAGGGCTTTAGGAGGTCATAAACTCATGAGTGGGTAATCCCGTAGCCAAACAGAGCGGGAGGGATTATTGTCTCCAGCCCTTCCATTCACAGACGCTTTCTCCATCATCGTCTCCCTTTCTGACAGTTTCACTACACGTTGCTGCTGCTCCTTGTTCCTCCTGAGGTGGCTGAGAAAAGGCCACTGCCGGGGCGCAGTGTTGTCCCCTCAAATGTTTTCAATGGAGAAATGCAAACACAGAGCCGGGGAAAGAAGGCCCGGATTAAGAAACAAATAGTTCCCACCCACACGCAAAGCCTGCTGTTCTGCAGGCAGCTTTTGGCGATTTAGCTGCTGCACGCGCCGCCATCTTCAGTCGCATTCAGTGGCGCTTTTGGATGTAGGAGATGTGGCTCTCCACCCGGGGCTTTATGCTAACAGGGGGTGGCAAAGGTTTTGTCAGTTCAAGGTTTCTATAAATTATTTGTCTTTCCAGCTAAGTGGAAGTGCAACCCTTCCAAGCAAATGTAAAAAAATATGGATCACTGCTGGCTAACAGTGCAGAAGTTTATATTTTGCACTAAATCTGAAATTATTAGGCAGAAATAGAGCACGGTAATTACCATTTGCCCAGAACAATGAGTAATTTGTCTAGCTAAAAACAGCCAGGTTATACAAAACAAAGTTAAAATGACTAATCTAGACAAATATTAAACATTAAATACAAAACGAAAGACACTACGACAAAATTATTGTAAAATGTATAAGAAATTATTCATATAATCCTTCATCAAGATGGCAAACCACAAGCTGTCACATGGTAAATTACAGGGATATGTTTAATTATCTTTAGTTAAGTTGAGAATAGATTATTCTCTAACGAATACAATTTATGAAACTTTAAATTTATTGATAAAAAAAATTATTTCTGAGTTTTTTTGTTTTTTTTTACACTAAATTGTGAAAAACTTCCACAGCTGGATCAAGTTATTGTGCAATTTGTAAAACTTTTACTGTGTGAAAACAAAAAACTATTAGTTAAAATCCCTTCTCATTTTTTTGACCTCTGTATTTTGTATTATGCTTATTTATATATTTATATGTTTAGCTCACATAACCATAGTTGCTGGATTCTCTGTTGAACCTTTGCTTCTTTCTGACCCGCCAGGACTCTGACCAACGTCAACGACCCGGTCTTAAAGATCCTTTCCGAGATCGTTCCCACCTCCCACCCTCAGGAGGTTCTGGGACTGAAGCAGATCTCCTCCCAGCCCATTATTTCCGCTCCCGGCTCCTCGGACACGTACGCCACTCTGAGCAGCGTCGTCGCAGACACGTACGACAAGCAGGAGCTCAGCAACATCTTCGACCTGATGCAGAAGTGGCCAGACAACACTGCGTTCGCTGACCCCAGCGCTGAGGTAAGCCCGCCGCCTTTGTCTGAAAGTTGAATCTTTGTTGTATATTTAAGTGTTTTTACTAACATATCTGCGCTGTGTGGGGTTCAGACTCTTCCCTATAGCGATCCGTTTCCTGAAAGCCACTCCAGCCCCGTCTACTCGGGCTCGTACGCCAGCTCCTCTCCGGAGAGGCCCAGGAACGACTTCCAGTTTGCCCTCGGATCTCCTGCTGCATTGCCTCACAAGTCCAGCGAGTTGCCGATGGTTTACCTGAACAAAGGCCAGTTCTACCCCATCACTCTGCAGGGAGTCGACAGCAGCGCCTGCCTCACCGCCACCAAAGTCAAGGTGAGTGAGTCATTGTATTAAAAAAAATCTCCTCAAAGTTTTGATCAGCTTTACGTAAAGACATTAGGAACTACTGCGGTATTTTTTCCCTAAGGGTTTGAGGAGCAGGTATTATTCTTGTTTTATTTCTGTCGCCAAACGAGCCCTTCCCAAATGTTTGTCCTTCCCTGGAAGCCAGCTCCATCGGTGACTAATGCCCTGCTAACAGCTTGCGGACAGGGCTTGTGCCATACAATTTGTTTCTATGGCAGTTAAATGGGGCTAAAGTGGAGGACAGCTCAGCTCGGCTGTGTTAATAAAAAGACAGAACAAGGAGGGGAGAAGGTGTGGTGTTCTCACTGCTCTTTTGTTTGTCAGGAAAGTCAGAGGAGAAAAGAAGGATTTCCCGTCATGAATGAAACGCATTGTTGTACAGTAAAAACAGAAGATGCTCATTAGAAAAATGTGGCCTACTCACTGACGTTGACCTTTCTGTTTTCTCCTCTCCAGACGGTGGTGATGGCCGTGTTTGAGAACGACAAGAGCCCAGAAATGCAGCTCCGCTTCTGGAATCACTGGCATGCGCGTCAGCCAACTGTCAAGCAGAGGGTTATTGACATCGGTATGTTTTGTTTTTTTTGGGGTTTTTTTTACACACGCCGAAACACGAATGCGTAATCAGTTCGTGCATGTTTCTGCTTTCTGAACTTTCTCCTCAAAAACAAGCAACAACAACCAAAATAAAAAAAGTTAAATTATAAATCATTTTCACATTTTTTGGGGTCAATAATATACTTTCTTTCCCTGTTGAAAAAATAAGTGGCAAAGAGAAATTGTGCAAATTCTGTGACTATTATGTACCTTGACCTATAGGGGGAGCTCTTTACACTATCTTTTCTTCTGTGCTAGCAGTTTCCTTTTTACATATCCTCACCGAAAATAAAAGTCATTTTTAAAAAATGTTTTATTTTATGCCTAATTCATCGTTTGGCAAAAAATGACTCAGGCCTTTATTTTAGGAAGGTTTGTGAAATAAAACCACTAGCAAATAAAAACGGTGTAAATTGTGCCGCCTATAGGTGTCATTTTTTTGGCCAAAGTGTTTTTTCGTCTTTTGGAAATATGATGAAAGGAGTGATTTATGAGTCCGTGCATGTTTTTGGTTTCCGAAATTTCTCCTCAAAAAGAAGCAACAACTACCAACAACAATCAAAAATGAACTTTTTCCTATTGACAACTTATGTAGAACAAAGAAAGTGTGCAAATTCTGTGAGTATTGTGTACTGTAACATTTATGGGGAGCTTTAGACACGTTATTTTATATATTGTCCATTCATAACAATATATTTTTGCTTAAATCATCTTTTGGCAAAAGTCATAAAACATGCAATTACCAAAACATGCATGGACCGTTTTAAAATACGAGTTAGAGGCCTTATTTGTCTCTAATTTTGAGAAATTTTTACCTTGTAAGGATTTAAAGCATTTCTATCTCTTAACTTCACACAGCCGACTACAAAGAAGTGTTCAGTGGCATCAGCAACGTGGAGGAGGTGGCCTTCAACGCTTTCTCCTTCGTGTGGAACCCCAACGAGGAGGCAAAGGTAAAGACAGCACCTTGTCCTAATGCATGCATGGCTTCTCTGCTGTCGTGAGATGCGTTAGCCGAGAAAGTTAAGCGAGATGCGTTAGCTGACGTGTTGAACTGCAGAGCAACGGAAACGCTGGCAGTAAAACAAAACAGAAAAAAGAAAAAGGAGCGGTTGAAGAGGCACAGCAGGAATGTAAAATATGTCTTTTCCCTGTCAATCTCCGGCAGACCAACCCTTTCTGCTGGGCCCTGAGGTGTTAGGTGGGGCCAATAAACCTGCTCCAATTGGGCATTAGTGTGGGAGACGAAAAGATAACTACTTAGAAATGAAAAAAAAAAAATTCCTACAGGTGTTCCTGTTTTTATTCAAACTAAAGTCCCCTCAGAAAAAAGTCGGGAAAGTTCTCACTTTCTTGTTCAATTGAACTCTCTAAATAATGGACATGAATAATAAAAAAGGGATTTAAAATCTTTTTGTCTTCTTTTCCCTTAGATTTACATTGGTATAAACTCCCTGAGCACCGACTTCTCCTCTCAGAAAGGTGTGAAGGGTCTGCCTCTGAACCTGCAGATCGACACCTATGACTTCAGTTCAGGAAACAATCAGCTCATCCACAGAGCTGCCTGCCAGGTCAAGATTTTCTGTGATAAGGTAATCCACTCAGATTCAGTCACTGTTTTTCAATAAGCAATGTAAAACAGGTATTTGTGGGATCCGTGCCATTATTGTAACCTTCTGTTTGCGTGTCTGCAGGGTGCAGAGAGGAAAATGCGTGATGAAGAGAAGAAGAGATCCAAGAGGAGGGGAAAGAACACTAATGATGCACATAGTCAGTATTTTTATTACTAGTCCTGTTGCAATAAATTGATTCATCACATAATAAAATAAAACAAGTGCAATAATTTCCAGTTGCATAATTTATTGTTTCTAAAAACTGGATGATAAAAGTCTTATAGTTACTTTTATTTGTTGTTTTGTTTATTTATTTTGGATATTTAAAATGTCTTCCAGTTCCAGTGTAAAATATTCACTAGAATTTAAAGTTAACAATTATGTTACTTAAAAATGGTCTCAAAATTACAATATTATCGAAGTAACTTGAGGGACAATTTGAAAAATTTGATATTGTGACAGGCCAAATTATTACACTGTCCAATGAATAATAAGCTCATGTTGTTGAATCTCTTGGTTTGTTTGCAGTCAAGTCTGTTGTGAGCAGCTCCGTCGGCTCTGAGAGCACCTTCTTCAAAACTCTCGACGACCTCGTCACTCATCCAGTTCTCTTCATCCCAGAGGCACACCTCACCAGCTTACAGCGCATGGTAAGCCCCTCGTTAATAACCTCTCTTGTCTGCGTGCACAGCCCTGCAGGTGATGGGATAGGCACGAGCGAAGCAGGGAAAAAACTGTGGGAAAGTATGCAAAGACGGGGGTGGGCTTGGGAAACTGGAGGAAGTGGGACGGAGATGTTAATAATACCAGTGAAAGTGAAGCTAAACACAGGCTTTGCATCAGATAAGCTAATTGGAGTCGAAACCAGGCACAAGTTCAAGCATCTGCAGCCTGAACATGTGGCGTCTGAGCCATGGGGGCTTGCACGAAAGCACGCAGACAACCAGGGTAACATCCCCAGGTCGATCCGCCGCACGCCGCCCTCATCTTTTTTTTTTTTACATGTCCTTCACTCATCAGTGCTACAACAACAGTGTGGTTAGAGAGCTGTTCAGACAGGCCAGCTTTCCCACAATCTCTAAGCTTTACATGGACACGTTGTAGAGTTTACATAGGAGCCAGTAAATGTCAGGTTATTAACATGTCAAATGCATTTAAAATGCAAAACATTTTAGATTCAGAATAATTAAAGTTAGAGTGACTCATGAAAAGAAGTGGATATCTGATTGAATGGTGTGATTAGGGGTATGATGGTGCTATCTGCCTCTCCTCATCAGTGTCCACGTCAGAGTGGCTCTGCTAGAGGTTATGGGAAATAAACACTTCAAGCAATGATAAAATGTTTTTTTTTTTTTTCATGAAGGACATTAGGCAATGTCTTTATCAGTGGAGCTGCATCTAATCAGATCTTTCTTCTCCTCTCCATTGTCTCACCAGGCCACTCCTATGGATGACATTGAAAGGTAAGTGCATGTAAAAACACTCCAAAAAAAAGAAAAAAACACATTATCCTGTGAATGTCTGTCACCTTTCCATCAGCCGGTTGCTTTTGTCTGACGTGGCTGTTGGTTTTGTGTTGGCAGGAGTTGTCTGAAGAGGCTGTATCCAGACAGAGAGCAGAACGGCTCTCCACCCAACAAACAGACACGCAGAGAAGACCCACAAAGAGGTGGAACATTAAAAACAATCCTAATGCAGGCTTGGGCTGGCTCAGGTTCTCACGCTGGGATGACCTTAAGGACAAACACCTGTATCACGGTGTTATTGCTGCCAAATTAAAGTCATTAGGAACAGTTTATTTTGATCATGACACATAGAATTTCCCACATTAGATAGTTTATTGGGCGGGGATGTGCTGTGGTGGCACAGGGGTTAAGCATAACCCACATATGGAGGCCCAAGCCTCAACACAGCCATCACAGGTTCGATTCCCAGCCTGGCAACCCTTGCCACATGCCTTTCCCCTTTCTCATTACCCACTTTCCTGTCAAATAAAGGCCACAAGAGCCAATAAAGCACTTTTTTAAAACAGCCAAACATAACAATGCTAATTCATCCTGCTGAAATAGCTTAAAATGTATTTAAATGGTGGCAGTATATAATTGCACCAATGGCATAAAAGTTTGGATACAACATTTTATTCTATCCAATTATTTCATTGGTTAGCTCATAACTTGCTAGTGGCAGTTCTTAAAAGTGAAATCTTCATAACAGTTATTTGTGGCACGCTGTCACACCGCTTTCTGTTTTTTTTAACAGCATGGCTTTCTGTTTTTCACAATCAGAGGTTTTTCTAAACAACAATTAGTTCTTTTAAAAGCTGAGGAAAGGTGTTGTACCCTCCTTTAAGCCAGCAACAGGCGCAGGAGGGGCAGATCTATAAATCAGGAGAAAGCCAGTTTTACTTCAGCACTGATTTGCCTTTTGTTGAAAGGACATTAAACGGTGTTTTTTCTGAACCAGCCCATGCCTACGCACAATAAAAAGTACTTTTTGTTTTTCTTGGTGCTGATTGTGTCTCTTGCTCTGTTAGTCCTGCTGTACGTGAGAACCGGCGCTGAGGAAGTGTTCGACGCGCTCATGCTCAGCTCGCCGACGCTGTCAGGCCTGCGAGACGCTGTAAGTATCACATGAAGACGTTCGTTGATGTCTTCCTCTTTTCACAAGTGTATTATCTTTCTCTGAGCAAGAGCTTTCATCTCTACACCTTTCTCTCCTCAGATTTCCGAAAAGTACGGCTTGCAAAAAGACACCATTGGGAGAATCTGCAAAAAATGCAAACGAGGGTGAGTTCCTGAATTTTGGGTGATGTAAAAGGAACTGACATGGATGCATATGCTCAGGGCTTTGTTTCTGGCTTTATCCTCTTCATGTCGACAGACCGGGTCGGTAGGTTTGGCTTAGCCTGTGGAATGTTTTAATTGTCGCTCCTTTACAAAAAAAGGCATCAGATGAAAAGATTTCACAGGTAGTGCTGATGAGTCATCAGCAGTTGTTTGAGTTATTGATGTTTTCACAACTGTATCTCCTTGGAACATCAGGAAGTACTATTTGAGGCGATCCTTTCTCGATGAAGGCCTCAGGGCTTCCAGTCACAAACTAAATGCTGCCTATCATGTTATCGACTGCCGCACATCTGACAAGTTTTTACTGAATCCGAACCCTTTGAATAAATATAAAAACCTGCTTGCAACGTCTTGCACACTGAGCTGAGTCAGAAAAACAGGAACTCGTCAGTTTTTAAACCTACGTTAATCTGGGTTGTTTTCCTGGGAGATATGAAGTCCTTAACTTGTGACCTGCTTAGATGAGCTGGAACACCTCTGGGTTTTTTTCCTGCCTCTTGCTGGCAGCTATCAGTGGGGGAAGCAGCCAAGCTAACAGGTTGGGTTACATTCTCCCAGCCGCTCACTCCCTTTTTTGTTACTCCCACCTTCAATCAGTGCAGTCCCTGCAGGCGGTGTGCGTGAGGCCATGTTTCTTACCCAGAACTCAAACAGAAGTTGATTTCAATGAAAAAATATTCATAGAAACAGGCACGGTGTGTCGTTTGGGAAAAACTACAAAGATTGGCTCGTTTTAGATGTTACTTTTTAAAAAATATTTCTGAAGTAACGCCTTTTTTTGTCATTATCTTGTAGAATATTGGTCAACATGGACAACAACATCATCGAACACTACAGCAACCAGTCGGCTTTCCTCATCGAGATGATTGAGGTGGCAGCCGGTCAGTTCCAAGTTACGCTCGTTGAAGTATAAACTCCCCTGAAGGACGGAGAAACACAGCCGGTGTTTGAAGCCACCTTTGAAGCACTGCAATGATAGAGCTGTGGACTAAAAAAAACCCAAAGAGCTGGAACCGGACTGAACGGAGCCCTCCAGATTTTCAGACTTTAAGATGAAAATGTTAAAACCATTTCTTGAATTTGTAAATCCCGGTCTGCCCAGTTCTTATGGTTTGTTTATTTGACTAAAATATTTTTAATGTAAAACATTTATGAATTGCGGTGTACATAGATGTAAATAGATTAATATTTCAGTGTTTTTATGAGCTTGACACGATTTGCTTTGAATTTCAATTTTCATTTTCAGAGCTCTAAACATCATTTGTGCTCAGTGACCTTTTTTAAGCATTTTTAAACGATGTAAATTTTGCTGCTTTCAGGCTGTCCATCATTTCTTCTGCATACCCACTGGTGCGTTTTTCTTACCCACAATCTGACTTTTCTTTTCTTTTTTTTTTTACTGCCAAGTCTCTTTCTATTTGTTTTCCCATCTAAAAATTAGCAGGAAAAAGTCAGGTTGGAGTCGGAACCTATAGTCAGACATTTCCAACGAGGTTGGATAGATTTTTCTAGCCCAAATCTTCAGACATTTCTCTATTTTACGGTATAACCTCGTTGAAAGACTTGATCCCCAAATCCCCCCAAAAAATTTTCAGGTTGAAGTCATGCGTGTGTGTGTGTGTGAGGGAAAGAAAAAAATATATTTTTACATAGTGCATCATTTCAAAGCAACCATGTATCCCTGAATTATTTCATAATAGCAACATGGCGACTCGTTCAAATTTGATACTTTTTTCCTCTTTTTTTTCAAAGAAAATAAAAAAAGAAAAAAAAAAAAGATTTGTTTTGTCTCTGTTTCAGTTTGACAACAAAAAGGACTTTGGAGGTCAAGTGCATATTGAAAAAGATGAAACTACATGAAAGCATGAACCCCATCTGCAGGAGAAGGGGGGATTATTTCTGTAAATTTGCATAATGATTGTTTTTGAGCAAGTATCAATTCCCTCCTATTCTGCAAACGCAATACCCACACTATTGGGATTTGATGTGATAGAGAAACACAAAGTGGTGAATATTTAAATACTTTTTAATATTCTTTGCAAATCTGAAGAGAAGCATTTATTTTCATTTCACCACATAATTTCACAATAATTACAACTTCTAGTTTTTTGTGATCCAGCTTTGCACATCTACAGATGACGTTTCTGCCCTCCTCTGCAAAATAGCTGAGTTTTGTCAAAGACAATGTTTTATGAACATCAGTTTTCAAATTCTCATTTTGGTTAAGGTCCAGACTTTAACTGGTCCGTTGTAAGCTATTCCATTGTGACTGCGTCTCATACGTCCAGGGCTGTTGACCTTCTGGAAGGTTAAAAGTCTTCTGCAGCTTCTCACAGGTTTTCTTTCGTCTCTTACCCAAAGCATGATGCTACCACCACCATGCTTCATCATTGTGGAGATACATTCAGAAAGCTCAGTGTTGGTATTCCTCCAAATAATTTGCTGCATTTTGGCTAAATTTAATGCAGCTTGTAACATACCTCAATTGTGATTATTTGTGTTTCTTTTAGCAGTGTCTTTCTTCTTGCTTCTCTTCCAAAGAGTTTCCATCTCACACTGGCCCTCTTGACAGATTTTGCAGCTCCTCCCCTCCTGGCTGCCTTTGTGATTTAATATCTGTTGCTTTAGGTGAATGACCATTTCATGGGAGGTTTAGAGTTGCACTATAATCTTTCTATTTTGACGGGTCAAACCACGGTTTTTAAGAAGTTCAAAGCTTGAAGTACTTTTTAAGTACAGGTAGACTTAATGAGGTGACTACTGATGGCGGTTAATTTGGGGGATTATTGTATATGCATACCACACTTTCCAGATCTTTAAGCAGAGGTTCAAGAGGGATGAATACTTTTGCGAGCCTTTGCAGACTCAAATCAGAGCTCTATAACCTCAGAGAAACTAAAATGTAATTGCAATAGTCTCTCTGCCCTGCGTATAACAGAGACATCACTTCAGCTGGCGAGACAGGGGCACAGAGAGAAAGAGAGAGAGCGTGAGATGTGAAAGAGCAGTTAGACAGGGAAGGAAGGAGCAGGGAAAAGGGGAACACACACAAGGACAGAACAGAAAACGTCTGAAATAAAACAAACAGAGGCAGGAGCGAAACTGGAGGCTTGGGTAGAAGAGAAAGAAGAAACAATGGGGATAACTGGAAGGTGGCTGCAGCATCTGTTGCCAAAGAGAGAAGCATGTTAGCGATTCAGACCAGAGCAGCGGTGCAGCCTGCAGTCTGCAGTGAGATGCACAAAACCTCTCCTGAATGGTAAGTGCCTGACTCCCCTGGCAGCATTTGGGTGATCGTGTCTGTAAACTGCTCTAAGCTTGTCCGTTTTCAGACAAAGCAGTGAGAGGATCAATAATGGTATGGTGCATATGATTCTCAGCTCTTCACCAGTTTCTATGGAGATTTCTCCTTTTGTCGTTTCTACATTAAAGCAAACGAGAACCTTGGAATCCAGTAAAGTTGCAGCATTTTCAGGGCAGAAGCTTGATTTCTCAGAAGGATCTAATATTAGTCGAGTTGTCGAGAATGAAAAAGCTCAAACTTCGAGAAACAAAATTAGGTTTTGCTCTGTCAGACATATTAGGTGAGCTCTAATTACAACAACAACAAAAGAAAAACTCGTGGAAACTCCTGTTGCAAATTACAGCATGTCTGTCATTTTCCGTCTTTGCCACCATGTCAGCTCACTGAAGACAAACCTGCAAAACAGGACAGAGTGAGCATGACACAGGGCTGCAGGTATGCGTTCATGCAGCTATGCAGGCAACTGCTGGGAGTGCAACAAAACAAAAACACGAAAAAGAAAAAAGTATTCAATTAAAAATGATGGAAAACATAAAGGCATGCAGACGCTTAAATAATGAGAATTATTTTAAAGAAGCCATTCAGTTTCATAATAATGATAAATATATTTCTGTAAGAATTTGTTGATTATTGTATATATCTAAGTACATTAAAGAAAAACATAAACAAAGAAAGATAAAAGCAAAAACACAGACTCTCTACAATCTACTATTATCAGCTAAAAATTACAATTAAAGCTAATAAGGAGATCTATCATTTTGTAGCAGGAACAACAGGAATAGAACATGTTCTGTTCTCTGGATTATTTGGTGTTTCTGCAGACCTCAGTCGTGGTTTTAGGCTGCCTGGAATTTAATGAAGTGATGAACTGAAAGTGAGTTTCCAAGAATTGATGAAAGGATGAAAGGTTCATGGGAGAAAATGAAGAAATCTAACAGAAACCTTTCAAATATTTAAAGCAAAGCTTTATATGTAAACAAAGTAAATGTTGTCATTATAAAACACAACAGCTGTGTCTCTTTGAGATGTGGATTTCTGTATATTTATGGAACATTATGTGTGTGATATGTGACGTCTGCATTGATGTTTGGACAATGCAACTGGGTTACAGAACCAAAACTGTATTTTAATAGATTGTGCTTGTAATTTGTAAATGTCTTACAGAAATAACATTTCCTAGAACTAACTGTAGAACAGAGTATGCAGCCTGCAGAAAGTAAAAGATTAAAGTTCCATCTAAAATATTTTCATGTCAATCAGCTGTGCATAAATTGTGTTGATTCATATTTTAGACACAATCTATCTGGTATATTCTAAGGGAAATGGCCTTCTCTACAACAAATATCAGCTCCAAAAGCTTTATTGTTTCTCTGTTGTTTTCAGATTATGCAGCGGCCTTTAAGTACTTTTGCTCATACGAGATCACTTTAAAAGACTATAATTATACTTTTTGCAGCATCAACTTCAGTTAACATTGAGAAATGGAAAGTCTGAATGACCAACCGTCATCTAGAGGAGCAAAATGTCTCATTTTACAAGCTCATTCTCTTTGCTTTGCAGCTTTGGCAAAAGATCAGAGCAGATAAAGATACGTCCTTTCACTTTGAGCTGGAAAATGTCTCCCTGGCAAAAACGAAACATTACAAACATTAAACATGTTTTTATTTGCCTGTCTGGGTCTCAGCACAGCACACTTGCATGTGAATGTCACCGTTTCTGTCCCTGTATACTAACGCAAACAGTTTTGCCCGTCTTCTTCTGTTTCATTTTCAAGAGCAACGTTTTCCCAGTCTGCCATGTTTAATAAATAATAATCATGTTTAAAGATCGACTTCATCCAGGCTCAGTATTCTCCAGTTCAGCTGCGGTGGATATTTCCACCTCCTCAACATGCAGACATGTGTTGTCATGGAAAGTGTTAACGCTGAACTCTCGACAGAATCTCATGATAGATAAACACTACAGCCTGTGCCAGCTAAAAGTCACAAAGCTGCATATTTCAGAAAAAAATCATTAATGTGCAAAAGTCTAAATATGATGTGCTGATATAAAAACCAAAACACTCTTGAACACACTATGCAGTAGAAACAGCAGTCGCTCTTTAGTTTAAATAAGTTTTAAGTCAACCTTAGATCGAGATTATTTGTACATTACAATAGCTTGCAAAAGCAACTTAAAATTGTTCACATTTTGTTATCTTATTACAACCACAAACTTTATGCATTTACCTAAACTCAATGACGTAGAAACATTTTGTAATTTGACCAAGTCACCTCTTCCATCTTTTTACTGCGTTTCCCACACAGTTTGCATCAAACTTTAAACAGGACTCTCTTACAATGACAGCTTTCTTCTTGCCACTCCATAAAAACCAGGTTAGTGAATCGCTCATCTCATACTTCTGTCAACAGATCCAGCCAGCTGAGCTGTGGGTCTCTGCAGCTCCTCCAGAGCATCTCGGCTGCATCTCTGATTAATTCTCTCTCATAATCTAACCGTGTTTTAAACTTCTCCCCCACTTTGGACTCTATTATTTGACTTCTGAATACATTTTGTGTTGGCCAATAACATGCAATCCCTTTAAAAGATATTAAAGTTTGTGCTTGTTGTATAGCAAAATGTGGATTCTGTGAGCCTCTGTAACCAGATGTTGAGTCAGTTTGTTTTGTCTTGTGTTTCATGACTGCTATTGTTACACTGAAATGTTTTAGCTGCACAGCCTGTGTAACTACAGAGTGATGAATCTTAAACTTTAAAACATCGGTGAAGGGCTTCATATTAAACTTTAAGCAATATATGTTCTTGTCTATGAAGCCAACTTTACAGTAAATGTTTTGGAGGAACATCTGCAGCCTACTGTTTAACGTTACCTCGAGGTCTCAGCAGAAACCCACCAAGCCCTTCCAGTGTGAACGTGTTCCTTCCTGTTGTCTTGATATTCTGATATCTGCATTTGTTTGACATAAAACCATATTGACCATGTCTGCAGTATCGGGTTGCCTCGTCTGGAGGTTAACTCGAACTCAGACCTGACGTGATTACTAAACCAACAGATTTCCTCCAAGGTCACGCCTGGTTCTCAGGCGGCAGACTTTTAGAAAACAGCTCCCTCCTGTGCATGCGCTCAGAAACGCGGCCAGGACGTGAGCTCGGCCGCGCACATCCAGCAGGGTCGTCTTATTATTGGAGCTCCACATACACAGCTGTCACATTGAGACTGCCCAGGTTATTGTATCCTAGCAACTGATTCAGGGCATCGACTTTTTTTTTTTTTTTTAAAACAGGAACACTGAAGCAAAGTTGTCCCTTTGTTTTCTCTACCTGCTCCTCTTCAGATCTCTTTAGTGTCTCCACTTCTCATTTTCTATCATCTTTGTCTCACTCAGTCTTTCTCTCCCACTCTGACTCTTAGAATGAAGAGTCTGCAGGTAAATAAAGCAAAGAGTTTTCATGAAGAGGTTTGAGACAAGCCATTTCTTTTTGTAAACATTGTGCTCGTTGTGTTTGTGGTGCGTATGACATTGTTAATTTTTAAAAACAGTTTACGGAAGAACTTTGTTTATACTGTATTACTTTCTGATGTTAAATCATACAGTTCATTTTTATTTATATTTGCTAAATGCCAGAATAATGAAAGAGATACTTTGCTTTTATCACTTCAATCAAAATGAGAACATTGTTTACGACATCTTTAAACAAAGTTCAGATGGAAAGTCCAGATGATGATGTCATGAGTGTGTGAGCATGTGACAAAGGTCAAAGGTGAATGTATTTTAAATACTCCTGAGTATTTAAGTATTTGAGTATTTGATGTTACTTCCTAGTGAGTAAACATTAAGAGAAAATCAGAAGACTTCAGGATATCAGGAAGGAAATGTTTGATTTTCATAACGCTGATTCATGTTTGGGTGTGATTTCCAGTTACCTGAAGGTACCACCTTCATCTGTTCAAACCATAAATACAACAAAAACATTCAGCCAGGAGGAAGGAAACAGGTTCTGTCAGAGAGTGTCAGTATCCACAAGCGCGCAAAGATGAATCCATTAATTATGAAGTAAGCAATTATAATTATTAATTATTAAAACATATTGGATTTCACTGATAAGATAGTCAGTATAAAAACAGTACAACTGTTATATTGAAGTTCTCTAGAGACATGAATAGCTATGGGCCGGATTTGACCTTGTGTTTGACACGTGGGCTAAATAAACTCAACTTCTCTCACAACCTTTGCACTATTCGTTTTAAAATCATAACTTTATCTCCTTCCTACAAACCAAAATCTACTCTCCACTGTAATTTCGCCTGCAGATGAGGGATCTGCTACTAAGACTGATCTATTATTAGTTGTATTGATGCTAAAAGGTTCAATAAAAGTGTTTGCGATGCAGTAAAGTACTTTTAAGGTTATGTCTAAAGCACGAAAGTTAACTATTGTACTTGCTGTCTTACTGTAAGACGTATTCTGCTTTCTTTCATAATCCCAATAATTGGGAGTCTTTGGATCCATGACACTCCCTAAGATTTTTTCAGTTAAAGTATTACATTAAATAATTATGTAATGATTACAATACAACCCTGTTTTTTAAACAAATGATCCCTACAAGGCAACAATTCTCACTGAAATTCACCTACAGTAGGTCAAAGACATCATCAGATTTTGCCCCATTGTTTCCTTTGATCAGTTCTATCTGCTGTAAAATAATGGGGAGATTTTTAGGTATTAACAATGTTTAGTTCACTTTTTCAGACATTTTGCAGACATGAGAATCCATTCTGTTAATGAAAACGGATAAAATTGTCTTACTGTCAGATGCATGTCATGCAAATGTCAAACGATTGTCAGTCGTATCTTTGATTCTGCAAATTATGATAGCAATTAATGCATGTTGTTAAAATTAAGTTCTGCATTTACCTTGATGCAACTGCTGCTAATATTAGTTCAGACTGTTTGCTAAGGACTTAGCAGTTGCTTCCTTTCCCTTAATTTTCTTTTATTTTCTCTTCTGTTTTCTTTCTTTTGTTTCTTGGTACCTCGAGTTCTTTTCCTGCCTCCTGCGCCTGCAGTGGTGAGATTGTGTAACGTGTGCACTAAACCAATCTGCACTGATTTATGAGGGTGACAGGAGCTTCTGAGAACAACCGTCATGATAGTTAGTGCAAAATTCAATCTTTCAACCACCTGACTTACCAAAGACATAGAAAAGGTTGTGATTTTTTTTTCAGGGCTGTGAAAATGAACATTTAATGCTCTGCTAATTTACATTCTATGTGCACAAAACAAAACAACACAGCAAAGCAGAATTTTACATGCAGCTGTGAACCAATAAAAAGCACGAACAATGATAAATACCAAAAGGAAAGACATGAGTAATGATCCCCTGTTATCAGCCCTAATAAAACATTTAGAACTCATTAACTCAGTTCGTTTCTTAGCAATTAATTAACTGTGATTAATTCACAGCAACCCTTTGATTAATCCGATAAAAATCATTCCAATTGCTTGATGGCCCTGCTGTTTTGTTTTAATACTCTGTATGTAAACATCTGGTTTCAACTCTACAAATCATCATGATTTCATTGTTTTCCTTTTCCAGAGCTGTTTTTATGTTTCTGCTGGAGCTCCCGGTCGTCCCAATGAACTAACAACCAGATCATCTGTTTTATGCGTTTTGGGGGAAATTCACTTTACATTCCCAGCACTCGTTTAATCCTTTTTCATCGCTGAGCTACACATCTTGAGAGATCTGAAAGGAAACCAGTTTTAGCACAAATGATGCAAACTCCAGTCTCCATGGTGATGGGGATTGTCTTCGCTCCTCTGGGACTTGTCCTTGTCTTCACTGCCGCCATCACCCCTCAGTGGCGGGAGGGACAGGCTCGCCTGAACATCGGGGGGACTGGATCTCTCCTTCGGTCTGGAGCCAAGGGTCAAGGTGTGGGTGTCAGGTCCGGCTCGGTGGAGGCCCTGCTCCTGCTGCGCTCCGACGGCCTGTGGGAGAGCTGCTTACAGGTGGAGCAGTCCGAGCTGAAGCAGTGCTGGCCCATCGCCGGTCCGTACCAGAGAGACGCCCGGGTTCGGCTGGTGCAAGGCCTGGTGCTTACGTCCTTGTTCCTGTGCGGCATCGGGATCGTCCTGGCTTGCATCGGTGTCCGATGCTGGACGGATCTGCCTCTGAGGAGGGTGGCGGCTTCAGGCGGACTCCTGGTGGTGGCCGCCGGCCTGCTGAGCCTGACCGGGTTGGGGGTTTACACCCACAACCTCAGGAGGCTGGGGGTGGATCCCAGTCAAGGACTCAACAACCCCAAGTTCCCCCAGCTCAGCCTGAGTCCAGCCGGGTCGCTGTACTTCGGGTGGCTGGGTTCTTGTTTCCAGGTGCTGGGAGGCGGCGCGCTGCTGTTCAGCTTCAAGAGACCGAGGTGTCCGACCTGCCCGTCCCGCCAGGAGCAGGCCGTCTGTCCTGCGTGCCACTCCTGTCCAGAAATGACCAGCAAGACCGACGTGGACGTATATGAAGTCAGCTGTTAGAATGTGAGCACGAAAAACAGTTTTTTTCTTCGATACTTGTCAGAATCAAACCGAACCGAGTTTCTGCGATTAATCACAAAATTTCTGATTTTCATTTCTCACAAGTTTTCGCCTTTTGGGTCTCCGAAATTTCCAGGTTTGGTATAGAAAATCTCTGAGGCCAAAATCACAATTTCTGATTTATTTCTGGCAAATTTTTGATTTTAGGAGCTTAACATTTTTTTTAATTTTTTATTATTTTTATTTTTCGAAAAATTCTAAGATTCATTTCAAAATTTCAGACTTTTTTTTTGTTCAAATTTACAAATTTTTCTATCTACAATCGCTCTAAACTGTTTTACTATTCAGCAAGAGACAAAAAAATGTATGTTTCTTTACGGCTGTGAAAATCAATGTTAATTCAGACTCCTTCTAGGCATTAATATTTTTGGGCCTGATTAACACACAGGCTGTCAACAAAGTCCACAAATGTGCACAAACCTGCCAATGAAGGAAGTAAAATTTGGAGTAAATATTATCGCTGATCCATTGGAGTCTGGAAAATGTCTGTAAAATAATCTTGACAAAACAAAATTTACTGTAAATATAAATCAGTAAGAAATGTTGCAGTAAGAAAGATACTTAAATGTGGATTTGTGAAGCTTTCTGCCTTTCTGTACATTAGTTTGAGTCAGAAAAAGGCTGTAGCCATGTCAAAGAACTAGTGTTAGCAGTTTTTAGATGAGGCTGTTGGATGCTAAATGGTTTTAGACGCTGGACTTCCTGTGTGTTATTTATTATCAAAAATGGACAGAAAACAATCGAGATGATCTGATGTTGTGCTTGTGTTTCTTTAAATGTCAGTCTTCTATCACTGTCATCAGCGATGAGATTAAGTGGTGATCAAGATTGTTTAGTTGTGTTTTTGTTTGTATATTGTGAGTACAATAAAACATTTGAATGATACAAAAAGTAAATATTTTGTGAAGTTTGTTTGGGTAATGAAGACATTTATGGACAAAACAAATTGCTATATCTCGTAAATGTCAATATTAAATTAAAATAACATCAAAAAGTTAATTTAAATGTTGGAATTGAAACATCACTTATTAGAGATTTAGTGATTTCTTGAGCTGTTAGGCACAATCCTCAGTATTAACAAAAATAAATACCTATGTCATGAGTCTGTCTTCAAAATTTATTTTTCACTTTTTGACAGCATTTTAATTGAAATGAGATGATCCTGTATCATTATTTAACATTCAACTAAAGCTATTGACAAGCTGGAATTATATATGTGCAAGTCTTTGCTACCAGTGTTTCTTTGTCCACACAAATCTGAGATGCAGAAATCGTTCCAGACAACGCGGTGCAGATACAGCCATATTAGGTTTTATGAGACCAGATGTGATTACTGACGGCATATTGAAGTTAAAAGCTGAGTAACTGAGCATTTTTTCTGGAAACAAAGACAATCAGCCACAGAGAAACAGCAACACATGCAATGTCATGCTGGTAATCAAGTGTCAAAGTCATAATCTCACTCTGAAAAATCCAGAAAAAATAAAAACTTTGTTGTAAACTTTGCTTATAAATTTTTCTTTATTTTCAGGTTAAAAAATATAATTGCTTAAACTGGAGACAAAGTTATTCACACCCCTGATGTCAATACTTTCTGCTTTTACTAGTACGACAACATGTTAGGATGATCCAGAGTCCTAGATCCTCTTGTTGTTTTCACCAGAGGTTTTCTGATTTAGTTTTTTTTTTTTTTTTGTCTGTTGAGGCATTTCTGTATTGATTAGGTTATATGTTTTGTATCAGATCTGGTAGAGGTCACAAGATGATAAAAATGTCCTAATATTCAGGAGTTTACTGAACTCCATATTTTAATTTTTGCAATTGAAGAAATGAAAAAGTATTTTTCTAGACATACCAAAAAAACATCTAAATGCTGATAAACTTAAAAAAGTTTTTATACTTCCCAGGTTGGGTTTTTGGGTTCAACAAAAACATTTTATGTTTGTTGTTACAGGAATAAGTTACACATTTATTGCTTTGTTGGAGGGAGGCAATAAGTGTTACACAAAACTGCTCATTTTAAAATGACACTTTCATCCAAACTGTTCTCAATTCAAAGGCTGGATTTTTCAGAAATTTTCAATGTGAGACTATGATGATAAGGGGTGCACCGATCAGTTGGCCAGTTGATAATTGACCCTGATTTCTTTAATTTAGAGTGATCAGATGACAGAGACAGACCCGCCGGATTTAATGTGTGCACTTAAACAAAAATCAGTCATCCCACTTATGCCAACTTAGCATTTTTGTCTCTATATCTAGCAACTTCTCCAACATGAAAATTGGTATCAGCCAAAATTGGAATTGGCAAGTCAGGCTTTTAAAAGATCAGTGCACCCTTACTAACAATAACTGTGGAGGGCACAACAAAAACGCTGATAAAAATAAAAGACAATTGGTAAATCTAAACAACAGCTATAAGAATGGAAACAGGTGTGGCAAACACAATTCTAAACATTACTTTCACAGAAACAATTATTTGAACCTAAGAAGCAAATAAATTCAGTCATTATTTAAACAGTTTTAAATTTGAAGCCAATGTAGAACATAAATCTGATTGACGTTACAATAACGAAGGTTTTGTTGTGTTCTGGTCAAGGAAAGCTAAGCAGAAAATTAAAAACATTTTATTTTTGTTAGAGAACAGATGTAGGAAGCAAAGTAATAAACATTGAAATTCACCCAATGGAGGCTGACATAAACATTTACTAGTGATTGTCAGTCATACTGCTCTGAGTCACGTTGATAATATGCAGCTTGTATTTTTTTTCAGTAATTTAAATAATATTTTAAAACTATGATATAAATTCATCAAACAATGACTGATAAATGTTTATTTTTGCACAGCTAAAGAAAACTCAATTTCTTAATATTTCACGAGTCCAATTAAAAAAAATGACTTCCTATACACGAATGCTGTAATTATCATACTAGTGAGACCATCCATAAGGAGCATAAGCCACAAAAGATCACCGCTAAAGAAGCCGGACTGTCACAAACTGCTGGACCAGTTCAATGAAAAGTTTGGTGGAAGGAAAAAATGTGGTAAAACAGAAGATTGTGAAACAGCTCTTTCAAGAGTTTGGAGCAGATCCAGAACATGGACAGCAACTCCTTAGCAAGAGTCAATGTGAGAAGCAACAGACTGTTTAGTGGTGCAAAGACCCCTTCTCAGATAAAAGTACATTTTTAATTTCATTTGGAAATTTAGCTCATGCTGGAAATTCAGGAGGAAGTCAGTTTTCATTGGTCTATTGTAATATTCAAATTTATAAGAAACTGAATTTTTGGTTTTTATTATCTGGGTTCCAAAATTAACACAAATAGACACTTAAAATGCATCCATCCGGGTACAAGTTTCACTTTTCAGATCTTTTTCATTATATTTCAATTTACTGACATATACTTGCATATATTGGATCTTAATTCTCTTTATTCTTGCAAACCAGCATGGAGAGACCTTCACTGCTTCATTCACCGCTCATCCAGACAGTCAGTCTGACAAAGAGTTAATCAGCAAGTGCACAGAAGAGGTGAAGTGAAGCACAGACAAAAGAGCTGAAAAACCTTCGACCAGCAGGAGCAGCAGCTGCAACTCTGCTGGAAACGTTCCATCAAATGTTTTTCATTTATACCTTTATTAATGTACCGTGAGTTATCCAACAAAAACAGTAATTATGGGAAAATATTTACACAACATATCAAAAAGGCATGACATACAAGAAAAATTTAAAAAATTTGCAAAATCTAATATTTCAGAATTTCATAAATATGTACTGAACACTTGGCAGATTTTTTTTTTTCATATAGCAAGAGAATAAAGTCTTTAAGGATGCAGCCTTTGATTAAGAGGCAATGCTTAGAGAACCTTGAATGTAAATATCAGAACATGCGCTCCTGTTCGACAGCTCCGTGGAAAACACTGGGCAACAATAAACGGGTTCTAGATGTAGAAGTAATGATCATCAGCGTCTCTGCTCTCTGCATTTTTGCGCAGTTGACTGTTTATGGAGTCCGACAGCGATCCCAGAGAGAGTTCCAGCAACGGGCTCGGCTCGGGACTCGGAGATTCCCGAGGGATCTCCAGGAGAACATCAGACGGCGCCGTGTCGACGAGCTGCTCACCGTCGCTCAGGCTCAGTCTGTACGCGCCCTCCGTCTCTGCAGCGGCTGTTTCCGTGGCAACCGTTTCCAAGGCAACGTCCTCAGCATGCGTGTCCCGCGCCGGAGCGATGTCCTCGCTGCCCTCCACCGGAGAGACGTCGCTGCCGCCCGCCGCCGGAGCGACGCCCCTGCCGCCCGCCGCCGGAGCGACGCCCCTGCCGCCCGCCGCCGGAGCGACGCCCCTGCCGCCCGCCGCCGAGGCCAGCTTCTCGATTTCTGAAACCAGCTCCTCGTTCTGATCCTTCCACCGCCGGTACTTGGACGCGGTCAGGTCCGACTCGTCCAGGAGCTTGTTGATCTGCAGCAACTCGGCTTCTTTCGCCTGCAAAGGGAAGCCAGTTTTCATGCAGCTCTGAGCTGAAATGCAAACATCTCTGCAAGAAACAGGCAGAAGTTTTTCCACCCCAAGCTCAACGGAACGAAGGTGGCATTAACAGTTTCTTGTAATTGACTTTTAATAATATGTTATGTATGTTTACCCATGCGTGTGTGACTTGATTTTCTTTATTTTTTACCATCCACCTGCCAGGGTACTACCAAAGAAAATTAGCCTTCGTGGTTAAATCTGGTATATTTACATGGTTGTTTTAATGTAGTCGCATTAATTAATATGCACTGTTCCTTATGAAATAAATAGAGATGCACTGATCCACTTCCTTTTGTTACTGCCAATTATAACTGAGGTTTAGTATCAGCCGATTCTGATCCAATGCACAAAAAAATGTTGAATTGACTTAAAATGTTTCCTTTTTTTTTTTTTTTTTTTTTTAAAACCCAGACATAAATGCACCGAATTAAAATGTATTTGGTAACTTTGCACTAATAAGGCTCACTAAACACAACAATAGCTTCACAAGCTTTGCCAAACATGGAAAAACAACTTAAATCTGTCCAGTCAGTTCAATTAGGAGCATGAAAACAACGTAAAATAAATAGTAAAGACAAACATTATTATTTAACATTAGGAATTCTGGTTATAATGTAAAATAAATAATCATGGCATCAATCAGAGCACAAAGCGTAGAATTAGACTGAATAGATCCTTCCTTATGGATCAGGCACATTGTCAATCTAGAATTTTTTTCAATATCAGTACAGATACAGATATTGCTATTGGATCGGCGCATCAAATTCAAGCTCTGACATGAAGTAAACTACATTTGATGGAATCATTGTTCCCCAAACCTGAGGGACCGTCCTCTCTCACCTTCAGCGTGCTCTGCAGGGCCCGCAGCGTGTGCACCTTCTCGTTGATGACCGGGTTCTTGTTGCGCCGGATGAACGACTTCCTGAAGTGGTCCTGTGTGAACGGCTGCTCATGGCCAATCAGAGAAACGCCTCCTTCCTTCAGGTTGTTAAACATCATCCCCATCTCATCCACGGTGCCACCATCTTAAAAAAAAAAAAAAAAAAAGACACAACATATGACATGCAAACATCTAACTTTTTATTATTAATGAACCAAAAAGAAAGTGAAATGACAAGTGCTTTTGTTGTGTGTAAATATCTTAGTACACTTGATATAAGACAAAAATAATTTGTAAGTAACTCTTCAACAAGTTGTAGGAGCTTGCTTGTACTTATATCCTGGGCAAAATGTCATATTATAAGTAAAATTATCTGCCAATGGCACTAGTACAGTTTCATCAATAGTAAGAAACTATTGACTTGAAACAAGTTCCTACATCTTGTTGGAAAGTTACTTACAAAGTACTTTTGTCTTATTTCAAGTGTACTAGGATATTTGAACAAGAAACTAGACTAAAAATATTCGGTAAGGTTTCGCAGGTCCTGTCAGGGCATTTTTGTACCTTTGCTGCCCTCTGTTGAAGAAGTCGGTAATGGCGCCTTGTTTATTTTCCCCTTAGGTCGAGGCAGAGTGTGAGACTGAACTTTCTGCTGCACACACAGAAACACACATTAACACCATCAGCAGGTCGAACCGCATTTATTTTTGCGGCTTTTAATTTTTAATTGCACCAACCTTGTTTTTCCTGCGAGACGAAGGAGACGATTCGCTCTCCGATTCAGTTTCGCTGTAACATTCTATGAAAACATTAACAAGGCTGTTAAAATAATGACTTTACCTTAAGTGTGCGCTGTTTTTCCATTATTGCTATCAACCAGCTGCCTGGCAACCACAGCAACAGCAATTAGGCTCCTTTCACTGCTAACGGTTAACATTTCATAATTCAGAAACGCGATTATGTGTTTTCCCACTGGTGCTGACACTGCAGCCTCAACAAGCATTACAGCTGCAGATAAACATTTAGAAAATGGGATAAAAAGGCTTTTTGTTTAGAAAAGTAAAGAGAAAAGCTTTGGGCTACCTTCTTCACTATCTGGACCTTTCTGGAGCCTCTTGTGCTTCTGTATGGCTATAATCAGACTGTTGATCCACCTGAAGAAAAATAAATATTATTATATCAGAAGTTACGGTGCACTGGAGAAATATTCACACTTCCCTTAACATTCGCCATGCTGCAGCCTTAAATATCAGTGGATTTTATTGAGATTTTGTTTAACAAACCAACACAGAGATGAAAAGTGTGAGGTGGAAGGAAAACAGTCTCTGCTTTTATACAATTTAACTAAAAATCTGAAAATTATGTTGCGCATATGTATTTAGTGAATATGTTGACAGGACAATTAGCTTTACAAATCTGGGCCCAAATACATGTGAAAAAGTGCAAAAGCAATGATTTACTTCCTTATAATTCCAGGGTTATGCGCTACTTTGTTTGTTTGGTCACAAAATCCCACTAAATACAGTGAATTTACTGATTGTAATATTGACAAATTACCAAAACAGCAGATATTCATACTTTTGCAAGGCAATGTAGGTTGAAATATTTAGAAAAATGTTTTATTGCTGCTAGGAAATCACACCTGTAGGGACCGTTAAAAAACTTGAAACTGTTTTTTGCAGGAGAAAGAGAATCCATTAATTCCAACAGCAGGGGGCAGTGTGCATCTGCACCCAAAACAATATGATCAAATGCCGTTGTGAGTGAATGAAATAAGGTGGATGCATAAAAAAATGTATTAAAATTTTCTACTTACTGACGTTACCCTATCAAGAAACACAAATAAGTCATGTTGTTTGTTCTGTTTCCAGCTTACTTGCTCAGGTCGGTGGCAGAGTCAACGGAGAAGAAGAAGTTCTGAAATTTCTTATGGGTCATTTGGAAAACGCTGTAGAATAAAGATGGATGGATGAGGGTCAGAGTCACATGAAACACACAGTGGAGGTCCAAACAAATCCTAATTATTTTCCTCTGTAAGATGATGAAAGATTTCAGTTTGTCCAAAATGACAAGAAGAACCTGAGATTATAAAACCTCGCTTTTATTCTAGAACCTTAAATGTATAGACCACAAATCCGTCAACGTCAAAGAAAAATGTTACAGGTTTGCAAAATGATCCATCATGAAAGGAATACTCACTGCTTTCTCTTGTGCTCTCCACCACTCTCTAAGTTGTAGCTGGATATATTTAGAAGACCCTCAGCCTTTTCATCCTGAAGAAAATACAAAAATCAGATCAACAGTCTTAAATGTGCCAAAAGTGAATTCTTTTTAATTTTCTTTCCTACCTGTTGTGTGTTATACCAGTACAGACTGGGTCCTTGCAGAACAAACCAGAAGCGCTGCCACTTCTGGGTGAATACGCTGCTCTCCTTCCTCTTTTTCCAGAGCCAGCCGTCACAGTCGGGATGATCCAAATCCCGGCAGGAGACTCGGCGGCGGCTCAGAGCTTTCGACATTCCTGAGAATCCACCACAAACACAAAAGGAAAGATGAGTAAATTCACCATTAAAGCCCTTAAAAAGCATTTATTTTTTGCTTTTCATTCATTTTTTAATCTAATAGTAATTCTGTAAAAATACCTTCAAAAAGCTCTTTGAAGTTTTTAATTTGACTTAAATAATCCTTAAATGTTTATTTTGTAGTTAAATATAGCAATCTTTTAACACTATTGGTATTCAGTTCAGTGCAGAAGTATTCATACTGCTTGAGTGTTAATACACAAGGTAGTGCATAACTTTGAAATGAAAGAAACTTTATACAGTTTTGGTGCATTGAAAGGTACGAATGCTTTCGTTTTGTGTTTGTTTACTGTTTGAACCAAAAGTATTACCTTTCGCAGGACTCTTCTTGGTTTCCTTATTCGACTGGAAGAGAATAATCAGGAACGTTACAAAGATCTTAATGTTTTCTCACTAGATCTTTGACTTTGCTAATAACCTCTCACCGTGTGCCCCACCATGTCTGGGCAGGAGCTGACGCTGCTTCTTTCGAGGTTAAACTCAAAAGGCGAAGGACTTCTTGGTGACGGCGTTCGGTCTTTGCTCAGATTTGGAGAGCGCCTCCAACCATCCGAACTCTCAGCCACTGCAATATTGAGTTTGAGTTCACAATCAATAACCTAAGTCATTACACTTTTTAAAATAAACACTTAAACTCAGCGAGAATTATCACCAGGGAGGATATTTAAACAATTCTGTTTTTTATTTTTCCTCACGTTTCAATGTTTCTTATTTATTCTTATTTGTTCTTTTGTTCATTATTTTTATTGGTTGAGGAATTGAGCTGGAATGCTTTTCAGTCTTACTTTTCTTTTTTCTTTAACTTTTGCACAGTTGTTATGACGTGTAACCATGGCAACACGGCATCGTTTGTTTTTTTGTTTTTTTTACAGGAGTTAAAAAGGAGGCTTCTTGGGTGCAGAGCAGGATCAAAGAAGTTCAAACCGTCTCTGCTCAGCTTTCTAACCACGTAACCAGGCAGAGGTTTAAAGAGGAGTGGCAAAAGCAAACGAGGTGGATTAGCAGAGTTTGTCAACAACTGGTGGTGCTGCTGCTGTTAGCATGTCATCACAGTCATGAAAAGACAGTCATACAGCAACAGTCTTGAATCAGAGGTGAAGACTGACTCCTACTGGAGGTCTTTCCTGCCCACAGCATCAAACTCTTTGAAGATATTTGGATATGAGTTATGAATATATTTAATTTCTCTTTGAGTTGAATTACAAATACATGTGGCAGGAACTGCACACCTGCGATATTTACAGGTGTGCAGTCAGTCTGAGTCTATTTTAGTTTACATTATTCTAGTGAATGTCTTTAAGAAGAAATATATTTATTCTAAATTTTGTTTCTGTTATGCTTTAGTAACCAAAGAACAGATTTGCACTGTTCCATGCCCGGGCACGTTTGCTAATCACACCGTCTTGGTTTAAGGATAAAAAACAGTGTTCAGACACAAAACTGAGCTCAGCTGACACTTTTCCTCTGTTGTGATTGGCTACATCCTGCAGAGTATTAGAAATGCCACCAGGAGTGACAGAATGAACCAATTGTTGTTGGGATACTTTGTGTTGAAGTTTATTCATTCTGACTTATTGCTGAAAGTACAAAAATAAAAAAAAGATCCCCAACATGCTGAAGCATTTTTTAAATACCTGACGCCGGCAGAGGAGACAACCTGCCCGGTTGGTTCTGAAATGCAGCTAACGTCACGGTTCTCTCCTGCTCCCTGTCAGAAGGCAACTCAGACTCTTCCTGTCCCATAGGCTGCTGCCGAACCTCCGGCCCATGAATGGCCCGCCTGCGGCACAACACAACAAGAAGCTTTCTTAGAAACCAGGCGGGGAGTCTGGAAACTTCCAAGAAGTTGCAAATTCTGAGATTTTTCCAAAAACCAAAAAAAAAAAAAAAAAGAAGTAAATAAAATAGCGGGTACCATGTGATGGCAGCTGTCAGAAGAACTGACCGCAGACGTCATTTAAGTCAGGTGCCATATGATTCTGATTTAACACTGATTGAAGGCAGCTGTGTTTAAACAGACACTGATACTGATTGGATCAGATCAGATATGACTTTACATGCCTGCAGTCTGAAATGTGGATCTGCAGTGCATCACCTCCCACTCCCACCACTTATCTGCCTGAGCTCCTCAGCCATCATTTCTCATGTTTGCTTCTTCTCACTTTTTCCAATGATTTTTCTTCTTTAGATTTTTCCAACCAGCATCACTGAGTTGCTGGTTGGCGTCTTCATCTATTATTTCGCTCCCATTTCCAGCGAAACGTCCGCTTGTCGGTGGGCTTGGTGGAATTTATGGCATTTGTGAAGTGATGTCACGTTAAACCTTCTGGGTTCAGGCAGATTAAAAAGGTCAGCAGAGGTTGTGGGAGGTTCTGTTCGACTCAGTAAATCTGTGACAAACTTTAAACAAACCTGGATGTGGAAATGAAATAATATTTATGTCATCTCCCACAGATCCATTAATGTTTTGTTTTTTTTTGGCAACAAGTGTTTCTAAAATCCCTCACAGATTTTATGCTTTTTAAAAACATTTTTAAACAGGTTTTTGTTTTAGACAAAGACGACCTTTCAGAGATGAAACACAAAAGCAGAAGTTTACGCTTGGGCTGCAGATCTCTCTGCTTTCCCAGTTACTTTGGACTTCTTGGCTGCTTCTCTGATTGACACTGTCAGATTTAGCTGAATTGTCCTGTTTGGGCACTTTCCAATTTCAGATGATGGAATCAAAAGAGCTCTGTGAGATGTTCAAAGGTTTATAACCGAACTTTGATTTAAACTTCTGCAGAAGTAACTGATGGGTTTGTTGGTCTTCATGATATGGTTTCTTCCTCTAAGAAACCTTTGAGGTCTTCACAGATTAGTTGGATTTATTCAACTATGCATGAGTGACTTCTTGGGTCACAAACTCATTTTCATGTTCTCCAAGGCTGGTTGTGCCAGAATGTATTGATAAAACCAATTAACAAATTCTTAAAATATTGATAAATAGCTTTTTCTGCATCCGATAAGTACATCATAAAACCTTTCTCATTGATCAGTCCATCCAAGATTTTGTGTTTATTTTTTGTGATTTTTCAAAATCACTGATTTTATGGTGCTAATGTAGGAATATTTGCAAGGAATCTCATAATATTTAATATGACGTTCAATGTGACTTTTTGTTACTTCTCTTCTCAATCACAAATTATAACTTTATCAAGTTACGCTGAGACAGCTGTGTTGTAAAAATAAGAAATATTGCCACCTGCAGGTGTGAATTGGTATCAATTAAACTCAATCATTTTTACCATTTTTGCAGAAAATTTGAAATAAAGTCACGGTTTAAATTTATGTTGATTTTGCATAATTGCTGCCACAATATATAATTGTGAAAATCTGATTGCAGAAATTTGGCATCTTGAGTCTAGAGGGCCACTAAAAGAGTTGTGGCAGACCAGATTTGGCCCCTGAGCCTTGGGTTTGACATGCTGAAGGGTTACACTGAAGTTTATTCATTAGAGTATAGAGAGGTGGAAGAAAAAATCAAGCTAAACCTTCAGCCATTTATGCTGACAGTTGGTGGGGATCTTTTGCATAAAACACAAACAAAACACATGGTATTGTGTTATTGACATGGCAGCAAGTGAAAAGGTGAATGTGTCTGAATATTTTTACAAGCTAATTTATTAATAATCCTACCTAAATGACAGGGATCTGACAGAAGCTGCTACTCTCTCAAATATGGAGTGTCTCTGATTCTCCTCTTTGTCCTCCGGTTCTTCTTCCACCAACCTCACTCGTCTCTCCTCTTCCTCCTTCTACGAACAAATAAAATCCAAACATGTGAGTGTGCACATTAAAGCCTGTGTGTGTCTACAGGTTAGCACAGGGTTAAGAAAGCGGATGCCATGTGGACTGCGATGGCAGGTTCTGTCTGCACACACTGTGGTCGAGCAGATGAGAGAGGAACACAGTCACACAAACACAAAGTCTGTGAAAGTCTTGCTGAAAGACGAGCGTCGTCTCGGGGCAATATGGGCTGAAACACGGAGCTGATTCACGTCTTTCTCTCAGCCCGAGCCGCCAGCTAGATCTTAGATTATCATGGCGATGGTCACAAGGGGGTGTGAAGTGCACAGTGTGTGCGCGTGAACTCGTTCACTGATGCAGCGTTTCACTGTGGTGATCATAAACAAACAACAGTCGACATGGTGACGAGTTTAAGTGTTGGTGGAAACGGATCCCGAGTGGTGACGAGATTTTTTCCAAAGATGCGTCTCATAAGTGAAATACTAGAGCTGCAAAAAAATCAGCAGTGATAAGAGAAAAATAAATATGTCCTCAAATATGTGACGTCTGGTTTGGGTTTGATGCATATCAATGTTAGAGATGCACTGAGTTACACATCTGCTGGTGTGTCAACCTTCCAGACATCTCAGGTCTTCTGGTTCTGGTTCTGGTTCTGCTCTGCATCCCCAGAACCAGAGTCAGATGTGGAGAAGCAACATTCAGCTTCTATGCACCCCAAATCTGGAGCAAACCTCCATAAAACTGCAAAACAGCCAAAACACTGAGAGCCTTTAAATCTAGACTAAAACCATCCTGTTTATAGTTGCTTTTGAAACATAATCAATGAAACAGATCTGCTGTTTGTTGTGTAACAAGTTTTTATGATGTAAAGCAAATTGAACTAACTGCCTTGCTGCTGAAATATGAAATCAAATTTCAACTTGGTGTGAAGCTCACCTGACTAACCTGCACAGGTGCGATCTGGATCGAATGCTTGCGCCGCAGCGAACCCGGGATCCTCTTTATGATCAGAGTCACTCCACTGGGATTCTCCTGCAGCTTCTCAATAAGTTTGGCTCTGCTCCAACCGACCTGATGCAGCAGCACAGATTATTTCAGCGGGGAGGTTTTGTGCACAGGTCTCAGTCCAACATAAATACAGGCGTATGGATCATACTCCATGTGTTGCATCACTCACCACTATCTGGTCGTTTACTTGGATCACTTCATCACCAGACAGGACTCGCAAATAAGCATCAGTGGAAGGCTGCAAAAGGAGGAACAAGCAGCGTAAACACGGAGCTGCTGCAACACAAAACCAGCTAAATGTAGCACAGAACAATCCCAGCGACGCTATAAATCAATATCTGACAGGATTCATATTCCCAGCTTGGATTTATTACGCAACATTTAAAATGAGCAGTAAAGTTTACAAATGCAATGCAGCAAGTGCCTGCAGGTTGTAGAGTTTAGAGCAGACCGATGAGCCTTTGGCTGAAAATAACGCGTCATGCTTCACTGTCTTTAACAGAACAGAGAAAACTGTGCTGTCACTTCGCTGTTTTTTTTTTTTTGTTGTTTTTATCAACTGAGGCCAGAGAATGAAAAGTGTTATTGTTAATTTTCACTTTTCATAACAAAAATGACAAGTGTTTGGCAAAACAACAACAACTAACCAAACACCAGCAGAAAAAAAGAACAAAAGTGTTCTTCTGAGGCAAAAACCGAGTAACAGTTTGGGTCGGAGACATTGCTCGTTATGGTCTTCTTCTCTTGCATTAGTGGCTTTTTTAGCAAAGCAGCTGGGCAGTTCAATGTGGGGAGGACCCGTCTTTAGCTTTTAACCCCACTGGCCCAGAGTTCAGGAGGACCACTGAGTCACACACTGTTAGCCGGCTGCATCGACATCCAAATGGGAGGAAAAGCAAATGTGTGAACCTGACCTCAGCAGCCGTTCCCGTCACATAGTGGTTGCTGGAGCTGGTGGATGTTATCTCGATCCCCTGAGAGAAATGGAAACAAAAATAATAATAATGCTGTGCATAATTCAGAAAGGTAAAATAACTTGTGAGTCTGCAGTGTGAATCTGCACAAACAGCCTGGACAGAAGCGACATAACGATGATGCTGCTGCTGTTATAATTGGATTCTGTGGAAATATCGATGTTTGTGCATCAACTTGTCATCACTAAACACAAGTTAAATTACGCAATCAATACATATCTAATGGATAAAAAGTGTTTCATTCCTGTATTTATGATTTTAAAAAACAGCACTATATATACACTTTTCCTTTTATTTTTTTCCACATTTTGTAGCAATCCTTAACTTGTTATGACTAATATGGGTTTGAACTTTAAGTTTTATTTGTTTTTCTCTTTTGGGTCATTTCTTTAGATCTTGCCATGCTTGGTTATTACTTTGTGTTTGTTCATTTATTCATTTATACATTTGTGCCTTTGGATTTATTTCTTTAGATTAGATTCCCTTCTGTTTTGTAGTTTCTCTCTTTGTTTAGTTTTTGTTTTTCTGTGCTGCTCCTCTTCCACTCTTCCTCAGCCTGCCAGCCTGCTTTTCTGCACCGCTGTTCTCCATTCTCAACTGACTAGTTTTCTTTGTTGCCTGGTCAGATATTCCTCTTCCTTAGTGCATAAACTCGTCTATCCTCATTGCTTTATAAAACACAGAACTTCAATGGATTTTAAGAGGATTTTATGCAACGTATCAACAAAAAATGTATTGAAAAACAAACCAACAGAAACAAATACCAAATGACCTCAGAATGATTATGATGTATATTGAGCAATCTATAAAACATATATTAATTAATCAAAATGCAATTTATAGAGGTTCAATTTAATGCTGGACAATGTAACAAGTCAATAGCTAATTAAGAAATAGGACATATAGTAATGAAAAAGGCTTTACAATTTATTAAGACAGCTGAGGCCTGACAGTATGTGGAGCCTCCAATGTTTAGGCATTTTTATAAACAGTAAAAAAAATCTTCTGGCTGCTACCAAGCATGTTTTCACTTTTAAAGATGGGATTTATACATGAATATATTGCTGACTAGGAAAAGAGTCATTATTAATCCATAAAGTCCTGCGAATGTTAATTGAATTCAGTGTTAGTTGTTTATAAGAAACTCAGAAAGTAAATAGTATTATTACTTATTCTAATTTGTTCTTTAAGTTTATATTGAAACAGATACTAGATTTTTAATTTAAAACTGTTGCATTTTCTACAGAAAAAAGACATTGGGATAGTTTTCCTTGTTACTCAGTTAATATTTCCCAGAATAACATTTTGTCAAATATTTCTAAGGTTAAAACTTTGTGACAAACATATATGAGTGAATCCTAAATTCCAGAAAATTAAGCACTAATTTTATTGTTTTTCTTTATTCTAGCTTAAAATTTCTACAACTATATTTACACAAGATGTGAAAAAGATTCAGTGCTGTTAATTTTTAGATTTCCACATTATGTCAGAGGCACGTCACGTACGTTAAACCCCCTTCGTAAGAACCATAATACCTTCTGCCTCTCACTTCCTTCTCCCACTGCCTTTAGTTCCCATTACTCTTAATTTGTCAGAGCACCGACTTCATTATCGCTGATGTGCTCTAATCAATTACCTGCTGTCAGCTGTAATTAACAAACCGTCTCCTCTAGCTAAGTACATTTGCAAAAGTCCTCCTTTTTTAGGAGCAGTGGATCAGCAGAAAAATGAACTTAGCATTCAGAAGCACGGACATGTAAACAATATGCAGGTGCAACATCAGAGGTGGTGCAATGTAAAAAAAATAAAATGTTTAAAAAGACAAGATGTGATGGGAAAATGCATCCACCATCTAATAAGACCTTTACTTAATGGTTTGAGTCCACAAAGGCAAAGAAAAAGGGAAATGCATGAAAGACATAACTCTTTAGAAATGAATCTTAAAAGGATACTAGATTAGTGGGATAAACAGCACAGAGGAACAGAGGAGAGCTGTGAGACTTCATGGCAAAAACAGGACAGGCAGCACAAAAAGAACATTGTGCTTTAGCGACCAAACATCAGGGAAAGGCTTTAGGAACAGAAATAAAAGTGGGTACAAGAACGTTGAGCTGGATGAAGGATCAGTTGACAGGAACCAAATGAGAAAACCCCCAGCAGAGGTCAGGGTTAAAAATAAGCTTTAAACAAGTCAGTGTTTAAAAAAACATTAGCATAATCAGTTGGAGGGGAAAAAAGAATAATATGAGGGTGAGTAAACTGATAAGCCAGGTGAAGTGTAAAACAAATGGATGTGAAGGACAAGAAAAGTAAAGAAAAAATAAGGAATATTGAAATTTAAATATTTTACATTGATTTTGTGTGAATTTTAACTGAATGAAGAAGGAAACGCTTCAATTTACTACATGGCAGATAAACTCTGAGTTAGACAATTTTTACTAATATCAACATGGGTGGGATGAAATAAAAAAAGATCAAATTAATTCAATCATTTGTTATTTATTAATCACAATCAATTCTATTTTAATCAAAAAGTGGTTAGCAAAGTTTACCCATTCCAATTTTTGTTTATGACTGAGTCAATAAATAAATCATAGAATGTGTATTATGATGATATATAAATATTTCTAGCACAATTTAGTGTAAACTAGAACATTGACTATCGAAGTGTAAATGACAATATTAAAAATATTCAGGAATGTATGTTTGTTTTTACAGTCACTAAACTTTTGTGGAAATATGAATTTTAAATCCTGTACATGAATCTGTTCCTCTCAATGGTGCAAGATAGGATAATTAACTAAAAGGCAACAAAGTAAAAATATTAAAAATATATTAAAAAAACAACAACTTTCTGGCATATCAAAACTGACACATGGTCAGCTTTTTTAATTTTCAATCTTCTCAGTTTGTCTCATTCTGGGTTTAGAGGTTAAATGTTGGGACTATGTAGCAATAATAAACATTTAGCTTTTACTCCTGTTATCCAGCACCAAACACACGACAATATGGGATTCATCTCACATTAGCTTATTTAAATGCAAATTCAATTACCATGTGAGCTTAACTTTTCACATTTCTTCTTAATTGAAAGCATACATTGAAGTCTTAGCTTTAATAAAAACTAAAAGTAAAATAATAAGGAAGAAGAAGGTAAAAAAAAAAGAAACGTTACCAGTTGATCACCGGGTGCAGCAGGTACCAGGTTGACGCTCTCCAGCTGAGCCGTGTGGGTCAGAAGCGAGTCGGAGCTGGAGTTCAGGATCTCATCACAAACCTCCACCAGCTGACGGCACTAAAACGGGAAAAACACACCGGTTCAGCTAAAAATACCTCATTCGACGCACAACGAAACAAAAGTTTCATCAGCTGAAATTATGAATAAGCATAATTGTGAGACAAACTCACAACAGATATGATGTCCTTCTCCTTTTCGTAGACCGTGGAATCCTGTGGGAAAAGTGAAACAGCAGGATTTAAGCAGAGGAGTCACAAAATGACACATCGGTCTATATGCTAATGCCATTGATTTGTGGAAATGGGACAAACTGAGTCAAAACCCATGTCCTATTTCCTCTTCACAGCTTGAGTCAGGAAGCAAAAAGCCACACACCAGTTGAAAGCTGTCTGATGAAATCAATAATGATTCAGTCATGTTTTTGGTTGGACTGATTTGAGTTACTCTGTCTGCAACTTTTTACATTTTGTCATGTTACGACCATAAACAGCAATGCATCTTTAAACTTTTTATTAGATGGACCAAAACAAAACAGGGCAAGCTGGTGCAGTGGAGGGAAACCGACACATTGTTTCAGGTAAAAGTTAAAAAATTTGGGGAATGCATTTGTATACACAGCCCCTCTTACTCCGACACCCATGAAAACTTGAATGAAGCAAACAGACCGCTCTTCCTCACTCTGCTACTTTTCTTCTTCTGCTACTCTTTAAATTGCTTTATTTACTTTTATTTCAACTGTTAGCTTTATATTCTCTCTCAGTTTTTTCTCTCAATAGAAGCTACATCTGGTTTGATGTTTTGTTGGCTGGGACGGGATTCCTTCCTGGAGGAAATGATGATACCAACACAAAACTAACTTACAAGTAGAATTTCAGCAAGTTATAGGAGCTTGTTTCAAGTAATATTGTAATAGATCCACTGGCAGATATTTTCACTTATAAAATGGGATAAGTGAAATAATCTTCCAGTGGAATTAGTTCTTCTTTATCTGAAAAGTTACTTGTAAGTTAGTTTTGTCTTATTTAAAGTGTACAAAGGTATTTGCTCAAGAAACGTCCCTTTCCAACAGGACAACAGTTTAAAAAATACAACCAGAGACATTATGGAATGATTTGGATTAAAGCATTTTCATATGTCAGTCAAAGTCCAGACTCTTTGCATCAGATTTGATGATCCGGAGTAGTTTCCTCTTTCTAGATGTGCAAAGCAGCCAGAAACAAACTGTGATAGATGTTTTGCTGAATGTTCAGATTTTTATCTGTAAAAAATGTTGAAAATTTACTGCAATTTTGGCCTATCACAAAAAATACTAATAAAAAATGTTGAATTCTGTGGAAAGTGACAAAACGTGGAAAAGATCAAGTTGTACGGTAACTTCTGGAGGCACTGTTAAGCTTTTATTGGAGCCTTGCAGCTTATGATTATTAATATATAGAGGAACAGTTTCTTTAGAACCAGTCAAAAGGATATGAAATACTCAACAGCAATCCAATTTATTTATAATGAGTGAATAATTTATAAGGAGAAGTGAAAATTCAGAAAGGTTCTGGTACTAAACGGCAAAGAAATTCAATAAAACAAAGATGGAGCACGCTCAAACACACACACACACACACACTTAATCTGCAGTATATATCCTCCATCTATCTCACATTGATAAACAATGTTTCACTCAGAAGGCGGCAGTGTTGAATGATACAGTTATTAAAACCATTACAGTGGAACTAAATTGCCTTCATGTCTGGTTTCTGGGATGTGAGTGACGATAATGGTTCAGCAGGCAGAGAGGTGGGTTCAGAAAGGGAGCAGAAGAAATGAAGAAGCAGCTTCATATAATGGAGAACGATGAGAAATTCAAAGAGGACGGGGCCAATGTTTACAAAGCATAACACACCAGATAACATTAATGCCCAGAGCTAATCTGAGGGGCCGGGTGACGAGTTGCACAGAGGTCCGGATGGTAAAACTAATCCCTGTGAAATGTACCGAGGGATCAACACTGAACACAAACGGATTGGGCTAATTGAGAAGTCATATGACACAAGACTACGAGGAGGAATATCATTATCAGCCCAGTTCTGCTTTTACTCAAGAGTGGAAACTTGTGTACCTGTGACAATGATTGACACTTTAAAAATAATAGAACAGAAAAAATAGCTGTTTAAACGTTAAACTTGACGCCTATTTGAGAAAACTAATCTCATCAGGACAGTCAGGCTAATTGTTAGGCTTACTCAGCTCAGCTGTTTGATTAGTCAGACACTTTTCACAACGTAAGAACGTCTAAAAAAAGAGCAGTAAGAAATCTGAGTTAAAAAAAAAAGGTACAACACAGGGAGTCATGAATAAATGTTAGCAGTTTGAGCTAAGATTTGGGCTCTGAAAAGTGTATGCAAGACATGCTAATAAATCATTTTTAACACTTTTCTTTCATATAAAATAAATATTTACTGTAATTTATTATAATTTATAGTGGCCTCATTTTTTGCAATCAAAAACCGCCACCAAAAGGCTAAAAGAAACCTCAGCTGATCCAGACAAAATGTCATTTTAGCTCATGTTAGCATGCTCAATCTGCTTGTTAGAGCAACCAACAATGTGCTAAACTGTATTTTCACATAATGTCATCAAACCGGGTGCAGCCATATTGGAGGCAAATAACAAAACAAGCATTTGTTGCTGCAGTCTCTCATCCTGAGCCCAGTAAATAACACAGTAAACATTCCTAAAGTTGAAAACTTTCTGATTGAGAAAAACATTTTTGACAAACTGCCAAAGATATCTAAAAAATGAAAATGTCAGAAGTTGTGGTAAGAGAAGAGATATCTGTGGCAAACCAGGCTGCACCTAAACATCTAGAGGAAGAATGTGAACAATAGCGGGGTGTACTCAGTACATTCTGTATCATTCAAGAAGCACTACCCACAAAGTTGTGACGTTTAGTAAATTATTGTGCAGCTCTAACTGTTTTAGGCGTAAATCTCTCACATGTGTGCACTTCTTCTGCTTTCATTTCTGCTTGTGATGTAGCACAGATCTGCCTAACCCAGATCCTCAGCGCTGCTGCTGTGAAGGTTTTTACATCTTTTCCTTGTTATAAAAAGTTGTTCAGATGTTTTAAATAATTTTGACTCGTATCATTGGACTGTTGATGACTAAGTTAGTCAAATCACATGTGTTGAAGCTGGGAAATATTAAAAAAACATGAAGGAAACTGGATATTTTAGATAAATAAACATGATAGACAAAGAATAAATCCACATAAAATCTACCTAAAGGAAAGTCTACAAAAAAAAATCTACAAAAGACAAAAGTTTTCCACGAATACTTTACCACAAATAGGCAGATTTCAAATGTAAACTGATTCTCCATTTCCACTGTTTTATTATGTTTTCGGATATTTAAATGCTGCATCTTATCAAAACCAACTTCTTGAATGAATAAAAAATATTTTACATTCAAGTCTGCCAAGTCTTTTTATCTGTAACCAGCTCAAAGTCTTACAGTAACATGGATATTAAAACAGCAACAAGGCATAAAATCAAGAACATAAACTTAACTTCTCTGGAGGTCAAGTTCAGAAGAGGTTGCACCGTTTACCAACCAGCAGAGTATCATTTCTGTTTTCACTAAGCAACACCTTTTTCATTTTATAAATGGCACAACTCTGCTGTATGTAGCATATTTGTCACAGGAGACTTTCTCATAGCAGTGAAACCTGTTCTGCATTTTATTTTAACACTGGAAGAACAGGAAGTGGCACGTTTAAAAGAATCCAAGGTATGCAGAATGTTTTGTTCTGTAAGGAAACGGGTCCGAAAGCCGGGCTGGAGAATCAAACAGAGTAAATCAGTGAATTTTACTAATATTTACAATTAAAGCATCTGAAAGTGTCAAAAACGACAGATGACCATGAAAATGATCAAAGGTTTTAATGCATTTATGTACATGGATCAAATCGGTGCCTTTTAATAACAAACTGATCTATTACTGGATAGAATAGGGAGCAGATGCTCATCATCACAAATTACATAGACAAAATTGCATATTTTTACATCGACACTGCAACACATATTTTAAAAAAAATCTATTTCAGTTTGTACCTCTAAAACTAACACAAAATATAATTTTTTTGAGTGTCTCTGTGGAAAACGCCAAAGTGCACCAGGCATAAAAAGGGGTGAGGTGTGGTGAAGATCTGTTTCATTTTTTCAACAGCCTCCAGCATTTTGATGCTCCATTTTCAAGCCTGTCCAGTTATCTGACGTCAAAGGGATTATAATAAAGAAACCACATCTGAACTTTTTTTAGGACGCATACCTAAAAATGTAAGATGTATCATAAAGGCACAGGAACTCTACAGCTGAGCCATGTTTAGTCCCACGTAAACTACAGCACAACTCATCTCTACGCAGGAAACAAAAACTTCAGTCATCAAGCAAGTCACACAAACAAAGATAGAAGTTTGTAATGTCTTCTGAGTAAATGTGTCTGAAATATAACATGGTTTCAGATTAGACCTACAGTATCATTTGATACTGAGCAGAAGGGAGATTTTCCAGGGTTTTGGTTTTGCTAAATATAATCAGTGATCAAGTATTTCTTGGTATATTCTTTCTTCTGTTTTGTGTTGGTCATCAAATCTTCCCTTCGCTCCAAAGAAATTTGTTAATTTACTTGAGGTGGCAAGAACAGGCCAAGATCTTTCTGATCTGGACATTTTCCACCTTTGAAAGTGTTTTTAAATGGTGATGGTAAAATTATAAACTCACCACCAATGATTTCCACACATTTTCTATAACGTTTTAGTATTCCACTTTAATGTTTACGTAACTCCAATTAAATCTACCATTAGAAGATTTCTCATGATGATTTTAGCTTTAATAACAAGCGTAATAACTTCTCATACTTCCTAAGACTCATCAGGCTGAAATAGGAATCAGGCCTGCAAAAACACAAAATCTTTAGCAGAAATGTTTCTGGTACTGCTATTTTAGTTGAATTAATAACTTAAAAGTAACTTCCCAGCAAGATGAATAAGCTGTTTTAAGTCAGTAATTCTTGAATACAGATACAAACAGTACTAGTCCTACTGGAAGATTTTTTTTCACTTAAAACAGGAAACATGTTTCATTATAAGTGAAACTAATGTGTTTTTATGTATATTTAAGATGTAATTACTTAAAAACTGCTGACATATGTTGATGAAAAGTTACTTTTATGTTAGTTTTGTCTTATTTCAAATGTACTAAGATATTTGCAGTAGAAACTAGGCAAAAATACTTTTTGTTTTTTTTTGCTGTGCATCAGTGCAAACAAAGTGTGATGTTAAATCTTAAGAGAATAATTTAAAATCATACTGAAGAATGTTTAAGCTTTGCACAACATTTCATTATTAATCCCCAGAGGTAATCAAAAATACTAAGCTAACATAAAAAGTGCAGATAAGAAATGCAAAGCATGGGATAGAAGTTGTGTGGTGGTTTGACACGCAGCTGCATCAGGCCACTTTTGTGGCTAATTTTGATGTGTTTAGAAACCCTTTTATGAAAGTGCTGCACCACCGTGTTGGAGAAACATTCTGAGAAAGCAAAAATAACTTGAGCATGCACAGCCCTAAACTGAAAGATAATAAATATATCTAAACGATAAAAAACGTTCCTGCTGATTGGTGGAGGTCAAACGGGAAAGTCAAGGATCTCGACCAACCAACACAGTTTGAGCTCAGTTCTTGAATTCGCTCTGTTGATGTTTCATATTGCTAGCCAGACGTGCTATAAAAAGATTAGGAAACATAAATACACCTGCTGCGATCATTTGAAATTACACCCTCCGTCTCTCCTGGTGTGAACTCCCTTCTTGTTTTTTCATCTTAAATAACATTCGGACAGCTCAGAAGACAGAAAGGATTTTCTCCTTTCTGTCCTCTTAATAAGTTACCCGCTTTGGTGAAGCATGTTAATATTTGCTAGCCAGTGACAGCTATATTGTGTTTTAGTGCATTATTATATATTTCCTGTCAAGCTGAAGCATTATGTAACCCAAACTTCACAATAAAAGCAAAGCTGGCATAGCTGTTTTGTTTTAGAAGTATTTAGACCTTCATAAAATTTGTTGCTTTTATCTGGAGCTGCGTTAGTCAAAGGTGCAATAACAGACATTATTTACTTTCTCTTTTAGAAATCTCACATACCTGAGAGTTCACCTCTTTCTCTACTTGCCCTCAATCTCTTTAACTTTGGCTGCTGCCTGAAGCTGCGCCGCAGTGAAACTCAGACCTGACAAGTTAAGTGTTGGTCCTGGCAACACCAGCTGACTGCTGACCCAGATCGCCCCCAGGGTGGGAGAAAGAAATAGACTCTGAAATGCACACACACTCGTGGAGAAAGGAGCAATAAGAGTCCTTTCTTTTGTGAAGGAAGCGGTGCGGCTTCTGTGGAAGACGTCACGCTGAAGGCCTGGCCCCCTGACAACACAAATGTCACGCGGGGGATGACACCAGATTCAATTAGCCACAAGCAAAGGTTTAAGCAACCATGACTTTATTTGTCTGTGTGGTGAAAGGAAATGCACATGAGTATGCAAAGACACTCAGCTGTACAGTTCTTACTTATAGACGGGTGAGGAGGAGGCATAAAAATCTGTGTGACACACCGATGTGAAGTGGTGGACAATTGTGAAGTGGAAGGAGAATGATACGGATAATGATCGGAAAAGTAAAAGTCAGCCATATTCTGTTAGCGCTAAGTTGAGCCATTCGTTCCAGTTGCAGGTGTTTTGGGTCGCGGCTCCACCAAATTTGCATATCTAGAGAATGAGGTTTTTCACCAAACTTCTGAGCAAAACAAGCTCAAGCTCTATCAGATCAGATTAGAGTGTCTGTGAGTAACAATTTTCAAGTCTTACAACAGATTTTCTGTTTGTACTGAGGTCTGAACTTTGACTAGGCCCCTTTATCACAGGAAAATGCTTGGATCTAAACCTTGAGTCAGAAACTTTTACAATTCAATGAGTCGTCTTTTTCTCCCCATCCTACGAAATGGTATTTGCTTAGAGCCACAAACCTACATCAACTAACCTAGTTGAGCTAACTTAAGTTTTGAAAATATCTATTGTGTAAATTTATCTTCACACCTGAGCTGTTGCCCCCTGCAGCTCCTCCAGAGGTAGCATGGCTGCTTCTGAGGTTAAATGTTGTCCTTACGCAGCCTGTTAGCTTAGGAGTAATCCCATTTTTGGAATATTATTTTATATTCTGCCTTAAACTTCTCCACATTTTTCCCCTGACCTGTCTGCTGCAGTTTTTTTTTTGTTTTTATGTTTCTGTTTGTTTTCTAATATTCCCCCAACAACAAACTTTTCCTTTACAATCACCTTCATATGAAAACATTTGCAAGGCACAGTAAATGACTTTGAAGCTATGAAGTTGCCTCTGAGGAACTTTTTAAAATGTGTTAAATGTTTCCTACAAAATAAGCGATGCGTCAAATCCATAGACCTGAAGTTACACAATCAATGCCAGTTTTTTTATCAGCTGCTTTGGCATCCAAACAATAAAATATCCCCGATGCTCTCGAGCTTTCAGCACATAAGTGGCGCCTTTAAAAAAGGGAAGCAGTCAAACAATCACCTAAAAATAAATATACTTGACAACCTGTGCACACCAAAAATGGTGAGCTTTGTTAACTAAGCACTCTCCCCCGTGTGTTGATGGCCAATAATGAATGAAAACAGCCGTCAACAAGGCCAGCTCATCACGTCGGAGCAAAACAGAAAAAAAAACCCTTCTTCTCAGAGTCAATACATTACAGCACTCAGCTATCCACACTTCCTTTCATTCTCATACTTGCTGTTTCTCAAGGTTCATTAGGATATTTTCACAGTTAAAACACACCGACAAAGAGTTTAACTTCTGATCTGATCAACCCCCGCAGCTCTGAGCCGACGCTTCTGCCACACAGACAGCAGCTCGTTTGTCATTTTCAGAGATCGAGTTTCTTATTTAAAATCACTTCTCTTTAAACTTAATGAGGCAGAAAACAAGTGCTGCATCGAAAAGCAGAAAAGGAAGGATCACCTTGGGTCGAATTATCCAATCAGAGCGGTGAGAACAGTACCTGTCATGATGGCAGGTTTCCAGAGCCGGATATATTTAAAGTCCTTTAAAAACCAGCTCTCAGCTCCAGACTCTCTTTCAGGTTTTGTCTTGTCTGTTTTCTTCCTCCGTCAGCTTGTTTTTCCTTTCCTGTTGTACTTCTGAGAATACAGCCTCTCGCTGCCTGTTGCTCGGTGTTTGGTGTTCACTCCCCTAAGAGCTAGAAGTCATTGATAGAGGCAGTGCAATCCCTCTCTAAGTCTCCTCCCTTGCTCTCTGACTCCCTCCCTCCGGCGGCCAGCGTTACATATCCAGGCCTGTCCTCTTTGCTACAACAACCACTAAGCACTTTCCACCCTCTTCTCATGCACCTTCTTATGATCATTCCTTCCTCACCTGTTTCTTTCAAGCATTTCACAACTCCACAATGGAGGAAACTAAACCAAACACAGCTAAATGTTTTTGTTTTCTTACCAAAGCTTCCTGGAGGTGTAAATATATGTCAGGAATTTACAGATCAAAAAAAAAAAAAACTGCGAAAGAAAGTTGTGCATACCCGTCTGTTCTGTGCATGCGCTTCTGTTTTTCTCGTTTGGTCTAATTGGGAGAATTAAAAAGCAAACTGGCGCACACCCAACCAATTGTGGTTCCTCTTTGGATATTTATCATGCGTGACATTACGACTGAAAACGTAGCAGTTCCTTTTAAGATAAAACTGATAGGGGGTTTAGGAACAAAATCGCTGTAAAGGTTTGCCAACCTCAAGCACACAGTAGAGTTTTGTCCTTTTAGCTCTGAATTTTGACAGAAAGTCAGAGTTGAGCTGAAAGGATTTGGAAATATCCGATTTGAGCTGAACTGATATGGGAAGCACATGAACACACCCACCTTGTGGACGATGTCTCCCAGATTTCTACAATGGGTGAATATGCTCTGAGTAGAGGTGTATCTGCCGAGCTGGGATAACTGATATCTGGAAAGACAGATTATGATGTAAATCAGTTCAGACAGATTGGGAGCGAGAGGAAACAAAGTATTTTAAGCAAAAACATTCAGTCAGAATTAAACTGACAGTTAAATCGTTTAACCCACAACCAACACATTGAGCTAAGTGATCTAAGTTAAATAAAACACCTTTAGCAATGATGCACTCAGGACTTCCTCTTTACAAACCTGTTGAGCAAGCAGAAGAGGCCTCTGGCAGAAGTGATGAGCTCTATGACGTTCTTCAGTACGCCAGCTGACAGCTTGGTGGCGCTCCGTCCGTCGTAGCTGTTGTGGCGCCAGCTGCTCTGGATGGCCATCGGCAGGGAGTGGGCAACGACGCGCAGCTTTTCTGTCAGACCGCGCAGGGTCTCTCCTCCCATGCCATAAGTCTGAAGACAACACACACACGTAACGACCGGGCAGGACACTCTACCCCCTGCTGTCATCAGCCCCTCCAGAAGAGGACAGAGATTGTTTTTTGAGTCACATTTTCATACGCTGTGGTTTGTTTCTGGCAAAGTCCCATATGTTGAAAACAAATCTCCAACTTTTCCTCATTTCCTGTGTCTTTTCTGCTGTCTGGTTTGAATAAATCCACAGAAAAAGCTTAAGTATCAGAGTATTATTTCCACATTTCAGTCCAACAGACATTTTCATATTGCAGCTTTTATGCAACTGCATAAAACACTGAAAACCTCAGCAATGAAACATTAAGAACAGTCCAGTTACTTTTGAGCTAAGAAAAATGGGAAAACAGGAAGTTAAGATGCTCTAAATTAATTTATCAATGTAAAGCAGGTAGGGACGTTTGTTGCCGTGGAAACAGTATAATTTCTACTGGTTATTCCACCAGATATTGATTTCTGAACTTTTCCTGGGTTAAAACATTTGTATTATTATTTCTAAATGAATATGTACTTGTTTTCTTTGCAATGTTTGCATCTTTTTCATTATTTTGACCATTTTCTCATTTTACTACAAATAAATACAAAATCTTTGCTTGGAATTTCGGAGACATGTTGTCAGTAGTTCATAGAACAAAGGAAAAATGTTCATTTTACTTATAAAGAGTTTAATAAAGAGTAAAATCAGAGAAAAAAAAATATTTTAAGTGATCTCTTAATTTTTTCCAGAGCTGTATAAATCATAATAAAAACTAAATTAATAATAGAATTTGGTGTAAATCCTAATAATGTATATTTATGTTTACAATTATGCCCAAAATAATTCAAAACCCTGGTAGATTTAGATTTTAAAATACTTTTACTCAAACATGAAGATTGTGTTCTGATAGAAAATGAATACAAATAATGAAAAAGATAACTTATATGTTTAATTAGCGTTTTATTTGTTTTTAATGGCATAAAAGAAATTATCTATACAATTCTCAAATTGTGTGGATTTGTATTTGAATAATTAAACTGCTCCTATAACTGTCAACAGTTTCATGTGTTTCTCTGATATATTGATGGTTGATCTTTGGTAATGAGCTTTGTGATAGGAAGGCCTCATTTCCATCACCTTAATCTTTCTCTCCCTCCACAGATTCTGGATCAGATTGTGGTGGGACTCCACCGCCTCTTAAATGTTCATATTTCTTCCAGAACGATGTCTGCGATAACAATGGTGGTGTTGATAAGTATTCTTTTGCTCCCAGCTAATGCAAAACAGGCGACAGATCACAGGCCCATCACAAGGCAGCACACAGACACCCAGGACAAACAATAACAAATGCACACACTCATATCTGCAGGCACTGTAGAGAGCCCAGTTAATCATGTTTTCATACTGTGGGAGGAAGTCAGAGTACCAGGAGAGAATCCTTGCATGCACAGGAAGACCATGCAGAAAAACCCCAGGCCAAGATCAGAACTCAGGACTGATTTATATCTAGTAAAATATAATTCAAACATAGCTTCAGACTTCATATTATCCCTGTTATCAAATCAAAGCCTTTCAGAAAGACAACAGCCTTTATTCATTTGTCTGTCGCTCCAGTTTTCTGCATCCCATCATGAAACATGGCTCTTCAGAGCTGCTAAAACAGAGTGTTTGATTGGTACAGACCACTCATCTCGGGGTCAAGTGCTTCATACTGGTCAGCCTTTGTTGGTACACATCATCCAGCCACCAGAACAAGCTTGTCAACAAGTAGCCATGAATCTTTTATGGAGCTGTTAATTATGTAGCTGCGCACTTGAGAGTGTTTCTGTCTGTGCCATGTGAGCAGCTGATGGGGAGGTTTTATGAATGAGCGCAGTGTTAAGAGCTTCATGGAGCATCACGACAGACACAAGCACCCACACACAAGGTCTGTTTGAGGGGGGGAAAAAAGGAATTACTAGAGGAGCAGCTTTCCTCATTCACAGACTCCAGGCTTACAGGTTCAGTCTGTATCACGGTTAATTAAAGAACTCAGCAACAAGGAGTTTAAGCCATCTTAGTCTGATGTTTACAGGCTGTTACGTCACCAGAGCTGCTCAATCAGAGGTTAGACTGAAGCAAAGACTATTATGGAAGACCACAAATCTCCCCACAAAACAGCTCATTTGTTAAGTCACTGAAGCCTCCATCCAAATTTTCTAAAGATTGTATTTATGCAGCAAGATAAAGAAAAAAGATAAAGATTTAAAGGAAGAGTGAATGTGGCTTATTGTGCATGTATCTGATTAAATGCTGCACTGATGCAGTAAATCATGCAAAAGGCTCCAAAAACATTCCCAAATATTGTCCAGGACGCGCAGCAGTTCTCTAGCGAGTGCTTATCTGATGTTGGCATGAATAATACAGTTAATATTTTCACTACAAAATGCTTGAAAAGCTGGAGCTGGAATGTAAAATCGAAGTACTAAGAAATCACACTGAGTAAAAACATCACATATTTCACTAAGGCAAGGCCAAGATGTCAGGAGGTTCTGTGGTTCTGGGTGTGCTGGCCAGATTTCTAAGAGATTATCCTACAGTTCCTGGTACAACTGTGTAAACAACAGCAGGGTCCGAAAACATTACGGAGATGGAAATCAGCATGCTGTCATACCACAAAATATACAACACCCTCACCAAACATGGATGTGACCACTCAGGTAATATCCTGCTCACTTCACACAACACTTCCACAACACACAGGAGACAGAGGCAGATGATGCTGCTGCAGATATGCACTGTAAACAAACACACACACACACACGCAGGTGTGTATTCTCACTGACCAGGGAGCAGAGTTTCTCCACAGCCTCCAGAATCAGCTCCTGGTGTCCGATCTTCTGAACTCCCAATGCCTCCAGATCCTGGGACGTCAGCTGGAGCAGGTCCAGACCTGACAGGTGCCACTCCGACACCTGGTACTGATCAACGGGAGCATCCAGACCTGGAAGTCATGAAAGCTTTTTAGTTTTTACTACAAACAGATCGGCGGCATAAATGGGAATTCTCCAGTGTCAGGAAACCTCATGCATGTACCAGCATGAAAAATGCCTCTCGCTGTGGTTCATGTGCCGAGGTTAGGACTGACAAAGTCACATTGAAAGGAAATCTGGGTTTTCACATGCAATATATGAAATGAATAGCAAAAAGCAAATGCAAAATCACACACTACTTAAGAAAAAAAAAAAAAAAAAAAACACTGGAGGATTTTATTAACTTGACTTGAGTTTTGATTTACGGCAGTGTAACATTATTGAATATGTTTAAATAAAGTCAGCTGCTTTATTTAAACTGGGTTTAAATAAACTCAGTTGAATAATCATATTTTTTTACACCATGTTGGTGTAAAAAGTATGTATTTTTACACCAATATGTATTGAAAGATATTGGTTTCAATACATATTGGTGTATATAGTTATCATGAATGCTGAATCATTCATGTTCATACTCTTATCACACTCCTAAATAGTGGAATCCCCCAGGGGTTCATCCATGGTCCACTTTGTTTTCTGTTGGCATAGTTACAGATACAAGCTAAAAAGAAAAAGACCAGATGTCACCCAGTTCTCTCAAACTAACTAAATATAAACTGATATAATATTTCTGTGCTATATTTGTCATTAACTGGTTTTTGTTCTTTCCAACTGGTTGAAAATGCTGCATCACGACGTCTGATAGGAACATGTAATCATTACCACATCATGGAGACTTTAGCTTCTTCTCTGGCTCCTTTTCCATTTTAAAATGATTTTTTAAGATCCTAGAGTTTTTTTAATGTGTTAAACGGACAGAGAGCTTCTGATTCTGCCCCCCACAGGGAGGTCAGTAAGGTGAGGTGAGCAGATCCTCCTGGATGTACCCAGGAGCAGATTAAAATAGGGAGCTGAATGGGCTTTCCCAGGAGCTACTTGATCTCTGGAACATCCGGGCCAAACACATCAGAACCTCTTAGAAAAAAATCATTCAATAACCACTTGTGTACTAGTGGTCATTTAAACCAAATTGTGCTGTGACTTTTTGACTGACTGTGTGTTATTTTGTGATTCGCTTGAAGTTTATTGTTTTTCATTTTTTCACAAAGAAGAAAGAGCTGAGCCAAAGATCAAAGTTCTTTTTCAAGCAATCTGTCTATGTTTAGAAACTCAGAATGCTCCCTTTGTGAGGATTTCTGAACAAATCCCACCAGTAATCTCCTAATTTTGGCAGCATGTTTCCTCTGACTGGGAGTAATGACAACATCTGTTTAGGGAGGTAAAGCTTAGGGTGATGAGACGGAGGGCTTCCAACCTCAAAGAGTAGGGAGTTCATCTCAGAAGGTGAATAGTCAAAATACCAGCGGAAAAGTGCAGAAAGCTGTTATAATAGAAATTATTATCACTCAAATTGAAGTAGAATCAAAATGTATATATTTTTCTAAAAATAAACGAATATGGCTGACGCATTTCTTTTGAAAGTGCTCAGAAAAACTTTTATTACGAACATAGAACTTTTCTACAAAGTATCACAGAGAAGCAGAGGACTCTGCTGTGTTGTAAAGCATTAATCCAGGCTGAGCCTTGTGGGTAAATCTCTTCTCCTTCATTTTCCCCCCTTTTTTCTTTTGCAGAACTTTGTTTAGTTTCAGTGTATCAAACCAAATAAGCAGGAAAACAACAGGAGGCCATTGTTTACCCCGTTGAAACCTTTAGTTGTTGACACTGATCAGAGCTGCACTGTTGTGGCTTCTCTCTCTCACTTCCTCATTCCACCTCCACCTTTCACTTCCAATAGGATTTGCGTGCTGCTTCTATTTTCGACGTAACCGCCCCGAACCAAAGTACCTGCGAGGGGATCAAGTGTTTAAAAAAGAAGAAGCGGGCATGTCCCTCACCTTGGAGCCACTCGGTGACTCTCTGCTCGCTCCACGCCGCGATAGGCTCCATGCTCGGAGTCCTGCTCCAGTCGCTGGTTCAGCTCCCGGCGGTCCTGGCCGACTTCTACCTCTCCCGACTGCTGGAGGAAGGAAAACTTGACCCTGATTTGGAATCGGATGATGACGAATGGCACTCCTTCTCTCAGGTAACAGGTAGAGTTCCCCCCTCTAGCGTCAGCCAATAGTACGGAGCTGTCAAGCCTCGCCGGGCGCAGGACCCCTCCCTCCGGGCCCTACCACCCCCGCCCACCTGCATAACTTCATAACTGCCTTCATAATCACGCTGCGTGCAGGCTGAGCAATCTGCGTGAGGAAAGAACGGCGCAGATTTGCGGCCTGTGAGCAGGTGACGCACAACAGCAGCACCTGAGCTGCGGAATTACGGCTAAAAAAGAAATAAATCTTAACCCCGTTTCCATGTTGATTCATTAAAAACTACCAGGTACATAAAAGAAAAATTCTTTACGTTTCCATAAATTTGTTAAAATGTTCTAAAATTATGGTTACATATTGACAGAGTGATACATTTCATGCGTTTAGTTCATTTTATATAAATAAAAAACCTAAAATCTTATTTCTAAGATTGTTAAAATATAATCTAAGACCAGATCAATAATTTTAAATAGAAAAATGTTATTAAACACTGAACTGTATTGTCCATGTGTTGTACAGCGTATTCCCTCTGTGTGGTTCTGCTGAAATGTTGAGGAAGTCCAGTTTGCTTTATGTGATGTTGTTTCTGGTGTCTTTCCATTCAGTTGGAATGGAAATTACTTTTCTAGACCATCTCTGAAGGACTATGGTTGTCTTTGTGGATTGTTCATTTTTATTCTATCATGCTCTTTTCTTCCGCTTAACTTTCCATCAGTAAGCTTTGATTCAGCTGTTGAGAAACAGCCAGTTTTGTGGCTTACATCGCAGTTACCCATGTTTCTTGTGCACCTTTTCTTTACTTCTCTACTTTTTTTCCACACAACTTTCCATGTACATTAAAGCACTCTTTATTCAGTTAATTAGTGGTGACTTTTTGTGGCATTCTTTTTTGTGGAGCGTGTAAGGAACTGTTTTGGTGGGCAACTGTCAATTCAGCAATCTTCTCCATGAGTGCCATAACATAACATTTCTGTATTAGAAGTCCTCTTTATTGGTATTATATAGTGTGAATTTTTGAAACAATCAGTTCTACACCTTAACAGAAACAAACACTTGAAATACATCATATTGTGTTATGATGCTAAATCTTATCTGCACTGTTAATTTAAATAATGAAACAAATCAAACTGTTAATGACGCTATCAGGTATTTCCCAGTTTTTCCTCCAAGTGGTGCAGCAGATTCATCACTGAGATGCATCTCTGCTGCTGCTCTCTAATGCAGGGACTTTGCTCAGTGAATCCTCAGCATATTGTCTCAGAGCGCAAAGTGAAATTCTCTATTCATAAATAATCACAAAAGAAAAGCTAAAAGTACCAGATGTCCTAATCCTCTTACCAACCAGTCTGTTCTCCTGAGAAATATCCAGAAACGTTGCTAAATTCACTTTGACTTCTGGGCTCCTAAGATGACAAAATTTTGCCCAAAATTTATGAATATTTCATTTTTGACTCAAGATTTTATTACTGCTTAAAAAAAGTTTTCAATGTCGTCATCAAAGCAGCATCTTACTTGATAATATTGTGAAGGTTACCATAAAACTTTTAATACATGAACTCTGCAGGAAACTATTCTGATATGAAAAACTAAAACTTGTGGTTCAGTCTCTGATTTTGAAATATCCTTCCTGCATAATAAACTTTTAATTTGACTTTGATCTAGTTTTTTTTGCCTTATTTTATTTATCTTCATGTTCCTTAAGTTAACATAAGTTTAAATTTGTAATTTTCTGACTTTTCTTAGCTGAGTTATGACAGTAATCTAGTTTTGTTATTTTATTTTGATCTATGCTTATATTTAACATTTTGTTTATTTTTGTTGAGAATGTATATTAAGCTATCTGTATTGCTGAATGATTGTCTAATTTTTAATAATAATTTGTATGATAATAATAATTATTATAATGCATACACATCTTCGTTTAACTCTTGCATGTTTGATCACGTGCATTTAATCTTTTCAGAATGACAGCTTGTTTTTGCTCTGGATGTTTGATTATTTCTTTCATTTTATTTATTTATTTGTTCATTTCGCATTCATTTATTTAAAAGTAAACATTAATTGACTGATTGAATGATTGATTTTACATCTGTGGGTGAAATCTTAAAAAGTTATGGAATGCATCTAAATACTGTTTCCTAACACCTTCAAACTGTCAGCTGCTCTTTTCCTGAGCTTTTTGGTCTCAGGGCTATAAAGGGGATTTAGTGAATATCTGCATGCTGTCTTAGAGTCATGTGATAAGTTTCGCAGCACAAAGTTTTCAGCGCAGTTTCTCTTATGGCAGTAAAGGGCATGGCCTGATCAAAAAGCAGTATTCATCAAAGTGCTGCCCTCAGATATCTGGCACCCCCTACTGTTGTTGTTTTTGAACGAAGCTCAAGAGGCCTGATCAGGGCAGAAGCCATATTTATACGTCAGTAAGTGACACTTTGTGGTTTTACGCTGCAATAAACAAAGTGTGTGATAAATGAATGAAGGGATGACTGAGTTTCTGGTACTGACTTGCTGACAGCTAGCATTTAGCTTCTCCACACCTGTACAGGATAATCTGTAACCGGAGAATATGTTACTGTTGTTTGTCTGTGCAGAGTTGAGTTTGTATCACAGGACAATACTCCTGGCCTCCTTTCTTTCTTTTTTTTTTTGCCCAACCCAAATACCCGAGGAACACAGTCAAGCCTCGACATGCTGTTTTTGCTCGACGGCGCTCTCTGAGTCAGATGATCGTGTTGCTTCTTGTTCTCTTTCTACAAAAGATTAGGTCATGATGACAAATACAAAAACAAAAAACACTGGAAAACTTTTTTTTCAGTGCAAGAATATTATTTCTTCAGCAGCTTTTGCTCCTCTTTATTTTTATATAAAATTGTAAGCCCACCATCTCGATGCATCTGCAGCCTCTTTGTCCTATTAGCACTTTCTGTGTGAGTGATGTTTGCACCGATGTTTGGAATGCAAAGAAACTGCTTGCATCTGAAGTCTCAATGGCAAAGAGCCATGCTTTTTATAATTACATTACCTCCTTCTGTCGCCTTTCAGCACAGATTGGTTAATTACTGCTCCTTCAATGTGGAGCAGATAATTGGCTTCTTTCACTCGTTTGCGTGTGTCCTGTCTCAGCTCAGATAAGCAGGAGTTATCGCCACCATTCTCAAAGTCCTTCAGCTGAAATCTGGCACGCCCTGGGTGCCTCATTTCAAGCTGAAATCAGCCATCCACCCCTCCCCCACATTAATGCCTGCTTTATCATAACAGGTTGAAAAGAGGTTGAAGACTGAAATAAATTCTGTTCGGATCATTTGCACTGTTAGGTAGCTGCAAATTAGTAATTAAAAATGTTGAATCTACAAATTACAACCTTGATGAGAGTAAAGATACTGAAATGAAAGCTGACTGAATGAGATATTAAGTGGAAATGCATTCTTCTCTGCTGGAACATCGACCCTAAGCCACACTTTAAAGCCTTTTGCAGTTTCTTAAAGGTTTTCTTCTGGGATTGTCCTGCGTTTGGTTTAACTTTGGCCGACTTCCCAGTTACCCCCCCAGCTTGATGCTGCTACCAGCATGTCAGGTTTTAGCAACTCCAAACAACAGAGCAAAGGTGCTTCCATAAAAAACTCCTCTTTTCTTTCCTTATCTTATCTTATCTTTTCTAATCTTTTCTATTCTTTCCTTTTCAGTAAATATTCGAAAAGTAAAAATAATTACCATATGGATCATTTCTGACAACCTGTTTCAAATCTGACAGCCACTTCACAGCTGGAGTGAGCACGTATTTGCATTTTAATGGCACTTCTTACATCGATACAGGGAGCTCCATGTTATGATTCATTGTTTCCCCCTGAGCTCGCTCAACATCACTCACCCTCTTCTCTTCATCTGCCGGTTTCAGGCCAACTGAAATAAAACGAGGTTAATCAGCAGTCGTTATCACGGCGGTTCATCTGATTTGTGAGCTGCCGGCTCAGGGAACAAACCGGCCATCCGTTTCTCCACGGCTAAGTCAAGTTTCACGTCCCACAGCGAGACGGGGAACATGTTTCGGTTCCATGGTAACAAATATGAGGGAGGGGTCCAGCTTTGTTGCACGCGCATGTTAAGACAGACTGACTCATGTTTTTCAGGATTGTTCATGCAACTGCAGGTAGAGTTTGGGCATCCCCGGAGTGGGTGGAAGCAGGACATCAGTGAGTCAGTAATGTCACCTGTGATGGCAAACAACATAATAAACTAGAGGAGATTCCTTAAAGCAGGGAGTGAACTGGAATCAAAACCCATCTGGACTGTTTGTTGCTGAAAAGCTCAATCTGACACCAGAGCTGTGGGGCTCCAAAACACTGCCTCCAGCCTCAACTTTAAAAATCATACACACACGCATACACTATGGGCAAGCTGAATAAAATGGCTGCTAATGTTAATGCAGCATCTGGAAGTGTGGCCAACGTGGACTGAATGGCTTCGTTCACTTCCTGCTATTCCCCGACTAAAATGATCGAACGGCTTGGAAAAACTTCTGCTCATTTTTAATAATTGGCTCAGTTAAAAATTCGACTGGAGAAATCCAACTCAATGAGAAAAATCCCAGATGGGAAGGTGAAGCGAGATGAGAATCAAGACGAATTGTATAGGAGTTAATGGTTTCAGTTGGTGACCTGAAGTGCAAACTTCAACTTGGGTCTTCATTTTGATTTTAGCTTCCTCCTGTGACATCACATGCGCTCTTGGGCAAGACACTTAACCTCAAGTTGGTTACAATTCTGAGTTTGGTCTATAAATGTAATCACATTTGTGAAAGTGATTGAGTATAACTGGGAGAGCTCTGTATACGGGTGCTGTTGTAAACATTGTATTGATCTTTCTGACCTCCAATGTGGGAAAGTCTACATATGAAGCTTGTTAGATTAGACATTTCTGAGTTTATTTGGATTATTATTCTGAATTTCTTAACTTTGAACTGTTTTCCCTACTGAATAAATTTACTCAAACTAAATGTTGGATTTTTCAAAACATTTTTATTGGCATATCATTTTATATTCCAGTGAAGGATGACTATTTTACTTATTTATTTATTTTTTGCTTAGACAGATCTTTATTGGGGATGCTGGTAGGAGTCATAAACATTTCATATCAGTCTGCTTATATTCTCCATGTGGATGACAGAGGAGAAAACAGCGATTGTCCTGAATAATGGAGATAGAAAAGAGATGGTGGAGAGGATGAGGGATGAGAGAGAGGTGTGGATAACGGTGGTGTGGCTGCACTAAATAAAAAACACATTACATTTGGAGGTGCCTTCAAAGCTCCCTGCAGCTGACGATCCATCATGGAGAAAAAAAACTGACGGCTGAAAAACGATGTTTAGGATTGATGTGGCTTTGGGAATCACAGTTATCTGAACATGATGTGTTGGCATGAAAGAACGGTGATCAAACCTTCTGTTCATGTTATCTTCTGTTCCAGAAGACACAGAATTACATGCTGTCTTTTTGTCAGTTGCATTTTTCCCCATTCATGCATGAATGAACCTGGCGTTTGGTCTCCGAAGTGTAAAGATAAGGTTTCATAGCAGCTTGGATGCAAAGTCCAAAAACCCACAGCAAACGCTGCTGTTACATAATAAAGGAAGTGTTTCACACCTCCTCTAGTGTAGACAGTAAGTGTGATTCACCTGCTACAGCAATGTCAGACAGGAATCAGTGGCTTGGCATTAATACACAGGCTCAGTGAAAACAGCAGCCACAGTTTGCATTTACACCTTGGACTCATTTAGATGCCAATCATCACATATTATACTACTCCAATTCATGTTTCCCTTTTGAGCCTGAAATACTGTTTTCATCTGAATCTGAATCAAAAATTCATCAGAGCAACAAAGCAAGGCAGCTGAATGGCCTTCAGTTGCCAATAGTAACCAAAGATGGCCAGGAGCAGAATCCACTTGGTGGCGAATAAAGCGGGGAAGTGATGAAGGTGGATGGGACGCATTATGTCAGCAGAGATTACAAGGACTTCCACGAGAGCTGTTGTCAATAAAAAGAGCAGAGCCAGATCAGAACAGCACCGATCACGACCCGTTTCTCTTAACTTCCTTTACATCACAGTTATTGTGTAATCAAGAATGTTACATAATTTTTACAACCTCATGGAGCATTTTTGGAGATGGGAGTCAAAAGGCATTGTGCACTAAATATATCTGCGCAAAAACCAAAAATACAGTTTGGGGCGAAGCAGCAGCTCCTGAGAAAAGTCAGTTTCACTCAGCACCTCTCTGTTCGTCCTCTGTGATCACTTCACAAAAGATATTTCAGCTTTTTTGGCTTCTCTGAAGCTTTTACATAATCATTATGTGTTCTCTCTGCAGGTGTGTCACAAAAAATAAGAAATTAAGCTCATACTGGACACAGTGACACATTATATTTTATTCTAAATTTCCTTTTTATTAGTGCAGTAAGACATTTCTGATGTTTTTCTGTGGTTCAGTAGTGGCTTAAACCAGTTGAATCTCTCGTCCTGGCATCTGCAGGACCTCAGTTGGGGTTAAATAACTTATTGTTAGATGAAAGATAGTCACACATTAGGAAGAGCTTAACAAATCATCTTATGGTGCTTTGTTTATATGACTTGTCAAGAATTATTTCTGAAAATATTGTAGAAATTACAATGAGAAAGTCCAGAAGTTTGAAATGATCAGCCTTTGAAAAGCCTTTTTTGATAACAGGGCAAATTAATCAAGATGTCAATTTGTTTTTTGACCTTGCAGAGTATTTTATAACTGAAGACTAACATTAGTCACTGAACATCCTTCACAAAGTCCTTTTACAACAACAACGAGGTTTGTTTCTTTTTGAAAAAAAAAAAGAAACAAACCTTTTTTGTGTGTGTGTTGATATATTTTTTAGCAGTGGTATGGTAGGGTGTAGAATGTTTTTGTTCGTTTACATTTTAAACATCAGTGATTCCTGGCTTCCTTTCACACCATTTTACTCGTTATCACTCGAGCAAAGATTACATTTTTACTCATGGCCTCGGGGTGCTGGTCATGTGGTGATGCAGGGGTTCACAGGTTTGATTCCTGGCCTGGCAACCTTTGCTGCATGTCTTCCCCTTCTTCCATTACCCTCTTTCCTGTCAATCCACTATCAAATAAAGGCCACTAGAGCCTATAAAACCTTTCATTTTTTTATGACTCCACTGGTCTTATGGTTGATTAATTTGCAAATATCTTGGCTGGCTGTTGCTTTGCATCACAATGCTCTCACCTGTTTGTGCACATTTTTCAACCCCACGTTTTTCCTTCCACTAAGCTTTAAGTTAATATGATTGGATACAGCATACTTCGAGCAGACAGCTTGATCTGTCTTTATGGTTTACCTTCCAAACAAATGGTGTCAAAGGCTATCTATAAAATCAGCAGAGTTGAATGAGATGTGAAGAATCATTTATTTGTACTGGTCTTGTTTAATTTATTTTCGGACTTTTATCAGTTGTGAGACACAGTCACCAAAATAAAAGCTTTGAGTTCATGAGTTTCACTTGAGCTGATTGGAATTAGAGAGGGATGAAACTATTTTTTCCAATTTATTGACATGCTCCTGTAAATAAAGGGAGCCGATCGACTCAGTAACATGGAGCCTGAGCGGCAGCAGGCCGTTCATTAACTGCATTCTCCACCCTGCATTACGTATTTACAGTTCTCCTCTCCACCAGAGGGTGGCGCTGACGGGCCGGTGCGGAACGGGCGCAAGAAATAAGGGATTGGATCTGCCAATGACAACTCGAGTTGGGAGAGCGCTCGTACTACGGAGCCATACACACGGAGGTCTGCGAGCGCTGCGCGTCCTGCCGGGAACCCTTCCTTCCTTTCCTGACCGGGAGAAAGAAAGCACACACGCGCGCACCGAGGAGGACGCAAAGATCCGAGACGACGTCGACTGCGGAGACAGAGAGAGGCTGACTGTGATTCCTCGGTGTGACATTCGGCTCAGTGCGCCGCGCTGGTAATTAAAGGAGCCTGGATTCGCCTCCTGCTTGCTGCTGCGCTCCTCTCCTGCAACGCCTCAGCTCCCCCGACGGCTGGAAGGAAAAACTGTTTGCGCTTCCAACAAAGCAACTAAGCAGACCAACTGGCTTCAAAATTAGATCAGATCTGTGTTTAGGAAAGCTTCTTCCTGCAGCGGGTCCTCTCCTCTGCTCTCCTGCTCTGAGCTGTTAAATCTGCGCTCTGCTGGGACTTGGTACCTGAACCGGGAGATTCTGGAACTTGCACTTGACAAGAGCGACACGGACAACTCTGACCAGAGCGCAGTCACACTCCAGCAGCTCAGGGGAAACTAAGAGTAAAGAATCAAATTCCTGTCAAAATGCCTCTTGCACAAATCGCGGAGCCATGGCCCACAATGGAGCTGGTGCAGCTGGATACAGAGGTGAGGAAATGTGAAATTAATGGTTTGTTTTGCACATGTGTGGCCAGTTTTGGTCCAAATCACGTGGTTCCGTGTAAAGAACGTGAACTCATTTCATTCAGTCTAAAAAGTGGTCTCAGTGTTGAGTGAAGTTGCGCCTTTTGCTGCTCGCCTGTGAATGAAAGTGGAAATAAACCGGATGAGGTTAAGCTGAGTGAAGCAGACTTAAAAGTTTCACAAATATTCTGCCCCGTTTTTATAAAAGGACGGTCATATTGTTCATCTCAGGACCAGATTTAAACCTGCAGCTCTCAACCAGCTCATTGGAATGAGACTGCAGAGATTCTCCACCTCAGGAAAAAAAAAAAAATTCTAAGCTCATGTTGGTTCCTGGTCGGTTTCTAGGAGTTTCAGTGTGAATTCACACAAAAAAAACTTCCTGTTCATGTCAACATCTGTATTCAGATCAGGCATATTATTATGACTTCCTGCCCTAATTTTCTGTTGATCTGCCAATCAGCAATCACCCATGGTTTCCATGTATTTTGTATTGATGTCAGCTTAGTTTTAGTTTAGTTTTTGCATTTTAATCAATAAAATTACTGCAAATTAAGCCCATATAATACCATAATCTTAGAGGAATGCTTGTTTATGTCCTCTTAAATCTTCAAGGAAATCTATTTCTTTACACCTTGATAAAATATTATGGATGAAATGAAGTGTTTGCTGTTTTACATAACTTTAGACTAACTTTCATTATATTTTTCTGACTTGCTCTCCCTTGGCGATGGCTAAAATGAAATTAGAGCTGAATCAATTAATCAGATTATTGTGAATAATAAATTATTTAAATAATTGTCAACTAATTTAGTAAATTAATAAACATTAACTGGAGTATACAGACTCAGAAGCATGCTAAAGAACACCCTCAGAGCAAAACGGTACAAATATATATATATATATATATATATATATATATATATATATATATACATGTATTTTGCATTTAACAAACATCCTCTCCTGCAAATGATGCATTAAGGGAATTGTGCTATTTTAGGCAAGCGAGATACAACTGGATTTAAATTTTCTTCAGTATTTTGAGTTTTTTTACAGCCAAAATGTAAAGCGTTTTGGACATAGTTCCAGTCATTCATCATGATTTTTAGTTTTTGTTGATGAACAGAATAAAGAAGCCCCGTGCTGACACATTTACTTCTTCAGCATTTCAGGCTGAAGTCGCTCATCTGTTGACTCGGCTCACTCTGGTCATCTTGTGCATCATTTAGCCTTGACTTTACTAGAGTTCCTTCCTTTGACTTGACCATTTCAAATAGACTGACCTCTGCTGAACAGGTTGTTCTGACCCAGTCAGAACAATCTGGCCATCAAACCTTTACACCTGCTCTTTTTCCTGCTTCTAACATGTCAGCTCTTCACTTACTGCCCACTTACTAACAGGGCCCATGATGGATTTCATCAGACCACCTGTCCACGGTCATAATGTTATGCCTGATTGATGTAGCTGATACTGAGGCTGCAGTATATTTTCTCAGAGTGAATTGTGACTTAAATGTCGTCAAACTTATTTTGAAAATTTCTCAAAATGTGGGATTTTTACATAAATTTAGCATTTAGGCTCGGATTTGCTTCAACACAAGTTTTCCAACTTATTGATCATTTAGATTTTTCATTTGCTGACAAATTACAAAATCTGGAGTATAAGCTGGAGAAAGTCACAATGACAATATGTCTTGTGATAAATAAAATGTAGAGTTGATGTTTTTTCTGCTTTTGGGTGACCGTAACTATAGAACCCAAATGGTTCATAGTTTAGGCAAATCCTGGCACAAAATGCCTTCATTAACTGGATTTCAAAAAATAAATAATCTATATACATATTCATGTGATTTTTTTTTTTTTTTTTTAGGAGACAAACATCAGAAACAGTCTCATATTTGGCTGAAGCACAACTGAACATGGAACGAAAGCCAAATTTTTAATGAAATTTGCCGTTCTTTTAATTGCATCATTGCAGCTGAGAGGTCTTCACTCTGCAAGAGACTTGTAGAAGTTTCGAAAAACATCCGTTTTCAGACAGATACAATCTTCTGTCAGGCTTTTTAAAGCATTAGGTCCTTCTCCCACCTGTTGCAGCCAGTCATCATTTTAGCTGACATTGTATGTTTTTATTTAACATTTATGTGTAAATATTGCAAAATCTTGTATTTGTAATCATACGGCAATAATTTTACATCAGCCTAGGTATGGCTATTGCTTTCAGGTGGCAGAGTATAGGAGGTTGAATCGGCTCAATTCATTATTTCAAAGGATTTCACTTAACATTGGGAAAGATTATGGCTGCTATAGATGTTAGAGGGCCTTTCACCTGAATTCAAACAGGAACAGCCCAACTGTTGCTCGCGTTTATCAGAGGCTATTTGTGGGAATATGTTAATTCAGAGCAGATGTAGCTGAGCAATCAGTAATTGGGCTGTGGGCAAATCTATTTGTGTGTGATTTCTCTTGCTCGCTTTGCCCCAGAATAAAGCACAAAAGGTAATTTAGCTAATTTCCATTTGTGAAACCTGTTTGGCTTCCAAGCAAAACCACTCACACTGTTGATAATCAGGAAAAAAAAAAAAGGCTCCTCATCTGCTGTCGAATCCTGAACAACTTTCTGTGCGTATGTCCAGGGTTCCTCTAGGTAATTGTGCTTTAGTGCACATGGTTGGTTTTATCCGCCATCATCTTCTCGCAAATTAATCCAAAAGTGCATCCCTGCTTATTCCATCTGTCCATATGAGTAGTTGGGCTCTCGTGGCCCAGCCCACCTTTTCACTCCCCCCAACATGTCCCCTGGCATGGCCTGCAGTCTCACTTCTCCTAAGTCTTCTCTATCAATCTGAGCCCTGGGCTGTCTCTTGCTGCCATCAGGACCCAGAACGTGCAGCTGGCTGGTAGGCTGAAGACGGAGATAAATGGCAAACACTCCATGCTGCCAGGCACTGATTTGTTTCATCAAATTAATTACAGAAGCTGAAAATCGCAAAGCAAACGCTTTATGTTGGAGAAACAGCATCTTATTCATGCATGTGTTTAATGTAAACATGCAGTTATTTCAACAAGAACCGCACAAATATGGATCGGTGAGTCGTAATTATTGGACCCAGGCAAAGGCATGGTATTTTCACAGCATTAAACTTAGCATTCTTCACAGGCTCTCCACTACCATCTGCTCTGCTGCCACATGCTACTCGCGCAACTCACATGCTGCACAACTCTAAATAGACAGTACGATCTCCGGATGGCACCGTTTCTAAATAACTGAATGCTCCGTCTTGCTGCATCAAATTCTTATTGATCATTCAATCATTTCTTCAAAAAAGTACAACCATCTGTATATTATTAGCATATTTTGAACTCATCAGCTTGTTTTGGGTAATTTATGAGTTCGTTCTGAGTCGAGCTCCATTCCTGAGTCATTCTGATCTCCTGATTGAAAACATTGTTCAACACCGAATCCAGACTGATTCATTAGCTGCAGCAGACACACTGCTGCTTCACCTCACTGACAGGCAAATCCAAAGAGTCAGAGGAGCCGACTGTACCACTCGTTCTTTGCTTGTTGTCTGCAAAGTCTAGTTCCTGGGTTGAAACTTATTTTCTACCTAGCTAACAACACCTAGGTATCCTGCATTCTCAATTTATGCATTTCTTGAGTTTAAGACAATGATGTTTGTACTTTTATCATGAAATTGATATTATAGCACACTTACTTACTGACTTACAGGAGTTGTAGTCGTGTGGTGATGGAGACATTTAGAGTCGTGTGTCAGCAATTCGATTCAAACACACTTTATTAATCCCAAAGGGACATTAAATGTTGTTCCAGCTTATTAATTCAGATTTTTCAAGGAGTTATTAAAGATGCTGTTGGCAGGAAACACCTCCTGTAGCGGTCTGTATTACAGCGAATCCGAAGAAGCCTCTGACTGAAAACACTCTGTTTTCTCAATCATATCAGCATGCATATGGTAAGAAATGTTGTAGTACTCCTTTGTATTCTGAGGTAAATTGATCATGCGTTAAATAAAAGTGTTCCAAGAATGGAGAATGGAGGAACTCAATTTCTCCTTTTAGTGCTGCTAAATGACAGAGCAGATTCATCATTTCTGTGGTAAGATCTGAACAATCGGAGTACCACACAGTTCCACCCACTTTTCCAGTCTATCTATTCACATGTTGTGGGATTTGGTCTGAACTGCATCCACAGTGTGTCTCATGCTGGTAAAGGAGCATCAGTTTGTATTTCTTGATTAAGTTTTTTTTTTGTTGTTGTTTTTAGTGGGGGCACAAATTTGTTGATGCTGTAGAACAACAGTCAACAGTTTATAGCTTCACCAGCTGTAGATGCACTGTTGTGCAATGACTGGCATTAATTCTCATGGTTCTGTTTCCTCTGCTCAAACCAGCCTTGAGCAATTCAGCTGCTTCCCTTTCATATGTGCTTCAGTCAGCTCCAACATTGTGCAGACCTGTGAGTGAGTCTTCAGTTTGTGGTCATTTTATAGCAACGGACCGCCTGCATCTTGTCGGCTTGTTTTTGAAGTTTGCTTTAGTTCTAGCAAAAAAGAGAGCTACCTTTCACTTTTAATTAAAAGTTTAGGGGAAAAACCAATAGATTTTTTTGATCTGCAATTAAAATAAACAATGTTATCTTTGAAATTGTTTCCAGTTTGAATAGAGAACATTTTCTGAATTGAAACGATCTGCTAAACTCTCTCAAAGTAAAAATGAATTTGTAAAGCAGGACTGCACAAGTCCTTAAGGTGCAAAGCCCAACAAGTCTGAAGACAAAAATAGGAGAAAGTAAAGTTAGTGGTTGGAATGTGTAGTATGTTTAGGCGTGGTCAGCAGGTAACCATAAAGTACTGGAGTGTGAGTTTTCACTTGATGAGTGTGTTCACTCTTTGCTTCAGCTAATCTGGGTGTGAACCAGCCGAGGAACACCTGCACGGAGCGGCGATAATGGAGGAGGAGGGTTGGCAAGGTGTTCAATAACGCAGCTCAGTCGCTGACGAACGTCTTAAAGAAGGATTTCTCCTCCCTGAGCATTCATGTTTCTTTGAGGTAGTGCAGAGATGGATTAGTTTGACCTCTGTTGCTCTCTCTGTCTGTGAGAAAGCACTCAGTTGGTCTGAGAAAAGACAATCAGTGGCTATTTGTCTTTTTTTGGCACCGGCCAGCAGCTGTCGATACAGTGACTGCCAGATGAGATTACGAGAAATTTAGTCAGCTAGAGTTGCAGATAGAGGAGGGAGTAAAACAAGGGTTATTGTGTTTCCTGGTTGCTTAGTTACAACGCAGCGCCTCGCTGATCATCAAACATGGATTTATCTGTCTATTACACGAAAGCCATCACTGACCTGAAATTTACTCCCGGATCATTTGGGAGACGGACGAGGAGTTCTCTCCGTCTCATCTGACAGCAGCACTGAAGCATGAATCCCAGTTGTTTGTTAATGCATCTGACTTTGAGTGTATTTTGGTGGCTGCTTGTTTGTGTGCGCGCATGCATTTGCACTTGTTGACAAAGTCCATTGGGGAGGGAAGCATCACTAAGTGGGCCATTCAGATCAACCATGCAGAGCTAATGAGGATGAAATGTGTTGAGCAGTAAAGTGAAGATGATGATGCTGGATAAATATACAAACACTTCAGGATTTCTGGACTGATAATTCCAAAGCTGTTTGTATTCTTCTAAAAAATGCAGTTGGAAGTTTGAAAGTTAAATAAAGTGGCTGGAATTTGATTAAATTTGATTTTGACCCTCATTCCAACAGATGGATGCCACTGCACACACTTGACAAACCGTTTGAATTTCTTATTTTATGTTGAGAACATCTGCTCGTCATTTCTCCAACTGCCTCTCATTCTGCGCCATGTGAAGGAAGAGGAAGCCAGCTCGACGGACGCTCAGTGGGAAACAAAGCCAAGGCGGAAAGGGGACTGGGAGGTCACTCGGCTTGTCCTGACATTTAGCCACATTCCTGTGGACTCTGGAGTGATCCTCCGTAATAACAAGGACTCGTGTATATTTAAGTGTCTGTCATTTTGTATTTATTTATTTTTTACACTGATGATGAGTGACAGCGCGACTGTCAGCTTTTGAAAACAATTTCAGTCTAGCTTGATGGCTTCCAATTTGTAACAAAAGGTCCATGCAGGAAAACTGGGAAGCCTTGGTGTGTGGGGTAGGAAATTTCTTATTTAAAATGGTTTCAAGTTCTGACGAGATGTTCAGATCTTAAGTTCATGCCAAAAATTGCTTATCATGAATATGAAGGTTATCCGTTTCATGATGCATTTTCAGGGTAGAATTACACAACTGAAGATATGTTTGTATACTTTCTAATTTTGCTGTGAAGAAGATTAGCTTAAATTATCATAGTGTCACATTTTGTCATGACAATTTCCTTAAACTACTATGCATCTTGCACACCTTTCCTTTAAAAACCTTGCACTTTGGATTGTCCCTAAGTCTATCTAGAGCCACAGTTGCTGCTTTGGGTTTTGAATTTAAAGTCTACATTTAAAAAAAAAAATCATTTTCCAAGCTTCATCTTGTTGTTCCAGAGTAAAATGCAATCTATTTTTCCCATTTCACATGTGATTTTATTCTAAAAATCAACCAAAGCTATAAATACTGCATCATTTTTGCAAATAACAGCCATTACACCTTTCAAAAAGTCCTACCTGCTGCGGATGGACAGACGGGTGCGCTTTTTCGTGAGCCTCAGATTATTAGGTTTGCCTGCAGAGGTGGAAAGTGGACTGTTGCCACCCACACAGTCTTGTAAATATTTCCTAGTATCTCCTCCTTTCCCCCTCTCTAGCCTTTTTGCACACTTGTGCGATTCACGCACTGACATACACACTGATTCTTCTCACGTCTGCTTTCTTTGACAGAACGGGCAGAGCACGACTGAGGACGGAGTCACAGCTGCTGTCAAGGTAGGTGACATCTGTGGAACAGAGACACACGAACAAAGACAGAAAAACAGCACACAGATGTGACTCTTTAAGAGACTTTAACGTGCAGAATGCAACCGATTTTATTAGTTATCACAATCAAATCGTGTTGAATTTCACTTTCCATCTGACTCTTTGGCTTAAAGACGTATCAAATGTATCTGTCGAATAGTAGCGGTCATTTTAAGGTGTTTCTTTTTTCCAATCCAGATGTGTATGTCCGTATGTGTACAATGATTAGTTATAAATTATTTATTTATAGGGAAATGAGTCCTTGTTTTGTCTCTTATAAGTTGGATATAAGCAGAAAAATACAACATCAGCTTGTAATGCCAAGAAGATGCCAAAATCTTGACTTAATGTTTTAAGAAATATTCTTAGGGTTAATTCCAACCCTAAGAATATTATTAAAAATACTTAAATTTATTTGGTTACAGTGAGGGTAAAAACAAAGTGTTTTTGGAGGTAAGAAAACAAATGTTAAATGTTCATATAAGAGTTAAATATCCAACAAATAAGCAAATTATTCATGGCGCTTACATCTGAAGATGAAATTAAATCAGAATTAATCTGTTAATGTAAATTCTGAGTCATTTTTTTGGGTTTAGGTCAAACAGAGAGAGTTGTGAAACATCTCTCAGCTGGTTTATTTTAGCAGGATTTGCAATGACAGCTTGTTGAGATTATTGGCCGGCCAGGTTTAATGTCTGGCCACTCTATACAGTAATTTGTCTATGTCAAAACAAGAAAGCATTGGCAATGCAAATAGTGCCTGTTGTCATCTGATATGCTTATATATCAACAAAAATACCCAGAGGCTGGTACATCCAAAAACACTCCCTCAAAATCACTGCGTCAGCCTTCCTCCCCTCCCGCTCTGCGTTTCTTTGTCCAGGCCTGAAACATGATCCTGTTTCCACCTCTCTGTTACTTTCCCATCATGTGGCAGAGGACCAGGAAATGTTCCTTCTCATGTAGCATCTCCTTTTATCTGGCCTGGTTCTTTAGGGACAAGTGTTGTAAGAGTGTTCAGTTTCTTCTTTCAGCTCAGAACAATGTGCTCAGGCTGAGAGCAGATTTAAAACAGGGTCTCTTTGAAAAGGGACCAGAATGGGCAAAGATGTTAAAATGTGATGGTAAAATAAAGCTAATCTTTCTGTAAATAGAAAGCAGGAGTAACTAGTAAACAAACGTATTTTCCAGCACAGCATTAGAAAGAAGTGCAGTATGCAAAACTCACAAGCTGCGCAAACAGGATTTTGCTCAAAGCACTGTTAAATTACTATGGTTCTTTTGCATGTGAGCATGCTTTCTTGCTTCATAAACACATTTATTTTGTAGTTTTTTTTGTTTCATAAATTTCCTGAAATTGTTTATGAATCACCAACTATATATTTTGTATGTAAGTTTTGGCGATTTGATTCGGTAAACCAAAACGAAATAAGGTGCAACCAGGGTGTCTGCACGTTATTCTAGAGCTTTAAATTCATGTACCTAAAATTAAGACCTCAAAATGTCCTAAATTTATTCAAATGTTAGTTAGCCTTAAATACAATAATCTATGGTTTTAATTTTCTTGTGGCAGGACTTGTGGCAGCCACCGGTATCTTTTTTTTATCAGAGGATTTTTCTGTTAGGCAAAAGTTTGAGCTCCTCCTCGTGTTTTGGGACGTGATGCGGTTGAGGCCACCGGTAACTAGCTGTTAATACATCTTTGCTAGCTAACTAGGTTTTTAAGTGCAAATTTATTGTCAGTTTGCTGGACGACGTTTGTCTTCAACAGTGGTTCACTTCTGTTGTCAACGTATATGAGGCTGGCAACAGAGGTACATTTGGTACAAACTTTAAAAAGTTTCTCTGTTTTTGATTATCATGGACCATTTATTTCTCTTAATAAAAATGTTTGATTAATTTTGAGTTGGTGAAACCCTCCAGTGCAGGCAAAAGTAGGGAACTCAGAAGAATTAGAGAAATCTAAGAATAAACAGCATCTTGAAGACAAAGCAATACAACAAACGGGTCATGAAGGAAGTTGTGCAGAAGTTAAAGTAGGTTATGTGATAAAACAATATCCCACACATTGAAAATCTCTGTTCAGTTTATCATCTGAAAATATAGTTTGGATGCTTTTCTTCAGCAGGGAGAGGGAAGCTTTTCAGAGCTGGTAAGAAAATGGATCAAGTTAAATGCAATCTTGGAGGGAAAATCTATTTGAGGCTGGAAAAATGTCACCAAGCAGCAGGAAAATGAACATAAAGACCCAACCAAAGCTTATAATGGTATGGTTTAGGAAAAAGCACAATTGTGTGTTTTCCAGGCAGTTTGTGCTATAAAATGGCACCATCACGTTACCTGCAGTTGTTACAAAAATGCTGAATATATCAAACATGACTTCCTGGGAGGGTTGAACTTAGAAGGACTTTGTATGATGAGCAAGGTAGACGCACAGTTCTACCTTGCTAATTGCTGCTGCCACTAGTCTGGAGGAGCTTTGTGGAAATGAGCGGTGCTTTGTGAGAGGAAGCGTTAGACACCCCCAAATGGTTGACTTGGGAGATTCAAGGATTTCTCAAACATGCATGAAAGAATAAAAGCAACACTCCAGGTGTGTTTTTGATGAGAGAATAACGCTAAAAATAATACATAATACCTCCCCTTTAATAAAATACATTAAAGGGTTTGGTTATAACATGACAAAACATAAAAAAATCTGGTTATTGGAGTTAAATTTGTGTCAATCGTTGTTGGATGTTTTTGTAATCAGTTCAATTTTATAATCAGAAAATGATGCTGGGATTAATGATGGTGTTGCTGTTGAGGGGTGTGTGTGTGTGTGTGTGTGTGTGGGTTAGAAGACCTTGTCCCCAGACACCACGCCAGGAGGGCAGTTGTAACCAGGCGCTGCAGTGATCAATATCAAGCTCCTACTTAAATGCTAGGGATCTGATAATGGCTGCTGTTATCTGCTTCAGCCATGGGAGATACCTGACCTGATGGGAGAGAGAGAGCAGCAACTTTTGCAAGAGAGCACAGAGGGCAGGAGAGTCAGTCCTTACTGATCCAACTGAAGTTTCTGGAGCATCACAGTGGCTTTGAAAAGTTCCCCAGACTGAGGAGTGAGTCTGTGTTTGAGGATTTTTTGGGCCAGTGAGGTTAGCTCTGCGGTCCAGGTCAAAGATGCTGCAGAGCTAATGAGCTAGCTCCATCCTGTCTGCCTCTTCAGGACATCAAAAGTGTGAGATGCACATGAGTACAACGCTTCGCTCAAGATCAGCTGTCATCCCTCAGCTGCAGTTTGAGACTGGCAACAACAGATTGTGCCTGAGATTATTCAAACCCATAAAAGGTTGAGGTTGAACTGGAAGTTATACTTTGCAAACACGACTTTCTTTAGTATGTTATTGACCAAGTGTTCCAACTTGTTTTTTTCTTTCCAGAGGATGCTGCTCCAGTGAGACTTTGGGATGTTCTTTATAAATTAAGATGATATCGCATAATAAATATAGAACATAAATTCTTTGAACTTTCATTTCAATGTGTATTGTTTTATCTGGTGTCCATCTCATGGACACCAGATAAAACTGTGGTTTCATGTGAAACCACAGCAATTCTCCTATTAAAATTAGGAATGCACTGATAAGAAAATTTGGGCCAATATTGATGTCCAATATGTCCGACTCAACTTGTTTAAATAAATATACTAAAAATATATTTGACTGACGTTGATGTCGTGCATCTCTGACTAAAATCCAAACATATACCCCTGTTTTTTTGGCATAACTGTATGCATCCTGGTGTGACAGTACAAAAGTTAACAAATTGGTTCTGGTGAGAGGTTCTGACAGCGTGACCCGACAGCAGTACTCTGTAACCTCAGTGGATCTGTCTAGCCACAGTGGGATGATATTACCCAGCAATTTACTCCCTGGCAGGAGGCCAGGATTGCAGTGATTTGCTCTCAAAGGAAAAGTGAGGCCTTTGTCCTATTTCTAGCATCAGATCACATCAGGCCCATTGCCCTTGATGATGCATTGATCCACTAAGCTGAAACAAGGAAGATGTAATCTCAGACGTAGGAGAGCTGAGACAGAAGCAGGTGTTTTGGAAAATTTTGCCTGATTTTTGTTTATTTTATTATTTTTGTGAGGGATTAATTTTTCTGTCAGCAATGAAAAGACTAGTCAAAATCAACAAAAGACTGCACAGTAAAGGGCAGGAAGGAGATGCTAAAAATGGGAAAACAACACAATAAAAAGAATAAAAGTATTGAATTATCTACTAAATAAACGATAAACTGACACTCTTATGCCTCTCGTTTCCTGTCTTCAAGCATCTGGTTTTACTTCAGTTTCTTTCGAAGCTGAAAATGTGACGAAGCTGGAGAGCGTTGTGCTCTGACAGGATGTGATGTGCATTGTCTGTCTGTCTGAGCCTGGAAGTCAATTGTGCTTCGCCAAATTAAATGCATAATGTTCTCTACTTCAGTCATTGAGGAAAACCTGTTTGTGAATTTACAGATGCACATAATTACCTTGAATTGTTGCTTGCAGGTAAATATAGCTGTTCTATTTAAACCTTGCGTTCGGCCATAAAGTCATAATTTGACACTTACTTTTAAAGTAAGAAATTATTAATTATTTTGCATTATTTTAAATAATTATTTTAAGGAGAAAGAAAAATATGTTTAACTATGGTATGTTTTACCATTTCATCTTACAAAGTGTATTTTACTGTACATCAAGCTGCAATTCAAGTAGTTACAGGAAATAATTGTGGATGTTTATTATTATCTTTGCAAAAACAGACTGATAAAGTTGAGATTAGATGGAAAGCACTCATAAACATGAACAGTTTTCATGTCCTGCTTCAAATTCAAATTCAAACATATAAATGGGATTTTGTTTTGAACTTTGACTGGGCCATTTTGACACATGATGATGCTTTCAACTCTACAGGTTTATTTCAGGGTTGTTTGGCATTTATCTCTGTACCTTCCTAGAAGCTCTAACCAGATTACCAGAATCCCCATAGCATGATGCTGCCACCACCATGTTCATCAATGTACAGTATTGTGTATGTAGGTTAAAAAGTTGCATTTTGGTCTCGTCTGACCAGAGCAGCATCTTACACAATTTTTTGGGTCTGACATGAACTGTGTCAAATTGTAAACATATAAAATATTGGATCACAGAAAGATTACAACTAAAGCTTTATTTCATTTTGCTGGCGAAATTGAACATTTTGCAAATATTCTACTTCAGAAATTACTTTTTAATGTTAATACAGTTCATTTGCTGCTGCAAAAACAATTAAACAGAGAATAGTTTGACTTCTTGGATTTTACTAAACTGGCTCACTGTTGCATATGATGCAGTTAATCTTGTAAGCATGGAGCTTTGTGGAGAGCCAATCAACTGTTTGGTTTCTGTCCTTTTAAAAATACACCAGTCTGTTAAAAGATCAGCATTTTTTAAACCAATAATACACAAAGCATCTTACCATCTGGCTCTCTTGTTGATTCCAGATAATCTCCTTTGCACAAAAAATAAATAAATGTTTGCTTTATGGTAGCTTTCATGTGAAACCACAGCAATTCTCCTAATAAAGATGTTTAATTTTAAATCTCTCCTAATTCATAGAAGTGCTTTCAGAATAATATTGTAAAACAAATAACAAATTGCCTCCATCATTCTGAGAGAACTAACAGAATGGACTCCTAATCTGAAGCAGTTAGTGAAATTACCCTGGAAATAATGTGGAGCTTTACAGAAGGCTAGTGTTTACAGTGACCAGTAATGAAGGAAGTGTTTGAGGCCTCATGATTGATTACCACAAATTGCAACATAAGACTAGAGTCTCACCTCAAAGTGTTGTAATAATGCCTCAGTGCGTTGAGAGTTGGTTGTCATGGTTTTGTTAAGGCAAGCAGGAGCTATTCTCACAAAAGCCAGCCTGGTTATAATTGAAATTTAAATTAATTTCTGTGTTCCGACCACTGCAGCGTATAGGTGTCATACGCTGTAAAGATAAAAGTGGAAGCAGTGAAACTGGCTGTTTTATTTATGTGCTACATAACAGTAAAAGTTGCGTCTGAGGTTTGCAGCGCAACTCAAATTAATTTCCAGTAAATGGGGTTTTTTATCTGCAGGAGTGCAGCGCTGCAGGACAAAGCGTGTTCTGTTTGTTTGCACTCTTTCTGTCCCATTTCTGTGCGGTTTGCACTTCACTGTGAACTCCAACCTTCCAGGCTTGAGGGCAGCAAGCTGTGCAAGGTAAATGCCTTTTCCACTGGTGTCGGTGACATTTTTCTGTTCCCTAATGTAGATAATGGCTTTTTCACTGCAGCTCGGGTGCTGAGTGAGTGGTATTTGTGCTTCAGTGGCTGAGGCACTAAAGGGCACTGCAGAGCAAAACCAGGAGTGACGTAGCTGTCTAGAGAGTAAGAAGAGAGAGGATGGTGGGGCTGCGAGGGGAATGCAGTTTTTATCTTAACGACTAAGCTGTGATTTAAAGTGCTTCAGTTAAATAATGTCTTTAGCTACACAGACAATGTGTGGGTTGGTACTGCAGTTCGCAGAGCAGCTTTGTAACTTCAGGTTACTATAAACTGCTCTCTGGCCTGGTAAATCAGAAAATGGGAAGGTGCAAGCCATGCAGCCTTGTAGCTTATGTAAATGCAAGACTCTGTTTTTCACATGCATGTTGTAGGCATGGCAACTGCTGTCTTTACTTCCACAGCTCTGGCCTTGCACTTGATTTACGTGGCCTTTTTATGACCCTCCTGTTTCAGAAATCTCACACTGCACATCTTCATATAATACAGAGGTAGACTTATATAATGCAGAGCTTTAATTCCAGTGGAATCATAAAACACTCAACCGTGTTATAAAGAAGTTGCCCTTCATGATGCAACACAGCGCTGATTGAGGCAGCGAGCAAAGGTTTGTTCTGTAGTTATTTTGTTTGCTTTTCAGTTACAGCACCAGTAAGAACATCTAGTGTATACTCTGGTACAGAATGTACAATCGCCTGGTTTACATCCCACAGTGTTATATTGCTGCAAATAAATTTACAAGTGTATTATTTGTAAATTTACAGTTGCAATAATTTTGTCTATGAAATGTATTTGTTTGTTTGGATTTCTTAATGTTTAGGTAGCAACTGGCAAACGTGCCAGTTGCAGAAAATAAACACTTAATACATTTTATTTAGACCTATTTAGGACATTTATTATTTAAATTTACAGCCTGAACGAACAGCTTAAAAAGCAGTGTTCAAACATTTCCCCACGTGGCCCAAAACGCTTTTATTAAAAGCAATTGAAAGCCACAAAATGGTCATATTTCTTTCTATTTGAATTAAAAATGCTATATATGCATTTATATTTTTGCAAACATTTTTCCTGCAATAGACTAAACACAATATTCTAAAAAAATAAAGAAGATTTCTGATTTCTGTAGAAAACATAAATATACGCAACATCCTAAATAGGAAGTGTTTTCTTCTGTCTTTGTCTGGATTTTCTGGATTCTCAATGAGAAGAACTGATTCTTCTTAAAACATCTTGTTTCATTAAGCTGAGTTTAACTGAGATTATTTTCTTTAGCAAAGTTTAAAAAGTCCAACTTTAAGCTGGAAAACCAATTTTGTGCAATTTATATTTATTTATTTGCGGTCAAAATCACTTTGAGGGCCGCAAATGTCCCACACTTTAAACACCCTTGGCTTAAAACATGTTCAGTCATCTTATCTGACAGTCATAGATCTATCCATCTATGTATTGCATCTTGCTTATTGAAGACTGGGTCACAGCGGCTAAAGATCCAGGCGGGAATACCAGTCATTCCGGTCGACATTCTGCAGCTCATTCATGTGGAGCGCAAGGCGTTCCCAGGAAGGAAGGCACCTGCACTCCCTCCACTGAGTTTCGGTTTTGGGCTGAATGCAAAACAAAGTAGCGAGAGAGAAAGAGTTTGAACTGCTGAAGTTAAAGTACAGAGTGTGCTTTCTTCCCTAGTGCATTCTGGGATTAGTGCAAATGTGTAAGGTTCTCCAGGAACCTTTTACTCCAGCAATCAGTTGTTATCACCTTTCTTGGCGGAGTGTAGGGAAACTCCTGGACCAAATAGGAAAATGATTACAAGAAAATCAGTATTTCCAAAATGTAAAATGTTGTCAGCTGCCTTGAAAGAGCTGCTCCCACCTGTCTATACCTTTTTCTGTTGTTGGAGCATTATTCTTTCCAGGAACACTGCAGTGCTGCTCCCCTGATGTCTTTCACGCAGGTAAATTTACTGAAAGGATCTCTGCATGGACACACAAATGGAGAGAAAATGGCCCCAAAGTCCTCCTTTTTTTACGCTCTCAGTTCATTTCTTATATCAGCCTCTTTTTACATGCTTCCCTGCAGGGACTGTTTGCATTTTTCATCTTTTACGAGATGCATTCTACCAACTTAACCCTCTCAAATCCGAGGTGACCTCAAAAATGCAAACTGTTATTCTCTAACCAGCCTTAATGGGCTAAACTGGCTACGGAAACCCAACAGTTGTGCAATAATCATGTGGTTTGGATTCAGGCATTTCCTGAAGCATGCTATATTTTTACATCAACTACATTTTTGCAGCTACCAGATGATTTATGTTTGTAATGGGGATCCAGCTTTTACAGATGCACCTAACAGTTTTGTGGGCAATTTCTGATCCCCCTCTTGAACCTGCTGATGTCGATTTTAGCCATTTTTCATTTGTCTTTAAGAAAACTGATATAATAATATAAATAAAATACAGCAGCATTGAAAACATCTTTCAAACCCTCCAGTATAAAGAGAAAGGATTTTAGCTTGTGTTTTCAAAAGGTTATGCAATTATTACAGAATTTACACTTTAAACCTGCTTATCTTAGCTATTAGCACAGCCAGAATTACAGAACAGCTGTGGTGTTTGGTGTAAATTATTTGTTGCCGTATGTGAGAGCATGTAGGATCCATCCTGAAAGTTAATCGAACTCAGACCAAACTTATTGACTAACAGATTTTCTCTCAGTACTCAAGCTGACCTTTAACCCTGTCAGCAGTTTCTTCTGTGCAGCAGGAAGTGATTTCAGCACCGCCTACATTTTAGTAATAAATGAACAGTTTCCTCATCAATACAGATCATTAAACGGTTATGTATAAATTATATGTGCCAACTCTTAGAATAGTCAATGTGTTGCATTTTAGAGCTGCCTGGTGATGGTGCATTCAGTGACAAACCTGGAAATTGGAGTTCGTATTTTTTGGTTATAAGAAAAAAATCAAGTCATCAGCAGCTCTAGTAAAGTAGTTTGGATGTCTAATCATGTATTTTTGAAGTTGTGTTTTAGTTCCATTTCTTCCTTTTTTTTTCTTTTTTTGTCTGTTTCGGTAATCACACACCCAGGATGTGTCCTGTTTTAGCTCAGGCATCCTTCCAAAGCTTGGATGTGCCCAGTCATACCTACATGTTGTGCTGTTTGCAGCTGCACCTTTAATTAGATGAACCCTAAGCTGTGGTTTTAGCTGGTGTATGATTAACATGCAATGGATTGCACCGGGAAACCAAAGTGGTTCTGCAATCAGTGGGATGTTTACCATCGGTCACAGACAGATGAGGAATCAAGATGAATGGGGTTAAAGAATCCAAATTTAAATCGGCCAGTAAAATTCCCCGATTCCTTCTCGGATCACCAGAGGTGACACATCAGTTCCTTACAAAGAGATTAGCTTTCAGAAATGATTTCTGATCAATTAAGACATTCTAGTCTTTTTATACCTAATTGCATTATCAACTTTTTCAGGATATTACCTCCTAAAAATAGTAAAATACTCAACTAATCTACTCCTAATGATTTTGAAAGCATTGAAAACTTCGAATCAGTGCTAAATTAATTTGTATTTTTCTGTAGCTATTTTTCTTGTAGCCATGGAGTTGATGAGGCATCTTACGCCTGATGGTCTTCGATGTAAGATGTAAAAGATGAAAAAGTTTCCACTGTTTCTCCGCAATGGACTTTGCTTACATGAGAAAATGTTGCAAAAGTTGCGGACAGAGTTTATGCAATTCATCACTCAATGAAAGAAAAACACTGTATTCTATCAGAACATTACAGTCTCTACTGAGATATTGACATTCTTTCCTTTTTTGGCGTATCTCATATTTCCAGATCCAGCTGGTGCCTAAAATGTTACATACGGGTGTGAATTGTGTGATGACGCTTTTTGGTGTAAAATATTTAATCTTGTCAAACATATTTTGTCTTAAATTTCATTCCTCGACCATCTGTTTCTGTGCTCTTGTTTGCCAAGTTTTGACTAAATTCCTGGATCTCTTTGCACATGCAGGCCGTGACTTGAATTTGGTTACATAAGCACGGCTGACTTTGAACAACTTTACATGGAAAATGTTGCTTATGTTAGTGATAAGCACATTTCATCCCCACAAACACCATTATCCTGATTTAAAGTTATTTTTTTCTATACTTGAGCAACAAATTCCCCTCTAGCTGCACAATTTACAATCGAGAATTGAGGAACACGTTTTCACACGACGCCTTTAACATGTCAGTATGAATAAGTGGATGACTGTGCAGCAGGATATTACTGGAAAAGGGCACGCATGCTCCACTGGCCCTCCTGAGCTCAATAAAGGTTAAGCAACTACAATATAGAAGGAATGATGATGATGATGAATGTTGTAGAGCTGCTTCCTGATCTTCACACCATCCTCCAACCTTTTTTAAAGCTGGAAAGAGTTAAACATTTCCTAGGTAAAAAAGTCAACCATCCTAGAAATCGAGAAAAGAGCAGGGGTTCTTGCCAGAGGAGTAATGCATTATGTCGGCATCTTCTTGGCCATGATCCCTAGTGAGCGGAGGCCTGTATTAACAAGGTTTGCACACGCCTCGGAGCACCGTCGAGCTTAACGCTTCACATTCCACTGCAGCTTCAGAGCAGCAGAGTGAATAGAGTCATCTAAAACTGATTGTAGCTCTCTAGGACGTTAAAACCTCTTGTCTAGTCAGAGCCCACACATGCAAATATAGTTTGTTTTTCTCTTGCTACTCTGACATCCTGAACTCTGTGAACATTTGCATGCATTTAAATAAAACCTTAGTCTGTTATCCCTGTTGCTAAATAAACCCAGAAATGCAGCAGCTGTTCTGATTTTATTTTCAGTTCCTAAGCAGTGAGTTTGTTGTTTTTTTTCTGCAAATATGTGAGTTTTTTTTTTGTTTTTGTTTTTTTGTGTGAGTGCAAATTTCTTCTTAAAGAACCAAGTTTGAGTCGGCACCGTGGCGTCTGCAGAGTGACGACCCTGCAGAAATACACACCCTGACTGCTATAGTGGAGTAGGATTTTAAAGTTGTTTTTTTATGTAGCTTTGACCTGGAGGCACATCTGTCTTTACAGAAGTCAGTGGTTTGCATCTTTTTGGTCCCCAGTTTGCGGTTGGACACCTAAGAGTAGGGCCGCCTCCAGCTACACACCAACACGCACATGGCCTGGATAAATCAGTCAGTCTGCTGAGTGTGCCTCTGAAGAATGAATATTTCATTTTTTTGTTTTTTTTTGTTTGCTGATCAGACTGCTCATCCTCTGTGTTGCAGAGTTGTTTTCCAATTCATACCTGACTCACACAGATGAGCCGTTTGAACTTGATTATGTTGTTTCCACCAGGCTTTGCCCTCCCTGTAGTTCTGTTAATTACAGATAAGTGGGTCATAAACTACACCAGTCAGAATGATGCCAACAAACCATTAAATAAAATAGTTGGATGTCAGATAATCTATTATTTTAAAAGACACTAATGTTTTGCTTTTCCTTGTTCTCACAATTGTGGACAGAAATGTTGGGAAAATAAGAAGTAAACATGATAAAAATTATTTTAAATTATTTTAATTTAAACAGATTTTTTACATTTTATTTTTAAAAATCAATTATTCATAAATTTCAGTAATGAGTGGAAATATCATATTGAACATCGGCATTACAGCAATTAAACAATTCTTTTTTTTTTTTTTGCATGTTTCAGTTGATTTTTTTTAGACAGCTGATCTTTGGTGATGAGCTCCAAGTCTTTGGAGGTTGGGAAGCTCTCCTTGCAATTACCCTAATCTTTAGCTGCACAGATGCTTTGTTTGGGAAACTCCAAATCTTAGTCAGAAGAAACATGTTGGAGCTAAATCTGCCTGAGGTTTGGATAATTTTTGGCTCTACATCCTGTCCATCTGATTTCAGATCAAGCTAAACTTTTCCTGTTTTAGGTCTTTTTGGATTACCAAAAATATTTTTGTCTGCAGGCCAGAATTATGAGAAATTTCTAACATGTTTTACTAATCAAAGGGTTTTGTTCTCCTTGCTTAAAGCTGGTAATCAAATGTTTTGAATTATTTTCAGAAAAAAAATAACAAATGTTTCTTTTTCATTATTTCTACATTTTTACTGTTGGTCCTTCCTACGGTTACCACACTAGGAAGGTAAAATATTAAGCTTTAAACATCTAATCTATTCTCACAGAATAATTATAAGAGGTGAACAATTGCAGGAACTTTCATATTGTCTTTTAGAAAAGCACAGAGATGATAATTAACTGTCATCTGTGGTTGGGTTGCATAATTTGATGTCAGAACATCTAGTTAATGGTGCTCTAACATTATCTTTAAAGATCAGTGGTTTAAAGATGGCCGCCTCTGAAGCGGCAGTGCTGATGCTGAGCCACATCCTGAAAGCTCATCTTCACAGCGTGACGCTGAAGCTGTTCGTCTGTGAGCTGATAAGCTTCAGGAAGACGGTTTGGATGAAAAGCGACACCGGTTGGTTCAAAGCAACTGACTTTTTATGATTTAAAGAGAAGCAGATGGAAGCTGGAATATGGAATGAGAAATTAGTTGGTCATATATTTATTTAAAGCAGCTTGTAAATGTATTCTGTTCTTTTTAGTGTTTGCTTAGCTGAGCTAAAAATGGTAAAAAAATGTTGATGTGCCACAACTTGGAGCAGCAGATGTACTGTGCGTGAGGTTTGCTTCGTAATCATAGCAAGACTGATAAAGACCTAAAATGTCAAAGGGGAAAAAAATTTACCTCAAACCTTTTTCTTTTTGCACAATGCAGAGTGATGTTCATTATCTGGTGCCAATGTTTATCTGGAACACATTACTTTTCAGAAAGTGAGCTACACTTTCTGAAACGTTGTTGCAGCGGATGACATTTAACTGTGTGAAAGCTCCCCAAATGTGATGTGTGGCTGCTAATTCTGGTTTTCAGCCTCAGATTTGTAATAATGTCAGTGACACATTGAGATTACCCATCATTGTTTTTGTCAGCATGTGGCCCAAAAAAGGCTCATATATTATTTATGTCTGTCCCTGTGAAACACATGAGGAAAGATGGCAGAGTTTATCTTCCTGTTATCAAGCTACAGTTTCATCGTGTTACAAACTCAAATCTGTTTTAGTGATAGACCAACACAAAGTAGCGTATAAATCTAAAGTGGACAAATGATGCATGATCAACTCTGGTTCTGGATATCTGGAGCTCCTCTAGAGCTACCACAGGCCTGTCGGTTTAAGTTGACGACCATGTTTTGGTTATCCTGGTAAAAACCAGACACTTACTCTGCACTTTGCTTCGTACAGAAGGTCTGGTCCCTCAGCTGTTGAGAAATGTTTTTTCGCTGGAGGTGTGGACTCTGTTTTTAAATTTTACCCAGTTGCTAACGTTTGTTAGACGCTCTGGAGGTTTTTGGAAGTTGCCTGCTCTGTAAACAATCATTCTCCTTTTAGATTATATTTGTAATAAATATAAAAAATCATGTAATTGTTCTTCTACTCTACATTTAGGGTGTAAGTTATGTTAGTTTATTACAAAAAGTCCAGTAAAAACACTGAAGTTTGTATGGTTATGATGGAATCAGCAGGTATAAATACTTTTACATTCACTGTATGTTTATTGGTAAACTCTTGATCTAGTTGGAGAAGCCTTTTTCTTATCTATTGTTTATTTTCCTTAGTTTTTATCACTTATTCATAGATTTGCAGTGTTTTTATGACTCTGCACGTTTTCTCAGTCTATTCCCTCTGCTCTCGATCTGTTTTAGCGTTAATCTCTCCCTGTTTGTCGCTCAATCTTCTTACATTACACGCAGTAATGGGATTGAATGCGTCAGTTTCAAATACTGCCTGGTCTGGCTCATTCGATTATTACTCCAGCAGGCAGACAATTAACAACCAGACCTCCCAGTTACTGCTTTATAAGTGGACTTGGAGGAGATTGCTGGATGATGACAGCCAGGGAACTCTGATGATGCACACAGGAACATACACGGACACAAAGCCAAATGATAAAAGCCACTGAGGCTTGAAGATGCCCTCTTTCTGCCTCAAATCCTATCTTTCATCAGCACTCTCCTCTAAAGCCTTATTCATCATTATGTCTTGCAGTCCAGATAAGCATGGGGGTATTTAACACTTTGTTGAGCAGGTGTCCTTGACGATTAAACTGTTCTTGCTGATGTTATTTCCAAGTTTCTGAACCAAACTTCACTCACTTTTATAAAAAAAAAGTTATTCACTCAAGCAAGGCCACCTCCAAAAGATCTTTTTGTTTGATTCTTCTATCTAATTTTCAACAAGGTCTTTTATAGTCTCACAGAAAAAGATGTCTGACATGAGGGCGTCTGACTGAACGGTGTTGAGAGAATCATTAGCTTCTTGTGAATATTTGAAGGTAATCAATTATGTATGAACTTCAGTCCGGTTAACAAAAGTTCTCAATAGAAAATGGGACTCATTACGCAAGTCGGACGTTGGACTTGCATGCATAAAAGCTCTCGACGTAATCTTTCAAGAGCAATGGGAGAAATCTACTACGGCGGCTCACACACCTGCAGCTACACACCGTGAATCACGTCTTATCGGCTGAGTCAGAGTTGTGTTTATGCGGCAGGTTAATTGAGACTCTCCAGAGTTTAGTACAAATTAAAATGGTTCTCTTCTTTGCAGCGCCAACAGCCCAGTTACAATTGCCCCTGCAGACCTAGGAGGGACGCGTGTGCTGCATGTTTTTTTTTTTTTTTTAAATGTGCTGCAGAGCTCAATTAAAGTAAACCAGAATTCATATTTCTTTACAAAGTATCTATGTTTTAAGCTTATCCTCAGTAAACCCAGCTTTAATGGCAGTGGCAGTTTAGTCTAGATTGCTGATGGACACACACTCTTACAACACACACAAGGCCTGGGAGATATGGTTTATAGTCCAATTACCCAGCCTGCCTCTTTGATAAAAGGGAGCTCTAAATCTTCAGATCTTTTTGTACACAGTAAAACTGCTCCCTTTACTTACCAATGATCCAGAGATCTGATCTGTGCGCAGTTTCCACAGGATGCTGTTAAAACTTGACGTTTTGTCTCTCAATCTAATCATTTTTAGATAATTTCAGAAGTTTACATTTGTGCAAGAAACTGTAAAAGTTAGACTAAGGATTTGAGAAGTTTGTGCTTCATTTTGAATTGTGATGAAACAGTTGAATAAATTGTCTCCTCAAGAATTGGAATAATTATTTTAAATTTTTTTCCTTTTCAGTCTTCTTCAGTACAGGTTTATGTCGACATATTTTGTTCAACACCAGAATTTTTATATCAGCATCTATGTAGCGATTGTTTAATTCTCATGTTTAACACTAATAGGACTTAACTACAATGAATTATAGGACATCTTTTGCCAGTTGTTGTAACAGCCACAACTGTGACTGCTGTTAGTTTCCTCACAGCATGTTATTTCGCCATAATAAGTTTACTTAAGCTTTTGCTACTCATGTAAGGGAATAAAAATGTATACAAATATACAAGCTAGTTGAACATTCGGCCTTTCATTTTGCTTGGGAACAAAGAAAAGAAAAGTTGCGGCTGAAGCAAGAATGGTTTGGGGAAAGCGGTTATTGATTTACCGTTATTTTCAGGCATCAATAAATGTTTTTATTAACAAGAAGAAAGTTAGAACAAGTATAAAAGAAACTTTCCTCCCAGCTAAACTCCATGTCTGAAAATCTCTGAAGTTGATTGTCTGCTTGGTAACTGCCCTGCTGCGGCATGAACTTTTCCTGCTGTTCAGTCAGGTGTAAACTACAGATTAATGTTTTATAATCCTTTTCCTGGCAGAAAAACGAGAAGAACTCCGTCGTTCACTTGTTTACGTCCTCAGAGCTCATCCACGCTCCCCACATTAGTGACATTTGTAGCAAAAGTGCTGTGGGCGTTCTTGTCCTTTGTTGCTGAAACTACTTCTATTCAGTATATTACCATTCATTTCCTCTTTTTTTTTTTTTGTCTCTCTTGCTGTGCATCCAGATAACATTTTGTCTTCCATATATGGAACTAGTTTCCTTATTTTTACAAGTGCAACTATCACATTCATTTGTATTATTTTATTTTCCCTTTGAACGTAATGAAAAGACCAATTATGATTTCTTTAATTATTGAAAGGTTTCATGGTTGTAATTTATTTTTTAACACATTTTTCAGCTGTTTCCTTAAAGACCCATTAACAGGTGATGGTAAAATATTTCATTTTTAACAGATGTGGCAGGAGAGTCTGATTTAAGGTGCTGCTGTCTCAGCCTCTGGCCTTTTGTTTCTGCTCCTGTTCCCATTTCATTTCAAGCATTGCTGAAATACGTTATTTACAACTCCCACCAATCACACAAGCCTCAACACGCAAAGAAAATGTCACAATTCACATAGTTTGCTATGTTCTGTTCAGTGTCATAGGTACAAATGTTTTTGTTGCTCTGACCTTACTCTGGTTTATCTGATTAGGGAAGAAATAAGGAGGGAAGCCAGAAAATGTTCAGTGTTGTATCGAAGCGCCAGTAATGGAATGTTGAGTGGAAGGAAAAAGTGAACAAACAAGTCCTGAGTGTAAATACGTAGGTTTTCAGCAGGGTAAGATTTCCATATTATAAATTTTTTTTTATGACTATTTCTAAAATTATTTGAATGTGACTTCAGAATCTACAAAATGAGTTTTACTAATTAAATAAAATTACAAAAAAAAACATACACTTGTATTATATTTTACTGTATTGCGATGTAGATGTAACATCCAGAGATAAATACATGCATATGCAAAAGTCACACACATCTGACAAATAAGTTGATGCTAAATTAATATAAATTCTCTACCTCTGAGAGATATATGTAACAGAATAATGTCTGCGTTGATTTAAACCCGCTTCTGTTTTTTTTCCCGTATCTGATTAAAAGCTATGCGACTTGACCCAGACGCCCCTCGGTTGTGAGATATATCCTCCCATCTATCCTCTTAATCTCCTCCTTCTGTCCATTCATAGTTGCTATTGGCCTGGTCGTCATGGTTACTGTACAGCCGGCGTCTCTAAACCCTCATTCTGACTCGTGCTTCCTGGATCAGAGAGATTTACAGTTCCTCTTATAGGCAGACTCTCACTATCGGGATTCTTATTGATCCTCATGCATCAACTTTACAACGGCCCTTCATTCATAGATCCGTCTGATTAGAAAAGTGCAGACACTCGGGTTCTCTTTATGCCACGATGATTAATCGCCTGGCCTCTGTGTGCTTTGTATTATAGATAAGTGTGTGTACTCAGAAGGATCTCTGATATTAGCACCTCCCACCAGCCTGATAAAGGCCATCATAATATATTAGCTTCTGTATAAATATGGAAAGCTCTAGTTTGCTGCATGGCGTGAAGAAGGTATGGCATTTTACTCCACACTGAAGAAGAGTGAGGAGGTACATGAGCACTCTATTTGTGAAAACGGAGGTTGGTGCATGTTACCTGGAAGCAGCAAGTGAAAAAGATTCCCTCTGTGTGTGTACGGCCTTGTCTCGTGTATCACCTCCTGCCTTGTAAAGAGAAAGCTGGCAGACGGGAGACAGAGAGAGAGAGTGCAGTTGCCATAGCGTCACAGTTTTCCCTCTTAAGTTTGGTTGAAGGAAATGCTCTAACCATTTTATCTCATCATTCATAGATCTCAGTAATGCGGATCATGTTGATGTTTTACTCTTTCACGTCTTACTTTTTAAAATGATTTGTATTTCTTTGTTTATAGGTTGTCGGTTTAGGTTCCTGTTACTGTGTTCCTCACTATTCCTGTTTGCTCTTTTTCTATTTCTCAGCAGTTTTGAGTGCCACACCCAAGGGTATGAAACCTTTGACCCCTGTTGCCACAACTGCATCGCCATTTGCAGTGCAGGAAGTGTAGGAAGACACTTCATATTCCCAAATAAATCTGTCTCCAGTGGAAAGCCATACTGCATTCCCTTAAAGTGTCATCACTTGAACTTTGTTCATGTCGTACTAAGCTTTAAAGCGAAGATATCATAGTTTTTGATCCTTCCTTGTCACATTTAAATTATTCAGTTATAGTCCATATTAGGTAGAACTACAGTACTTTGGTCTGAATTCTTTGTTTTTGTTTTCTTCTTTTACCCCTGTTCTGAACTTTATCTGAGAGCAGCTGGTTTGGGTGCTGTCTCTTTAAATGCAACTGAGGCATTTCACCCCGCCCCTTCTTGAGGTCGGCCGTTTCTGTAGTTTCATAGCAGAGATTGGATTATCTGGCAGTGCAGAAATGTCACTGAATGAACTTGGATATCATGTTCACCAAGACATGGATGGCAAAAACAATGCCATGCTTTTTATGTAAAACATGCAGCACAATGTAGTTCTGCAACAAATACTGTGACGTAATGATTCAAAAGTCTTAATGGAAAATGAAGAAAACTGAACAGAGTGAGAGATATCTCCCAAACAGTGTGTAGATATTTACATAGCACAATGAGAGACTGAACTGAACTGAACTTTCTGAAGTCTTAGAGACTCAAAGTAAATAACAAAATGTATTTAAGGGATAAAAATGAAATGCTTGAAAGTTAAGAAAAGTTTATTGTAAATGTAGAATATGTCTATTTAAACGCACATAGATCTGATCGGAAAACTATGAGTTATGTCTGTAATCAGCCAGTTTTGCTTTCACTCCTGGTGACCTCATTGTTTGTATCAGCAGCACCAAGCTCTCTTTATGTCTGCTGTTCTATGCTTCTTCCTGTCATTTCTGTTTGTTTTATTTCATTCAAGGCCATTAGGACCCTTGTCAGCTGACTGAGCTGCCGGTCATCTTACTGCCATCCTTGCTGCTTCTATTAATAATACAGATGCCAACACAGGATTTCCTGTAGCTTCCCTGCTAATCCCGCACCACCTCTGGGACACTTCCTGTACCATCTACCGTCCTCTTGTTCATGTGATTAGTTATGACTGATGAGACAGTGGCTGTCATTCAGCTGCACCACTTCTCGGGGTTCATTGCTATTCTAGTTGCTTATATGTGTTTATTTTTGTGTTTTGCTGCGGGAGAAGATGTGACAGATGGCACCGTCCACTAAAGAATGGGCAAATGCAATGGCATCCATGATATGCAGTCCATTATATAAAAAAATCGTCCAGATTTGGGATTTTTTTTTAAACATTCGTTTTGATTTGCCAAGTTTTGTAAGTCTCCTGAAGGCTGTAATAACAACAGCACTCTTGTCTTCTGTCTTTGTGTTAGATAACAGCAGGCACACTGGTAAAGACGGGATAATCAGGTTAAGAGCTGCGGATTAGGCCTCTGTGCTCTTTGCAAGCCTTTAGGTAATCTGTCATCCTGAAACAGGACTTTGGTTTTCTCCATGTATATATTTTATTCTGCGAGTTGCTTGGAACTGGAATTAAAGTATTGAAGCTTGACATGTCTGAGGATTACATGGGGACCAGGTGAAAGCCCATCTGGCTCAACAGTCCTGCCAGCTTCCCCCCCCGAAACATCTTTGTGTTTGTGTGTCGGCCTGGTCAGTCTGTGCTGAGGGAACAGGTGCTGCCTGGGGGTGAAACACGAGCAAGAGAACGAAAGCAGGGGAAAGGGGGAAAAAAGTGCAAAACGAAACGAGAGTTCGTTGTTAACCAAAACCAATATAAAAGCATTAAGATGTGCACCTCGATAAATCAGGATATTATCTAAATGTTTGGCTGATTTGCAGAAATTAATGAATTAAATTTTTTTTCACTTGAGCAACTGAAATAAATAAATTTTCTGATGATATTCAATTTTATTAAGATGCTCCTGTGTATAAATAACCTTCTCCTATGAAGCTGTTTCTGGTCACTCTGTTCGACCATCTGTGTAAAGAAAACAGGATGAAACAGAAGGAGACATTCTTGTCTCCCACCTGACAGATTCAGGATCTTCTTTGTGGGCATGTCTGGGCTTTCCTACTTTGACATAAAGGAACAAAAACACAGACCTGTTTCAGAGCTCCAGAAATTCCCATGTAATTATGTTTGCTTAGGCATGCTGTGGACTTGCAGTTTCTTTTTAAATACAGAATATTTTTTCAGGGAACCTCATAGTCACAAATACCTCAGAGTATTAGTGAATGCAAATATTTAAAGTATACACTACCTTTATATGAAGGTAGTGTGGTAATTAGTGGGCTGTGATGTTTAATGCTCCTTTAGACAAAATGGTTCCAGAGGCTCCCTGATTAACCGTGCATTTGGGAACCTTTTGGATTTCTGTGGAGTTATGGATTGACTCCAGTTTTACAAAGTGATCTAAGAACAGGTTTATAATAGAAAAGTAAGTTGTAAAAGGCTCACTGGAATTTACTGACAGGCTATTTGCATGTCCTCCTGCATTATTTGAAAGTAAAAATGAAGTGATGTTCACTTTAACAGTGCTTACGCTGTAAGTATTATTTTTTATTTGCATTGACATTATGACTGTACCAAGCAGCACACAGTTTCCTAATAAAATCAACTTCTTGTGCAAGTGAGTACCTACTTTAAACTGCAGTTAATTTCTGCAAACACAATACAGAAAACATAAATGGTTGCAGGACATCTGATAATTCAGTCGAAGAAAGTACAAAATATTCTCATTCTTCAGCTGAAAATGTGGATTATATTTAAACTTGAGCGAGCGGCAAGAAGCAAAATGCATTTTCTTCATCTGTGTTGGATCTCAAAAGCTGCATTGCGTCTGTTCTCTCAGGGTGAGAAGCTCAGAGTAAAGCTGCTGCTCTTCCTGAATGGATGAATATAAAATAACCTTTGGGAGTTTTATTTTGTTACTTATTGCTTTTGAAACACTCAATGTTACTTCAAATTAACACCAGCATCACTGGTAAAAGTTAACGATAATTGTAGTTCAGCACTGCTGAGAATTTTGTATCCTGGGCCCATTCCCAGTAACACTGTCAGACCTGTCAGCTCCTAAAGACTAATTGCATGAATATAAAAAAGGAAAACGATATGATCTTGGAATAGTTCATAGCACCTGCAGCATTTTAACCACCTTCTCTCTGTGTTTTGCTTATGTGTGTGTGCGTGTGTGTGTTTCCTTTTACAAAGAGTGGTGAGAGAGATTTGTTTTCACAGCAATGAGACTGAACCATGGCTGTCTGGGTTGGATGTCTAAACTTCTGTGTCCTGTTCTGGAGACACTCTTCCTTCACGCCATTTTTTCCCCAGCATGCTCGTCTCTGTTGGAGCAGTCAGAGTTGTCATGTATTTGAAAGGCTGCAGGTGCTCCTGTTTTTTTTTTCCAGGAAGGAGGAGCAGCTTCTTGGAGAGGCACATATTCCATCATTGTCTTGTGATTTTCAGACAGAGCTGCTCTCAGACCTATTTTTGTATTTGTCTGACTTCCTTTTCTGCACTTCACAATCAAAATGAGTTAATTTCATCAAGTTGTTAATTTATTTTGAAGATGTTGCTGAAGGCCATATCCCTGTCTGACCTTTTCCATTGTGACTGGTCATTGGTTTGGCACTTTGGCCTGCATAATAACCCACATACTTCCGATCTGTCATACTTTATATCCCACTTTCTGTTTGCTGATGTCAAAGGCAATTCTGGGATTGGGATGAGCCATGGGTTTGCAATGTACTGGTAAGCATGCCCCTACTTGGCTAAACCTCAGATCCTGGTTTGGTGCACTATCTGCTGGATTGGCTGCAAACCTGCACTGGCCCCTTGTGTTGCACAGAGAGCATTGCACCACGTCTGTCACTCACATTTCCATTTTATCCACCTTCTGTCAGTCGACTGGCTGATTACTAAAATTGATTACTCAATATTTATCTCTGTTGTCCCTTTCTTACAAGCATTTAGATTGAGAATTACACAAGGAAAAGTTAACAAAGAATAAAATTTTTTGTAGAAGTTTAGCTTAAAATTTAAATCTGATTCCAATATTTTGCCAAGAATTCAGATATTAAAGCTCTCAAGTAAATTCTTTAATAAAGAAAATATATTATTCTAACTTTACACATTGAAAGCGTGTCTTAACTTTGCATTTGAATCAGGGTGTTGGTAACACCATAAAGGGACCTGAAAGCGAAGGGTTCTGCGTCCAAACCCACTTTGAAACTTTAAGAACCACAAGTAGCTCTGGACTCTACGAGCTTTTTCAGGAAGACGGAGGACGCATGATGAGTTCACTCTTAAATTTATTGGGGACTAGTAAAGTTCAGTGCATTCCAACATTAGAGAAACATTCGAGAACATTAGAGAAATACGACATCTTGAATTTATTTGCAGCATTTTGGATGAGTTGAAGATTACTCAAGGAACTTTTAGTCCATCTGGATGATGACTAATTGCATTAATGTAGACTAGAGGTAGCGGCATATGAATCAACCTTTTGAACTGAGTTTCCTAAAGGGGTCAAATAAATTGAGTATTTGCAAGATACAACTAAATAGTCCAAGCACCAAGCCCTGTGGGACTCCATGAGTAACTGTGGCAAATGATGAGGGCAAAAGAGCTCCATCTGATTGTTCTATTGCCTTCGTACCAAATAACTTCATTTGATCTGTTGTTAATCAAGGTCAAATGGAGAGGATAAGGAACGAAACTCAAACAGAATGATCACTTTCTGTAGAATTAGTCTGACCTAGATGACATTCTTCTTTTTTATCACTTCTGTGTTTTTTAAACTGAGAATTTTGCTTTGTGTTGCTTTTTGTCTACGTTTCATTAGTCCTAAAAAAAAAATTTAAAAAAATTAAAGAAAAAAATACTTATTGCTCTTCCTCCCTCACTGGCCCCAACAAATCAGTCTGTTGCTCTTGCCCGCTTTTATAACTTCCCATTTTAGTGTGCGTGACGATTTTATCTCATGTGGTATTGCATAGAGAAAGGGTTAGCTAACTGACACAAAGGCTGTGTGTGCGTAAGATAGCGTTACAGTCACTAGTGACAGCATCTGTGACATGGACATATCAGGACCCAGACATGTGGAGGTTCATATTTCGCACCAAACCTCACAACCAAAAGGCAAGTGGTCACTTTTTCTTTCCGAGTGGACTTGATAATAACCTTCATCTGATGAGAAGTGTGTGCGTGTGTGTGTTTGAGCGTGTGGGTGCCCGAAGCTTCAGGCAGCTGTGTGTGAGGTGTGATATTTTTAGGAGGAGAGGAGGTGGGGGGTCTGTCTGTGGTTGCTTGTGAGGGTTTCCATCTCCTCTGCTGTGAATGAGATGATATTCTGCCTCTTTAATTAGAAAAAAGAGAGATTTCCCTCCTTTCAGTCTCGTTCAGGAGTTTCTGATAATTCGGAAACGCACTAACTCTGTGGTCCACACCGTAAGATTAAAGTCCATAAAACTACACAGGAACCTGTTTTTAGACCCCTGTCCCGATCTGGCAGTTAACATGTGGCTGGTCCGACATGTTGGTTGATCTCTGCCCCTGCACCGGGAAGCTCAGCTCTAGCGCGTTGAAGGTATCAAGCAGGAAGGAAGTGAGATTGGTTCAAGAAAAGAGGAAGTGAGAACAGGGAGGGAAGAGAAGTTTCCTGTTGCTGATCTTACAGCCCATGTGCCCTCCATCACTTCCTTCCACCCCAGTGTGGCTGTGTGTTTGTGCAAAATTCTGTCATTTTTCATTAGTGTGTCTGTAAATGAGGAGGAAACCTCTGTTGTGATGCTTTCTGCAACTGCTGCTAACTGCTGCGTTAAATCACTTCCTATAGAACCAGTCTCAGATCACCTGGATAGAGAGGGAGTTTGCCAATATTAGAGATCAGGTAAGCTCTCACCAATGTCCGAACACAGCTCTTACCTCACTGCAACCTCTCTGCAGCTTTTCAGCCACTTCACACACTTCGTTTATTCCTCTGCCCTCAGGATGTTTAATCCACTAATCAGAAATAATACAACATACTTGAAGTTTTTACTGCTTTCACTGCATTGCAGAGAGCCTAACTCTGGAACTGACCGGTCAGAGAAATGTTGACTCATTCTTTGCATCATCTGTGTCTGACTTCAACTTTATTCAGTTCACTAGTTTTTGCTATTCACAATCTAAATTGGATATCATTCCAGCAATCATTATTTCTCACAGACCCTCGGAGATTTAATGTGTTGTAATTTTCTTTCTTTTGCACCTCACATTGAGTTGTGGCAAAAATGAACCTCTAAGGGAAACTAATTTTTCGTTTTTGATTTAAGTCCTGTTTATTGTTCAAGTCCACAAACAGACATGTTGCTACTAAGCCTTCATGATTCACTGTCATGTTCTTTAGCTGGATGGTCAGACATGCACTCAAGACTGAAACACAAGTATGTATTAGTCTATATTGATATTTGGGGCAGTCTACCTGCATATTTCAACACTGCATTCATTAGAAAACTCAGGTAGTTATAGTCTTTGGTCCTATGATGTCAGTACCTAAAGTCCATGGGGAAGAAATGGGTCAAATTTCAGCAACGTTTTACAAAAAGAACTAAAATAAAATATACCAAATGTTGCCTCTTTAAAGATTTTTCTTAAAAGCTCAGTGGTCAAAACATTTGATCATATGTTTATTGGATAAAAGAGGTTAAAAAAAACATATGCATTGAAAATGAAAAAAAATATAGAATAGAAATGAGAATTCAGGAAAAGTTAACTTATTAAAAAGTTCATTGATTAAGTTTGAGGTTTATTCTATGAAATTATTACACCATAGATTGATGTTCAGTATCTCCAGTGTTTTGCTGTTAATTTTGATGAACCAGTTCACAGAAAATTTGTTCTTCGAAAATTATATTATTACAGAATTATTAGCATAGAAAAGTCATATTATGGTTTACATTGTCACACAGCCTGGAGAAGGTTATTGATAAAGAAACTGTTCAGAATGCTGAATTCATGCATATGCTTAAGATCCAATGAGGAGAAGTGACCAGTAGCTGCTATGATGGTGTCACTGTGCATGACTGAGCCAGAACCAACAATACAGAAACTGAACAATGCAGGCCGCTATCAAAACAACCTGGGCTTCTTGAACACCTCATCAGAACCACAGGTTGATCACCTCCACATCACACCACATGGGTGCAGTAATATGTGCAAAACGATACCAGATATCAGTTAGGAGCATCTCTTAAGTACATATATCAGCAGGCCCTGATTTCTGTTTACAATATATGAAAATTAAAACAGTGTGAACAGAGATGTGCAATTTATTTAAAATGAGTAAAAATGGACTGCTGCACTGAGGATGCAGCAGTCCATTACTGAAGGAGCTCATAGCTTCATGCATGGAGTAGGACACTTTGTCCAACACTGATGCCTGCGTTGGGTCAAAGGGCGATCACAGCACAGAGCTGGGCTTCCTGTTGGGCTTTTCTAACGGCTGCAGATAAGCTGCTGCTCCAGCATGTTACACCTAGCATCAGAACAGCAGAGCATGTGTAAACCTTGTTAAATGGTTCATATTTTGGTTTCTGAGCCGATGTTTGTGGGTCTGCTGGACCCTCTGCGTTTTATTGTTTGAAATTCAACAAAAAATATCTTTTGCATATCTATTGAAATTAATTCTGTTCACTTTGATAACATTGAAATACGCAGCAGATATGGTTGATTTTTGCTTTTTGGCCTTGAAAGAAGTATTTGAAGAAAAAAGTAGTACTGTTTCATGTTTGCGTTATGACAAAAACATGTAACCTAAAACAAAATAAATATTTTTATTCAACCTTAATCAAAACTTAGTTCACACCGTACCTCAAATCTAACCAATAGATTTCAGTATAACTGAAAAACAATCTAAATGTTTTCTGAATTATGTTTATAGAAAATTACCTAGATCCAGGCCGATGAGTTAGAAAAGTAAATCGTTTCTGTTTTGCAGCAATTAAAAGCAAAAACAAACATTTCGCCAGGCTTTATGTAGGCTTATATCTGTGGCTGGTGCATTTTTGATTAGCATGTTTTATCTTCATTTTGTAAAGTTTCTCACTGTGTGTAGAATACAAACATTTTGTTACTCAAGTCAGAGGAGCAATACTTCATTATAATTTTACTCAAGTAAAAGAAAACATATGGTGTTATAAAACTACTCCTAAAGTAAATGTTAAAGTGAAACAGTTATTACCCACCTCTGTAATCATAATAAACAGAAATAAAAATCTGTTTATGTAATAAATCTACATGAGTTTGATTTTTTTTTTAATTTTTTAATTCAATTAATAAAACAAATTAAATTTCTAATTAACTGAGATGCAGCTATATTAGAAGCAATGAAGAAAGCAGGTTAGGGAGGAGCGGGAGTGTAAGAAGATTTTATGTTTGATAAAACCTGGTTTTAAGTGACTGGTTGTGCAGAAATGGAGGCAGACTGTGAGCTCACATCACTCTCTCTCTGCCGCCTCCTACTTCTGAATTATGGGAAAGGACAAAAATATACTTTTTAAATAGAAAATCATAAATAAACACTTCAAATTAAATTTAGCCCATTTGATTTGCAGATATTTCGCTTCCTTTTTTATTTGTACTTCTCTCGTTTTTTCGCCTCTCTTTCATTGTCTTTGTGGTGAGACCTACACCTCGTGCATTTTTCGCTCTCTCTCTCTGACACAGATGTTTGCGTTCCACAAGTTGGGTGCAGGACTGTGAGAATAACTGCAGGCTTCTTCCTTCCTGCTCTGTTTAGTTGCCTCTCACTTCAGCTGTGAGGACACAACGCTAATCAGACAGAGAGGCACAACAGTAGATATGATGGGAGAGAAAAAGAAGAAGAAGCATTTCTAAACATCATAGCAGGACACCACTGCTACAGGAAAGTAGATAAAGGCTGAAGGCGGGGAGATTGCTCTTTTTTTTTTTTTTTTTTTTTTTTTACCTGCAGCCTGCAGTGTAACCCCTAACATGAGTACACACAGGAGTTTGAAGTGTGCTTGTCCTCTGATGAGAAGTTTGAGATGAGCTGTGTGAGTTAGTGCAGTGTTTTTTGTGTTGTGGATGAGGAAAGGATTACACAACAGCGTGGAAAATGCTGAGATGGAAAAGGAGAAGAGAAAGTTCAAGCTGAGCCGCATGCTGTCCCTTTACCCGTTCAGAAAGAACAAGTCCCTGACCGGCAGCCCTGCTCACTGCAGCAGCTGCAGATCCACAGCTGCAGCAGGCGACAGCGCTGCCACTGACCTCCCACCTGAACCCAGGAATGAGTGGACGGTAAAGTCAAGTCCTCTTTGCAAAGTTTACATTTGGGAAAATTTGATTTATTGTTATTGCAGCGTTGCATACGTGTTTACTTTTTATCAGTATCTGATCAGAAACAAGGTGAAACGCCTTGGTGTTCAACCAATTCTGGTTTCCTGTTGTCAAATACATTTCCAAGCTGCAGTGGTAGCTAGCTGTCGAATGTTTTCACCTTTAACACTTTAAATTAATGCTTGATAATTGATTGGTTAACCTCAAAAGGGTTTTGATTTGTCTTTTTATACTTGAGATAATTGACAATTGTATAAAAGGTTTTAATCTTTTAAAACTGATACTTGTTCCTAATTTAGAACCAGAGCTTAATGTGATCTTCGTAAAGTTGTGCTAATTGTGACCTTGTTAATTATTTTGTTTCAACTGGAAGTTCTTCCACCTCCACTAATTACTAACCAACTTTATAGTTGGTTGTGGCTCCTTTTGCATAAATTATATCATCAGTGGGGTGTGACATGTATTTTCCTGCTGGAAAACAGAATCAGCCTCCTCATGTCGCTCATCAGCCGATGGAATCATGAAATCCTATAAAACACCTTGTTGGTCCAGAAACTTTGGCTTTGATAAAACTCTGATTTTTTTCCTTGTGAATTTCTCTCAGACTTTTGAATGGACTTTGTGCCACTGTCCTCTCCAGGTTACAGACGTTTCTTTTGATTTTGCATCTTTTTCTGCCACGTTTTTCTCCTTTCTCTTCACTTCCCATCACTATGGCTGGTCAAGGTCCTCTGAAAAAACACCAACTTCTTGAACATGTACTTTCTGTGGCTTATTCTACTTCTGGACAACTGTCAGTTTGTGAAGTCCAGAGCATAACATTTTCATGTTGCAAGTTGTTAATTTACTCTTTATAAAGAATCTATATTTGAATTTGATATTTTACATTTAATTACTGGAGTAAATAGATGTAGATGGCAAACTTCCTTATTGTAGATTTACCTAAAACTGAAACGGTTTGCTTGCTGAGAAACAAACAAGACAAAAACTTGTTTTGCTATTGATGCTTTGATGACTTTCTGCTGGTGTTTAGTCAGCGGCCCTCCGCCCTGTGTCAGACCTGCCTCCAAAGGTCTTTGATCTGCTTAACCTTGAAGCTAAGGTTAAGCAGCTTGTCAGAAAAACAAACGATGAACCACAACTGTTCCCTTTTTGTAATCAGCTGTGTACTTCAATTTAGCATCGCAGCCACCATGCTTTCCAGAAAGACGCCGTCAGAGTGAGAAGCTGCTGGGTGTTATCTGTCACACCAATGCGCACGTTTCTGTTTAATGCCACTTCCTCTTTCTGAGTTTTATTTTGATGTAGTTCTACTTACACCAAGAGACAAACTTATGTGGAAACATCAACTTGTCTTACATTTTTCTGCACATTACAAAGAGCTACAGTTTGGTTGAGTTGCTGCAGCAGACTGGCTTTTTATACTCTTGGGCTTTTCTCTTTTTAGGAAGATGGAGACATCAAGGAGATCAACATCACCCATGTGGTCAAAGAGGGCTCGGAGAAAGCTGACGCCTCTCAGTTTGAGCTGCTTAAGGTTTTGGGACAGGGATCCTTCGGCAAGGTAATGACTCACTTTCTCTCTGTATGTCTGTTTGCTGCTTTCTTAACTTTAAATGTTGGATGTAACATTTAACATCTAACATCTTGGTGTTTTTAGGTGTTTCTTGTGCGAAAGGTGACCCCACCAGATGCCAACCAGCTGTATGCCATGAAGGTCCTAAAGAAGGCAACTCTTAAAGGTACAGACGTTTGCAATTTTTTTTTTTGTATTTTAGAGTTTGATCAGTCAGAGATGTACTTTCCCAAGCTACAGGAAAAGGTTTCACATGGGTTTCAGTGGAATGCCTTTTTTTTGTTGTTGTTGTGGGTTTTTGCCACATTTTCTTGTCAGAGGTTATCTACTTTTCCTGTTAGTCACTACATGGTAGTGACTGAGCAAGGACCACCACCACCCTGCCCCGCCCACATGAACTTTCTGTGGGTTTTTCGCAGGTGGTGTGGTCTCATCAGTTGTGTAAACAACATGCAAAGCAGATGGTTCTCACAGTCTCTAAAAAATTCAAAAGAAAAGCTTGTTTTCATGAATTTTACAAATTTCAGTGAATGTTATTTCAGGGTAAAGGCATAAATAATGATAACAGATGGAACTAAATATTTTTGAACTCTTGAGACTAAATGTTTCCTGTTTTATGTCAGTTTGGAAATCCCCCCCAAATAATTGCTTGCTAAAAACAAGAATAATGTGTTGGGTTTCTTTAGATACAATTTGCTCATCACATTTCATAATGTTAATCATACATAAATAGAAATATGTGCATAAAAATAGATCTGAGAAAACAGAACAACGGCGCTGATTCGCACTTCAGTTGTATTAAATGCTTACACTGTGATGAACACAGTATTAGTTAAATGTATTTTCTTTCAAACGGATTTATTGATTATTAGTCTTCCAATGTATCCCATCTTCAAGTCCTGCATCAAGTATTAAAACTATGAATAAATGCACTGAACTCCTCTTCCTTCCTTTCAGTTAGAGACCGTGTGAGGACCAAGATGGAGAGGGACATCCTTGCAGATGTCAACCACCCATTTGTTGTCAAGCTGCACTACGGTGAGCCAAACCAAAGTCACTGGAACTGCTGAACCTTGATGTTATAAAACTGATTATCATTTTTCTCCAGTCTGAAAAACATAGTTCTATTTTATTACTGACCACTAGAGGCGGTGCTTCAAGCGCTGAATGATCGTTCTTGATGGGGTTTTTTCTACGGCAGTAGTTTACTGTTCGCTTTAATTTAGCGCATTGATTGTTGTGGTTTATTTAACTTAAAAGCCGGTGGCGTTTATCCTGGCGCTGAGTCCGTTAGCCTCTACGTTTTCTGCTGGTGTTCTGTTTTTTGGCGGGCTGGTCACGCTTCTCGGCAGTATGTTGCTGTCCGCTTCAGCCTGACGACAGGTGTCGCATCAAAATCTGTGGCTCATCATTTTCTGTGATAGACCACAGGTACGTCACGAAGATCAGCGAGAAGAAGAGTATTTATGCAGACTGCGTAAATACTGATACAGCTGGAATTGTGAACTTCACGACTCCTTTATTGTCGTCGCGTTGATGGAGAAAATATAAAACATTTGACTCTGTTAACTGAATGCCTGTGTGCTGTCATTAAAATATGTAAACCAACTGTGGCCGTTTAATAAATCGTTAAACGACTAGGAAATGATTCCAAGTGCTTTGGTAGATTTTAACACAAATTTTAATGTTTCTTCCTCCTCTTCATTAGTCATATCACACTTATAACAATATTTAACTCTCGGAGTGTATTTATAAATATTTAAATAGCCAAATTGACACTGTATACAGTGCCTGTGGACCCCCTGCTGGTTTTTAGAGCCACGTGGGTCACTGGAAGGTCACAGGTGACTTTGTTGTGATCGTGTTTTGCTTGAAGCACTGCCTCCAGTGGTCATTCGGGTCTCACAGAACCGTAGCTGCAGTCTTAACTTTTGTTTTTCTTCCACGAAATGGGTTCTTTTGTAGCATTCCAGACTGAAGGGAAGTTGTATTTGATCTTGGATTTCCTCCGAGGCGGAGATCTTTTCACCAGACTCTCTAAAGAGGTGAGAGAAACTTGAGAATTATTTCTAAAGGGGATTTTATTCAATCATCAGCTGATAAGTTTTGAGCATTTCCTTTTACTGTTTCTCTCTTGCGACATTCTTCCTGTCTCATGCCCACCAGGTGATGTTCACAGAAGAGGATGTGAAGTTTTATCTAGCAGAGCTTGCTTTAGGACTGGACCACCTTCACAGCTTAGGCATCATTTACAGAGACCTCAAACCTGAAAAGTAAGCGCAACATCTCAAAAAAGCAAAACCTCTCTGCATCAAACCAGCAGACAAAACATCCACACTAATAAAAATGTAATTTACTTTTACATTTTTCAGACTTTTTTTTAAGAAAATGTAAGTATTTAAACATTGATGCAGAAAACTTTGAAGTTTTAGTATTTTTGTCAAACCAGAACTAAACTTTTTATTACTTTTTAACTGAGACTTTCATTCCTTTCAACTTTGTAATTTGATGCCTCTGGATCTAGGAGAAATGATGTAATTTATGGAGAGATCTGAATAAAATCTTAATGATTTACAAACAGTTGAGTGTTCAAATTTTTTAAACAATCATTATTTATAGACTACAGCTCTTTTTATTCAGTTTCAGGGACTTCCCACACAGAATGTGGGGCATGGATGGATGGAAAATTATAATAAGACACATTTAACTTTCCAAACCAATTCTTGTCAAGCTGTTAAGGGATGTGTTTCTTTGTTCCCCCTGCAGTTGTTTTCTTCTCAGTTTTTGAATGTCTCATTTTAATGCTGGATACTGTGTGTGTTTTCTTAGTATCCTTCTGGATGAGGAAGGACATATCAAACTCACAGGTGAGTCTCCTGTCTGCTCCTTCACCTTTCAGTATTTAATTAGTGCAACACCCCACTGACCTTCAGCAGTCACGGCGCAGTGGTAAACTTATCAGCATGCAGTTTCCATTGTTTATTATTACACTTTATCTTATTGTCGGTCTGGGTTCTTCTGCCATTTAAAGCTTTGAAGAAGTGGCATACAGTACACAGACCTATCTTTGACTAGACCAACACATCTTTCAACCTTTTTTTTATGTGTTTGGGAAAAATGTGTTTTAACCTAAATTAAAACTGTCAGAAATGTATATACATTTCTCTTTATTTCAATAAATAGTTCATTATTTATTGAATTATTGAAACTTTCTGAAGATACTCTAATTCAGTGAGATGCAGCCGTTAATCAGTTACATTCTGCAGCATGTTAATGTTTTAAAAATTGCTTTATTTACTCCAGATTTCGGATTGTGCAAAGAGGCCATCGATCATGAGAAGAAGGCTTATTCGTTCTGTGGTACTGTCGAATACATGGCGCCAGAGGTTGTAAACAGGCAGGGCCACATCCACAGCGCTGACTGGTGGTCGTTTGGGGTACTGATGGTGAGGAGATTGAAAGAAAAGAAAACCTGTTTAAGTTTTTTTTTTTTTTTTTTTAAGTTTCTTCATGTATGCTGACTGAAAGTTTCTTCTGCTAGTTTGAGATGCTGACAGGATCTCTGCCATTTCAAGGGAAAGACCGCAAAGAAACGATGAATCTTATACTGAAGTGAGTAAAAACAGTTGACGGGAATATTTGTGCACTAGTTCTTTTGTCACATACTGTCAGTCCGCCTCAGGGTGCAATAATCAAAGCTGTTCCGTATGCTTCTCTCCTGCAGGGCACGCCTAGGAATGCCTCAGTTCCTAAGTGCAGAAGCCCAGTCTCTGCTCAGGGCTTTGTTCAAAAGAAACCCTGCCAACAGACTGGGTTAGTTGATCAAGAACATGGTTTTCACCAAAGGCAGAATTTCTGACACAGTTTGAGAAAAGGGTAATTTAGATCTGTATTTGCAGTCGCTTGATGCTGCGAAAATGTTCTGTTGTGTTTTTAGGCTCAGGCGCTGACGGTGCAGAGGAGATAAAGCGACACGGCTTCTTCTCCACTATAGACTGGAATGTGAGTGTTTGTGCTCCTGAGTATATTTAAATTGCGCATAGATTTCTAAAAATGGATCTCGAATCATCAGAGGTAACAAAAAACATCAATTATCCTCAGAAACTCTTCCGAAGGGAAGTAAAGCCTCCGTTCAGGCCAGCTGTCGCCCGCCCAGACGACACCTTCTACTTCGACTCAGAGTTCACTTCCCGCACTCCCAAAGGTCAGAACTCGGTCATAGCGTGATCCGGCAGCCAGTAAAGTCAGACGTTTTATTTGATGGATTTCATATCATGTTCCAGACTCTCCTGGTGTGCCGCCCAGTGCTGGAGCTCATCAGCTGTTCAGGGGCTTCAGCTTTGTTGCATCCACTCTGTTGGAGGAGGAAGGCTCAACAGAGCCGCCGCAGCCGCCGCCACACCCAGTGGTCCAGGTCAGCTGTCAGCAGGAAAAACACATGTTTTTATTCAGCATTGTGTATCGCTGTGAGAGAAATCATAAGAAAGAATGAGTGAAAAGCCATTGGTGAATATTTTGTCTAAAAGTAGATTCCTTCATAGAGCCTGCAGAACCGTTCTGCCCCAGATAGAGATGACAGAAATAAACGTCTGTATATTTTACCTGAACTGAATCCCAGCTTCTGCAGCTAAAATAGTTTAGATTATCTAAACATGGCTGCATAGATGTTACCAGCCTTAAATATTCATTCATCTTTGTCTCTTACTTAAACTCTGATGAATTCATGTTTAAGGCAAATGAAACAATTTACACAATATTTCACAGTAATGTGATCCCAAATTGTTCCCAGCGTTTAGAAGAGGAGTAATTTTTATTTCGTCTTTTCCAGAAGTGCTTAACTTTGGAAAAAAATTACATAAAATTTATATATTTATATTTTAATGCTGTTGTGCATCACTTCTGCAAATAAATTAACATAATTTCTCCTTTATTCTGTGTTTTAAAGAGGCTTAAAATATAGTTTCTTGCAAAATTTCCCCTTTGTGGGACAATAATTTGATGTATTTTGATTCTAAACTGGAATAGAAATTAGTCCCAGTCCTCTGTTTTCAAGTATACTTTATTTCAATTTTGTGCAATAGATTAATTAATGAATAATTGTGACGTCAAAGGAAAATAATGCTTTTAACTATATATTTTTGTTTTATTCCTCTCCTGCAAATCTATTGTATACATTTCCAAAATATTAGTTTAACAATTACTGAAGTTTTAATATTTTAAAACCAATATTTTAGATCCTGGTGCTTGGATGCAGAAATTATCATTTTTAATAATACGCTAATCCCTGATGAATACTAATTAACAGCAGGCAGTGGGTTCAGAGCAGCAGCTGGAGTAGCTGCCAAAAAAAAAACAACCTCTTCCTCAGATCCATCAACGTCCTCCGCCCTTGTCAGCTCTGTCAGCCCGTCACTCCTCCGCTACTCTCCAAGCGTCATCTCTCTCTCTACGCAGCAGCTGCACGGGAAAAACCTTCTCTTCAGCGACGGGTACGTCCTCAAGGAGGACATCGGCATGGGCTCCTTCTCCGTCTGCAAGCGCTGCATCCACAAAGCCACCAACACCGAGTATGCTGTCAAGGTATGAACAGATTCAGGAAACGAAAGAACAACTTGTCATTTTACAGCTGAGGAAGCAAAACTAAACTGAAGTAGAAGAATGTGATCCAAATGTTTTTTTTTTCCGTTTGTTAAAAGATGAATCTTATTCTGTAAATGTTTACTTCAGGTGATTGACAAGACCAGCACAGACCCGTCGGAGGAAATAGAGATCCTGCTTCGATATGGACAGCACCCCAACATCATAACACTGAAGGACGTAGGTCTAAATCAACACCCGATGCTCTTACTCCTTTTTAAAAGTGGAGATCTTCTCGGTGTGTGAAACCTTGTTCATTGTTTCAGGTGTATGACAATGGGAAGCAGGTGTTCATGGTGACGGAGCTGATGCGCGGCGGAGAGCTGCTGGATCGGATCCTGAAGCAGAAGTTTTTCTCGGAGCGGGAGGCCAGCGCTGTGCTTCACACCATCACAAAGACTGTGGAGTACCTCCACTCCCAGGGGGTGAGCCTGGCCTGACACGCTGACCTTTTCAGCCAGTCACACTGAGTCAGGGCTCAAATTCAACCGAAATAAAATCAATCAATAAATAAAATAAAAATAAAAAGCTCTTCAGTAAATGCACAGTAATGTAATTTAAGTCCAAAACTCATTTCAGAGGATTTTATTACCTCCTAATTAGGACTGTTAACGTGTGAACACGTGCGATTAATCTAATAAAAAATTAAGATGTTAATATTTAATGCAGATTCTTTGTTGAACTCTTAAATTACATGTGAGTCTTAATCAGAAATTAAGACATGTGCTTAGAATGTGTGATTCTAAGTGTAATAAATCTGAATACGAGTTTTTTGTTGTTTTTTTAAACTAAATTACTACAATAAATTATTGCCTTCTGTCTCTCCTCTGCTTTTTTTAAATTATTATTATTATTTCTCCACTCTTGTATCCTCTTGTTTTCCAGGTCGTGCACAGAGACCTGAAGCCCAGCAACATCCTCTATGTTGACGAATCAGGAAATCCCGAGTCCATCAGGATCTGCGACTTTGGCTTTGCAAAGCAGCTGCGCGCCAACAACGGCCTGCTGATGACCCCGTGCTACACTGCTAACTTTGTAGCTCCTGAAGTGAGCGGATCACACATACAAGATGCTCTTTAAATGCGGTTTATCTAAATTGTAATGCATGATGATACGGGCTTGCAGGTGTTGAAGCGGCAAGGCTACGATGAAGGATGTGACATCTGGAGTCTGGGAGTCTTACTGTACACCATGCTGGCTGGGTCAGTACTCCCATTGTCTGTGTTTTTCTCTACTTTTGCTGCTCTTTTTATTCACTCTGCCTTTTTTTTTTTACTTCCACCAGCTTCACTCCGTTTGCCAACGGGCCGGAGGACACTCCTAACGAGATCCTGAGTAGGATAGGAAGTGGTCACTTCAGCCTGACTGGAGGGAACTGGGACACTGTGTCTGATGCTGCCAAGGTAGAGCTCAGACCTCAAACATTTAGCCACATATTTCAGTCTCTGTGGTGCCCATTCTCATTCTGTTTGGACACTTCCAGGACCTCGTGTCCAAGATGCTCCATGTGGATCCGCACCAGAGACTGACTGCTAAGCAGGTCCTCAGACACCCTTGGATCGTCCAGAGGGACAAGCTGCCCAACAGCCAGCTCCCTCACCAGGACCCCAAACTGGTCAAGGTAACAACTCAGTGCTTTGCCTACATTTAAAGTTCCACAGCAACTCAGTTCAGTTTATTTATGTAGGGCCAATTCACAGCAACATGTCATCTCAAGGCTCTTTATGATGCAAAAATTATTTCTATTCAGTCATGCATGCCCTCCAATTGATCCTACTTATCAACAGAATCGGGTAGCAACCAGTTACGTTTACTCAGTTACATTTATTTGAGCAATGTTTTGGAACAAATGTACTTTTAGTAGTGTTTTTACTGCACTGTACTTTTTATTATTGCTTGAGTAATTTTGACGTGTTTTTACTCTTGAGTAAAATTTCTGAATTCTCTACCCACTGAGTAACTTCACTGAATGAAGACCAAACATGTTTTAGCCAAAAATTCACCAGAAACTGATACATATCTGCAGTTCAGTTTCATAAATTCCAAAAATATTTGGAAAAACATTTCTTTTGTCTGGTTTTATAATTTTGTATTTATTTATAGGAATTATTTTCATTTTGGTCTTTAAAGTTCCATATAACTTTATATTTTGATCTGTCTGATGGTGTAATTTTTAATTTTTTGATCAGTCACTCAGTATTTGACTAGACTTTTACCAAATACTTTGAGTAATTTCTTGGAGGTTACTTTTTACTTCTACTGGAGTAAAAATATGTGGAAGTAGTGCTACTCTATTCATTTGTTTTTCAAACAGAACATTATTCTCAATTAGTAATTCAGTAGGTTTAGATCTGATTCCCACACTTAGCACATTAGTAACCTCTCCACTGTTCTCAGGGTGCGATGGCAGCCACCTACTCCGCCCTGAAGAACTCCCAGCCCACTCCCGAGCTCAAACCCATCGAGAGTTCCTTCCTTGCCCAGCGGCGTGTCAAGAAGCTGCCCTCCACCTCCCTGTAGCGACTTAAAAAGAAAAATAAATAAATAAAAAACCAGCCATCCCGCTCAACGGAGCCTGATCTTTAAAACCAACTTCAAAAGGCTCCAAACCAGCCCAGTCAGCTTGCTCTGGGACGTAGCGTCCAGCCGCCAAAAACCAGCCAAGGAACACCGACTGTGGTCCTGTCCTCGTCTCGTGACATCACGTTCTCCTGCTCTCACTGTCGCCTCCGTGTGTGTGGGCTCGTCGGCTGCTGGGAGCCCGTGGATTCGGAGTGGTAAAAGATCTGGATGGTGAATGAGGACGCGTGGGGGTGGGTGTTAAACAGCGGGGGAGGCGGGGCGTTTTGGGAATAACGCGTTTGCATGACCAGCGACAGAGCGGATGCAGCCGATGAAAGTTTTCTCTCCTGATCATTGCTGTAATTAGTTCCTGCTGTACGCTTGTCTGTCGGCCTGTTCAGTTGTCTGCTTTTCTTCTTCTTTTGAAGCTTTATATTTCTTGTTGTGCTGCCAAATCGATGTGCCGACAGCACAGAGCCACAGTATTGTCCAACTGCTGTAAGATGTTTATTTTTGTTTGTTTTTCTTCAAAAAGCAGAATTAAAATGTTAAGTATTTTTTGGCAGGGCTCTGGTTCAACCAGAATATTGTGGATTCTGCTAAATGTTTTGGTTGATGTTGATCTCAATTTGTTTGGTTTTACAGACCGCGCGTGTGTGTGCGTGTGTGTATGTGAGTGAGTGTGACTTGCATGACTTGCAGTGTGCGTCAGTTCTGTCTGCAGAGTCATGTGCATGGTGATGTGAAGATGTCATGTGGTTTCTTTGTTTTGCTGCTTTCCTTCTCTGCTTGGTTAAAAAAAAAAAAGTCTCCTATTTTTATGACTATAAACTAGTGAAATAGTTGGCTTTCTGTGAAAGAAAATCTGCCCACGGAACAATGTGGCATGTTGAAATCTGTTCAATGCTTTGGTTTCTCGTTTATTCTACTGTTTCTTGGATAATGCATATTGAAAGCTGTTTATTGTGTTGGCTGCTTTTGTTGTTGTTGTTTGCGTTTTTGTTTTTTGTTTTTGCTTTTTGTCTCAAGAAACAAAATGGTTTAAAATAGTGAAAGACATGCTGAGCAGATCACAGCCTTCGAGTCTCTTCTTATGTTATAAGAATGTAAAAGGGACACGCTTACTGCTGTCCTGATTTAACTGAGCACTCAAACACAACCGGTTGTTAAAGTCGCACACTCCTTCTCCTTACCTTTTCTTTCCCATTTATCATATTTGAATTCCATTCTTTTTTTTTACCGCTTTCATCACAATAAATCAGTAATCTGTGGATCTTTCCTGAATCACTTCCTGAGTCAGGTCATGCTCTCAGCTCGGTGCCTGCAGGTGAGACTGTCTTGCATTATAATGTGATTTTAAATGACAGACCTGTAAGGCGAGATATGTTAAGAACAAGTTGTCTTACCTCAAAAGGGATCAAAGTTCTGTTCTAATTCTTGTTTGGCAAAATGCTCATTCTTTTGACTGATGGCATTGTGGGAACATGTTATTGTATGACAAAGATGAAGATTTTTATATCTTATAATATTAAAAGCGGAGTTGCTATGACAAATTGTGTGACTTTATTCTTTTATTTTATCTTTAAATCCAATTTTTTTTTTCCACATAGAAAAAAAGCATGTAGTTTCTTTTAAGAAATATAAAGTCTTTCTGTCATGGATGATCACTGTACCCTCGGAGTATTTAGTTTTTTTGTTTTGTAGCCTGAAATTTGCAATTTTATGGTTATAATGTGAAAAATGTAAGGTAAAAAAAAAATATTGGATTAAACTAAAATAATTCTGATGTAACTATAGCAAGATATATTCCAAATCTGAAGATATGATTTCAGGTTTATATTTTAAGGCCTCTCTAGATGTGTCTGTCGTATCACTGTATTTTTTATGTATTTTTTTAGGAGCCAAAAAGTCTTTCCACTGATGACCACTAGAGGGAGACAAAGGGAAGTGCTTGAATTTTGAAAATCCAGGCCTATGAAGTTTAAGGCATTCCTGATGAACAGAGAGCTTTCAAAAACTGAAACTACTATGTTAATGTTCAACTCGGTTACATTTAATTTAATTAAATAGTGACTCAGAGAAGAGAAAAAAAGTCATTTTGCAATCCAAAAGTTTTAGATTTGTTTCCAGTTTGATCCTGGCGCATGTCGATGTGCCCGTTGGCAAGGCACTTAACCCCAATTTGACTTTTGCTGTGCGTATCAGTGTATGAATGTGAGTGTAGATGAGCAAATATGACTTTAGTGGAAAGCACTTTGTGGTTTTATCATTTATTAAGTTTACTGATGAGTTTTTAGCATTCTCCCACAGTTGTTGCAACAGGATTTAGAGTAGAATCGTGTAAAATCATGGTGTTTTGCACAGTGGAAGCAGCTTGTATTAATAATGTGAAGGAATGTTTTCATTGTATTTTAGCTTTCATCAGAATGTAGCTGTTCAATCTTATTTTTCCCCTGCAGCCTAAAGCTTGGCACATATTTCTACCTGCTATATGCACAGCAGCAGTTCCTTATATAACTGGCATCTGAATAACTGCTGCTCATATTGCGGGGGCACGTATGGAGCCTTCTGAAATCGTTTGTGCTGAGCAGACGTAAGGCAGCATTTTGTGAAATAAATGCCTGTGTCTGTCCTCAGACAGCAATGATCACATTATATGCCTCTGGTGGGCCCTGCTCTCTGTGCACTGACGTCATTGTGCCAGTAACTCACACTGCAATGAATGACTTCCAGCTCTTTTACGCTTGCTCGCACTCTCACACGTGCATTCAGGCTGACTGACTCAGCCTGCTGCTGCAGCAGGAACAGAAAACTGATATTGATTACAGGCAGTGGAAAAGGAACACCATTGTTTGTCTGCCATCTCAGGAAGAATAGGAAAGTGGTGCATTTATTTTTTTTTTTGCTTGTCTTGTCTCCTTTGTTTATCATTACGGTCTGTTTTCCTAAGGTTCTGTAACAGTGAGAGAGGATGCTTGTCTGATAAGCTGTTGAAGGACATTATTGCTGTTTAATGACGTCTCACCAGTTGAAACATTTTTCTCTTGCTCATGTAAGTTAAGATTCCAACATGCTGTACATAAAGCTGAATATTTATGCTTAACATCCCACTGCAGCACACAGTCACTTGATAATTTATTAGGTTTATAGTCTTGGGAATTGTTATCCGTAATTCACTTTTACTTGCACAAACACAACACCGCTGTGTAGCTAAACCCCATCTGGTGTTACTGGAAGCAAATAACTTTTTTGTCCCTGCAGTACCCAAAGTAGATTCCTGTGATATATAACAAGTTGCATGTTACACATAGCATGACAACTAAACTTCTGTGGTAGAAGTCCAACTTGGTTAATTCAGAAATCATGTACAATTTACCATCCACTTCACAATTCTCAATAAAATACAGTCGTTTACAGTTGCAATGTAACAAAATAGGAATACTCTGGGCACCGTATCTATTGAGTTAATAAAAAGAGTTGATCTGGTATCTATATTCCTGCTACACTTCTTCTTATCCTCTTCCCTGAAGGCTTTTTACTTATTTATCCAACTGGATTATGTAACAGACTCACTACAGGACTGCTAAGTACTCTGCTGCACATTTCTGATGTTTCAGATGGACAACAGAGAAGAAAAAAAACAACAGTGTCAGCCAGACACTAATAATGCAAAAGCACTTTAATGTCCCCATTCTCCACACGTGCATGCTCAACATACAAACACATGACAGATTAAAGTAATCTGGAACAGAGAGTTTGGTTTGAGGAGTGGAGGCTTTCATGTCAGTTCTAGTTAGGAAGGGATAAATGGGAGATTTGTGAGACGGGATGGAGATAATTGTATTTTTAGAAGGATTTGGCACATGAGAGTAATTGCACTTTATCTTGGAAAATGTACCATGTAATTGTTTTTCCTGAAGCTTTCAGGGGTTTGCAGGAAAACTGATTCTTAACACAGATTTTTGCCATAGTAGAAGCTGATGAGTTATGATGCACAGCAAACAGATCAGTTTCATTACCAATCTAAAATCGTTTTTCTGTAGGATGAGTATATTTTGAATCTGAAAAAGTAATAAAGTTATTAGCTTTATTACTTCAGCTTTATTGTCATTGAGTATGAAAGTAAAAAACAAAGCAGAAGAAGAAATGTTAGCAATTCTTTTACAAGAAAAAAATTGATAGTTGTGTAAGTAGGAAATAGAAATTTAACAGTAAAATGCAACCAGGTCAAGGTCTACTCTTGAAAAAGGTTTGCTGCTCTCCAGAGAGTTTAAATTCATGCTCCAGAAGATGAAGTCAGTGCTCAATGACTTTTACTGGTGAACTGCTGGATTTCTTTTTTTTTATTTATTTAATTTTTGTCTTTTTCAGCAGGCGTGTTGCAGGCAGTGTTCAGAAAATAAACATTTGCGCATGTCTATGTATTTCATTAAAAGTTAAAGAAATCTTTCTGCATAAATATTTCATGACGCCTGAAGCTTTTGGAAAAGTGTAGCTTATATATATATGTGTTCACTTTTTTTTCTTTTCAAAGTTATTTGGTGCAGTTTGTGTTTAGATGTGCTCAGTAGTTTGGAAATTACGTTAGTCAACCATAGCTATCACAACAGCTCTGTTTGGCTAGTGGTTAAAAATGTATTACCACCAAATCGAACGATCTCAATCCAGTGTCCAGGGAATGAGTCGTCATGAGGGCTTGTTCAGCCAATCAAAAGCAGACTTTAGAAACCTTCAGGCTTTGTCACACTAAACAAACATTTTTATGCCTGGAGTTGCTTTGACATTCAAGGCTTGAGACATTTTTCTGCTGAATAAAGTGCAGGATATAAAGCCTTTATCTATGTTTAGAGACATTATAAATTATGAATTACTTTAAAAGCTTCCCTATATTTAGAAAGTAGCTAAAAAAAGATAATTCATATAAGATATACCTTGCTGTGCTGACTTCCATCTAGGCTAGACATCCAGAGAGAAGAATACTTCAAGGTTACAAAAATGTTTTTACTCTGAAGGTTCAGGATGCCATCGGCGGATAATAAAAGGTTCTGCAGTTACATCTGAAAGGTTCTGATGGGAAAGCAGCTCCTGAAGTCAAATCTAGGTTTGTATTCATCATTTTTAATAAAATCTTGCCATTAATTTAGTAACTCCTGGCTGCTGTGCAGCCTAAAATAAAAACATTTAAAACAAAACATTTGTAAAATGACTGAAAAGATTTAGTTGCATTAAATTTGAATTGATTTTATGCATTTCTGCATTACTGTATATGCATTCTTCCAGTTTATTTCTTCTTTCTTTATTTTCCTGCCATCTGTACTTTCAGATGCTCACAGTCCTCATCTATTTTTTTTTTTTGCTGTTTTCTGTAATGCTCCTTCTTCACTCTGGAGATTAGTGAAGCTAAAAGCAAGAAGAGAGCAGCTGTAGCTCTGACTAATGCAGCACCGATCCTGAGATAAAAGCAAAGAGCTGAGTCCATGAAGACGCATGCACACCCACCTCTGACCTGCTGAAAGCTTCATCTGTTTCCCTTCACCATGAAAGAAGACATTTATTGAAAACACTCATGGTTTAAAACACAGCGCCGTTTCCCCTCTCTTATCAGTCATTTGTGTTTTTTAGTGAACTTGAGCTTTGTCTTGCTTAATTCATCATCTGTGTCCTACAGCCAAATCAGTCAATATGTCTAGACTGAAGGTCAGGTTAGCTAGCAGCAGAAAATTGAAAAATGAATTTAGTGAAGATGATGTAATGAGCTGGAGCCTGATCTGAGCAGCTCAAGTTCACATCCAGACACTTTGATGTAGATTATCCTGATGTTACATAAAGCAACAGATCAAACAGGAACTCTGCAGCATGTTTAGGTGAACATGGTGCAATACTGTTAAAAAATTAACAGATGGGGGTTTTAGTCATTTTATTTCAGCTGCTTTTTCACATTAACACAAAACGTCAGTAACAAAAATTGGGTGCACAGGTTTGAATTTGCCGTTAATTGTCTCCAATCCAGACAGAAACAACATTAAACTTAAATGCACAAAAAAAATCGCTGTTCATCATAAATGAGACAGGCGTCTCTAAAAGCTAAAGGAATATATTTGACATTTTATTTATAATCAAATAAACAAAAGTGTTTTTACCTTCTCTATAAGCAGAGCAAACCATTATCAGCAAACATTCTTACAACTCCAGATCAGCTTTATGCATTTTTCCACAGACAAATTATCTTTGTTGATGAGCTTTGAGGTCTCCTAATCCACTGATTCTCTGTCAGATTCAAAAAGATTCCTCACAAACACCTCAGGAATTAGCAGATAATAAACTTTTGGTAGCCAGCAACAAACATCTGGTGTAATTCTGACTGAATGTGTGACCGTCCTTAACAGAAACAGAAGAGATTAGTTAATTTTCTGGAATCAACTAGCTTTTAAAAATAATCCTCCACAAATTTTGACTTGTGCTGAGGTCGGTAGCAATCTGATTCGTCTCTGTTAGAAACATATTTGGTGACTTTGTTCAGATTTGTTTGAGATGATTTTTCATACTCTTAGTGAAAGAGAGACTGCTTTTTGTTGAGCAAGAGAGTATGATGGAGTAGTGGCAATGAGCAGTAATGCTGTGTAATCAACTGATTAAGGGGAGAGATAAAGTGGAGCATCACCCCTCCCTCCTGCTCTTGGCAGCTGATGTCAAGACTGTGTTGCTATGGGCAACCGTCCGGGCAAGAGAGAGGAAAATGGAGACACCACCTGGTGTGCAGGATGGCAACAGGGAGGCTGAGAGAACAGAAGGGAAGAAACATCATGTCAGAAGGACACTGAAGTCAGATTCTGACAGCGGAGCTCAGGAAGATGACGAGGGAGAGTCAGACGGAGGACACTCAGCCTGCCAGCATCAGCAGCCGGAGGAAGGCTGGCCAATCACCAGCTGACATGCTCAGAAATTCAGGAGCCAATGAAATGCCAGCAGGCGCCCTCCACAGCACAACAACTCGGACGCAGAGGCTGCACAATCTGAGCTCGGGTGTCTTACTAATGAATGGAGCGCTGCCTGGGCTGCATCGCTGCACGTCTCTGCTGCTCTTTCACCTGAAACGGGAGGATGGAGAGGAAAATCAGCAAAGATGGAGGGAAAAACGGCGCCAAGGCTTTGAGAGGACGGCGAACAAACCCAGAGAGCCCCGATGGAGGCTCGGCTGAGGACTTGGCAGCAGCTTTAAAAGGGACGGACTCCCATCCCGATCTCCACCTGCCGGACTCATCGCCCCCATCACCGTCCTCCTCCTCCCCTCTTCCTCAGCCCGCCATGCCTCCGTCCGTGTCCGCCTCTGCTCTCCTGGCTCTGGCGTCTCCAGCAACCAGGCGGTCCATCTCCATGGGAGACTTCCGGAGGGTGACAGGGGCTCTCCTGGCCGGTTCCGATCCCCCGTCCACGTCTGCCACGGCCCCCTCCTCCAAACTGGTCACCCCCAGCTCCAGCATGGAGTTCGAGGCGGCGCGGCGGCGCCTGCTGGAGGTGGAGGAGCGGCAGCGGGTCATCAGGGAGATGGAGCGGCGGCTGGAGGAGCTCCGGGAGATGTTTGTGCGCTCCGAGCAGCAGGTGGTGGTTCACGGGGAGCTGGTGTCGCGGATAACCGGTGCGGCACAGCAGGGTGAGCTGTACGTGGCGGAGAACACCCAGCGGGTGAAGAAAGGCTTGAAGTTCAAGAAGCATCGACCCACCATCGTGTTTTCCTCCATGCTCGGACTGCGAACGTGCCTCCCCTGGCCTGTGAAGCTCAAATAGGACGTCAGATGCTTACATTTCACCCATGACATTAGAAATGTGCTTTACATTAAATAGTGAGGGATGGAGCTCCATCCATTAGCTCTCAGTGACACGGCTGCTCTCCAGTTACAATCTTACTGCTCTTGAATCCTGAGGCTGGTCCTTCAGGGGTTAGAGTGCCTAAATATCACAGAGGCCAGTAAGGAGCTTCCGGTTCAGCAGATTTCTGGGGAAAACTCCCTGGCTATAGCTGGCACCAGTGTCGTTGTGTCCTAGTTGTTCTCACAGATTATTTGCTGCTTGCAGTTATTGTTAGTGCTTGCTTTTGAGAGATTCATGTCAAATTCATGATGCACAGATGAGTCAGGGGGATGTGGGAGGTGAGCTTCACTCTGCTCTCTTATCAGGAGGTTCTGCTGCACTTTAACTTCTGCAGCAGTGAGGAGGCTTATAACGGTAAGCTTACTGAAGAAGGGGCAACACAACAGTGTAGATCACTGAACGATCTGCCTCTGCAGCTCATTGAGGGCGAAGTGAAGGACAGGAAAGTAAGATGAGACGTTTGCTGCACTGTTACATAAAACCGATGCAGACAGTTCAGAAATAGAAAGTGTAATTGTGGGAAATGACTGAAAAAAATGTGCCTTGGCTTCTCTGAGACTGCTCATCCCACTGTCATAGCAGCATTAAGAACAGACAGATAACAGGGGGAGAAAATCATGCTGGGACACTTCCACCTGTGGCCTCTTTTTATCCTGTCACCTAGCAACCATTTATCCCTCCATCCTAAATCCTCTTCCACATAAAATGCAGAATGTATCCAGCTGAGAGCTCTGATTACACTACTGTGGCAGGGATTTAGTAAAACAAATGATTTATTATTATTATTATTATTATTATTATTTATTATATGCTTCTGATGATCGGGGGTTAAATTTGAGTTACTCATGCATGCACCAGCTTGTAAATCTCAGCTATGCTATCTCTGCTGTCTTAATGAAGAACAAGACGATGTTATAAGCTACAGGTTTGCTTATTAGAACGCACATGTAACTTTAGGTGCACAAAGACCTCATTAATATGGAATTATAGTGATAATTGCAGGTTTGACCAATTTATTCAAGGGTTTATTTACATCACGTTGCAGCATTATCTGTTAAGCACAACACATTTGTCCCATAATATATATATATATATATATATATATTTATTTATTTATTTTAGTTTCTATGTATGGTTTTGTTTTTGGATTAATAGTGACTGATTTTTTTGCATTGTGTTTCCCCCCTTTGATCTGCACAGGTATTAATTACATCAGGGATGTCTCGTTTGGGCATTAACAGGTTATGGTAGTGATCCACACTCAGTCTAGGTTCACTGTTTGTTCGTCAGGGTAAAATGTCCTGACAAACACTCTTTTTTTCTACAACAACACAATCCCTGATGGTGCTTTGTTACAAAGAACCAGCAGCCAGGCTGTAAAACAGGGAGACACAAGCTTTGATTGTATCATCACTTTCACTAACTGATTCATTCCGTTTGTGATTTTTGTTTTGCTTGCTTGCACAGATTTAATGGATGTATTTGAAGCATCCACTGTATGTACTTTTATAGAATAACAGAGGAAGACACTAATGGGAGACCAGGCTGCCTGTGTCTGAAAAAAATGCATTTATAAGAAAACTATGATGCATTTAAAGGATGTGAAGACTCACTACATGAGGCTGGTTCACTTCAGTAGGAGCTGGATTTGGGTCATTGCTAATTTTGACTTGAAGGGCTTAAAAATGGAGTTTGTCTGTGTTGCTTGGAAACACTTAAAGGAGCACTCTTATCAAATAGTTTGTTAAACAATTTATTCACATTGTGGATTTGAGACTTTTTCAGAACAACATTAAAAAATACAAGTATTTCCATACTGACTGATATTTTAAAACAATGACACAGTGGAATTTTGTATTTAATTTAGTTGGTTATGTGTTTTATGATGACAAAAACAGATTAAAAAAAGATCAATTGGTACTGCATCCCAGCCAACATGTGCATGTCTGCCTCATATGGGTTTTAAACACAGCATTTAGAATATCCTTTTGTTTTTCCAAATTGTAACTAGAAAACGGTTATTTTGGGATTCATGGAACCGATTTGTGTGTTGACTTCAGAGGTAAACAAGTAGCCTGGTTGTCCTCTTTAGTTTAAACCAGGAAGTTACTCACATTCTCCACTGCTCTTCACTTTTCTATATGAAGCAAAGACTACATTGGAGAGAATTTAAAATTCACCAGTGATACTAACTGTTGTGAGAAATAGCTGGAGTGCCTCTTCATTCAAAGAAACTTGCTCAAACCAAAAGTTTCTCTTGACCTACTGATAGCCACGACGTCTTTCTCCTTGAATGTTGATTAACGCCATTTAGCTAAGCATTATACATGCCCAAAGTGAAATAAAAATAAAAAAATAAAAAAAGATGCTTTCTGGCTTTGTGCACATCTATACCAAACATTATTGTAGAAAGGTTTTATTTAATAAAGAAGTCTGAAACATGTATTTATGCTCCTGTATATATAGAGCTACCTGTACATACAGTTAGCCTGATTTGCTGTTTGAGATATTTCTATTTGGTGTTTACAGAAAGGATGGTACTGACATAAACAGCCGGACAACATTTACATATGGGCCCCATATGGGTATAAATTGACTGAACAATGGGTCAAAGATGGGATTGTATCTAGGTTACATACTGACTTCATTTTTATGTTTTCTTGCAGAAGAATATTGGAACCTATGTGGATTTTCTTTATGAGACCCAGTTCAGCCAGTTAAGGCCTGAATTTTGTGGCCTCTGTGGTCCAAGTGGGTTCAAACTCACAACTCAGTCTAAGCAATCTTTCTATGGGGCCCACATATGCATGTTGCCTGGGAATTTCTTTCTTTTTTAAACCTGAGTGGCACTAAATAACTCAGTCATTATTTGCTGTGGAGCTGCACTTTTTATTTTCTGAATGGAAAAAAAACTAAACAACACACATTATCCAAAGATCTCTGGGCCCGATTGCAGAATGAATGTAATGTTGATTGTTGGGTGTTTCTGTATTTTTTCTGAACACTGGAAATGAAAATGTTACAATATTTCCATTTTGAACCTCTGGCTAACATTTACTTTGATGAATTTGGAAACTGTTACCACAGCTCAGTCTCATTTAGCCCTTTACTTACAGCAACACTGACTAGCCAGAGGCTCAAAACCACCTTTATGATGTTTAACACTGAATGTTTGAATAATTCATGTTTACTTATGCATACCAGTTATTTATTGCTTTACAATTTGTGTGATATTCTTATGGTATGTTTAAAAGCTATAGCTTTTTCCCTCAGTTATTAATGACTATGTGAGTACAATTAGAGCTACGCACTTCAGCATCATCTGTTTTTGATTAAAAAAGCTTTATGATAAAATATGAATTCATGTTCTGCTTTGGGTTCCTGCTTTGTTTAGTTTGCAACTATAAATTTCTGCACAATTATTAAAAGACTCCTCTCAAGCTCATCTTTTGAAAGATTATTTGTTGGCAAATTGATACAATTTATGAATAAATAAATTAACTAAATGACTTGAATGTTGTGGGGGGAAAAAACTTGTTTCAGATCAATATGTTTGGAGTAGGCAAACACGAAAGGTTAAATTTCACATGCATTGCTTGAGAAAGGGAAAGTCTCAGGACTATTTGGGTCACCTTGCAGCGTTTTACAGCAGCTTGCAGGGCCTGGTCAGCAGAAAAAAGCTCTTTGACGTAACAAGATGCCAGAAGGAGCAAGCTGTAAAAGCTGCATCAGCCACAAAGATTTAGCAGGCCTTAAATTGTAATTCTGGCCTATTAAATCCCTTTCTCAGCTGATTGTTTGGTAAAAGCTGGGTTTGATAAAACAGATGGAAGAATTAATGGAAATATTACCCACTTCTAAAAGCTCTTCGTTGGAAGCGAGGGTTTATGAAGTTACATTAATATGATTATGTCATTTTTCATGAGAAGCATTAGCATTTACAGGGAATTTACAGTTGAAGCCAAGATGTTTACCAACATTTCATGAAAACACAAACATCAAAATAAACTTTTAATGCTTTAGATCAGGTAGAATTACCTAAATACTGTTTTATGCATTCATATGTGCAAACAATTACATGCAAATCTAAATATTATGGAAATGTCCAGCTTCACACTGTCCAGGAACCAGATGAGATGAATAAATTTTGCTTAGAAATCTCTGAACCAACCTGAGAACAAGAGCGAAAACAAGCTGCCACTGGAAAAGTGGTGCAATTTTCCAAGTCATGTTCCAAGTTAGGCTGAATGGCCACTCAGGCAGGTAGAGGTCATCACGCTGAAGGCAAGAAAAAATAGGGACAAAGCCCTTAGTCTTTGGATACATCACCTGTGGTCTGATGAAATGTGAAATGAAAATTAAGAAAATTTAAGTGTTTAGTCTTAATTCCTCACCTTTGGGTAATTTTTCCTGACCCAAAGGTCAGGAAAAATTGGTAATGTCTAAAAGTCAGAGTGAAAACAGTGAAGTCTGTGACAAATCTTAAAATATCTAGACGGTGACAAATGGGATTTCCAAATGGATGATAATCTAAGGATTCCACCAAATTAGTCACAAAGAGGATTGTGACAAATTTACAGCAGTTCTGCTGGGGGGAAATAAGGCAAGAAATTCAGAAAAAGATCTTATACTCTAATGGAAAATAGCGAACCTTTTAAGATGAGTGCTGTTTGTGTATATTGTATGCACCAATGCATGCCACACGCAGGCCTGACGGGGGGAGACGCTTATCTGTGCTGACAGAACAGAGCAGGCTGCAACCTGATGGTTTCCTGCTTACGTAAGTGACAAGGTTGGAATTTCATCATTCTGACTTTCGGATAGCGGGTCGGAGCAAAGTAACATCCAGATGGGTTTAAAACGAGGCTGCAGGGACGACTGCCAAAAGAGAGGTCTGAGCAGATTTTCCTCAGATTAGAGACAGAAAAAATGCAAATTCAGCTAAAAAAAATTCTCTAGATTCAAAACATAGACATGTACGTTAAACATCTCACAATTATGGCAAATTATTTACAATTCTAAATTTATATTACAACTTTATTCTCATATGATTTTAGTCTCGTAACATGACTATTCTCAAAATGACTTCTCATATTATTATGTCTTTATTCTAATATTTCGATTTTATTCTTGTAATTTTATGACTTCATTCTCGTAACACTGGCTGTTCTCAAAATATGACTATTTTAATTTGACTACGACTTTATTTTCTTTATGTTGTCTTGATTCTCGTGCTTTATTCCCATAATTTTATGACTTTCTCATAGGAACACTATATTGTTGTAATATTAGCCAACAACCTGGGCTCAACTCCAAAGCACTAAAGACTGGCAAAATGTGAACTTTGCATGAATTTAAGAATGTAGAAGGAAAACATACTGAATAAATAAATATGCCCACACTTAATGAATAATGTAACCAAGGTTTTTAGTTTTAGCATCTGTTGTGTAAACAGAAACAAAGATATCACTTCATTTACAGCAAAGCGCTTCATTAAACATGTTTAATGCATATGTTACAAACTAAAGCAGGCTCATTTCTTGTTTACATGTCACACAGTCCCCACTGAGAGTGACAATCTGCTGCAGTCATCTGCTCCCTCACACTCCATGTTTCTCTGCCGAATAATCAACACAGTAACCAGACAATGAGAACAGAAATAGCAGACTCCAAACCAGTTTTCTAAACGTTTTTACCCCCTTACTGCATGTCTGTTTAAGTTAGAAAATTTCCCTTCTACACCATTATTCTGACTCTAGCAGTCAGGTGGATAACCAAAGCAAATTTTGCACAATAACATGTGATATTAAGTTAAAAAACAAAAAGTAACACTGTCCCTTAAAATTCATATCATATGGGAAAACAAGCAACATATGACAATTATTCAGGATATATACAGTGCATGTTGAAAGTGTGCACAACCATGGCACAATGTTTGTGCTACGAAAAAAAAACAAGACCAATATAAATAACTTTCAAACGTTTTCCACCTTTAATCTGACATATTTTATATAGAAATCACCCGACAAACAAACCTGGTTGCATAAGTATACACACCCTTTCATTCAGCTTGAAGTGAATTTTAATCAGTGAATATAATCAGTTATAATTAATCTAATTAGCCGGAAATACAATTTAACTGTTCCAAAGGGATTTTCCTCAATAATTAGTGAAAGCCAGATTAGCAGAGTGGTTAGAAAGTTTTAAAAGGATCTCACTTTTAAGAAATAAAAAGGTAACATGTTTTTTTATATCCATTGTAATGGACATCTCGACTAAATGAGCGTAGATTGTCTTTTTTCCTGTGTATTACGGTCTCTTGCTTCTAGGGCCACTGAGTTTTTTCGCAGATTTTTGTGTGGTACAGACTGACAGGACAAAACCACCCACTGATTCACTGTATAGTTCGAATACAGTGAATACAGTTGGAACAAAGTGTCTGGATGAGATACTTTGAGAAACTGATTTACTTCTCAATTTACCGTCTAATTCCTGTTCTCACATGGCTTATTTCCTCCAGATTAGATATCTTTCGATGTGCAGTCAGTTCAAGAGAGTCTAGGAGTTTGTACTCCATGATTGAAAAAAATAAAACATAAAATCATTTAGAAATCACAAACTGGCTGTGAAATGCTCATACGTGCTTCTTTCTTTCTTTGCATGGTAACACTGAATAATTAGGCGTTGGACAACATACACAAACTACTGATGACCACTGGGATGGACAGCCAACTTTTAAAAAATCATGCGATTTCATGAGAACAAAAAATCTAAACACCTTCAAATACTAAGCCTGGAAATACTTAAAATTATACTGAGAGTAATTTTTAAAGCTGCTATGAACATGAATTAATATTTTTGATGGAAAACAGATGCTTACTGCTCTCCGTCTCTCGCTTCATAAACATACTCGTCTTGTCTGATGCCTGAAACTCACTAGTATCAAGTTAAGAGTCTAAACTTCATTGTTTTTGTTTAATAAGAAGCCGATCTGTAAAATCCACCATGCAAATAAATTCCTAAAGTTTTTTTTATTGATTTAATCACAGAAAATGATCATGTCCATTCCAGTGGACGAGTGGTCTGAAGGAGTTATGGATGTATACACTTATGCAATTACATTACTGCAGTTTGTAATATAATCTCCTACTAATAAATGTATTTTCCAGCTGAACTGTACAGCATACTGCTCATATTAAAGGTGGAAAAACTTCATGATTCCTCTTATTTGCATATTTTATATAACAAGAACTTGGCATTTTATTACAAACGTGTCCTCTTCTTATATATAACAGGAGGACACGTTAAGTTTAAGTGTTTAGTTTGACCAAATATGTACAAAAATGGTATAAAAGAAATGTGTATCATTTAGTCACAAATATCCTTTCTCCCAAAAAGCTTCCTGAATCCTGGAAGCTGATCCGTGTGTAAGCGTGCATGTGTGGCATGAAAAATATGGCCTTACACTGAAAAAACCTTGAACAAATTACTGTGCTGAGGTGCAGTTATTAGCAAGTTCACTTTAAGTGCCATTTCCTGGCAGGACAGAGGGACTTCTTATATTTATTTTTCCCTCCAACACGCTGCTGTTATTCCGGGTTCTCCGGGGACTGATGCCTGGAGGCAGTGGGAAACAGGATCCTGGCCTCCGTCTGCAGCCAGCCTGGGCCTGGAGTCGCCGCGGCTCAACCAAAGTTTCAGATCGCTCGTTGGGCTATGCAGACATATCGATGTTTTACTGGAGACAGACTGGCAGGCACAATGCGGACCAGTCTGCAGCAGATACTGAACCTCATGTGACTCGTTAACCTATGATTTAAAATCCTTGTCATTTTCCGTTCAGAGGGAAATAAAGCAGCTAACTCTGATTTCAGCGGCTGGCTAATTAAACATTTACAGCTCTCCCAACTCTTTGGAGGATTCCTCTGAAACTTAAAGTGCCTTCAAGAGGGTTTTATCCTGCAGGGAAATTTTGCCTGTCTGCACAAGTCTTGTATCAATACAGGCAGCTTATATATCTGCAGCCCAAATGTTTGATTAATATGTAAAAGAACATTAAAGCAATTCACAGTCATTGCTTTATCTTTGCACCTGCATGTTTAAGACAACAAATAAAAGTTTCCAGTTTCTTTGTTGCTTTCTGAGATGAGTAATAATCCCCTAAAAAAGACGATTTAGTCGTGCAGATGTCCTTTGGTCAGTAGATCCTGTTGTGAAAATATTCCCAGATTACTTGGATCCATGAATAGAACAGTATTTCCTTTCCCACATGAGGCGATGGAGTCCAAACTAGCATCATTCTGTTACTTTGTGCACATAGTTGACAGGAAAGGTTCCACTCCTCGAAGGGTCACCATCAATATGTCCGACCTGTCAGGAATGAGAAATGCAATGTTTAAGTTTCTCACACTGCATAAAATAACTAAATTTATGATAAAGAATTCTACATTTACTGAATGTCATTTCAAAACATTCATAAAATAATGAATGAAATGTCTACAATAAGCACATTAATCATCAGCTGTCAGTGAAAACTATCAGTAAATATAGTTTTGTAGCACATAGCTGAGAAATGAGAAACACGTCGAAGCTGGTGGTTGTAGCTACAAAACGTGAAGAAGTTCAAGGTGCATCACAAGTGATTCATTAGGGAGCAACACTGAATACAATTGTTATTCTTAAAAATGTAAGTGTTTTAATGTATGATTTTATTTTAATAAAAAACAAAATCTACCTTTGCAGAGAAAAAAAAAATAGCTTAAAAAGAAAATTGTAGTTGCACTTACCCACCAGTGGGGGTCATTAGTGGCTGTGACCACAATGACTTCATCTTTGAAGAAGGAGAGTTGCTCGGCGCTGACCGCTCGGCAGTCCACCAAAGCCTTGACGCGTTTCTGTGGCCTGCTGACCGAAACCTGCGGGAAACGAGGAGCACCATGAGAAAAACCTCTCTGGACCGGCCGCCTGAGCGAAACACAATAAGGTGTCTGTGCGGTCGTACCATTGCGTTCCTGCGGGAGCGAGGGCCACAAGTCACAGTGGGGGAGGAAGAAGGCGCTGGAGACGGAGCCGAGGCGTTTCCGTTCCCCACCAGGCTGCAGTACAGCTCCTCCTGGCTGCCCAAGCAGGGGGGCGCCAGAGAGCCCACGTTGCCCTTTCCGAAGCTGCCGCCTCCGGTGCTGGTGCGCCGATAGGAGGTGGTCTTCTCTGAACTGATAACACAGGAGGACAGTCAGGGGGTTTTGGTATTAAAAGAGGAAACTCATGAATCTTAAATGTTGCATTTGAACTGTTAATTGTTTTCGTTCTGTGTGATTCTCCAGAACTACTGGTAGTAAAGAAGACCCTTAGCATGATGCTACCACCTCCATGCTTGACAACTAGTACAATTTGGGGCGGGCGATATGGATTGAAAGTAAAATCTACAATTTTTTCATATAAAATTCAACTTCAATTAATTGATTTCCAAAAGTTTCTTTTATTTCAGACAACTTTCCGTTAGCTGAACCTGAATACAAAATCTAAATAAATTTGCATGGCACTGAATAAATATTTTTATTCTGAGGATAATCTGGAGCTCTTTTCTCACCTGACTGGTGCACCATGATTCTGATTGGACGCCTGTGAGACACTTTGAGAGGTTTGGCCGTCCCAGGTCTGCCTGTGCGATCTTTGCAGACCTCCTTGTCCATGTGGGGACCGTTGGGCTCTCCCACTGTGACTCTGGGTTTCTGTATTTGACGAAGAGGAGCCGTGTTTCGTCTGAGTCTGAGGACTGGAAGAGTGGGACGACGGGTTGGAGCAGCGGCGCAGGATGTGGGCTCCATCCTGGGCTGTTGTGACTGAAATCTGCGGGTCTGAGCGGCCTGTGGAGGAACACAGAGATCCGATTCTGAATGTCTTTTTGACTTTATTAATATAATACATTTATTTAAGAAAAGATTATTCCCAAATTGATATAAATCAAAATCTGATCTTGCGTCATTTATGCCTGAAAAAAGAAATCTTACATTGAGTTATTGTAGTAAAATAGTCAGCAACAGCTACGTTTCCACTACAAATCTGTGCAAAACGTTATTGATATTCCGCCAATGTAAAAAAAAAAAAAAAAAAAAAAAAATTTGCAATTGTTTCCATTAAACACATTTATTTTGTAATTCCAGTTCGAGCAAGTTTATGGTCAATGGAAACGCAGCGACAGTGACCTACCTCTTAGGACTGATTTAGCTGGCAGCGGTGGCGGCAGAGATGCTCCAGTGGTGGCGCTGTTGGCAGGAGGATTCTTGTACAGGAAGTCCAGATTCTCATAGGTCTGACAGGGCCTGAGACCTGGACTTGTGCCATTATTGGCTGTCCACTGGGCGAAGGCAGATCCACCGCCTCCGTTTGATGGAGGAGAGCGGTTTTTGGGTAACGGACTCACCTGAAGGTAGATGGAAAGAGAACGCCATAAAAATCTCCACCTTTCTGGAATCTTCTTTGGCTAAAAGTCAAGCTCAGTAACTCAGTATTTGAGTGTGTGTGTGTGTGTGTATTTACTCTCTCATCCAGGTCATCCTCACTGTCATAGAACTCCTGAGACTGACTCTCCCACATGTACTCCACATGGATCTGAGAGTTGAACTTCCCACTCTGGGCCAGCTCCAACTGAACAAGCCCCACACACATGCATTAGCAGGACAGAAAAGACATTCTGCAAGGACACATTCAATTCTACGGGGGAAATAAGGGATTTTTTTTACCCCCTTTGCGTTACCTCACAATAATATATTTTGTAGTTTTTTTCATGCAGCATCTTGAATACTGAAAGTCTTTCTGCTACAATATAAGGTTTTTCCATGTATGTCTCTCGTTTGTGAGATATCAACCAAAAAAGTAGCATAAAAGAGAATATTTCCCTGCTGGCCTCTAGGGGGCTCTGTAGCACAAACTCCTTTAAAAAAACTGAACTCATCGCTCTGATTCAGTTTTATAAAGGAGACCTGAAGGCATCCTGCTCTCGGGTCACAGTCTTTAGTTTATTCTGGATGACTCAAAGCTGTTCTCAGGTCAGCTGTGAAGTCCTCCCTGCATGTTCTGGTTCTGACCTGGGGTCTTCATCTGTTAGGATGTGACTAGAAAACCTCCAAAGGGAGGCTTCCTGTTCACATCAAATTCAACTATTAAGCTAACACAAACTAAAGGAAACCATTTTTTTTTTTTGCATGTATGGGGATTTTTTTTTTTTTTTAACATTCTGTTTTTTCTCCATCTTGTAATCCAAGGTTATTCACGTCAGACAGGATGTGACAGAAGTTAAGCCTGATTCAGTGGGGGCCGGTAAGAAAATAAAAGCGGTTTATAAATGATGTACACTGGGGCCTGCTGGGGAGGAAGGCTGGGGAGTTTTCTTAAAGCAGGGTTTCCAGCTGTGGACGTTGTGCTTTTTGGTTTCTGCTCTTCGCTTTCTGGTGGGTATTTTAATGCTGTAATTTGAGCTCACTTTGGAGAATCGACGTTCTATTAGCATTTTATTTAAATCTCACCAGCTCGATGCAGTAAGTGTGCTGCAGCTTCTTAGCGATGTCTAGAGCCGTTTCTCCGCTTGAGTTCACTACAGGGAAAACAACAGTAAATGCATGAGTTTTACTCCTTCCTTATGGTAACAGAAGGCGATTAGTAAAGTGCCTTGCAAAAGCATCAATACCTCTGATTGTTTTCAGAGGTAAAAATCACCAGATGAAAGGTTAGGCGAAAAGTTTAAAACAGGGTTAAGTTATAAAACAATAACACACGCTTTGAACAATTCACAGAGCTTTGTTCAATGATTTATCTATAATTGGATTGATGGAAAAACGATGAGGCAAAACACAAAGTAATGCTGGATGAAAACCTGTTAGAAGATGCAAAAGATGTGCGCCTGGGAAGGAGAGTCACCTTCAATCCGGACAAAGAGCCGAAACAAAAACCAAGTCAGAGTGCTTTAGATTAGGATGATCAAGTCAAAGTCCAGATCTAAATCCAACTGAGGCTGTGTGGCAAGTTTTGAAAACTGATTTTCACATCCCATCTAACTGAGCTTGAGCTTTTGTAAAGAATGGGTGAGACTAAATGTGAAAGGAAAACAAACACTGAAAACCATGTCTTCTTTTGTCCGATTTCATAATGGTAAGAAAACCCACTACAGTTCATAGTTGTAATGTGACAAAATGTGAGAAAATTCAGGAGCTATGAAAATGTTTTGGGAGGTTCTGTGGTCCAGTGAAATGTACCTGCATGAATAGAAGCCTTTGCTTTGAGAAGCAGCTTGAGTGACTCAGGATTGTGGTGCAGGACGCTGTAGTGAAGAGCCGTGTTCCCTTCTGTTGTTTTCTTCTCCAGACAGTTGCTGCATAACAAACAAACCAAACACACAGATGATCCTAAGCTTCACCTCACTGCTTTTGCAGCATCTGTGAGCAACAGAAAATGGATCTGTGTCTGGGTCTGACCTGTTCTGACAGAGGAAGTCCACCAACGCAAGAGAGCTTCTCTCCTCTAGACGAACGGAGAGGTGAAGAGCCGTTTCTCTGACTCCCTACAGGAGGAAGAAAACAGCTTTGATTCAGTGACGGTTCTTCACAGATTATTTACAACAGTTAATCTTCTCTCCTTGAGGTTCTGGATTTTAAAGATTGAACTGTTTTATGCTTGAAAAGTATATTTTATGAAAAGCAATCATGAAAGCATGGTTTTAGAGGTAATCGTGTTTTAGTAAAAAGTGACATTACTGCACCTGCAGCATTTTTCACCTCACTTTCCCCTGATCTGACCATAAGATCGCTAAAATGTCACGAAAATATATTTAGGTTCAAGACTTAAATGAAGTGCACATGAGGCTTTTGTGCTTGAATTTATTTTGAAAAATTCAGACTCAATGCAAACTATCCCCATAAAAACTGAAGCGGCCAGTAAACTTTTCACCTCGACTGTATATTTGCATGCTTTTTTTTTTTTAAATGACTGAATACAAACTATCTGCCCAGTCTGGTTTAGCTGCACCACAGATCTTGATAATGAAGCTTAAATTAGAGCTCAATTTCGCAGCAACTCTTGTATTTTCATGCTAAAAAAGTGAAAACTCTCCTGCAGTTTCATCTGTTTACATGAAGAGCAAAAGGAGTGGCGGAACTGCCTCCCTAATTCAATAAGCTTGTCTCATTTTCTCTCCAGAGACACGAGCTTTGACCTTCAAGCTGAAATAATAAAAGAAAGCCAACCAACACAAACAAACAACCTCTCAACCACAAAGTAAATCACACTCCACATGCTGCTACAGCCGGCCAGGAAGCGCCTGACAGAAGTTTAGAGCGTGATTAAAGAGAAGAAGAAAAGGCAGACAGGGGGATGGCAGAGGAAATAATAGATGAAGAGATGAGGAAGGAGAAACATGGATTAGAGGCTAGAAAAGATGGAAGGCATTTGAAAAACCACTCCGAAGTAAACGTAACTCGCTTTTTTACAATCTTATATGTCATGGAATTAGATTTTACTTCAAATTCAACACTAGTTATAAAGAAAAAGAAGTATAAACTTTCTAAAACACTTATATTAAATGCAAGACATTTTGGCTTCATGACAAGAATCTGAGATACGTGTTCAACTCGAGGCTCAGGGGCCAAATCCAGCCCGCGATAGCTTCTGGTTTGGCCCTCTAGACTCCAGACAGAGGCATAAACAGAATCTTAAAGATAACTTATGTGTCCAAATGTTATTTTATCAATCAAATTAAAGCATTTCTTTTATCTGTATACTGCCAAATTACATTAATAAGTTCCAGTTTTTCAGGATTCCGCAATTGTGAAAATTCATGCTAAATCAACAGATCCCCACATTTTTTGGTGCTAATGTTTTCCGCAAAAATGATCTAAAACATTGAGTTTTAATTGACTGTCGTCTCCCACTTGTGGATGGCAGAATTTTTTTTACTATCCTGGTGTCTCAGTTTTACTTGATGTAAAGTTATAGTCCGTGATTGATACAGCAAGTTACAAAACGTCACTTTTACCGTCATACATAAATGCAAATTTTGCAAAATTCCTTACAAATGTTTCTAAATTAGCAACACAAAATCCAGGCAAAACATTATAAACAATCACAAAATTCTGGCGAAGCTGATCAGTGTGAAAAGATGTTCAGCATTATTTAATTTTAAGAAGAACCTTTTGCTATTTATTAATATTTTAACACTTTGTCGATGGGTTTTATCAATACATTCTGACACAATTGGCCCTTGTGAACAATCATGAACTTGGTGTGGCATAAAATGAAAATGAGTTGGACCCCCCTGCTCTCTCAGGAACAATAAATTACCCTCACCTGTCCTTCAGGGAGCACCAGCGGTTTGGCCAGGTCTGTTCCCTCGGCGTAGAGCTGCAGAAGCGAAACAAGGTCCCGGCTCCTCACCGCGTCGTACAGGCGACCCGGATCCGACTCTTCCCTGCGGAGGACGTACCGACGTTCGGCATACTTTGCCACTATGTACTCCTTCCTGGCATTCCTGTACGGTGAGGGAGACTCATTAAAGATCTGACTTTATAACAATCAGATGTTTGACTGAAGAGACATCAGGAACTCACATGTCGCTCTGTGGTAACGGTTTGACAGAGTCATTGGGAAGCCATGCTTCCATAATGTCATTAAACTTGGTGTTGCCGATGCTGACGGCCAACTGAGGAAACACAAAAGAGCAAAATGAAGGTACGTCTGGGAAATGCTGGTATTTAATGTTTTCATCTGGATAATCAATAATATGGAGGGGTGAGTTTTTCTAGTACCAGTAACTCTGAAGTGCTGAGCAAATCCAGAGTGAGTGACTGAATCCTGGAGTAATGGACTCCCAAATCTCTGTGGATGCCAGAGCATTCGATGCATGTGAGGATGCCCAGGTTGGTGGACAACCATGTTGGGTCTGGTGCAGAACAGAAAAGCACTTCAATTAAAACTTCAGTGGGTCCAAACATTTGGCCATGGAGACCAAATTTAATTTGTAAGTACAGTTGATGAAAAACACCAAAAATAATCTGATTGTGAATGGGAGTCATTATTTCTTTAAAAAAGTCTGCTAAGAAAAATAACAAAAAAAATTTTTTTTTGATGAGGGACCAGCTGACCTGGCGCCCCGCAGTCTGCACACGCCTCGTTTCCTGGCATGTGTCGCAGATCTGCGATGATGGACTGGGAAAGTTCCTGCAGGCCGCTGTCCTGCACGTGCAGCTGATCTCCTCCCAACGCCGTGTTCAGGGCCTGCTCCTTACTGTTCTGCAGCACCGACACCCAGCTGAAAGCAAAACCCACACAAACCTTTAGGAGATGCCACGTTTCGCAGTGAGACAGCGGGAAAGCTCTGTGTCCAAAACATCAGACGTTTTACAGTGTGTGTTGTGCATGTGTTTGCAGTTCATTTAATGATCAGTCAGCACCACTTTTACTTTCTCAGCTTTATTAGTAACAAGACCCATACTGAGCCACATCTGCAACTTTGAGTGCTTCGGAACGTCTTTGCTACAAACTGTTTTCATCTCTCTTTGACCCCACAAAAAGAAAAAAAAAAAAAAAAAGAACCTGTCAAGAGGCCCATAGATGAAAGAAAAGCAGGGGACATTTACACACCCTCATCCAAAACCACATCAGAACACACTCAGATTCCTCACTAAAGACGTCCCACCCAGAACCAGCTGGGACCAGTGAGCCTCTCAACTAGTACACTGTATGCTTCACTTATTCTGAGCTATAAAAAGGTAAGATTTTGCTTTCTCTTAAGCATAATTTTAACAAGAAATATACTGTGATGTTACAGGATTGGCCTGCCAGAAACCCAATACGCTCAAGCACCATCATTTTGCACTAAAATGTTGTGCTAGCAAACAAGACTCCTCTATGTGGAAGTTGCTACCCTCTGGCTGTCCTGGAACATGATCCTAAAAGTCGTAAGGCAGACTTTGATCATTGGAGCCCCATCCTGCACTGCAAAGAGAGAAATACCAATCTGAACGAGGTGGCTGTTAATGTTAATTCAATATTTGGGAGTGTGGCTGAACCGTCTGAATGACTTTGTTCGCTTCCTCCGCTGACGTTGCTGAAACTAAAGGGAGACAATAATTGTATAACAGACCAGAAAAGCCACGTCATCATTCACAACTGCGCCATCTGTTCTCTGATTGGCCTCGTGGAAAATCTATTGGAGGAATCCAAGTGAATGGGAGAAAGCTCAGACTGTGCTGTGATTTGAAAGAAGTGGAATAGTGTCCATGTTTGCCTTCCCATAATCCAATATCTGGAATGCTGTCCTAATGTTTTGTCAAAAAACATCTTGGTTAGTTTTTATATAGACAACTTTGGGGAAAAATGTAAAAATCACCCACACTTTCTGTTTTAACTTATCCAGTTCAGGGCAGAAATTTTTTCAGAGTGAAGTCTGCAAAACATCCTCCTTACACAAACCTACGCTTTGTATTTAAGAGCCTTCCTCCACTTGTCACGACTTGTTTCTAAGGTACGGTAGTAAAATATAAGATAAGAACTGAATAACATTAAGCTGCATCCCACAGAGGTTTCAGCACTTACATCAGACATTCCTGCTCATCGTCTGCTTGGAAATGATACGTCCGATTATCTGGAATAAATAAAAAATAAAAAGTCAAACAGCTGGTAAACTTGTTGGAACCTATATAAAAATGATTTCCAACTCATTTAAAACACATTTAGATTTCATTTCATATTTTAGGGATACATTTGAGGCAAAAATAAACATACGAGTAACCAAATCAAACGTCTTCCTGTCCTCCAGGTTGGGCCGCACCTGACAGGTCAGAAGGTTCAGTTTGGCTGGAGGTCGATTGATCTGAATAAAAGCAAAGCTTCATCACTTTCGGTTGAAGGAATTTTCAGACTTAAGCTTTATTTTCTCATTTGAATGAACAAAGTGAAAGCTTTTATTCCTCACCGTACTGTGGGAAATAGTCAAGTATCCAAATTTGACTCCACATTTTCTCCTCTGCCAAACTTTCCTGATCCTAGACGGTTAAGAGTGTGAAATAAAAAATCAGCTGTTTTATCAGTGATTTAACATTACTAGCAGGTGTGATTTGTGGTGAACAGCAATGTGCTATCAGATTTTATAACTTCATTTCTGTTTTCATCAACTCAATATATTTTATTTCTTGTCACTGGTCTGAGGAGGTTTTACTTTCCTCTGGTTTGTCATTTATCTAACTGAACCACATCCCCTCTCCTACCTCCAGGTAATCTAGTTGTGTGTGAATGCGTGTGCATGCATGTGTGTGTAAATGCTGCAAAAGTTGGATCTGCCCGTTTGCCAATAAACTCCAAAGGAGGGGCCCCTGCTCAACTCTTCGTCCCATAATAACAAAAACCACATGGTCCAGACAAAGCTCGACTTCGCCCCTCTCCCTTCATGCTTCTTTAATAGGCTCCAATATCTTCTGATTGTTTTAAGTTGCATTTGTAGCTTTAAAACAAAAAAAAAGAACAAGCAAAAAAGGCACTGCAAACGCTCAAAAGTATCCAAACAGGACAATTAAGATTTCTTTATCAGAAAGTGCTGTCAGTCATTTGCTTTTTTTTTTCCCAAGATCAAATTATTATCCAAGTACATCAATGGATTTCAAAAACCAGAGATGGGGTCTTAAGTTGTAAGTAATTGTAAGAAGACTGATTCAAAATCAGAAGAAATCACACACCACTGCTCTTTAATGAAGAGTTCATTTAAACTGGTTCGGTTTCTTGGAAAAGATCTGCTTTTAAATTACATTGCAGAAACTTAAGCGTAGGCTGAACACTGAATTTTACCCAAGTTTCACCCATCTAGCTGCTGAGCTCAGGTGAAGTGGAGGAATTTGAAGGTAGACCTCTAATCCACCAGCAGCACTGGCAGCAAAACAAATGCTCAGCATGATGCTATCCCACCATGCTTCACAGCTTAAACAGCGTTAATAGATTTGGAAGTCTCCTCTGTGGCTAAACGGCTCAATCTTTGCCTCGTCTGACTTCTCTGTCTCTGTTGCTCTAACATCTTCTAGTTAATAATAGTTTTCTGAACATTCAAAACGAGCTCCTTTGAAACTTGGGGGGTCATTTAATGATTCCAGAGACCCATGATCACAAGTATACACCCAGCTAACCAATTAAGTGTCATAAAAAGCCAGATCAGTGTCAGGTTAGTTAGATAGTTGCACTAAGTGTACAAGCCTAAATTAATTTTGGTATTCAAGCCCAGGGAAAATGGATGTGAACTTCTGACAAAAGCTGTATGTGCAATCCTAATAAAAATCAATGATTTATTTATTGAACCCTGATGAGTTTATGTACCCGTCGCTCTTCTTTTGGAGGAAGCCAGACTTCTCAGTCCCGTATTTCTTGTTTCCTTGTGGCTGGTGGATGCTGTAGCCATTCCCAGAGTTCTTCCGGTTCAGATACTCCTAGGATACAAAGACAAGCTTAAGGACTTCACTCAGAACATTAAACCAGTTGGTGGTTATGGCATCTCACATGTACTGGGTGTAGTTAGAGTACTTATATTCAACAGGATGCAATGTGAATTTGTGTAAATAAATCAAATTAAAACATAAATAAAGTATTTGAGGGTGTTCCTCAAGAGTAAATCTTGGAACAACTTCTTTTTTATTATTTAAAGTATTTAAATATTTTTGCAAATTCCCTTCTATGTCGATGATACAATTAATTATATAGTAGCATCATATTTATTTTACTTAATATGTGTTCAACCTTTTCAAAGTCTGTTCTCCACTTTAAAATGGGCATTTCGATTTAAAAAAAAACAAACAAAATATCTAGATTCTTACCTGTTGTTAACTAATAACTTAGCATTTGCAACATTAGATTAAACTCATTTGGTGAGGATTGTGTTTTTATTTTTATTGAATTTTTTGTTTGTTTGTTTGTTTTGCTGCTAGAAAAGAAAGATGAGTCCAGAACACATTCTTATTGGTTGTTAACTATGATGATATAATTTATTCGAAATTGGCTATTTACAGTGTAATTCCTTTAAATGCAGTTTTAAATGAAGTGCATGGGAAACTGGCTAAGATGTTGGAAATATCTCCCACCTTTAACTGTTTACATCCCTGCCATTATAGTCGTAGTTTTTCCATTTCTTGTAATGGTCAGCTGTTGTTTTTATATGCATGAATATACATGAACAATTATTTATATATATAAAAAAAACAATTTAATTAATTTGCATGCTTCAATTTGTCTGTCAACTGCTACCTGAATAGTAATGGTTATTTGTAATCATGTTTTTATTTATTTTATTCACTATTTTATTTGTTCATCTGCTCATCTTGACCTGACAGAAGACATTCAGTACGGTATCAAAGAACTGCATAAAGCAAATCCGAACTCGGCTTACCTCTTTTCCCTCGACCTGCAGAAGTAACCTGAGAGAATCCCTCAGCTGAAGGAGTTTTTTTACCTCCTCATCCTGCTCAAGTCGCATCTGCAACACATAAAAGTGTTTTACTCAACCTGAGAAATGCAAAATAAAATTGACTGGCAGAGAAGCAAGTTATGTGTGCTGATGGTTCCTTAGATAATCTGTATTTTTACTATCATAGGATGTAGAAGTTAAATTAGAACTTTTTGAAATGGCATGAAATGTTGCAGCCTGGGTCTTAATACTTATTTAAAAAAAGGCTTTTTCCTTTAAGAAAGTATGTGGGTTAGCAAAGCAGTATTTGTATTTTCTTCCTGGGAACCATAATTTGTTTTTGATTTTTTTACTTCCTTCTTGAGGCTGAGGTCTGGCATGTCTGAACAGGTCAGTGTTCTGCTTCTGCCCAAAGAGAACCAGAAAAACATCTAACGCTCCCCGTGCCGCTGCTAGCAGCCGTGCATAAAGCTACATCTTTGCAGACTGGAGACCAGTGGTTGGAAAAATTGATTTTGCATCAAGAAAATATGGAAATAAGGGAATCTTTCAGACAAAGTGCAATGCTGTAAGCTGAACTTGGAGGGGAGAGGAGCAGTCATCACCCGTCGGAAGAGAGACTCTGGTTTTTGTAACTGATCTAAAATGAAACTGAAACAGAAGATAAGTCAAATCTAATGGATTTTTTTCTAGGAGTCAAAGAATATCCGTTTGGTGACTCATTGCAACTGAAGGAAATAGGTGCAGAGGGAGTGTATGAATGGATGCTTTGGGATCGGTTAAGACAGATAGTCAGTATGTATGGCATGTCCACACGTTATCTTCTGGCATAACATCAGAAACAACACAGACATGATTTAGTTCTTCTGACTTTTAGGTATAATAAAATAAAATGCAATTTCCTCATGCATTTCCAGTAATAGGGAGTTTACAGTAACACTGGTTATTAAAGACACAATAAATCCACAGGAAGGCTGTGGGATGGATCGATCCCCGGCCCAAACAGTCTGCTCGGCCCCATCTTTATGATGCTGGGAGCTGCTGAGGCACTCTGCCAGAAACACGCACAGATTTCATCTCTTCTTCTCTGGGTCTGATGTTCTGGAGCCACTAAGTTCTGTTTTTTATGTTTAATATAGGAAGCATAAAACAACGTTACTGGAACTACAGAGACTATGTGTGACTGAGAGCAGTGAAAAGTGAGAATGTGTTAACTAAAAATACTAAAAACATCAAACTTAATTATGATGTTTATATCGTCCAGTAATTAAATGAGCAATGGAGGACTGGCAGACCACCCAACTTTTTAAAAACAAGGAACCTGAGAGTTTGTTTTTACTACTGAAGGTTCACAGTTTTCAGCAGTTCGCTCCATGGTGGTGTAAAAAGAAGCTCCAACTGTTGAACCTTGGATTCAGGAGAATATATGGCTCTCAAAAGAAAAAGGTGCATTGCTCCACCTGCCACAAGACTCTGGCGAAGGAGCTTGAGTATCTCAGCGTGTCGTTTAGAAGTGATAAGGAAAGAACAAGAGACGGATAAACTGATAAAGACGTCATTTGTAATCCAGGTGTTGTTAGTCTAAAATAATGAGTTATCTTGTATCCAACTGTAATGGAGGCAATTAAAACCTCAACAGAATAATAGAAATGAGAACAGGATGTAAAGATGCTGGCATGATGTGATTAGGACTAGAAAAGGATCTTATTTAGGTTACAATAGTTGATAAATACTGTTTATGAGTCGCAATTCAGTGAGAATAAGAAGGCTATATCAATGTATGACTGTAAACAGGATGACTCTGCAATTTAATTTGAGGTAAAAATAGGCCACCATAGACAGTCTGCACAGTCTTCATGTTGGGTATAACTCAGTGTGTTCAAGTCCCCTGATTTCCAAAAGTTAAGGAAGTTGGAAGGGGCTTCCTCGGTTTTCCAAGTTTCAGGTCCTGCTTTACTGACTGAATGTAAAAAAAAGACAGACAGAAAAAAGCAGTTTCTGTTTACCGTGTGAATAGAAGAAGCAAGTTTGTCAATGAATGGAGTGAGATTCTCTGCAGCTTTCAGCCCATCCTGAAAGAAACTGAAATCAGAAAGCAACATGTTGAGCCATGACTGGTATCCGACTCTGAATATAAGCAAACAGACATGACACGCTGCGACTGCAAAAGTAGCTCAGTCTGCAAGTAAAAACATTTGTATGAATTAAATAAAATTATGGTCTACAGTTAAAATGGTGGAACTGATAATTGTTGACAGACTAACCTGAGCTGGGCCTGGAAATATTTGATAAGGCTTTGGAGAAGATCGGGTCCCTGACGCACCTTCAGCTCTTGGATCTTCAACAGATACTGAAAACATAAAAACACCTTTGGTTTAAAACTGCTTCATAAAACTGAGCCGCAGAGCATTTTGACAAAATACTTTACTTTGTTCTTGTTGTTAGTGCTGCATTCTTTCCAATATATCTTTATGCCCCTTCAAAGGTTACATTTTACAGCACTTTAGTAGGTCAATGGATTCGAAAGACTTCAGAGAAACAGAAAGGAAGAACTGCACTGTGAGCATCATTAAACAGCATAAGAAACCATCTGTCTTTCTGTAGTTGACGCGGCTCAGTGACCTGTTTTCTGTTATGTTTATATTCATGCCTGTTTCTTTGAGTTTTCCTGGATGTGTGTATGAACAGGGAGGGAGGAGGAAAGACTGAAATGGAAATTCCTTTCCCCTGCCTCCTCTATTGGTGTTCAGCTGGTCGACGTCAAAATTTCCCCCAGCTACTTCTACATGAGCTGCAGACACCAACACCTTCAGTAAAATGTCCCTCATTTTGGGCAGTATCATATGTCTGCTTACATAGGGGTGAGACTTTTAGCATAACAGGAAGGCTAAACACAAGACAGCAAAGTCTCTCCTTTTAATCCTTCCAAACTCCTAAGCACTGCCTATGATCAAACAACTAAAAGCTGGAAATATTTTTAGACTTTCCAAAAGTCTGATGGTTAAGATAAAGCTCAACATTCTCCAGTGAATACACAAGAAGACTGTACTTCAATAAAGCTAAGCATGCTAAATGCTAATATGAGAAGCTAAAAACAGCATAAAATGGCTCTCTTGGAGTCGTTTCAACTTTGTTTGAAAGTAATAGTGAAACCCACAGCAACTGTCACCTTTGGTTCTAAATGTAAATAATTAATGACCAACAGAAAACATGCTTTGAATACTGTTTATTATTATCCTTATAGAGGAAGTGGAACAGGTCCAAACAGGTGTTAGCAGGTCAAAGGTTACAGAAAAGTCAAATATTAGATGCTGGTCACACAATCCTGATAATCCTGGAAATGTTATACTGACACAAAGTTAAAAACCCTGGAATGTATGACTATGAACATCACCAGCATGAAGCAGCTGCTTCAGCTTCCCACAGCTCTGTTACCATATGCTGCTCACTACCAACTGCTCTCAGAGTCTCAATACGGTAGTTATTACAATAAATATCAGCCACATGACAACAAAAAATAATCAAATAGCTTTTTTACAATAACCCTGCGTCTTATATCAGCAAGTTGTACTGCAGTGTTATTGCTAGCTTCTAAACAGAAAGAATTAGTAGATATTGAGATTTGACTTTTTTTTTTTTTGCTTTCTGTTCTGCCCTGCTATTTAATTAATTGTTCCTTGCAGCAGGCAGCCAACTGTTTCCTACGATGAGGCCCTAAGTGCTGGGAGAAAACCAGCAGGATATCAGATATCTCGAACTTTTTCACATTTTGTTGCTTTGCAGCCACAAACCTGAATTGTTGGGGTTTTATCTGATGGGCCAACACAAAGAATCACATAACTGTGAAAGGAAAATGTCAATGCCAGATGGAAAATGCAACGCACAAGGCGGACCACCAGTGTAAAAATAAATAAAAGCCGCCACAGGTAAGCAAGAGTCTAGGTTTTAATGTTTGAACTGGCCCTGATCCCTGCCTTCTCTCACCTCACACATCTGCAGCTGGAAAATCCTCCTCTCCCTCTCCATGTCCTCCCCTCCGTCTGATCCGTCTCTCCTGATCACCCCCAGCTGCCGCGTCTTCTCCCTTCTTTCCTTCTCCAGCTTCCCTCTATAAAAGGGAAGAAGAAAGCAGAATTTGAGGCAACGGAAATAGAGGATCATTCTTAATCATTTACCACCGTCACATGTTTAAAAGTCTTCCGAAGAGACACTGTTGTGTCATTGCGTAAAAGAATAAACTAACTCATCTGAAAAGCTGAAGGAAAGCCAGAAAAGGTAAAACATGGTTTTATCAGTAGAAAATATTTGACAGCACAGATGCTGCATGCTTTAAGGCGTTTGGCTTCATCTTATTGCAGAGTAATGGGAAATAATCAAACGTACAACATATTATTCTGTGCTTTCAAATGTATTTTATAGTCACTGAACTTTGTCACATTTGCTCCAGTTAAACCCACAACTTCAATATTTCACTGGGATTTTATATGACTGAGGACAGAGTAGTGAAAACGGAAAAAGTGGTACGTGGTTTTTATTATATTGCAAATAAAAATCCAAAAGCTCTGGAGTGGATTTGTCTTCAGACTGTTTAAAACTTCAGGTTTTCCAGAAGCGTTGCAGACCCAGAAACTAAAATGTTTCCATACTTGTTTGCAAAATAGCTAAAATTCCCCCAGATAAGATGTAAAGCTTCTGTGAACATCAATCTTTGATTGAATTTAGGTCTGGACTTTAACTAGACCATTCTAACACATGAACATCGCTTGATCTAAACCTGTGGTTGTACGTTTGTGTTTCTATCCTGCTGGTAGATCAACCTTAGCCCCAGTCTCAGGTTTGCACTGGATGTGGCTTTATTCATATTCTGTTCAACTTTGATGAGTTCCTCTGTCCCTAGAGAAGAAAAGCATCACCAAAGCATGATGCTGCCTCCTCCGGTGGGGAAATGTTCTATGACTTTAGACCAAAAGGTTAAACTCTTAACTCCTCTGACTGGAGCATCTGATAGGTGTCAACATACTCTCCCACCTGAGCTTTGAATGTGTGCAGCTCCTCCAAATGTTGACATTTTTACAACATTTTGAAGGCAATCTGTTATCATTCTTTTAGTACAGGAGATTAAAGAAACCTTTATAATAAAATATGCATTGCTTTTCTTCCATTTTCCGATGTAGCCCAGCAAATCAATATAATAGATTAAAGTTTGCCTTTCATTCAAACAGTTTTTTCTCAGAGTACATATCAAGAATGTTGCAGCATGAGAGCAAAAAGATGAGTGTAATTACAATTTTATGTCATAATCCTTCCAACTCTTCTCCATGTGTTTCTTGAGCTCCTGTAAGAGAGAATAGTTTCAGAACAGAGACGTAATTCCTTGGGTTACGTCAACCTGCGCGCCGCCCTGCTGAACAGGATTTCTGTGGCAGTTTGCCATCCGCCACAGTGACAGAGAAACAAAGTCCAGTCATGGAGTCAGCTGTTCAAAGACAGGGCAGGGACAAGAGCTTACCTAAGCATTCGTCTGCTGTTACTCACTGGCTTGTTGGCATGGTGAATCAAGAGGACTAAAATACTGAGCAAGACACGTGAGAGCAACACTGAGGCAGAGCCAGGCTTTACTCAAGCTTACATAATCTGTACAGAATAGGATAGGATTTAATGTCCCTATGTAGGAAAATAATATATTAATAACCTCATAAATTATCAGCAAAAAAATTGCTGTTTTTGTCTATTATTTTATTTCCTGTAAAGTTTGTACAGTTATAGCTTAATGTCTGTGCAATGTGTGCAAGTGAAGCAAAGTAAAATGTTTTGTTTGTGCACAAAATCCTGGCCAATAAAGCTCATTCTGATTGAATATTCATCATAAAATTATGCTTTTTCTTAATATCCTTTAATAAAAGGAATGTTGCCCTAAAAACACCCATTTTAAACCAGGGATGAAATGATTAGTCGGATTAATTATGATGAATCACTGGCTTGTGATTCATCATAATTATTTTTGAAGTAATTTAGTAATCATTTAATTGATAACAGACTCAGATACATGCCATTTGCTGAACAAAAAAACAACATACTCAGAGCAGTAATTAAGCCAAACTGTACAAGAATATATATGTTTTAAATTCAAAATAAAAACATCTTTGTCTGTAAATACATTTTACCCAAAACTCCTGAAAGGTTTTAGCTTCAGCTGGTTAAAATTCTGCAAAAATAAAAATCTCATCTTTTGCCTTTTGCACCTTTTGCTGTCCAATTAATCAGTTAATCCAAGAAAAAATAAATAAAAAAATCAACATATCAATCCTACACTGTATTGATGTTAAGTCAAGCAGAAAGGGCTGAGCTTTTCTCATGTTGTTTATAGAAGTATTTTTTGTCTGCAGATTGTTTACTAGAAATGATCCAAGTGTTCTCTAAGGGAATGCCTTGTCATGGCATTTAGGCAATGAAATATTTCAAAAAGAGTTAAATTATTTGTTTCCAAAGAGCCGCATCCTGTCACTCATTGATGCGTATTTTTTACTATTTGAGAATAAAAGCAAGAATATTACTGTCTTTGTGCAAAACATAAAACATGAGAAGTGCACACTGCAGCCAAATAACTAAGATATCATTAAAAATTTATTATTTCAGGAAAAAAAAGTGAAACGGATTCTTTTAGATTATTAACAAATTTAAAATTTGTATTTGAGATCATTTTAATAAAAAGGCCTCAAGTGTTGCCGTTTCCCACATATTATATATTGAAAGGATTAATTTGGATTGCATAAAAATATTTTTCAAAGAGCTACAGTAACTATAATAAATCCATCTGTGTAGCTGCTAATGCCATTTAAAAACTACAGAAGTTGTTTTTGCTGAAGTGTTATTTGTCATGGTGTTTCATACTCACTAATCTGCTGTCCCGGAGTTCAGACTTCAACACATTTTCCAGAGGAAACGCCATGATGTTGTTGAGGTTTTGGACCTAAAAGATGAAATCAAACAGCAAATGACTAAAGAGAGCTTAAGTTTCCTTTACAACTTCACACATGGCACCAATTAAAGGAAACATGGATCAACGCACACACACACACACTCCCTTATACATGCTCAAAAAATTCACTCGGTATATTTACTATATTTCCCAATAGGCCTGCATTTCTGGGAACGAGAAAATGAGGTGCACTCATTTCGAACTGGTGAGTCACCCAATGAACGATGTGAGGCTAAGTGTGATGCAACTGCGATCTTAGGGGTTTGGTAACGGTAAAGAGTGGGTTGTAATTAAATTCAGATTTGGAGGTCACAATATTTTGGAGATGAATTAAGGAGGAATGAATCACAAAGCAACAAACAGGTTACCAAACAGGGGGCAATCTACAGTCACAAACTACAAAAACAAAAATTAATCTACAAGAAATTTCTAAACTTTTTCCATGTTTAATGTGAACAACTCAACTGAAAAACAATCAATTCTGTTTACTGGAAAGATGTAAAAAAAATAGATGAAGGCTCAAGAACCTTCATGTAAATGTAACTTAAATTATTTCATTCACTTTTAATTTCTACAGTCTTCTTGGATTCAGACCAAACATCATAAATAGTGAATCTGGTTCACCTGATTTTCCTAGAAAATGTTCATTTGCATCTTTAAGCTCAAATCATAGATTGATGCAAAGTTAAAGAGGAGCCAAATATTCTGGTTAATACTGTTTATGATATCAACAAATAAAAAAGAAACCTCCTGTATTCTCTGTATGTCTGGATAAGTTACAGTGAAGATATCAGAAGTCTTGAGGAATATCTAAAATTTTCCCAAACCTTGTTGAATTAAGTCTGAGGAAACCAAGTAGAATCTTTTGGTAAACTATTGCAAAGGGAAATTTTGCAACAAATGATTATAATCTGGGGTCCCAAAACCTTCAGAGTTCTGCAAGAAGGCTTAAGATGTGCGATGCAACATCACACTAGATCTAAAATCAACCAGAGTGGCTCCACTTTACATTCAACTCATTTGGACAAATTTTGCAAGGTATAGTAAAGTCAGAACGAGGTAGGCTCAAAACCTTTTACCCAAGAAGACTAAATCCAGTTGAAGAACATATGTGTCAAATTAAAGGATGAAATAGTTTTAATCACTTCTGTTTCACAAACCCTGGTGTTTTGTTAGGGGTGTGAACACTTTGAGAGCCACTTGTCATGAATCCAGCTGCCACAGTTTCCAGTCAGGGAAGTAAATCAAATTGTTTGTTTGTTTTTTTTTTTTGCTCACAGCATAGCTACACATCCACAACCTCCAGGTAAACATGCACAGGCTTTTTGTGTTGCTTTTCTGGTGAACTGATCTTCCTTAAGATAAATAATGTCCAGTCACTTCCGTGAGTTGACTCTACAGCTAACCGTGCTGTGTTGACACGGCGGCCTGGACTCCAGAAGGAAAGCTTTGGGTGGTTTCCAGAAGCTGAGGCAAGCAAGTTCATAACAAGTTTAATCTGACACAGCAAAACACTGTGAACATGTGACAGAAGATCAATGTATGTCTTCAATCACTCATTTTAATCATTCAGATCCACTTTTAACATCTGTTAGGCATCGTCTCCACTGAGAGGCCCTGACTGACACAATTTGGGGAGGGGCTTTGGTGAATGTGTGCTGGTTCTGACTCACCCCTCACACATTGAGGCCTGGGATAAATTACCAACACAACAGAGACAGAGAGAGATCAGTGGGAGGGTTCTGGACAGTCCCAGGCAAAAGGTGCAGCTAATAAAAATCCCTTTCTTCACACACCGTTTGTGTTCAGGTTACACCATTCTTTTCATCTTTGTTTTGTCTATTGTCTGTAGTTCAAGTTCCCATTTGCACTTTCTTCGCCTCACCAGGTTTTTGAAGAGGGACGTGACCTCTCTGGTGAAAACGGCCAAGTTCAGGAAGCCTGTGGAGATTTCATTGTTGTCCTGACTCAGGTGGCTGTTCCCCAAGTTCTCCATCACCTCAATGTACTGCTCTTTGTTTTCCACGTGTGCTAAAAGAAAAAAAAAAAAAAGACAAAGACAAGCAGAGCATGAAGATTGATCCAGACAAAGAAAAACAAATTACTCAGACTTGCACTACAAGTTGAGAAAACTTGATGATGGCAAACAGTTTGACAAACATGTGGGACAGATTAGAGCAGCAGACACACAAAGATCCATGTTTCTGTGGTTTATATCGCTCTTTACAAAGGGTAAAGAGCCGGAGGTCATGACCTTGGGCAGATTAAAGACTTGAATCTTCATGAGCATAAATTGGTTTGTCATTGGCAAATGTTTGTTTACAATTACATGAGACATTTATGATCCTGTTAGCAAAATTATCCTCATCATCTCTTTTGTCCAATGTGAAAAACAACTCAGTGAGACAAATGTTACATTTTATCAAGTTGATATTTTGTTAGAGAGGCCTAAAAAGCAAAGAGACATTTTATTTACGCTCCTGCAGCTCCATGTTTTAATATAACGGTATGTTATTTCTTAGCCACCATAATATGCTCATACTCTATATCTAAAATTTCCCGATTGAGACGGTGCTAAAATAATTTGATGAAAAACAACATAAGTGCCAGTTTGGCTCATACTGTCTGTTAGAATGTTTCATCTTAAAGAAAAGTTTAATTGAAAACAAAGAAAGTAATTGTTAATAAAAAAAAAAGAAATAATAATTCTGTTATTAGTGGAGAAGTTTCTGGGTGTTGTTCTGTTCAAAGTAATAGTAATTAGCCAAGAGGGATCAAAACAGACAAGAAAAAGCTTTTTAGTTGAGTTTTATAAATCTGGTAGGGAGGAAACGCCTTCAGGATTTACCCTGAACCATCAAGGGGATTTTTATCTACAAACATCATGAAACAGTGTTAAAAATCACGTCATTGTCACAAAACGTTTTCAACATTATCAGACATTTAATAAACCCTGAAAGAAACAAACCAATGGGCATTAACCACACAGGGTTGCCATGACATTATGCACCAAGAAAATGATTCTTCCACATTGCTTTCTGACACCAGCAGTTTTATCCTGACATAAACCGTACAAACAATTGTTTGGTTACATGGAGGCACTAACAGAATGAATAAATGAAATGAAGCGCTAAAGTGACAGAAAAATAACGTTCCCGGGCCTAACGTTGCAGAACACTGTACATTTCCCCTCATTGATCTAAAGTAAATATGAACCATTTACAATGGGAGCGAATTAAAAATGTCCAACATAAGTCAAAGACAACAACTGGAGTTCATGTGTCACAACACCTCCTTCATTTTCTGGAGGTTGGAACAACCTAACCTCCTCCCAATGTTCCAGTTTCCTGTGATGAAATTTCAGTGTTAAATTGGTTAAAGACTAATTTAAATAGTTGCATGAAGGTTCTAAACTACACACTTCTCTCTCCTTTCCGGTCCTCAGAAAGCAAGAACACAAAGCTCTGCATCAGCAAAATGCAAATGTTAAATGTTTTCATGAAGTACGTTCTCTATAAAACCATCATTTATAGTTTTACTGCTGAAAATAAAGGCTTTTTATTTTTGCAACAAGAGCATGTTTCCATTCCCTGTCACACTGAGTGAAGTAGGAAAAATGACGTTCTCTGTCAGCTGACGTAATTTCTATAAACAGAGTGTGAAAACTGACAACAACGAAAAAAAAAACCCATCTAGGGCGAAATAGGCTTTCACCTCACAGTTATTCTAACCATCCCCAAAAGAGAAAGGATGTCAACATTTACCACAACATAACAACAGAGAATTATAAAACAGATCAATTAGGGCAAACATAAATGCCAAGAAACCTTGATTTTATAAATAAATTTATGAAACTCACAAAGCAAACAGCTGAATCACCAAAAAGCCTGAGGGTGAGTTTTCAGCCGACCTTTAAAAGTTAAATACCACCAGAGAAACTCGACACCGACTGGTCTGCAAGAACACACGCAGAGTCACAAACCGCAGCAATGTGGAAGAAAATCTGTACTTAGAGTCAATATGAATGAAACGAAGGCGTACCTCACAACGTGATATTGCATCCGTGACAAGATAAGGGGTCATCTGACCTGCATATCGGGGAGGGGAGGCTGCACAACTTACCCTATTTATGTAGAAGTACTAGATAGTACAATCATCACATTACCGGATCTCCTCCATTTGATTTTACTTATATAAACAGGAAGAAGATGGAAGTAATGATGGACTTCTACTCTGCACATACGGGAAAGACGCTGACTGTATCGGGTTGCCTAATTCAGTGCAGCTGCCTGGTTGTGGCAACACAAAAAACGTTGGATGACTGAAGTAGGAAGCAGGATGTTAACCAGAGAAAACCATTTTCTGAACGCATTACTCAGTTGTTTTGAACATTTTTGAGAAAGTGCTCAGATCTGACATATTTCTGCTGAATTACGCTGCCAACAGGCTGCATGTCACACTCTCAGGAGGAGATCAACCTGGGCTGCTGGACTTCAAGGTCACTGAACTGAGCAGCGGATTGTTGCCAAAGCTTCACATGCCGTTTACTTTCACACAGACACTTCTAAACCACACTCCCTCTTTTTAATATAAAAACAATCACAATCATCGTAATGCACACAACACATCCTCTAATGGCATAGTAAGATAAAATATGTGCAGGCTTCCCAAAGCACTAAGCTGTTTATTTTGCAATAATAGAGGCTGACATTTATCCCAAAACAAGCTACTAAGCAGGCATGCTTAACTTGTTTTGGAAAGAGTACCGCAGTCAAGCAGTACTTTAGTGCTCCTAGGTCTAAATACGTAAATTAGAACCTTTAATTTTTCCACAACAATTTGGCAAATGGTGCCAAATTATATGTTATTTTACAACACATTGTTCTTCATACAAAGGGTGTGTTATGTGAAGACTGAAACTTCTTACGATACTATTTTAGATTTTGTTTCAAACTTCTTCACCGCTAGTATTCACACTTGTGAGGCCACAAGTTGCCAAAGTTGCTGAGAGGTTATTTTTTCCAACCCCAAGTCAACTTTCAAGACTTGAAGGGGCAACTCCAAGACAAATATCAACACTGTCAGGGGCAAGGCAAAACCAATAATATATAAGAGGCAAGTCCAAACTGAGCTACACTTTTTTGAGGGTTTGTCAAGTCTACAATCCTTGAGATGGAAGTTAAAATCATCTTTCAAGTCTCTGCATAGGAAGTCTAAGTCAAGTCCCAGCACTTTGAGGGACAAATCAAAGTCAATGTCTTTGGTACAGGTACAAAATGGGTTGCATATCTTTCAGGGAAAAGTCCAGGACAAGTTGCATGTTTTGAGGACCAAGTCTAAGACAAGTGTCAACTCTTTGATGTGTAAATAAAAGTCAAGACCCAAGTCTTTGGGGATCAAATTCAAATCAAGTTTAAAGCATGCAAGAGGAAAATCCAAAGAAGTCACATATTTGAACATCAACTACAATTAGGTTAAGATTATGTGAATCATAAACAATATCATTGCTAAATGTTATTGCCCACAGATAGCTATGTTAAGATTTCCATGATGTGATTTTTTGCTGCTGTTTGTGTGAAATTGATGCTCGGTTGCTGCACCCTATCATTGCCAGAAAGAGAGGCTGCAACCAAGGTACCCCTCCTCCAACGCCTCCCTCCATGGTGATGGATGTACTGTCTAGGTGCTTACAGAGTCCAGACGTGTGAATAGCTTTAATCGTCTTCTTCATCCTCTGCAGAGTTGAGTTGTCCATCTCCAGACACTGTAACACACACATAAACAACATTTACACTCACAGAAATCAAACAACTGTCTGACTAATCTACATATCGGGAAGATAATTTGAGCATTGTTCAGACAGACATTTGAGAAACCGTGTCTGCCTAAACTTCTCACAGTGTGTGACTAAGGCAGACAGGTTTTATCCAGATAACTGCCTTGGCTTGCCATTCACAGCCCCAGATGATGCAAGTGCAGTTGTGTCACTTGCAGCGTTTCAGGTTTAGGCTGTGCTTGGATGCAGACCAGAGGCAGGTTGCTACCTGGCTCCACTCTGAATGAGCAGTAAACCTTGTTCAAACCATGAGGATTGAACCTATTTATTTAGTTTATTCTCCTGACACAGGCCACTTGTTGCAGTAAGCTAGTGTTGAGACTCCACCCAAGAAAGCACCACAAATAGCTCAAAGGAGACAGTAATTTATATTTGACTGAGACCAAGTCTTGTTGCATGTTGTTGTTGTTTCCCCAGCCCTGCCCTTCGTAGTTAAGAACTCTCCCTGTGTGCTGATTTATTCATCAAGATGCGCGAATGTTGGGTGTATTTATGGAAAGCTCCAGCCGGAGAATGAAAAGTGGTTTAGTGAAAGCTGCAGCCTCATTTGAGCTCACTTTGCAGCATAAACTGGACACCGGGAAACTTTGCATTTTCATCAGCCACTTCAAAAGGTGAATTTGTTCAATCACCTGGCAGCAACTGACCACTTTTATCTCTCCAGACATTGGAAAGATGGCATATTACAGTTCAAACCAACGTCAGAACAGAGAGGACAGGAACTTAAGTGAGGCTAAACATGACATAGGTGTTTGTGCCAGACTAGTATTTCAAAGGCTGTTGATTTACATGGATTTCAAATAACCATTTCTCTGGAGAATGGTCTGAATAAATAGAAAATACTCAAGGAATAGAGTTTGAAGGATTACAAATGTTTTGCTGCTGTGAGATGAGAAGAGCAGACTGGTTTAAGATGACAAAGACTCAGATAAAGCTCAAATAACTTCTCACTACGACCAAGGTTTGCAGATTATTTATCTAGAACACATGCGAGGACAACACCTTGAAGAAGACCTGCTACAGCAGCAGATGGCCATGCTTTTCTCTCAGTTAAGAACAGGAAACTGAGGCAACAATTCACACGGACTTATCAAACAATGACGAAACGAGGAAAATGCCTGCAGGTAAAAATAGTCCGTTTTTCCGTCGTCACTCAGACGCACCATAAAAACATGGATCCATCTTCTTCTGTTTGGAGATAGTTTTTGACACACTTCATAGATTTAAGGCTTTTCTGAAGGAGACGAGTAAAACCTAATAAAGATTAAGTGTATAGCCTTAACCTTTATCTGACTTTATTCAAATTAAGAAAAGTGCATCAAAAATTGTGGGAGATTTTAGTTTTATTGGAGTCAATGGCCTGAAAATGCCTTAAATATTTCAATCTATAAGTCAGTCAAGGGAAATTATGTCAATTCCAGACTCTGTTTGCACAACTGGTGCATCTCTGCTTTCCCTCCATGCATCAGAAAAGTCAAGCTGACCAGAAGTCCAGTCCTTTCTGCAACAGATAAGGAGCTCTGTCCGTGTCATGTGATTAAACTTTAAAAGCTACAAAGTCTGCTTGAGAGCGATTCTGCATGTAGCTGACATCTGATCCTGTCTTTCCTACATTACTTAAAGAACTCTATGCCAGAAGTTTAATCCCAAGAGAAACTTTTTAATCCCTTTATAGGACAAAAAAATTATTATCATTTTCGCTATGATCTCTCTTAGTCTTTGCCTCTAATCAGGACAGATAAGTAGCAGCCAGATTGTGTGTGTGTGTGGTTGGGGGTGGGGGTTAAATAGCTTCTGTGCCCTGAACCACAAACATGCCCACACATTCACCCTCGTCATTAATCAAGCTTCTGCTTCTTGGGCAGACTAAACATTATATCCATATCCAGTTATAAAACGTGTGTTGCCCTTACATCTCTGTGTCTGTGTGCACACATGTAGGATTCCAGCATGACTCTCCCCACTGAGCTATTTCTGTTATGTATTTTCCAATAGATCATGTCCATAAAATAAGAAACCAAAACCCAGCATAATGTATCAGACAGCTGCAAAAAACTGGATTCTCCAGTCCAGCTTTGCTTCATTGTTATGGTTCTAGACTAAAGAACTCAAGAAAACCTTAAAAATGTTTTCAGTCTTATTAGAATATCTGCACTGCATGCATTATTTTAGGGAGTTTTGTTTGACATGAATTAATTTTCTACACAAATTAGAAACCCACTTTTTACAAACAAACAAAAAAATCTGGGTGACTGTAGCTGATGAGATCCCTAATGATCTATAATGTTTTGTCACAAGATGAGAAAGGATGAGTTTGTGTGTGTGTGTGTGTGTGTGTGTACACTTGAATTATTTGTTTTCTGGCAGGGTTCATGGTAACTTCTCTCTCTGTTTCCTCCTTTGCCTGAGGATTTTTGGGAGGAGACGTTTCAAATAAACAGAATTTCACACAGAGGCCTCAAACAAGCCTGAAGTCAGCCCTACAGTTCAAACAACCAAAAAAAACAACAAAATAAATAGAAAAAAAGAACACTGGCCTTCACCACCATGCTAGGACAAACACAGCCGCGCATGATTAAAGCCACAGGCGCAGCACTCTGTCAACAGGTGACACTTTTTGTGACATGAGGCCAGTGTTTGTCTGATTCCTGCTCGATTGAGGACGTCCAGTTCATTCCTGAAAGGCAACATTAGTTTATGTAGCTTTTACTGTCTTGATGATGCAAGTCGGTCCACAATGAATGCTACAGAGAAACAACATTCAGCCCATTTTTCCTCAACAATGTAAGGGTTGAGGAAGAGTGGAAAAACAAGCAGAGACAATAACAAATCAGAATAGCATGGCCTGGTTTCTGTTATTAAAAAATAGCAAGGTTTTTAAAAGTTAGCATTTGAAAATAAGATTTTCCTTCAAACGGTTTATGAAATGTACAACTTTTTCAATCAAATTTTTATCTTTAGAGTCTGATATCTTCATTTTTGGAGGAATTGTTTTACAACGTTTCAGCACACAAAAGTGAAAAAAATATTCTGCGTAATAGACAGTAGTTTTAAATCTAACATAAATTGAGGATTTACACATTTATCCTCATTTAGTCATCAAAGCATACAGCTTTGTCTGAGATTTATTACGCCTAAAACAGCACATCAACGTGCTTAAAGACAAAACGGTGAGAGTTTTTGATTCATCCAGTGAATAAAGAACAGTAAAATATTCTGATTGTAGTGTAAGGCAGTGTTCCCCAACCCGGCGCACTGTCCCGCATGTTGTAGCTGTTTTCCTGCTTTACTACGACTGATTCAGCTGAATGCAGTTCAGCAAACACCTGTCAACTGAAATCACCTGGGTTGAAGCAAGGAGACACCTTAAACATTCAGTCCAGTGAGCCTTGAGGACCAGGGCTGGGGAAACACTGGTCTAAGATGTGGTACTGCCCTTCCCCCACATGTTTCTGCACACTTTGAATCAGATGGCTGAAAGAAAGCTCCCCCACCTTTTCTCTTCTTACTAGAAAGACAAACTCAGCTGTTGGGAAATCTTTACAGCGACAAAAACAAGAACTGACTTGTAAATTAAAGAAGTGCTCAGAAGTAACCGCAACCTTCTACAAAAAGTAAAGTGGAAATTAGCATGTCTACTAAGCAGCTGATAATGTAGCGTGACTAATTATTATTAATTACTTCATGTTATACGGTTTTCTGAACTATTATTCAGCTAGCAGATTTTCATGTAACCCCCCCAAACATCTATATCATGTTTTGGTGACAGAATACATGAAGCCGTGTCGTTTCCACTGATGTCAGATCGCCTAAAGGTGTATTAAACTAATTTTTTGTCCTGGGAAACTAATTTATGTTGATTTTCATGCTTTTTCCCTTACATTTCAAATTTAAACTAAAAGATAGCATGACAGAGTGTGACTCTTCTTCTGCAAAGATCCTCAGCAGAAGCAGGATGCATGTTAGCATAACAAATAAATAATGAAGTCATTATTTATTTGTGTGTTATTGGCCAGTTAAAAAACAAACAAACTATATTTTACAATAAAATCTGGGGAGCTCTTTTTTATCTTACACTTTACTTTCAGTTGTTCTTCTGCTTAGCAAACAATATTTCTAGGCCGTACAGTGGAATTGTTGGTAGCATGGTTGCCTTGCAGCAAGAAGGTCTTGGGTTCAAATCCCTGCCTGGGGTCTTTCTGCATGGACCTTGCGTGTTCTCCCCATGCATGCGCAGGCTCTCTCAGCTGGGTACTCCAGCTGTTTGCCTCTGTCCAAAAACATTACTGTGAATTGCTCCCACTAATAGCCCTGAGGTAGGGAGTGTGTGTGCAGGATGTTGCCCTGTGATGGAGTTCTGTTTTACTTTGCTTGTTTAAAATTTACAATAACAATCAGCAAATATATATATATATATATATATATATATATTCATTTATTTATTTATCGTGTTATGATTGTATCATTTTCATCATGCAAACTGAGGAAGAAAAAGCAATATTGGCTTCAAGAATCATCCAAAAAGAAAAAAAAAAAATTAATAACATGTATCGGAGATCGGTTATACTCATGTCAAAGTAATCGGGATCGGCCTTAAAAACCTATAGAGGAATATCTCTAAGTGGCATTATTATGAAATGACTTAAAATGACACAAACATAAAAAAAATAAGTCTATAAAAGTTCCTCTCTATTCAAATTTATTTCCCCTTAAATTTATACAAATAAAAACATGATGCATTTAAGACTGTGCCCTAATGGCCCCCTCCTGGTGACGCCACTGCTCTACCTCTAGAGTGGATCACTAACTTATTTGTTGTTTTTACACCCGTTTATGGGAGATGAAACCGATCAGAAATTTGAAGTGGGTCTGGACCTTGAAGGCGTTTCACAGGTGAGTGTGTTCGGCCCATTACCTGCCTCGGAACCGCTAAGAAAGCCGAGCAGGTAAACAGACAACACGGAGGTGAACCGCCTCCCATCCCATTGTTCCTACCTCTTCCACGGCTGACACGGTGTTCTTGCAGTCGCTCATCTTGGACTGGAAGCTGGAAGTCCCGGGCGAAGACAAATCCTCGTTTGTCAACTCGACAAAATCCGAAATACTTATTCGCTCCGGCATGTTTCTAGAAAGAAAGGGGCTCCGAAATTCACCGAGCGAAATACTGTGCCAAAGTTTTACGCGCGCATGTAATTCCCATTTGAAGAAGACGTGGAGTCTGTTTGCTTCGCTTGCGTTGAAACAGACAAGCTCGAACAAATGTATAGTCCTTCAAAGAACCGGTTTCGCACAGTAAAGTCACCCAAAGGCAGAGCTGAGGTCGGACCGAACGTGCGCTCCACTTAGCAGATGTGTGCGCCTTGAGCTCTTTCTGCGCGTTCCTGGAGGGAGGAGGGATCTCTGGAGAATCACGTGGGGAAACTTTCTGGCGCAGTGGAAGGAGAAAGGTTGTCTCTTTCATTAATACCTCTCATTTCTATGCAAACTCCTCAGAGCTTCAAGAGCGGTCGCCATGGATAAGCAGAAGCCTCTTTCACGATGTGAGCTGCAGGAATTTGCATGAATAAAGTGAAGGATTTAAAAACCAGGAGAATAATCATTGTTCATCAACACTGAGTTTCTCTTTTAATTTAAGCTGCATGACACGCAAATTTGTTGCAAAAACCTGGCTGTATGGAGGTTTGCATGCAGAGTTCTGGACATGCTTCTTATCTTGGCTAAGTCTCTGAAGTTCCTTATTGAAGCTTCACAAAAGAGACGCTTTTCATTGAAGCAGAGTTGCTGAAGTCCCTCCCTCCCTGCAGCCCCTGCACTGACATTTCCTGAAAAATTCAGAAAACAACCAGAGAATACAAAACTGGGAGAGAGGTTGAAAAAAAAAACTGCAAGAATATGTGATACAAATTCTGCATGCCTGACATTGTCAACCCTGTCAGCTCAAAGAAAGGAGGTGTATCAGTGAACATTGCCTCAGGGTGAGCAGAGATATCATATATTTTAAAGTAGAGATGATAGGAGGAAGCTGCATTATTTTTCTGTCGCCAACCGCAAAATCTGCTACAAGATATACAGAGAAACAGTTCCAGCTGTGGGGAATAATATTCTTGTTTTCTCTGTGTTTCTCTACGTAAAAAAAAAACTTTACTACCACATCCACAAACATCAAAGTATTGTATTTGGGTTTATAAAAAAATCTTGTGAAGTTAAGGTAAAAATATAGAAGTGTGGGGTGCCATAGACCATCTTTACTCTGAAACCCTAAAGTAATACCCAACCAATTACCGTCGGACGACATCAGACAAGTATCTGAGCGGCACGCTGTTACTCTGGAGGAGCTGACAAGATCAGTCGCTCAGGTGAGGAATCTGTTGGCAGGACAGCCATTAGTCACATGCTATACAGAGCTAGACTGAAGTTCATGGTTGCAATGAGCAAAAATGTGGAAAAAGTCATGAGATGTGAATACTTTTGTAAGCATCTCATCTTGTGGCTCAACTATGAGGCCTTTCAGTGGATCTGCTGTTCATAAACACAAATTATTTGCTTTTTGTTCACTAAATAACTCAAACTCATGGAAATGTCTAGTATTTTATTCCCTGTGATGTTGCACAAGCAAACATGCATTAGATATAAAACTGAAAGTGTCCAGAAGCTTTCCAAACACTTTTCTCTGGAAGTGCTAAAACGTCCATCTGAGTGCAAACAACCAGCCGCCTCATTTTCCCCAGCAGTTTTGTTTAAGTAAACAGAGTAAAGTCTACAAAGTGAAAGCTGTAAAACTTCCTCTTTAACCTATTAATCATTATGCAAAAGCTCACTCAGTTATGGAAGTGAGGCCATATCGTAAACAGCAGCATACGTAGATCTGGTGACCCACTTTGAACTCCTCATTTGTTCGCTGTGCGTGTGTTTGAATATTCATTCGGGAGAAGAGAAAGACAAATGGACGGGTTAGGTCCGAGCACTTTGCACTGATGCATTTATCACCGCTGTGATGTGAGTGCTAAATATTTGTGTCGACATTTCCATTTATGCATGCACACATGCAGAGGCTCACAGCGTCCCAACAAAACGCTCCTTCATCTCCGTGGTGGCCTCATGTGAAGAAGCTATGTCTTTGTGTGTTTGCCAGCTTTTCAGCCTGGAGCTCATTGTAAAGTTGTGCAAATTGGTCTGCTCAGGCTGTGAATGAAGTAAATCCAGGGATTTAGAGGCAATGGCAGAAAGTGACAGGCTGCAGAGGAATTTTTTTTTATTTTTTCAGGGACAAGAAGAGCTTAGCGCTGGGAAGGTGAACCACACGTGAAGAAAAGGTGGAGTGAGAGAATAAAAGAGTTGAAAACAAGTTGTGCTGGCTGTGGCCATAAACTGAAGTGACTCATTTAATGTTTTCCCCGATTGTCTCCACCCTTTTCTTAACACCCCATGCTTCACATACATTGTCATTTTCCATGTCAACAAACTCTCTGCTAACGCTGCTTACAGTGACTTTACTCTTTCCTTCCATTTCCAGCTAATAAATCGCTAATATCTTTGTTAGGTATTCTTCTCAGCTTTTCTTTTTCTCTGCAATACAAACATCTTTCAGTGAGGGACGGTTACAGTGGGCAGGATTTCCGTGCTGCATGCTTCCCAGCAGCCAGAGGCAGCAGCATTGGGTTCCACTCTCCAGCCCAGATTGTTTTGCATGTTGACTCAGCTCTACAAGTCCTGTTATCAATTTACAACCAATGTCAAGGAAAGGGGCCCAGGCTTACCGTAACACACCCCCTCGCCCGGTCAGCACAGATTACTGAAAACAGGAGGCAAGGAGGAGGAAAATGGGGAGAGGGGATTTATTGTTCAGCTGGAGTATTTCAGCTTGCTGGGAAAAAAAAAAAAAAAAAGATGTGGTGGTGCTTTAAGCATAGCTTGGGGTCTGATTCACAGATTCATGTTCTGCCTTGTTAAAATGTATTCCTCACTAAATAAATGAGCAGCCTCCCTTTAGTCCAGTGCCTTGCATGCTCCAGGTGAAAATACCTGAATATAAAACTCCACCCGTGTCGACAAGACAGCGGCAAACAGAAATATTGTCTGCTCCCTCACCGGGTATGGCAACAAAAACTTTTTGACACTGGAAAAACTTGTTTTGTGATTCATATGAACCTTTCATGACAGATACATTTTCACGTCATAGTGACGAATGGGAATTTCATCAGAACACATTTTTTTCCTCCCAGTAAGTAACTTGTTACCTGCAAAACTGAGCAACATGCTGGGAAAATGTCATTTATGTAAAAGCAGCCTATTATTACATAAACACCAAGGCTCTTAACAATAAAAAGGGATGTCATATTTTCCAAGAAGGAGCAGGTACAGCATGAAGAGGAGGGGCCTAAAATGGAGCCCTGGGGAACTCCGTAATCACACAAGATATTAGTGATGAGGGTGATGGCAAAGAGGCCTTCCATACTCAAAAACTCCAAGCTTATCACCAAAGGTAAGTCGTCAAAATACCAGTTGAAACATACAAAAAAAAGTTGCATTCTCCTAAAGTCAACTCTTATCTTGTTATATTTAAGTCCAAGATGTTATTATCCCACCATGTTTCATGCTGAACCTCCTCCCAATAGGCATTGTTGTCTTTAATTAGTCCTACAATGGTTGTGTTGTCAGCTAATTTTATGATCGTGTTTTGACAGCAGTCATGAGTACAGAGAGTAGAAGAGAGGGCGAAGAACACTCCCTGTGGTGTCCCTGCGCTCAGAATGAGAGGGGAGGAAATGTATTTTCCCATCCTGACATTCTGGGGTTTGTTAAACAGAAAGTCCAGTATCCAGGTGAACACTGAACTGCTAAGGCACAAGTTGCTCAGCGTTTGAATAGTGTGTGTGTGTGTGTGTGTGTGTGTGTGGACGAAAACAGCATCCTCACATAAGTGTTGCTGTTTTCCAGGTGTGTGAGGGCAAACACACATCAAGTACGTTCGCTTCCAGGTGCTGCAGCCATTTGTGTCAGGCTGAGGCGTAACTGCAGTGACTTTGGAGCATATAAACCTCATCGTCAATGCTTTGTCTGTATGCGGCGCCCGACACCTCAGTTCACTGCTTCTTGTTAAACACAGCAGCCGCCCTGGGCAGCATGTGTTAATAGACACTTAACAGACACCTGTATTTGGGTCAGACGAGCAGACACCAGAGAGAACTGCTATGGCTGAATGTCTGAGGGTGTTTATTATTCCTCCAAACACTCCCAGCTCCCATAAACCTCAGGCTGTGTGTCGTCACACAAGGAGGAACTGAACAAGGTTCCTGAGCTTGCAACAGTAAGCAACAAAACAACAGTAGAGAAAGCAAGTGGACGTTAATACAGGCTCGCATTTTGTCTCATTATTTTCACAAACTTTAATGTGCAAAGACAGATAAAAACCCTAACAAAACAAAAAAAAAAGGAATGCAATACGTGGCTTCCAAATTTGAGAAGCTTGACATGCCTTTGAATTCAGCCCAATATTTTACTTTATGGCTATGTGTAAAACATGATCTGTTGTGGTAAACAAACACTGCAAATGTCCCTGAACACACCATTGCAATGGTGAAACACAGTGGTGGCTGTAACATGCTGGAAGCAAGTTAGAGCTAAAGGGGAGATAAAATGAGTTAAATATAAGGACAGTCTAAACTTAAATCCATCTGAGAAGCTGTGGTAAAAGCTGAGAATTGTTGTGTACAGACATTCTTCATCAAATCTGACTGAGCCTTTGCCTTTTTGCACAGATGACTTGAAAAAAAGTTGAGTTTTGAGATGTGTTGATATTCTAGAACAAAATGTGACTCTACAAAGTATTGGGGGTTAATGCAAATGGACACCAAGCTAATTTAACTATCTGCATGTGACAAAATATGAAAAAGTGTAAGTTATTTTGGAAGGCACTGCATTTTGACATCATATTTTATCTGAAATTGCTGCAACATTTTCGGAACATAGCAAAGAAACATTTAGATCTCCAAAGTGGTGACCGTCTTTTCTCCCATAATGCCTTTGCACTCTTGCGTTATAGCCCGCTGACCTCTGACCCCCTATTGTGAGGTTCCTTTTCAGTTCTTGTTTCCAAAGCAACCAGCTCAGAGGCAATAATGTCAACATGTCTGGATGTGTTTATAAAGCATTCCGCTTCATTGTCGCTCTTCTTGTCAGGTTATTGTGTCTCAGCTGGGCATGTCACTTTTCATTAGGTCAGCATCATCAGTGGCCAAAGTCTCACTGTTTCAACACCAAAAATACTTCCGGATCTTTCTTTATGTTTTGAAAAGTAATTTAGAGGCTCATTCTTTCTGGCAAACTCACTGAAAACAAACATTTTGGCAACATGACGGCTGATTAGACTTTGATAACATAAATTCAGAATCTATACTTGTGGCTGAAGTCATTGAAAGTTCTTTCTGGTCATTAGCAATTACTGCTAAAAATAAAGTTAGTAATTTTTCAAACATGAATATTTAGTTTGTGAGAGAGATTGGACCTTAAGGAAGTGGTCACAGCTTCATTTGAGACAATAGCTGAATCCAGGAATTATAGCTGGTATGACATAATACCGCCCTCTACAGGCAAAACAGTGGCACTATTTTTAAAATTGGAAATATTTTCTTTGCTGGTCACAGCAAACACTGCGTTTTATTCAGGTACGTCAGATTTTTGTCCACATGATGTAAGGCATACATGCTGCTTTATCTGATTTTTAAATACTTTGTTAGATTTTTTTGAAAAATCAATAAGTTGATAGTCATGTCAAGTTACATCTTTCGATGTAAATCAGTTTAATGGGATAAACTTTCAAAATCAAGTGTATTAAATCTAAATAAATGTAATAATTAAGTGGTGAAAACACATCACTAGACAAGGGCAGCATCATTCCATCATTGGGTGAGAGTTAATGGAGGTCAAATAAACTCAACACTTTCCCAGACTGTTTCTCATTTGTTTTTTAAATTCCTTATATCAGAGTGTAACTTTTTGAGATCTTACAGCCAACTTTATTTTAGAAATGTTTTTGTTTTAATAATATTTCAATTCTAAAGGTGTTACTGTTCACCAATTTAGGGCAGGGAGAGGGTAGCTGGACTCAGTTTTCCAAAAAAATCAATTGAAATAAATTTACGTTTGAATTTATTGGGATGAACCTGTAATTTTAAAACACAAGATAACCTAATTTTAAGGTGTTTTATGGGCTATTTTGTTCAAATAAACTCACTCAAGCTGTAAACAAAGTATTTATTCAACAACTCCAAAACAGAACACACAATATAAAAAAAATATTAAGTGCTGCATGTCTTATAAAACAGTCAAAAATCCTGAAAACATGGTATAAATACAAATGATATTTATGTACAAATACCAAAAAAAATAATGCTCATTGGAAAAAAAAAAATTCTACAAATCTTCAAATTGTATCCTCTATTCTATTTAATAAAAACTCACACGCAAACACACCGTGACACCCATTTACCAATCTGCCAAACACACAAACACAATTTTCAAGTTTTGTTAGGACAGGACAGGTAGCTTATCTCTGCAATGTAGAGGGAAAGCCAAAAAAATAATAAACTTCAGCAAAAATTCAAATATTCAAATCTCTAGAAAACTTTAAAATAAAAAACAATAATAACGAACCCCCAATCCCACCTCACCTGTAACACAGGTGTTATTTTTAATGAATTTCAGATTATTTCCTTGGAAATACAATAATGGTCTGGAACTACTAAATACAGAAATATTATATTACGTCTGCAGTCAGAGTCAGATTAACAGGGGAGGTACCAGATTAGAATCAAAGCTGCCAAACCAGAGAGAGTCAGTGATTGCTTCTCAGCATAGGCCATCATTTCCATCATCAAACAGCGCTTTGGGTCTCTGTTGGCATCGTTTGGCGCCGGACGCACACAGAACCTGATACTAAACGTCAAACAGGGAAAAGTGAACCTGATACAGTGCGTCCAATATCTCTGCACAGATTTCAGACCTATTTATAAGAACTGAGACAGAGGCTGGACTTAATCACAGCTTTTTGTGATACAGGTGAAAAGATATTTTTAAAATACCTGAATCAGAATCCCGTGTAGCTACAGCTTACTTTTATCCAGTGATTAAATCCTGTAAAGCTGAGCTAGATTTAAAGCTGACATAATGCAAGACTGCCCCCTACAGGTCAAATCCTTGAAGGCTTTGGAGGAAAACAAACCCTGAGTTGGTCACAACGAACATGCAATACATTTTCCCCACATGAAATGGTGTGCACCAAAAGCTGCTCCTCTTTTGATCGGATAGTTTCTAATCTCCTCAGCACAACCTGGAAATGTTCCTACAAACCCACAAAAATCCCTGCATTCATGGGACTTCATGCCCGCTCAGTCACGCCACAGTAAGTCCAAATGGTTTTGACTGTAAAACCAACAATGGCTCTAAAGCAATAAAAACAAGCAATGCTTCATAGTGTAATATCATTTGCCCCAATCAAGCATTCCTTTAAATATTTCACACATTTTTTTTCTTAAATCATTGCCCCATCTTCCTCAGCTCTTCAGCAAATCTCCAAGATCATACGTGTCGAAGAAATCCGACACCCCTTCGCTATCCTCCAGGCTCCAGAGGTAGTCGCTGTGGTCTAAAGGTGGAGAGAAGCTGACGAAGGGAGTGCTGGGGTCTGAGGTGAAGGAGGCACCGGGCAGCTGGTCCTCTGTGATCTGGAGCAGACTGGGAGGCAAACCCAGCAGCCCCTCCACGTCGAGAAGAGAGGGAGCAGAGTTAGCGGCTGAGGAGGGGGCTGAAGCTGAAGCTGGAGATGAAGCGGTTACGCTCACTGTGAGGAAAACGGAGATAAAACACAGGAAACGAAGATGATTAGTCACAGAACAAAGGAACTTTACTGAAAACCTGCAGATGAAACAACTGATTCATTCCCTGTTTTCAGTTTCTATATGAAGCTATGGCAGCTGCAGATGTCACAAGCTATGCTTCCACTGACCATATAATGGGGCAATTTGACGTTTGAATATAAATTTGCTTAATGGAAAAACCCCATTTAAACAACACATTCTGCTGCTAGAATGAGGTGGTTTTCTGGCCGTGTCAAAACCGATTTAATTTCACAAAACTGCGACGGAAACGCACCACAAGTCACACGATCACTAACCGGATGTTGCCATTGGCGCAAACTACGAAAAAGACGACAGGAAGTAGTTGGAGAATCATGGCGCCGCTTTTTTAATGACTTATTTGGTGAACAAACTTATTCACATGTGATTTTAGTTGCATTTCTTTTATAATGGAAACATGGCAATCGCAAATTTGTTTTTGACATTAACATAATGATAGAAATACAGCTACAGACGCAGACTGCACTGGTATCCATCCATTTTCTAACACCCTTATCCCTAATGGGGTCGGGAGGCGCTGGTGCCTATTTCCAGCTAACGCTCCGGGCGAGAGGCGGGGTCACCCTGGACAGGTCACCAGTCTGTCGCAGGCTAAGCCGCTCAGTGATTTATAAACTAACAACAGTATTTTAAAGTCTATTCTTTGAGCTATATGGAGGCAGTGTTATGTGCTCTGTCTTCCTGGTTTTAGTGAGAAGGCGAGCAGCAGCGTTCTGGATCAGCTGCAGCTGTTTGATTGATTTGTTAGACAGATCTGTGAAGACGCTGTTGCAGTAATCAATGCGACTAAAGATAAATGCATGGATGAGTTTCTCTAGATCTGGCTGAGACATTAGTCCTCTAATCCTGGAGATGTTCTTCAAGTGATGGAAGGCCGACTTTGTAACTGTCTTAATGTGGCTCTGAAGTATAAAGTATAAGTATGTATAAAAAGTATTGGCAAATCAAAACGTTACAAAGAGAAGCAGGCCCATACATTTGTTTCATCACTTTTTGTGATGATACTTCCTTAAACAGCTGTTACATCTCTGAAATTAACCCGAAACATATCTAATAAATACCATTGTTAACCCTCTCAGGCTCAAATTAAGTTGTAGTTGCAGGAAAAATCTGATATTTTCTGCAACATCTGCCTAGAGAGGGTTAAAACCAGACACTGTTGACTTGCTGTAAAATAATTCAACAACCACCTATAAAAAACAGATTTTTTACTGGCAGATGTGAATAGCCACACATAAAGCTGTCTACATCTGTCTGAATGAACCAAAGTTATGTTAATATTTTGTCCACAAAAATTGTCTCTGTTAAAAAGATGCCATTATCAAAGTTCAAGAGGAGCAGAAACGATCCCAGCACCCTGACCCACCTTCAACAGGCTCGTCTTTGACAGCCTGGCTCTGCGGCGTTCCCCTGGTCGTCACCGGTTTCTTCAGGTCTTCCTTTTTCGGGGTGACTGCACTCTTAACAGGGCTGGCATCTTCAAGCCCTTCCTCAGGACACAGATACACCTCTATAGGCCCATTCCTACTCTTTAAATAGATCTGTAATGAGCCCTGCTGCAAGGAGACAAAGGAAAATCAACAATCAACATGCTACACTTACACTAACATGCACACACAGTTAAAGTCTCATATTCCGTCTCACCCCTGCAGTGTCTGGCACCTCCAGCTTGGTCTCAGCCGGAGCTTTGACTGCGATCACCGTCTGGTCTCGGAGGCTGCCGATGGAGCGGATGTCTTGGTACGTCACGTATCCCAGAGTGCAGCGGTGTGTCAAGGGTAACAGCAGCAATAATAGTGCGTGTGTGACCGGACACGTATGATCAACATGATGGAAAGGATATCTTTGGCTGTCTTTGAACTCTGTGAGCTGTTTGAGCTGAGTGGTGCTGGACTGAATCAGGTCGTCCAGAGACCGCTCCGCTCTCTCCAGATCCCCCAGCTCTCTCCTCAGAGCAAAGGCCTTTTCTCCTCCAGCAACGCCGCCTTCAAAAACATTCCCCATCCTGAAAAACACACGCATAAAAAACAGGAACATAAACAAGCTGATCTACTTTAAAATCTATCATTAGCACATCCTAACAGACTGAACAGTAAAACAGGATGAAAGTGTTTTATCCCTTCTTTTGTTTTTTTTTTTTTGTGCTTCTTATATTTTGTAAAACACTTTGTGGTTTCTGACATGCAAAAAGGAGATATGTAAAGAAAGTTTACTTACTGTTTGATTAAATTACATTACTTCTAAAAACTGTTTGAATTCAGCTGAAGTTTTTTGTTCTGTTCTCATTCAAAACTGCAAATTATTTTTTCTTGGCATCGATTTCAGTTGATGTTTCACAATGGGAAACAGAAACTTTGGTTTCAACAGAAAATTTCTGAGGCAGCTTGAAGCTCCACTTGTGCAAGAATCAATGGTGCAACATCACTTACAGTAACATCAGGCCAGTTAATGCCCACATGTGCAACTTTACCTCCTGGTTGAAGTTGCATTTGGGTTTCACTAATTTTACAGAGCAAGTCAGTAAAGTAGTTTTCCCCCATTGTAACCACAAACTATAATGTACTTTGTTTGGAGTTTCTATGATAAACTAAACACAAACTGTTATGGGGAAATGTAAATGAAGCAGAGTTTAAATTTAGATAAAATCCTGAAAGGTGTGAGGATCTAATCATCTGCTTCTCTGACTCTGCTGGAAGGAGTCATAAATAAACCACAGTGCTGCCGCCACCACGTTTTACTGTGGGGATGCCAAAAAGGTAAAACTCAATATAATTTAAAGACTTTCACAGTAAAGGCCAAAACGTACTTTATAACACAAATGTGTGTTTCCCACGGCACCATTTATATAACAGTTGTCAGAAAACAAAGTGTAAAGAACAAGCTGTAAAAACAGAGTAAAGTCATTTTGTTCTTGCAGCTCTGAGAGACAGAACGACGTCCTCTGCAGAAACCTTTTATGGTACTGAATACAAATCCAAGCAACATCTTATGGATTTTTTATTTATAAAAAAACAAACAAAAAACACTTAGGATTTTTCCTCAGCGTTATTTGTATAAAATTCCAATAAAATCATTTGGCATTTTGGAAAACTTTGGATATTTGTGAAGAACACTTTAGAACTTGATGACACATTTCTACAACTACAAAAAAAAAAACTCATAAATTTTAGCTGCAGTGTACTTTTCAGCTCTGCATTCACACTTACAGCCACTGGATGTTGTTTTTGGACTTCTTTCGGATGAGCTGCACGCCTTCCAGGACATTGGTGATGTCATAGATCCGCCTCTTCTGGACCTTCAGAACTTCAGTGGCCCAGTTAAGGTCCAGAACTCCATCAGCAGATTCTGCGATGAGTCCCACAAACTTCTTTGTCAGCAGGCCCAACGAAGTGTCGTACCGCGTCCGCTCGCCCGGAGACTTTGGAGCTTAAAGAATTCATATAAAATAATTACCATTTAGGAACCAAAATATGACATTTTCACCAGATCATTCGAGCTTCTCCTAACTCATTTATGTCCACCAGTTAATTTTTAATTTAACTGATTGCTGATATAGCCAAAATGGAGCTATAAGGTGCTACATAAATGTGCTGCTGATTATTATCTATGCCTTAATGTGATTGAATTATTCAATCTAAAAACTATACAAAAAAAAAAGGTCCAACGAACTGAACAAGTCTAAATGAACCTACTGCTGACATGAGCAGCTTTCTGTCCTGATTTGCTCCATGAGGTTGACTCACTTTGTGGGCTCTGCAGGCCTGCTGTGACGCTGCATTTCCCTTTAGGTGTGCAAAACTCTGGCAGGTAAAGAGGGTCCTCCAGGTCCAGCTTCCTTTTTGCCTGCACAGAAAAGATTTTGTGCACATTAGAAAATTTATTTAACACAACAAAACTTTTAAAGAGTTCTAGTTTCTGCTGGAAAGGTCATCTGGGGAGAAAAATACCCCATTCTAAATGTTTAATACGTCTTCTATTTGGCTTATTCAAATGCAATGAGTAGATCTAAACCATGAGACAAATGTAAAGAAAAGGGACTAAATATGGTTTTGTTAAGAGTCATAAATGTGCCAACAGCCCTCAGGAACACCAACAAAGTGCTTCCCTCACACGTTCCCAAGCATGAAGTGGGGCCCATTGTGTGGAGGTCAAAAAAGCTTTGGGGAGGGATGATTGCTTCTTGACCCAGCTCCTCCTAAGTGCCAGCAGGTCTCTGGAAACCCTCACTGACCTCCCAGACTCTCGCCAAGCCCCTTCCCTCAGCCTGACGCTGCACAAACCCTCTGCTCACACACAGGATGTACAAACATACCAAAAACATCTAGTTTAATCAGAATTACACATTTCTTTGGAATAGATATGCACCCATCAAACATTTCTTCAGATTCAGATTTTCTTTTCCAAATCAACACTAAAAACTATAATTGTTGCTTAGCTGGTTGACTTTTAAACCTCGTTCATACTTCTTAATTACTGTTCCCTCGACCACAAAGTCTATGTGAAGGGAATGTTAAATATTAAGATTTATTCCCAGTTTAGCCTTACCAACATTTAATGATATTTACAGTCTTACTGCTCTTTAATAGCAATTTTAAATCGTACGTACTATGTTTATATTTTTAAAATTTTATATAAGTTGTTTAAGCTAACTTCAATTTTAATAACTTATTTTTATGTTTTGATCCTTTTCTACTATTTGTTACATTGCTCTGCCTCAAGCATCACCATCTCACCATCAACAGAAATAAGTCTTCAATCTTTCAAATAAATCTAATCTTTTTTGGCTTTTTTATTATCATACTTTTCCTTGTTCAGTTCCTTCATTTTTGCCTTTATAATTTGTGTTTTTTTTTTTTCTATGTAAAGCTGTTGTGCATAAAAAGGCTCCAAAATAAAAGTATGTAAAAGTAAATAAAAGTCTGTGGAAAATTGCCTATTTGCTGTTTTTTACAGAGCATCTCTAAAATATTCAAAAGAAAATGCAGTTTGGGAAGCTTGTATGCTTTGATAAAATGTTACTTTGGACGTTATTGGCTGATGTTTGCAAAGCTGATGATGAAGACTGTAGATATTATTTCTGTGGTGGTGTTAAGACAGTGTATAAATGCATATTTGTTGTTATGAACAACTGAAATACACAGTTATAAACATTTTTGGATGGCCAAATATTACATTAACATGAAAAATGAAGGTTTATAACATTTGGAATACATTAACCAACAGTTACTGCACTCCAGTTTGTTGCAATGTGATATTACTTTACATTGTGCAGCCATAATTCATGCTGTGCATGTTGATACTAAATTTGCCAAATTGGATCAACTCTAACTGCCCTTACCAGCAACACAGACTCTGTGTATTTAGTGACTGAGATGCTAGAGTTCATGTTGAGTGGTAGGAACAACCTGTAATGAAATTTCCAGCAAAAGTATCAAAAATTTTCCAGCTGTTCCTGTATTTGACCAGCTGGTCACTAATCAGAGTGAATCAGATCCTGGTGCATCTCTGCTTTGTAATCTTAACCTTGACTGAACAACTTTATTGGAGTATTACTTCTGAGTCACACACAACAAAATGAGAATAAAGGAGACCAATAAACTTTCACTGTGGATGTGGAAGTGTGTCAATCAGTAATCATTGGCCCAGTCACACTGTGCAGCCTCACAGAAAACAGTAGTGACAGGACTAGTGAGGTGTGGGATTTCAGCTCAGTCCCTGAAACCCCGAGTTAATCTGTTCCATCTGTCTGGGTCCTCACCTAACTGTTCATTCTCCCACCTAACTACCAATAACAAAGATCTCTTTGTCACCACAAAACACACCAGGTGACTGATTTTGGTAGTAGAATATAATTGGACAACATCTTTTTTCATATATGACAGAGTGTGAGTGTGGGCGGCTGTGCTCATGTGAGAGATGAGACAACAGAACGCGCCGTTATTCGAACGCGCTCCCTGAAGTGTCCACCTGTCGCCTGGCGACATCTGGAGCGGGGCAGCCAACGAAGGCGCCGCTGAAGGGTGACCTCATATCCCTAAATCACACAGTCAGCCAGAACCGAACTAAGCAAAACTTTCATGTAAGATTTGTGTAAGTGTGATACTATTCCTGGTTTACTCCTGCTCAACCTGCTTGTTACTCTCTGTGTGAATCCAACCACACCAAGTTTTTAAAAAATGCAACAGTTCCAGTCAAAGACAGACATGCTGACGGGTTGTAGGAAAGGGACCAACGGTTTCACACTGCAGCTGCAAGAGTGTGTGTGTGTGTGTGTGTGTGTGAGTGAGTCTGTGTAAGGGTGGGGAAATTAGAACCTCCTTTTTTGCATGAGGGATTTTTCTAGTGACTCGTCTCTGTGACACACTTCACTCTTCATGTGGGGGAAATGTGTTAGGTCAGTCCCTCATGCCTTGTTTCCAATGAGCAGTTCGGCATGGGTCAGTGCGGTTCGGTGCGCCGGTGGATTCAGGAGAGTGTTTCTACCGCCAGTTGACCGCTCACTAACCCAAATGGTTACCATTGTTTATCGTCAACATAGTCTTACACAGGTAAAGGGTGAGTCTTCCCATTTGGGTTGCTAATGGGTGTGGGGGAGAAAGCTGCTTTGAAATGCAAAGCTCCCCCTACAGAGAGCAGAAAGCTCCAGGGCCAGGGTTTGCCTCAGGGTGTGGTAAAACAAAGCAAATGATCGGAAGAGCGCATGCATACAGGTGGTAGGATGGTAAATGTCATACCCAGGCATCACTCTGAATATGGGGTGAACCACAGGGGCAAGTCCTCATAAGAAACCCCCTACTCTGAATTCTGCAGTTAAGTGGATGGCAAACGGACGCCCCTGAACTCTGAAAGTACTGTAACACATTCACAGCATGTCCCAACATTATCAACAGTCAACACACCCAGGGTTTTACCTCACGTGCTTACCACGGATTGCTGCCTTTTACTCCAGTCAACATGACTACTAAATAAACCTGAGATCTCTGCAGCTACAGGTGAAGGATTAAAAACCAACCGTTCTTAAGAACAAGCTTTATGTCAACTTCATGACTGCTTTGCAGACACGTTTGCCTTGCTTCAGCATCCGGTTTTACCTGCCCTGAAACTTAAAAAGCAGTGGTTATTCTGTTGTTTAAGTTAAAGGAAGTGAGCCGAGCACCAATAGGCGACATTTCCTGTAATCATCAACCACCATAAAAGCTGCAAAATCAGAGAGTCTGTGATCTCACAAAACTGTCTTTGAGAACGACAATAAAATATGTAATCTGCAACTGAAATATATTCTAAATTAACAAATGTGTTTTATGTTTGAATACATTTCACACCCATTTTAAGGAATGCATCACACAGGATGATTAGTCAGGCCGTACAACCGTAAACAAGTCAGACATGTTTCGCTCCATGCCCCACCCAGAGATAAATGCCAAGGTGCTTTTCCTTGCACAAATAGTGTTTTCTCACTTTACTAAAGAACGCAGAAGACCATTTAACAACAACAAAAAACTATCTTTAGATCCTTTAACCAGGAGAAGAATTAGACATCTTTTCATAATAACTTTAAACTCTAAACAATCATATTTGTGAAACCTATAAACTGATGGTATGATTCAGGGATTTCTAGCTTTGAACTTTTTGTTTTATTGTTGCTGAATTAACATTTTAAAATATAACTTAATGCAATACGGTTCAGCTTCAGAGCTGCACTGCTAATTTATAGTAGACGAGGAGGCTTTTGTATATGCATACGAGGCTTGGTTTTTAACTTAAAAAAGAAATACTTTTTATTGTTAATAAATACAACAAAATATTGTGATACAAAGCCTTGTCCATATTGTACTTCAGGAAGTGTGATCCTTGTCTCCCAGTTTCTGCGTGTGGGTTATTGTGTATCCACACATTACATCCAGGGTTGGTTTAAATAAAAATATCTGTCACATGACCCGGTTCTAATATCGGATTAGAGAAGGAGGCGTAAAATTTCTGCAATGTGATGCACAAATCTACGAACGCAGGCATACAATGAGCCAGGTGGTAGTTTGTCTCCCACTATCCTTATAATCCTCTTGTAGGGAATATTAGAGGAGGCAGGGGGGATTTAATGAGATTTAAAGAGCCTACCCACACTTTAACCCTGAACCTCAGTGAAGCAAAAAAAAATCCTACAGTCAAAAGCAGATATTATAATAATTATCATCAATATTTTTTCTACATTCCTTCAATGTGTTAACACACTGCTTTTAAGGGCAGATTAGGGATGGGACAGCTTTATCAAGGCATTAAAAATTGCACTTTGGAGCATAGAGTGATGCACTTCCCCCTCCCCCACCTGTTGCCGATGAACAGATAATAGTTCAGGTCGGGGCCAATGGTTTGTACTTTTATTTTTTGGTAACTGTACGTCTGTGGTTGCAAGACCCTAAAATTTATTACTGCCCAAATAGAAATATTACTCTTGAAAAATATGTCTGTTTGAAATGGACTTCTTCAAAACACAACTTACTTTTAAAAAAAAGTGTGATTTATATCACTAACCTGCACACAGGGACTGCATTTAATCATATTTTTTTAATTTACTGATGCCTGTGAATGCTCCCTGGAGCGTCAACAGACATGGAGCTATGAGAGAAAATTGTAAAAATAACATTTCCAGTCATACTGTCAGGTTTTTTCTCTGTTATCAGTAACTAAAATTTAGAGAAAAATATTAAGTAGCTTGGTATGTTTTTCTATTTTAAGCAATAAAGATCATGGTAGACATTTTTGTTTCAGATCATTTAAATACAGTGAATGTGTGATATTTATCCTGCAGTCATACCATGGGAATCTCATTTCTGCCTTTTCCCAGAATGGAAACAGAAAAATGGCTTCCTCCAGGACAGCAGTTGTTCAGTTATAGCCTCCACCAGCTTCAGTTGCATGAACAGGTTCTACAGGTTGCCTGGAGGCTAATGACTGGAGCAGATGGAGCAGCTGTCTCTGGGCAGAATCACCAAAACCAAGTGTTCAAAAACTGTTTTGGGTTCCAACACCCCCCTCTCTGCACTGTCTGTGCATCACAGAGGGGGCCACTCATCCTACTTTTCCCACAAGAAAAGGGGCCCAAAATCCTACCAACAGCCTCCCCCCCTTTTCCCTCATCAATGCAAAGCATCAATGCAAGCATGGCGTCTGGTCTCCTCCAGCTACAGCTGGGTTACTGGTAGAAAGATGTCCCCAATCTTTACAGGAAAGAGAGCAAACATTCATGCACAGCAGCAGCAGCAGTGCAGCGGCATAAAGGCCCCTCTGTGGCTTATCGCGTCAGAACACAACCGAGGGCGCCCTGCTTAAAACATGGATGCCAATGCAAATCAAGAATTATTCCTCCCACAGCAGCACTTATCAAACCGTGAGTAAAACATTGTGTTCGCGGAGAAAGTGCGGATGCGTACCGGCAGGCGCCCGGAGGATGATCTGATGGGCTTCGCGTCCGGCCCGTGGGGGGTCGAGTACAGACTGTGGGCTCTTTGTTCGGCCGCTGTCGTGTTGCCGATCTGGGTGAAGTATCCGACCGGTACCGAGCTCATCGGCGGGCTGGACAGTCCGCTGCAGAACAGCTCGGTCTTCCCTCCGCCGCCGGACAAAACCTTCATCCTCTGCTGGGCGCAGGAGAGCCCCGCGGACGGCCGGGCCGGTGCGGGAGAGACGCCTCTGGGCATCCGCATCATTTTCCCGAGTAAACTAAATTTAACCGGATTGGTGCAACGGAGGGAGAAGCTTGTCGTGAGCCGAGCCCAGAAATGAAATGCAATTAACCTACAATATGATCACTATGAAATGTAAACATGCAGAATAAGCCTGCTTTTAAAAATATTATTAGGATATTTAGATTGCATTCAATGTTATGATCCTTTGTTCTGCAGGATAGTTTAAAGAAAAGTTCCCTTACCAGTCACTAAAAGCGGTTCCCTAAATAAACATTTAAATATCCAACAGTAAAAAGGGGAACAAATGTTGTTCGGGTTCTATGAGTTCGGATCCAGGTTAGAGAGTCTGCCTCTGATACGGAGTCGGAACCAATCCAAACCTGCTGTCCATTCAGCGCAGAGCAGCACTCTCCACACAACAGAAGAAGAGTCTTTTAGCGCCAAACTCGATCCCGCGAAATTCAGATCTCCCGCGGTTAGATCTCGCCTCTGATTGGCTGGCGGCACGCTCGGCTTGTCACTTCTGCATGAAACAGTTGTGCAGTGCTGGAACTGGAGCTCTTAAAGGGACAGTAGCATCAGTCTGACATCAGGCTGTTTATTGCTGGGCTGGATGAAGACAATAGAAGTGTTATGTTAACTTTATGTGCACCATTAAAGACATGATAAACGAGCATTTAAGAAAAACATCTTTAGAATGTTTTATAAAGACTCAAAGATTTAAAGATCGGAAATGTATTACAATAAATTATGAAAATGACCTAATTCTTGATGAAAAGAAAAGGATTTATAATTATTCACTGGACTCTGTTAAGTTATTTTGCTTCATATGACTGCTTATTATTACCTTTGATAGAAGAAAGAGTGGTAATAACATGTTGTAACATGTTGTAATAACATATTTACAGTTTAATTCTCTTCTCATTCTTGTATATATTGCAATTTTTAAACTCTTTTTCTAAACTTTATTATCTTTCAAACAACCTCTTTTTTTGAGTGCAGATATCTTCCATTATGTTTTATATATTCTTTATGCTCTACTTTACATTTCCCTGTAATAAAGAGCCTGGTGGGTGTAGCTCAGAGGAGATGGGAGGGCAGTCTGTAAATGATAACTCAGTCAGCTGAACTCTTGCTTATTGGCTCATAAGAGATATTGAAAGAAAACACCCCGCCCCCATTCACGACCAAACCCAAGCCACATGATCTGACCCCACTGGCCAAGACAAAGTAAACTCACTACCACAGCAAGACTATTGTCATGACTGGATCAGGGTTGAATTTGAGAAAAAATATGTTTGTAAAAGTTTTCAGAAATATGTGTTGTGTGTTTGGCTTGCTTACTTGGTGAAGTAATTCATGCATGATTGTAATTCATGTTTGTGTCAGGATTTTTTAAAATTATTATTATTATTATTTTGGTTTTCTTAAGGCATTAAAAAAAAGGGTAGGGAAAATAATTTTGTAAAAAAAATCTTTTTTTGTTTTAGGTGATCAATTGTAATTTTCTCCAAAAACAAAGTTGTTATTTGAAAAATGCATCAGTAGTATTGATGTCACAATTTTTTTTTTACCTACAAGAGTCGTCTACAGTAGAAGGAGGGACAGGGTCGGTCGGCATGCGTTTTTGTCTGTCGGCCATATTGGATTTAACAAAAACAATTTCTTGCATTTGCAGCTAAGGCCAGTAGTTGATAGTGTATTTTATGATGAGTCATGTCCACTTCAGTGGTCTGTGTGCATTTATAACAAAAGAATCTACAAAAAGCACAAGAAAATGGCTTTTAAATAGCTGTCCACTGTAGTGACCACTATGCAAGAAAGACTTACAACAGTAAAAGGAAATCATAAACTGTATGGAATAAAGAGATTGTAACTAGATCTTATTTTATCTCCGCTTTCTTCATCTTTAATAAGGCAGACTGGTGAAAAGTTCCTCTGTTGTGAAATCCACACACTTGTGATTTCCCTTTCGTTTACAGATTGCATAAACTGGAGTGATCCACCAAATAAAGGAGGGCATACACACATGTTGTTCAATTATATCTGGGCTTGGTGACTTGAATTAAACTTCAAATAAACTTTAAACTACTAATAGATGGCATGTCAGCACACCAAAACATTTGATTGTTGTTGCTTTGACATTGTTAAGCTTTCAGGCTTTGTCTGAATACCTCACTGTACGTCAAAGTTTCTCTGACATGAATGATCTTATTCAGAAAGATCTTAAAAAAGAACTGAGGAAACAAAGTTAACACTATAAATAAGCAATAAATGGAGAAGAAGAAAGTAGCACAATGAGAAAAAGTAAAAAATATAAAATCTCTTTTTTTATTTGGTGTCTAATGTGACACTTAATCTCATTCTGCTTTTGATTGGTTGATTAGCATCTCATGATGCCTCCTCCTCTGAACTGAAGAAACCAGAGAAACCATCATGTGTCTTTCCCGGCTAGATCTGATCAGACTTTCATGTTTGGTTGGAATAAATACTTTTGTTTGCATTGTCTGCTTTGCTATGTCCATCTACACCAGGAGTCTCAAACTGTAGTCCTGGATGGCCGGATGTGTCAATGCTTCAACGTGCTTGAATCAAATCAGTAGGTTGTTAGCAGGCCTTTGTCGAACTTAATCGCAGGCATTCTCCCTTTAACCAGTAGTTTTGCACATTTAATCATTTGCAGACAAACATTAGTGTGATCCATAGTAAAATAAATTCTTAGTTTTGTTTATTACAAACGGGTTTTACTTATAATCAGTGATTAAAGTCTTAACTTTGCTGTTTATCATTATGAAATCGTAACCCTGACAAACATAGAGGAATCTCTTTGCTTCTTTTGTGTGGCAAAACTGTTTAATGGGCAGAAAAAAATTATTTTTTGATACATAATGAGAGAAACTGGTTTATGAACATGTAAAAATTACTTTCTCTGAAGTGAAAGCAAAATTATATTTGAACTGCCTGAAAAACATCTGGTTTACTTGAACTTATTTTGGTACATTCTTGTCCAACACCCCCATCTTGTGCTGTAAACTTTTACCACAAGTTTTTACTGACTGCTAAAAAACTGAGAAGTACTTAAAATAAATCCTGCCTTCATTTTCATTCATGAAGTAAACTGGAGCCAAAGATTGTGTCACTGCGCCCTCTAGTTTGCCTTTGAGGAATCGCTTTCCTTGGGTGGTGAAAAGTTTCTCATCATTATGAAACTATTTCAAGATATTTAGAAAGACAATGTTTCAGAAAAGAAAAGATAAGAAAATAGAAGGTTTTGAATCAATATACATATACATATACTTTGTGATAATAAACATAAAATCATGGCTTAAATATGTTCTTAATTAAAATGGAAAAATAGGTACATGTATAATTTAATGCTTATGATAAGCATAGAAAAGATGCCTATATTATATGCCAAAAGCATCTGTGAGTGTTTTCCTATTTATTCAGTGAATTTGGGGTTCTGAATTTATCACAAACTCATTTCATTTAACCCTTATTGATCTGTCAGTGTGTGTTGGACCATCGCTTTTGTCAATATCATAGATGAGAAATTAACTTTCTGTTCAGAGTAATGATAAAATGTTGCGGTGTTTTTAATGAGCCACGGTGACAGTTTAATTAATTTTGACCAAAAACTATATGAGAGGAATAATTAAATAGCTAAACATATAAGTACAAGTAACAAAATTTAATTTAGAAATTCAATATTTAAGTATACTTTTCTACATCTAACAAATATGGAATTTTCAAAAGTTATTATTATTATTATTATTATTATTATTAAATCCAAGTCTGTCTTATTTGCAGTAATAAACTTATATAGTTTCAGTTAAATTTAAATTGAAATGTATTCAAACCTGGTTTCCTTTAAATGTACAGCACTTTATAAAACTCTGTTACATATTTCCTTCTGGAAACCTCTGCCAAACATCTATTTTTGACATTCCTCTGATGCGTGCAACACCTCCAGGATCTCATGCAACAAATCTGCTGTACAGCCTGAAGGAAACATCAAACCTGAGAGGAAAATACATGTTTGATCCTGTGCAGATTCTGTATGTTTGCCCACTTACAAACGAAACTTTAACATTTTTATTATATTTTCATTTTTACAAAAAAGTCATGAGAATAAAAAATAATATATATACAAGTCAGAACTTTGGTTGATCTTTATGAATCAATAAATCAATTACAGATAATCCTGACCTGAAAAGTAAAGCTGGTGGTGCTACAATAAAATTACGCAGAGAGACCAACAACTTCGTCCAAGTCTCTATTTTATATAAAAAACTACAGAGGCTAGATAAAAAAAAAAAGAAGAAAATAATGAGTGGGTTAAAACATATTTTAGAACATTCAGTTTTTACTCTTTGGACTTGACAGTTGTGCTGTGTTGGAAAATATTTTTTAAAAGTTAACTTATTCTCTTACTTTTCTTCAAATTTAGCCAGATATTTAAAAACAGATTAATAACTTTAAATAAATAAAAACGTAATAGTAAAAAACAAACAAACATATTTTTTTATTTATGTAGCAGAAATGTAAATTGCTTGATAAAGAATTTAGACAACTTCTAATTACCACTAGAGGGAGCTGTAACTTTTCTAACGGCAAGTAGAGTAAAGGTAAGAAGTAGGTCACCGTGTTCATGTTTTCAGTACAAAAAATATTTGTCTTTTTTTATAGGTTTGTAAGCGCGTAAAAATAGTATACACATAAAATTTACTCTTGTGTAATTATTCAGAGGTTACACTGAGGTTAGAGCCACTTTCAAATTCAGTTGTTTTCAAAGTCAGATAATTCTTTAAAGAGGATTATGCTGCTAAGACCTTCAGATATATTAGAAATCTCACATGATTATTATCACATGAAGTGATAATTTATAAGACAAAATTACATCACAAAATTATCATTTAAAAAAAAATAAAACTTTAAACATTCACTGCAAGAAGTAAAGTTCTCACCACATGTTTTTTTTTTGTCATGGATGAAACCTGTTTCACACCTGCAAGGTCACAAAAGGGGGCACTTTGTCTTTTTGTTTTTATATTTTTTGGCGTAAGGAGCTAACTTGTCATCTTCACCACGCTAGAAGCTGCTGACGCTGGCCGTTGCTCCTTCAATGGAAAAATAAAAAGCATTCACAGGAAACTCCCTTTACTTGATTTCCAACCACCCAACCTCAAGATTCATCTGAACACATCCTGTTGTATCAGCCCTTCGTTGTCATTCAAAGCCCAGAAGTCACATCAGCGTCACTGGAATCTACGAAAGAGACGACTCATTCATTTTTTAAACGCTAAATACGCCACACAAACTTTTTCACATCATTTTTTTTTTTTTATTTCATAACATAGATACAAATTAAATTTTAAAATAAAGAGTTTATGAAACTCACAGCATCTTGTCTGTAGAAATAAGACAATCCCTACAAACGTTTATAATAAACTCTAGTATAGAGTTTAGAATATATCAGCTAAAAGTCCCGTTAAAAAATAAAACAACAACAACAACAAAAAAAAAAAACATCCAAAATGACTCACATTTTACAAACCCACAGCAGATATGTACACATGCTTTAACAGACAAACAATCTGTTTTGGAAGTTGAGGGAGGGGGGTTCTTAAATGAGGTGAGGACTTGGTGCAGATCATTTCAGGTGGGAAGTGATGCTCGAAATGCATTAAAAATGTAAAAAAAAAAAAAAACAAAAGGATAAATATTTCACTTCTTCTAAAAGAAACTGCATTTATGAAGGGAAGACATACACATCGCTTTCAGTTTCCAATTCCTCTGCTTTGGTGTGTTGATTTTGTCTGTCCAGGAGCCAAAGAATGAGTCTCTGTTTTCTCGCTCATGCACTGCTGCTGTTGATCCCCACTCATCCCAGAAACAGTTCAATGTTTTCTTCTTTCCTCTGTATTTAAACCCTCCGCCTCCTCTTCTGTCTTCTCCCTCTTTTCCAAATACCTACCCCCCCTTTCCTTTTTCTTTCTTTCTTTCTTTTTTTTTTTGCCCCTCTTGTCCTCTTGCCCGGAGTGAAGTGGAGACATGTGTTTCCCTGCACCTGCATGGAGAGAAAGGAAGAAAAGTGAAGTCAGATCTCTGCCTCCCTCCCTCCCTCCCTGCAGAGGGGAGCAGACAGACTGGCGCCTCGCATGGAACTTTCATTAACCCCAGGCAGATAGCAATGAATCCGCTCCACGTTCACTGGCCTGTTTAATTGGCTGCACATTGCATGTACTTTTAGCACACAGTTTGATCTGGATTTATTTCCTTTCGCATTAAAAACACAACTTGTGCTCCCCTGTGACTGATTTATTTAAAACAAGTTTCTTTCTGGAGATGTATGATGCGTACCAGTATTGTTCCATCCGCATCCTAATGGCACAATCGTTCTTCTTCTTTGGAGAAATTGCGAGTAATATCCGCAGCCTGAATGAGAAGCAGAAAGAAAACAAAAGAGTTTTAGCGGCTGGCAGCATGTGACAAATTGATACAAGAATAGCTAAGATGTCAGAGATATGAGGTGTAATCACAAAAGATCAATATCAGCCTCTGGACCACAAACAGTTTAAAATAGAACAGAAGCAGAGAAAAGCTCCATCCTGTGCAAGCAGAAGCTTCAGATCCACACTGAGGCTCCATGTGCGTTTTGTTGGGGATGTTGAATGAGAAACACGAGCCCACCCTGCAGCCCACCATCTCCTCCGTCTAACCCTCACCTTTATGGATAAAACCATCTCCGGCGCAGACGCGTCCTCCGCCTCCAGCGCGATCTGCAGGTCGAAGATGTAGTCGATGACGTGCTGGAGGATCTCCACCTGGCTCACCGACTTGTTCTGAGGGATGCACACCAGCTCCTTCAGCTTGGAGTAGCAGTCGTTCATGTCGCACAGCGCGCTCACAGACTCATCCATGTACGGGTGTTTATTCCGGCCGATGGCCAGGCTCTGCTCCGAGATGCAGCACACGGCCTTGTAGCAGCTCCTCACCGAGCGGACGGGACTGATGGCCTTCATGCTGGACGATAGAGCGATGGGGAGACGCCGCGGCTGGTTATCCTCGCTGTGAGTTTCAGGTACTTTCCTTCGGGTTTGCGTTCGGATCGGCTACAGAGATGTGACAGCGGCGTACAGTTAGGCTTTTATATGTAGCGGACGCCTACGGACCGCCCTCTTTTCGCATCGCGTTGTGATTGGCGAGCGCGAAAACGAGGTGAGCGCTGATTGGTTGAACGTACCTAGTGGCTGGAGAAGCAGGAATGAGGAAATTTGGATGAGATGCCTGAAGGGGTTTGTCACTCTGTGTGTGTTAGCGATCTTCTTCAGGTGCTTTCTTTATTTGATATGGATAAAATTACAAAGTAAATAACACGATCCCTGCTTCTGACTAGTTTCAACAAATGTAGAGGTGCCTGAAGGTTTACTGCATAGATAGATAGATAGATAGATAGATAGATAGATAGATAGATAGATAGATAGATAGATAGATAGATAGATAGATAGATAGATAGATAGATAGATAGATAGATAGATAGATAGATAGATAGATAGATAGATAGATAGATAGATAGATAGATAGATAGATAGATAGATAGATAGATAGATAGATAGATAGATAGATAGATAGATAGATAGATAGATAGATAGATAGATAGATAGATAGATAGATAGATAGATAGATAGATAGATAGATAGATAGATAGATAGATAGATAGATAGATAGATAGATAGATAGATAGATAGATAGATAGATAGATAGATAGATAGATAGGTTGATTGATTCAAAAGGGTTTTAAAAGATCTTTGGACTAAATGACCCCAAACTGATGTAATATGGGGAAAGGGTCAATGAAACCAGCTTGTTTCAACACAAATCAAGTTATGTAATTTGGAAGAAGCAATCAGTTTCAGCCAGTTTCCCGTTATGCTCTTGCATCATAAGCATCTTCTGCCTCCTTGTTGCTTATTAAGAATTCATTTCCATATATTATCAGGACTTTTGAGATGTTAAAGTCTGTCACCCTCTGAGTGAAACTGTCATAAATGTTGCTTTGGAGCAGATTTATATGCTGCCCCCTTTAAGTTTACACCGAAGCACGTCCCGTTCTGCTCCTATTTGGGTCTTATTTTCCCCTTTTCTCACAATCCTGTTTTGTGGAGGAATGCAGGCCTGAGCCAGCTGTGTGTCCTATCCCGGCCCAGCTGTGTTGATCTAACGCGCCAGTCCCAGACATGCTGGCGCCAGCCTCCCGACGTCATCCATTCACCCCGACGCACACTCCCCTCTCTGGCAGACGGCCCGCCCTCCTCAAGAACCCATCGGAGCGGAGAGGCGAAGATGCGCTCAGAGATCTGATTGGCTGCGAGGTGCTGCCATCATGGATGGACCCGCCGCTCCACAGTCTTCTTCTTTGGATTTGAAGTTGGATTCAGCAGAATTACGTGGTAAAACTTTCAGACAATAAGGTTTAAGATGTAAATAAAAACAATAAATAAGAACAGTGACATCCGTTAATAAGTGTAACACACTGCTTGTTGTTGTTATTAATCTTATTATCACTATTTTTGGTGCCCGACACAGAAATCACGCACAATCACATGTTCTTCAAGATTTTTTTCTAGTTATAACAGTAATGATAATCATTAAAATAACTTGTTATTGGATGAGGAGAGGGGCATGGGGGAGAAAGAAGATATTTAACCTCTTGTCTTCAGACTCGACGTGTGCGTAAAAACTCACATTTGGAGCTATCCCTCCAGTTACGCAGAGGTTGAACAGATGTTAAAGCTAAAACTGCCTTCCTCCCGATCCCCCTCCACCTCTCCTGCTCCCCCTCCTCACAACCATTGACCCTGTGTGACAAGTCACTCAACGACCTCACTTCAGAGCAAACCATAATATTGAACCGTGAGACAAGACTTCGATCCGGGCGCTGTTTTAAAGAGGCATCATGTGAGCGGCGCTAGTTGTGCAAACAAAACTTTGACCTTAAATAGCTTTCTTAAATATGTCAAGAGAGAAGGGGTGGGTGAGGGGGGGTGGAAATATCGCTTCACATTTCCCAGATCTGATGGGAAAATAACCGCTGGAGGTGACTTCAGGGAATGAAGCTACCAAGGAAACGATCTGGTCTGAGGTCAATTCATCAAATTGCGGTCATTTTATTTAGAAAAACTAAACTTTTTTTTTTTTTGTTTCGCCCCCCCCCCCCCCCTCTTCTTTTTCTTTTTTGCATATACCCCTGCCTGCCCATTGCAAGAGTCTGGGTACATCTGTGGGAAGCACACACTCACACACGCAGCAGTGTGTCTGGGCAAAGATCAGGTGCTCGCTGGAAAGGCAGCGGACACAATCGGGTCTCTCTTTCAATGGATGGGAGAATTCCGAGGCCGGCGTCAGTGAGTCTGCCTCTCCCTCTCCCTCCCCTCGCCTCTCCCTGCTCCTCTGTGCAGCTGGACGCAGACAATCAAGCCATCAACAATCGTCACGCATAATTAGCAGCACCCACCCCCCTCCCCCTCCCTTTTATCTCACTCTTTATCTGCCTCTCAATTAAATTTTATACCATTGTATTTTATTTATAACCACTTACTTCAAAGAGAAAAAGAAAATGGTGATATTCCTTGAAGAAGAGAGGAACTCATGAATGTAGGTGTTTCCACAGCTGCTGAGCTGCTCATATTCTCACCGTTCATCTTTATGGCCCAAACAGCGTGTTTCAAGACAAACAAGAGTGTCTTCTTTTACTCAACAGGAAAGAGTGTAGAGTAATGGGAGTCATCTTGTGAGATGAGATTAAAAGGAGTGTCTAATGGAGAGGCTGTATTGTACTACCATTGTAGGATAATTAGAAGACAAGAAACATACCAAAACTTACATTTTTTGAGTGTGAGGTGTGTTTTGTGTGTGCCATGCAGGATTCCTTGTCATCCTCTGCTCAGGGTTTTTCTGTCTGTGCTTCATCAAAGACTCTTCAGTCTTCTTCGCCGGCTTTGAACGGCCTACACATCCCCAGCTTTTGTCCCTTGTGACCCAGGCGGTGACATGACATTTTCTGCACATTGTTGTCTTGTATCAGCCGCTTGTTAAGAGCCTTAGAGTCGCTTGTTCAAGCTTATGCATGATGATGATTTTGCAGGAATTTTAGATGAGAAAGAAAGAAAGAAAGACAGAGAGGGGGAGAAAGAGAGCACCTAATCTCTGAGGAAATTAACTGACGTGTATCACATTATTTAATTCAGTCCAAGAGCAACCCACTCTGTGACCTATGTGGATGAGAGGAGCTGTGGGGGGGAAATTTATTCACAAAGATCCTCTTTTCCATCTAATCATGGAAATAAACAACATTTCTGGAAAATGATGACACAAAACATCTGATGATTTGCAATGTCTTGCAAAATGACTTACATCCATGTTAAAACCACAGCGCTCAGTGTTTTTTACTGGGATTTCATGTGGTAGACTAAAGTACAATAGTGCATGCGAAGAAATGTTCTAAATGTATTTGGGAAAGTGTCCAGTCCCCTTGACTCTGCAGATATTTAATCTCAGTAAATTCAGCCGTTCTCTGAAGGCCTCGGAGGATTTTTAGAGAATATTAATGAACAAACAGCATCAAGAAGACAAAGGAACACAGCAGATCGGTCAGGTTGTGAAGTTTAAAGCAGGATTAGGTTCTAAAACAATATCCCAAATGCTGTTTAGTTTATCATCTGTGAAAAGATTTATGTGAAGTGTGGAGGAGCAGCTGAAATTAGCAGCTCAGGTGGGAGAATCTGTGAACAAGGCAACTGATCGGGATTTTATGGAACAGAAAATAAATCTTAAATAAAGTTAAAAACAGGACAATCCTAGAAGACCTGCACTGGGGCTGAGACTTTCCATTTGGAAAATGACCCTAAACATACGGCGGGACGTATGCTTGCAATGAAACACTTTAGAACAAAGCAGACTCATGCCCAGATTGATCATCCGTGGCCTTGAAAAGTCTTGAAGATTGACTTTAACAGATTCCCACCATCGAATCCAGCTGAGCTTGAGGTGTTTTGCAAAGTAAAATGGTCTAAAGTTTTAGAGCCAAATACTGCAGCTCTAATTGTAGTGAAAAAAGACTCTTCTACAAGTATTGACTGAGGATGCCTGAATATAATAATGGACTGCTTTGTTTGTCCATTGAATACATTAAAATTGCTCCAGCTGTAACATGATAAAATGTTAAAAGAATAAAATACAAATGGCACTTTTAGACAAACAAGGCAGCTGTTACGGCACAGAAACATGAAGCTTTAGCTTTAAATTTTGATATCTGACAGATTAAGCCCCTAATCTCAAAACGTTTCTGATTTTGAGGGAACTGAGCTGTTCAGATCCTCATGTTGTCAGGTGGCCCATCTACGTCCTTGAAGGGAAGATTTTACCCGCCTCTCTCTCTCTTCCTCTGTGAGCAGGTGGAAAACGACCTACAGAAAGTCATAAAGCCCACAGGTGCCACATAGGGGCAAAACAAGCTGAATTTACTGTTCAGGACACAGAGGACGCCAGGTGCTGGTCACACCATTGTTTTGTCGTTTTCGTCAACTTACTGGAACCGTTGGTCTGTGCTGTGGCCATCCGAAAAGGACAAACATCTGGGGTTGTGCAAGGAAGGCTAGACATGGTTATTGTGGTAGCTGGCACTTCACTAAGTATAGGAGAGCGTGATCTGATCAGTCACAACGCCTTCTATCATTCCACTGGCGCAACTTGGAGAAAACTCTGAATTTTATTTGGTCATTTTGGACAAGAACTTTTTATCGGTTCATAGAAAGAGAGCTGGATCCTTCAGCTCCAGCATGCCGTATTTCCAAAAACTGAATTATTACACCAACAATTAGACAATCATCAGAAAATGGGTTGAATTGCTTGCCTGAATCCGTCCTCTAAAGCAGCTTCCCTGCTCTTAGAACTGGGCCTCCAGACAGGACAAAGTGGCCAACTGTTTTCTCCACAGCTCGTTTTTTGGTCTCATTTGTTGTGGAGCTGCATTCTCAACTTCAACCAAAATCATGATGGATGAAACATTTTGCAGATTACAACCAGATGATGGCCATGTAATTATTTTTTTTGTAACAGACGCTCTTGTGTCACGGCAGCTCCTTCTGCAGATTTGCAAAGCTTTTGCTTTGTGGTGAAAACACTTTAAACTCCTCTAAGATAGATTTTTGACCTTGCTTTCAGGATAAGCTTGCACACTGGAATCCCACACACTGCGGCTTGTTAATAATGAGTCTTTGAATTTGCCATCCAGATCTGATCCTGGATGTTCCAATGGGTTTTAAAACACAGCTGGATCTGCTTCCTTCAAGACATCCAAGTTGGAGAAGATACATGTATGGGTAACTAAAATGGAAACAAACTAATCCCACTATTTTTCATTTTGTCCAACGACATATCATGTTGCAGTCAAAGACGTTTGGTGAAAAAGTTAGAGAGGACAGAGCTGCCATTTTCGAAGACAAAGCCAAATATACATCTGTGTTTTCTCACACACAAGTTCATGCACGTGCCTCAATAAGTGGATGTAAATTTCATTAGGAGGAAATGATCTCGAAGAGACCGGAGCAAAGAAAACCGAGGTGGAAAATGTCTGTCTCTGACGCTGTGTGCCTGGCATCAGAGGGGAGAAAGTAACTCACGGACGGTGACAGAATAAGAGACGGGTTGAAGGGAAGAAAGCTGCGGAGGGGGTCCGTCACGGTGGTGGCTGCTGCGAGGGGATCAGCTGGTCGGACTTCACACACATACACACGCACACACACTCACAGGGGTTGCTAAGTCCCTGGTGAGTATGCGTGCACCTGTGTGTGTCTGTGTCAAGGCTTTCTAGGTCAAGTACATCCCAGAAACCGAGTGACTTTCTCCGTCTGTCACTGACGTTGTATTCTTCTTTTCTTGCCCCCAACCCCCGACACACACACACGCTCAGACACACACCCACACACACCCTACACACGCCTACACACACACTCTCTCCCATCTCTCTTGTCTGTTCCTTATGCTGCTAATGAATCAAAATGGTGTAGACTGAGACATGATACACAGCTGATATCCCCCCACTTCTCCACACACACACACACACACACACTTACCCTTTGTTAATCTGGGTCAGCGGTGTCCGTCTTGGTCACCCCTCCAGACGAAGAGGGCAGAGTGACAGCAAAGAGGTGACCTGAATAAAAGCCCGTCTACTCATGACGAAGCTGTGAGACGAGTCACACTGAAACACACGCCGTGTTTCCTGCTGGACTCTCATCATTCTCATATATATACTTCAAAGTCTGTGTTTTTCTCCACTGGGAGAGATTTATTTGCTCTGAGGTTGTTTTCTAAAATAAATTAATCATTTCTAATGTTATCTGCTGGATTTCTGCATTCTAACGTTTGGTTTTACATCATAAAAACACGACCTTGTCCAGCTAATAATGGATAAATTCACTTTTCTGGAAGATCCTTTTCCTTCCTCCTCATAACGCTCCATGTGTGTCGATATACTGCATAAATCCCAATACATTTTAATTTGTTCTTGTGTTGTGTCAAAATAAGAAAAGTGTTCATCTCAGAATTTGACAGATCTTCCTTCCACTTTTTAGTCCAAAAGTGTCCAAGTCCATATTCCTCCATAGATTTTTAGAAGCATCTCTGCTCAAACACACCTGAATCAAATTAACTGCTTGTTACTTGGCCTCTGGTTGCAGCTCTCAAGGACTGGACTTGGGTAAGCCTGCTTTAATCCTCTCGCTTTGGTGTATCAGTTTCTTGTAAATGAAAGAAAATTGCCTTAAAATCTCCATTATGATTCCAGAGAAAAACAGAAACACAAGCAAGAGTCGCCCCCAAAGAGAGGAAAACCAGCAGGAAGTTCTATCCGCTCGGCCACGCTTGGCCTGCACATTGTACTACGGACATTTCCTGCTAACATTCCCTGGTTACTCTGTAATTACTGAAAATATCCTTCCTCCACTTAAGCTAAAGCCACTCAAGAAGTCTAAAAAAGCTCCTTCCTCTGGTCTCTCAAAGAGGCTAAAATAGAAAAAATGGCCAATGGCAGCAAGTTCTCAGAGATCGGGTTTTATTTTCAGATATATGAAGCGTTTTTTTCTTTAGTTGTTTTTCTTGTTGAGAAGAGCTGAAAATCAATCATAAATCACTGGTATGCAGTAAACTACACATAATAATGATTGCTGTGATGGTTTATATTGAGTATTTGCTGTCTTTTATAATGCAATAATGAACTTATTAGTGCATCTGGTGTTAAGATATGTGTTACTGAGCACATATCTATATGTGGCCCTAAAATAAGTTTTTAAGAGCCATAAAGCCATTCTCTCTGATCTTCTTCTACTTCCCAGAAACAAGTACGGCACCCTGACCTTTCGTGGCAAGGGTTGGAACCCTAAACTACGGGATTTTTCTCCACAATTTCAACGTTTCAGTTACAAGCCACAAGTACGTCTGCACCAAAAGTGTCCATAAAAATGTGGTTGTACACTTAAGTTACTTCACAGAGTAAGCTTCTGAGCATTCACAGTGTCTTCCTTAAGTCAAATATTTAGGTTAAACTTACTAAAGTGTGTTTTGTTTGAAATCCATATATTGATTCATTTTGGCTCCATTTATGTAATTCAGCAATACACTGAGTTCACTTTTTTGAGTGTGTATTCAAAGCAACAGTTTTCTGTCCTTTATACAGTCAGGAAAAAGCTTTAGTCAGCTGTTTTTTTTTCAGGATTTGACCACATTGTAACGATCTGCAGATTTAACTTGAATGCTTGGACCGTATTTATTTTTCTCATAACTTGCGTATAACACCACACCAATATAGCAGCTACTTTTAAACTTTTTTTTTTTTTTTTTAAAAACATAGAGCTATTTTCAGTTTCATCAACCACATGACACCTACAACCTTCTGGGTTTGGCTTGGGAACACCCACACATCTCTAAACTCAGGAAACATTTGGCAAGTGAAGATCACTTCCTTGCTTTTGTTTTGATCTTTCTGTTTTTCTCCCTCTTTAGAAGCTACACTTTGTGCTTTCTGTGTTTACTCCTCTCATTTTTGGATTGAGACTTTGACTATTCCTTCTGTTAACTTCATGTTCTCACTCTTTTTTTTTTTTTTTTTTTTGCTGCTGCTGCTGCTATTATCGCTGTTAAACTCTTTGCTTTCATTCTGTAGATTGTAGATTCATCAACTCCATGTTCAAAGGTCCACTTCGGATTTCTGGATAAGGTCAAAGGTCAAGAACATAGTGATGACCAAATTTCCTTTAACAAGCATGCTTAAAACTTGACAAGCAAAAATAATTTCCTCTTGTAGCTTCAGCTGATCGTCTGTGAGCCGAAGTTAATTTTTAACAGTACAAACTTTATCATTTTTTAGTTTTCATGTCTGTGAAAATTAATGCCTTTTCTTTCCAGATAAGAATAAAGATAATAAACAACATCCATTCTGATTTGTTTGTTTTGTAAACCTTTGTTGTTCATTTTTTAATGCGTTAGTTTGGACATTTATTCCCTCAGGTTTGGACTCTGTGCAGCTGGAATGATTATTGCTCTTACATATTTTTATTTTTTTTTAACTTTTCGACAGTTGTTTTTACGCGTAACCGTGGCAACAAGGTATTGTTTTCACAAATGTGTGCTAATAACTAGCATCTCAAAAGCACATCAATTATGATCACATCCTTGACTCCAACGCCAGACAGAGACTTAAAGAGGAGCGGCAAAAGCAAGCGAGGTGGATTAGCAGTGTTTGCCAACAATTGGTGGTGTCATCCAGGATATGTTGCTGTGAAATATTTTCTCTGCTGCCTGGATGTTGAGATGTTAGCATGTTGTGACAGTCAGGAGACAGTCATACAGCAACAGCTTTCAGCCAAAGGTTTCTTCAGTTTCATTGCGTGACTGACTGCTAACAGAAATCCTCTCTGCCCACAGCATCACCATCTAATTGACTCTTTGACCATAAATGATAGGAGTTACGAAACCATCTAGCTTCCCTCTGGGATAAATAAAGTATTTTTCTAGTGAATTCAATTGAATCCATAAGTATTTTTGCTATAAAACAGTAGAATATTTCATATAAAAGCACATTAAAATTAATGTAAATTAAATATTTAGATCTAAATTAAGATTCAATGCTAATTGAGCTTGATTGTAAACTGCACTTAGAATCAGATCTGCAGTGTAATTTGATTCAGAAAATACATTTGGGCTGTATTAAAATAAACTGGCTTGCTTGAATTTCAACCAGAATTCCTTGTATCTTGAGACGCCATTTGTCGCAATTTGTTGCTGAACTGAATTAGCCCACATTTTCTAGGATTAAATGGAGAAAGGACAGATGCGTGGGGATGGCATCCAGGCTGATGACCTCAACACAGAGCTCTCAGATAAGGACAGACGCTTCAAACACAGCAGTTAATCTTCTCTGTGAAGGACACAGAGCAGCTCCTCAGGTCAAAACAGGAGATAGGCTCGACAGGCCCGGTTTACGCGGCGTGAGTGAACATCCACGTCTCTGGATTGTATTCCCAGGAGCTGGAAGCTCTTCTCCTGAATGCCAGGAGAGGATAAGAGCTTTAAAGGTTTCTGGCTGATGGAAACTCACCTTTATCTAATCAGTGCAAGGACTGTCAACAGTGGCATTTTGTAACTGAATGGGATTCAGCCTAACGTGACAGACAAGCGATGATAACGTTGGAGGTCATTCAATTTGTGTGCGTGTGCGTGCGTGTGTGTGTGTACATTCACATCACAACGGCCCTCATAATGACTGTTTAACAAGTGGAGTAGAGCTCACCTGTGTCAACGTGTTGAGTGAGTTAATTATTGGCCTCCAGACGTCTACAATTCCTCAGAGAGACGGAGAGATTACAGAAGACAAACCGAGGAGGAGATAAACAGAGAAACTCGCTCTTCTCAGTCTCAGGCTCTTCAGCAGGAGCATCACTGCCATCACCAGGGGCGGACCGGGACAATAATCCAGGCCGGGCATTTCATACAGACTTGAGTTCAATGTAACCAAGGCTGGGACAAACAGTTATCTGTCTAGACTAGCAGACTAGCATTAAAACAAATGTTTCATACCATTCATTCAAGAAAGAAGACATCAAAGAACTATCCTCATATGTAAGCCTACTGCAGTAAGTAAATAATCAGTTAAGCGCATTATGAATTAAAATGACCTCAGTTATTTCCACTGCGATTAATAATATTTATTAAAGGTGAATTTTGTTTAAAAAGGCTTCATAATCCATTTTTGTGGATTCAGTTGTAGGTAGTTTTTATTTCTGTTTTATTTATTGTTTGCTTTGGATATTTAAAATGTCTTCCAGTTCCAGCGCTGAGTATTCTGTGAAAAATTTAAGTTTATTAGGCTACATTCACCTTGCATTTCCGAATATATGCAAGGTGTGTGTGATCTCCAGTAGAGGACATAGTATCAGCGTAGTGAGTGCGCTCAGCTCAGCGTTTGCAGAAGTAAACATGGATGCAAAAGGTGGAGCATTTCTGTTAGCGTTGTTGTCCAAGTGGATCCAGCACATTACCAACTAATAGTTGTTGTTTTGTTCTTTCTTCAGCGCACCAGGATGTGAAATTGTGGCGTTTGTCAAGTATCAGTTGACATCCAAGTTGGACGGATGCGACCTGGCCGCACAGACACAGGTCACATTTTAAAAGATCAGATAAGCAGCCTGGCTCGTGTTTTTCAGACTGGATACAGGTCACATCAAGTCAAAAAAATCTGATTTGGGTCACTTCAGGCTGCAGTCTGAACACAGCCTTAATCTTTGGGAGGTCAAACTTGCATAATTATGCCATTATCAATGTATTAGTTGAAGCTAGTATCAAAATGACAATATTATTACTTATTGCAATAATTTTTGGGACAATTTGTCATCCAGAAAATGTTCTCACTGTTACAGAAATAGAACTAAGAGGCTAATTTAGATATATTGTGTCAAGTGGATACATACTAGACAACTGAGAACAAAAAATTGAATGCCCTTCTATCTTATGGGTGATATATTTTCTACATCACACATACCCTCGGAGCTACTAGAGTGATTTTTATATCATTATCATCCACACTCTGTTTAGTTTCTTTTCATGCCAGATGTGTGCCCCTCCTGTTGGGGAGGCAGATAATCCCCCCTCCCCTACCAACAACAACACCCCAATGTTGGGCTAACCTCCTGGTGACTTAACCGCAGCATCTGGCAAATGTTAGGCTTCACCTGAACCCGCCGTTTACGCTGTAACCTGAGCAGGACGCTTACAGATGCGGCTCGGCAAGCCGTGCGCGTTCCTGTGTGTGTGTTTGTGTGTGATCATGCGTGTCTGCATGCCTGCAAAGGTTCTGCTGTCTGCTTTTTCAAGAGCATCGAGAGACAATTAGGAACCAGAGAAGTTGGAGCGTGCACCGCAGGGAAGCCCCTTTCACACGGCGCACAATACCCACCCGGCCCGGAGAACCTGGCGCCGGAGCGAGCGCGCACTGTGGCAGTGTGCCGTGCGCGTGGTTCCTACAGGCCTGTGTGTCCTTTTGTTAGCACTGACTGAGGAGATGAGGAGAAAAAAAACAAAAAACAGAGAAGACCTAAAAGACAATAATCCCACACTCTCTGCACAGCTGGCATATTTTCTGAGAAGCTATTTCCTGTAAAAATTCTGACACAGGAATAATGATGGCTTTGACTGGGCCCCAGTTAACGGGAGGCACTTCCTGTCCCTTTGTATTGGTTTCATTGTGAGACGATGGAGTAGGAGGGGGAGGAGTGGGCGAGGCAGGGTTTGAGGGAAACAGCTGCTGGAGATGACACAGTCAAGAACATCCCTGTGACCTCCCACCCCTGCACACACACACACACACACACACACACACACACACGCATGTATTCACATACTGCCACCGCTCACATGGCTAGATGAGTACATTTGAGCGTGATATTTTAACCGCTGACCCAACTAAAACTCTAAGTAAGGCAAATAAGTCAGTCAGACTGTGGCTGTAGACATTCAGTTATTAAGGAATATTTTCTATTTAGCAAAAAGACAAAAAATGTTCCTGTGAACGCTCTGAGACCAGCCCTAAAGAGCAGAAGTTAATTTATATCAAAAAGGTATCTAGCACTTAATATAATAACCACGGCAAAAAAAAAGATAACGTCTATTCATCATATCTCAGGACAACATTTTTGAATATTTGCGTTACTGGAAGTGTATCCTGTGATTGTCTGAACACCAGAGAACATCTTGCACTGTCTCAGATGATGCAGTGATGGCAGAAAGGGAGAGTAAAGGACCTTAAAGGTTACTTTAAGGAGAGTAAAAGACAAACTGAGCAGAAATTGGGATCTTCATGACAGCATAGCTTTCAGCAGTGATGGTTTGTTTACTGTGTTATCAGGAAAGTGATGCTTGTTTAGAACAGGGATTATTTTAAGATCACAAATGTCCTCCAGGAACTGGCTGTGGTGGAGAGTATTAATAAAACTAACCATGAAACTGTTACAGTTGTACAGCTTCTTAAAATTGGTCAATAATGAACATTTTTCACATTGATATCATTTTCACTATACAAAGAAAAACTGATTTAAACTGATTGATACAGTACTGGTTCCACTGGCAGATTATTTCACTTACAGTATGGGAAAATATCTTCATAATCTGCCAGTGGAACCGGTATTTTCTCAACAACATTAAGGAATTACTTACTTAAAACAAGTAAATATCTTCCTGAAAAGGTACTCTAAGTTAGTTTTGCTTATTAATTCAACTATAATAAGATTTTTTCACTAGAAATACTTGTTTTTTTTAGTGTTTTATTCATATTAAAATGGGGTAGACACATGCACTCCACACTTTTCTGAATTTTAATTGGCAAAAAAAAAACTGCATTCATCTTCACAGTGATGCACAACTTGTCTTGCTCTGTCACATAAAATCCCAACAAAATAGACTTATAGGTTGTAACATGGCAAAAATTAGAAGAAGTTCAAGGAGTGTGAATTTTTTGCAGCACACTGTCTAAACAGTGGCATGAGGCGTCTAGTCTCTTTTTTTTCAACTCCCACTAAAATGTTATTTAAAGGTTAGGGTTTGCAACCAAGCCTGCGCAGTTTGCACAGCCTCACTTGTTATCTGTAAAGGAAAGGCTGTGGTTCACACATGAAATGCTGTAAAAGCAGCTTCATTTTGTGTCCAATCTCAGTTTAGACAGCTTAAGAGAAACATGGAAAGAGCAGTCTATAAAATATATTTTTAAAAATCGGTGTCTCCCTCCGAACAGCTTCAAACGTCCATCATTTACCCCTTGAAGAAACTTTGATAATGAAAACTCCTCCATCATCTAATTTCCCTTGGGGAAGCATCAATTAAATTAAAATTCATTTAATTGAATTTTTGAAGCTCACTCACTTTAGCTCGTGCTGTCATGCTCACACTCTCTCTCTCTCACACACACATACACACCACACACACCAGTGTTGTCTATCTGAGTGAGGTTTTCCATTAGCATTTTTTGCAGAGATCACAGGTTGTTCTGTTTCCTGCCATGCTGCGTGTTTCACCACAGAAGTTAACCAGCCTTCATGTGCTCTTTGCTCTGCAGTGAAGCTGATCACTGGAAAATCATCAGCACTGCAAACACATCACACACACAGCTGCATGAACACAAACACAGTTACTGTTCAGCCTGCTGTTGAATTCATGCTTAATTTGTAAAGTTACGTTTCTCTTTGGATAAAAAAAACACCAGTAATCTGATGAAAACAACATTAAACTGCTCTGTTCGTCTTCTTTTTTCTTGTTTAGAAGGTGCTGCTTCTCTTTCGTTTCTCTTATCCTCGACTCCAGCAGTGCCAGTCTCTGAAGAGAACTGATGTGAGCTCCAGATGTTGGAGTAGACTAGCTGGAGACAGAGAGGGCACAGGGTGCTCCCAAGCGTACTCCTTTCCCTTATGCCTAAATAATATATCACTTTTTTTTACAGGTTCAGCTGCTGTTTTGGGCTTCAGTTACGCTCCACATCTTTAATCAGTTTGTAACTTTTAATTTATGTTACTTTAAAAGAAGGTTGATGTATGTTTGAGAAGAAATCTCTTTGAAAACTCATTGACATCCGAGATCTCACGGCTGTAATATTAAGTTTTGACATCTTCTATGTCATATGATTATAATAACTGCATGTGTTAATGTATGGGTGCTTGTAAGCCCAATTTCTACAAATGTTTCAAACCATAAACAGATGTTTGGAGGTATGGTCTGAAAGTTAAGAAGAAATGGACATCTTCCTGACGCCAAAGAAAACATAATAATCTAAGTGGCTGTTTTCACACTTATTCTACACAGAGTGGTAGTACACAGCTGGTGATAAGATCCATCTCAGATAGTGAAAACAAACAAAGAAAAGACAAATCAAAGAACCAGTTTGGTTGTAAAAGTGACAGTTTTCTTCTTAAACAAAACACCCACCATCTGCTGTAATAAATGGGTCTTGATACTGAATTGTAATGATTTGAGCACATATTTCTGGATATGAATTGACATTTGCTGTGAATCTACCCTCCATAAGCAAGCTGAATTGAGCTGAATTGAAAAAATAACCTGATATAATTAAGATACATGGGAGACTTTTGGTTGCAATGCTCAAAAATAAAGTGAAGACAGTGAAAAAGACATAACTAAACAAGACCAGATTAATTAAGTTTCAGTTTGAAACAGGGTTGAATAATATGACATATATCATTTTTGAAAGTTTAGCCATTTTGAACAGATTTCCTTGATCTCTATGTAAAAGAGAGAAGAAACAAAAAGAAAAACTCTGATACAAAAACAAAAAAAAATATTTACTTTAGTATATATTCTAGAATTAAAATTAGATTGACAACATTTCTGTTTCATATAATGATGAATCAGTCAACTAATTTCACCTGATTAATTCTGACTGACAGTTCAAATGAAGAAAAATATTTTATTTATTTTTTTATAAAATGCATCAACTAAATTCTCCCCTTGTATTCTCCCATAAATGCACATAAATAGAAAAATGAAACAGGAGTTACTTTATTATTCTTTTTGGAGAAAAACAAAAAGATGTTAGAGGAAAAAGCATTGATGCATAAATAAATATAGTGTTATTCCTTCATCTTCAGTTAGATTTAAAACTACTGTTATTAACAAAAAAAAACATCTCAGCACATTAATTGTTGTTTATCTGTTTTCTCCCAAAAAATAAAATGAATCAGTGGGTAACACCTAAAAGAAAAGCAAATATTATTTTTACTCAGAAAAAGCCTGTAAATCCAACTCTACTGGTGCAAAGATAATTTTTTTTTTTAACCTTTTTAATCCATTAAAGTCTTGCATATATATGTATGTGTGTGCAGAGGTGTGTGTGTGCAGAGGTGTGTGTGTGTGTGTTTATGTACAAATAAGAAAAAATCAGATTTTCTCAAAACTTAAAAACAAAACCTGTACTCTTCCGGGTTGTAGACCTCTTCTTTCTCGGTGAGCAGCATATTCAGCAAATAAATATTAATGTATTAAAAATGATGCGTAACCGTTGAACTATTTAAACAAAAACTGATGTCAGCTGCCTCGTGCATCATTTTGACATATGTAAAGAAAAATGAGAGAAATCAAATGGAGAAAATGCAAGTTTGAGCTCTTTTTAGCTGTTCAGACTCTCTTCTTCCAGAAAAACACAAACTGTGTGTCTGACCCAGGACTCAGACTTTTCTTCATTTAAAAAGATCCACTGAAGTTGTTGTCTTCACCTGATCCAGATCTTTATTGATTGGGTCAGGCACCATTAAGCCCGCAAAGATTCTATCTGTGTTTTCCCGTCCATCCATCACTCCAGCTGCAGGGTCACCTTCCTCACATCTCGTTTCACGCTCTTCCTCCTCCTCCTCAGCCTCCGTCCCTCTCTGAATGAATCGGTGCTGCAACAGGGTCCGGCATGCTGAGTCCAGGTTCGCCAGCGTGCATCGCTGCCCATGCGTGAGTGTTCGCATTTCCTAAAGCACTGATAAGAGGTCTTGTGTACTTTACAGGTAATTTGAAGTCTCCTCACAAACTGACCAGGAAGTGCAGAAAATGAGAGTTGCTGTAAGTGTCACTGGTTAGATTATGAGAACAGATGTTAACTGCTGCATGTCAGAAGTCTTTTTCACAGCTTGCTGCAATAAAAACCGCTGAAACAAGCTGATTTGACTAATGTTAACAAATGGTAACAACACAGGAGACTGAAGACCTGAAGGCTGATAGCATTTTAAACCACAATCTTTGGAAATTCAATTTGACTTCTGTCTGAGAATAGATTTCCTAAATTATCTGTGAATAAACAAACTCACACATACAGATGTATAGCTCAAGGTCATGCTGGGTAGGATTTCTGGAAATAGCACACTAAATCCACTTTGCTTTAATTAGTGCACTAACTCGAACATCAGGTTGTGACACATTAGTCCGGTCACTTCTTTGTGATTAAGTCCTGTCGTTTCCTCTGCAGAGCATCATCAACAAGCTGCCTGTGGCTGTAGGGGCCTTGGTCCAAAGTTCAGGCTCTCGCATTGCCTTATGATTGAACTCAAAAATAAAATATTGCATTTTTGTGACAGAGGGAATAATACCGTATCTGCTAGTGAAAATTATTTAAACAGTGGTATTTAATATCCAACCCCAGAACCATTTAAGCCTTGGAATAAATGCAGATTTGGCCAGTCTGCACATTTGGGTATTTTTTTTTTTTTTATTGTTTAGGGCAATATGTTCACAAATAAAAATAAAATCATAAAACATAAAAAAAATTATGTTCAGTTTATTAATGAGCAGATACACAGAAAGAAAACAAAATAATCCTTGTGTTTCTGCTTAAAAATAATCAAATTTTTGTGGCTTGTTTTTAACTAAATAAAGTAAATCTTATTATTATTATTATTTTTTTAATTATAAAATAAAAAGGCAACACATGGCTCTGACATCTGGCTATTGACTGCAGTATTTGTTCACCCAGGCCTGTGTCTGCAGATGAACAGATTTAATGGTTCTATCTGATCAGCATTGATCGGAACACATTTGAGTCCATGTGCTACTTTTCAGTGAACATAAATTTACTTTTACTATCTCTGCAGTCCATCAGCATCTGGTCGGAAAGAAATTGATTGATTTGATTGACTTTAAGTTCAGTTTTCTGGCTAAACTTTCTGTATGATACAGAGTTTGGTTTCGTATTAAACCATCATTTGAAAACAGATTTTAGTGTGTGGTCAGACTCTGATGATCTGAAATATCAAAGAGGGACAAAACAAAAGGTGCAAATACATTTTCTTTGCACTACATGAATAATGCATCCCAAAAAATGCATTAAGCTATAATGTGTAAATGTAAATACTGTGCATGCTAAAGCAGGGGCGGAGGTGTTTTCTCTGCATTCTTTGCCCATCTGGATTGAGAGGTCAGGAGTTGCAGTTGTGTTGACAAAAACATCAATAAGAGCGTGTGCGCGCGCGCATTGCTGCGTACCATGCTCTTGATACCCTTGAGCTCCTCTTTCCTCTGTTGCAGTATTCTGTGGTTTGACCTTTGACCCAGCCATTTGGCCCTTCCAGTGCTCACGACTCCCTGGTCATCCAGCTGTGAAACAATCTCTGTGTGTTCCTGAGCACATCTGTGCTCTTGCTGCATCCTGAAGAAGCTTTGTGCTCTTCAAATAAAATTAAAAATGTCAGTAAACACATTTGTTTACCACCTAAAGAACTTATTATGCCGACTATTTCTGTTTCCACCTGATTTATTGGCCTCTTTGTCCCGGTTATCAGTCTGCAAGGTGAAATCTGCTCCATAGTTTTCCCCTCAGATTTCTTGCTCCCTCTGCAGAGGACCAGAGGAACTGCATTCATGTAGACAGTTTAATTTAACTACATTAACTTGATACAAGGACAAAATCTATGATTTTTTTAAAGTCCATATAAGAGTTTCAATCTTTTGTGAGAAGCTCTACGGTGCACAAAACTACTAAATGTTTTACTTCATGTTACTTATTGACCATTTCAAAAATATGCAACATTTCAAAGGATTTTATATAAATATACAAACATTGTCTTTTGGAATATTGCATATATTTCATATGGTTATTTATCATGTGGAGTTTTACTTTATATGTTTCAGTTATATATTGAATATATCATCAGTAAATGTTTATAAAAGCTTCATTTGTTTCAATAAATTGATTTAAACACATTGTATAGCTCAATTGCACACAGGCTGATGTTTTTAAACCTTAATTTCTGGTAATTATGATAATTTTCCATTTATAGTCAATGGAAACATGACATTTAAGATCAAAATATAACACCAGAGCAATTAAAAAAAACTCTAATCAGACTAATGAGCCCCACGTGAACAGATATTATAAGTTATTGATATTTCAGTCGATCACTGTTTGATTCATCCACAACGCATGACGGGACCAGACTGCAGTGAACAATTACGTCTGCAGAGAGGATCATCAGGGTTGACCTTCCCTTTGCCCACGACTTGTACATGTCTAGGGTCAGGAAAAGGGCAGCTAACATGTCTGCAGACCGCACACATCCTGGACACAAACTGCTTAAACTTCAGGTCAGTGTTATAGAGAGACACTTTCCTCCCTCACCCTGTCTCTCTGATGAACACTAACAGTGTCCAGACTCATAATGTTCATATTTGCACTAATTCAATCTATTATAATATCATATATAGGAAAGAAAAACAAACCTTTAATGTTATCTTTTTATATGTTTTTTCAGAGGAATGTTGAATTAACGTTAAATTCCTTATTTGTGTGCACAAACTTGGCAAATCAAGATAATTTTGATAATTATATACGTATAAATCTAATAAATTTAGCTTAAATCAGATGTGAAGGAAAACTGCCTGATCCACAATTTCAGAGCAAGAATTATTTTTTTACTTTCATACCAATACAGAATATCTAAAACTCAGTATCAGCTGATACAGAAAAACAGTGACGGATTGACTTAAAATGTTTTGAACACAGATATAAATTTTACTGAAATACAAATTTATTTGATATTGCTGCACCAGTACAGGACACTTAAACACACTAATAGCTCCAGAAGCTTGGTCAAATATGTAAAAACAACACAAGTTTGATTTGTTCAGTCGGTGTAGTTAGGAATATAACAACAACAAAAGGTCGAGTACCTTGGTCAAACATGTAAAAACCGCAACAAACCTTCTTTCAAATGGCTCAGAAAGAGCCAAATTCTGAATATAATATAAAATAAATACTAAATCTTGATGTTGCTCAGAGAATAAAGCATAGAATTAGACTGAATAGATATGCCCTTATGGAACAGGCACATTGACTGATACACAATACATTTTTTCCCAATATCTGGATCGATACAGATATAAATATCGGATCGGTGCGTCTGTAGTTTTTCCATCGTTCAGCTCGGTGTGTAAAAATCACGGCCACAGCCTTAAAACCCTCCAGTTTCTCCCACTGCTCTTCATTCTTTTGAAACTTGGTGGGTCCCCACTACAGCACACAGGGCCCCATTTTTTGATCTCCTCCCATCCCTCCTTTTTTCTCTCCTTCCTCCATCTCTCTCTCTTTCTCTGTCTCCCCCCTGCTAGGATCCCCACAGCTGCGTGGACCAGGTGCGTTCCGCCCCGACACACACGCACACACACGAGCGCACAGACACACAGGCGCACACACACACCCTTACACCCGCCAACGGACGCAGCAGGAAATGCCTAATACCAGTTTTAGAATGATGCCACTATGCCAGCTTGACAGGGAGGCTGCAGGATCTGTCACGAGAGAAGGCGACAAAGAGCAAGTGAGAAAGTGAGACAGATGGAGGGTAGTGTCTCGCCAAATTCTGGGAAACTCAAGGAATACGAGAAAATATTTGTGTTATTGAAACTTTTGCTTTTACTTTCCATCCTAAAAGGTGTCCACATGTGGACAGTTTCACTTCCGTCCAGCGTCGGAGCACATTCAGCTGCACGTCTCTCCCCGGGATCATCACACAAAAAGGAACTTCTGTGAGAGCGAGTGTCTGTCTGAAGTGGGGCACGCATGTGTGACTTTATGTGTGGGTGGATGTACATGTGTTTTATAAAAAAAAAGAAAAAAAAAAGTACCAGTTATTTTGGTCTGTGGCTCACCACAGCTCACACTCTCCTGTGTCTTGTACTGATCTCACAAGGCCCTGAGAGAACAAGGGGGAAAAGTGTGTGACAGAAAGAAAATGTCAATGAATAAGGGCAACACAGATCAGAATATGCAAAAGAGATGACCAGCAAGTGAAGGAGGAGGGGAATTTCTCATTAGGATTTATTTGAAATATAAAAGAACTTTTAAAAATCTATAATAAATCTAAATTTGGACACATTTCCACATGTTCTTCTTTATTTGTTGTCCTCCTTTACGTTTCTTTGTGTTTTTTTTATTTTTATGTTTGAATAACTGTAGCTGTGTTGGTGCAAATAGCACAAAATTTGGCTAGGTTGCTTATTTTTGGGTTAGCCATAACAACTAAAAATGTTTTTTCAGAAAAATCTGTGCAATCATTATTGTGAATTTAACTTCTATATGACATTTTTCCCATGTTTTTATAAATCTATTGTTGCAATACGATTAAAACTAGAAGTTTTTTTATTTTCACTCTTTCTTGTTGAAATAATATATATGTATAAACTACTAAAATAGGCTGCTTTAAGTATTTTTAATCAGGACTAAAGTGGTTGTGCTAAAATATTTTAGTTTTGCCTTTGACTGCACTGAGAAAGTTGCAGTCAAAGGCAACTTTCTGCAGGACAGACAGGTTCATGTATCAAACGTTTCTGTTCAGCGTTGATGGAAACTCCCCTTATAAATGTTTAACAAATAAGAATTAACCAGTTACTTCTTATTTGTAACTGGTTAATTCAGTTACTGACGAAGTTATAAAAACTTTTGAAACCATTATCAGTTATTTTAATTATGGACAAGTGATATAAGTAGTCAAAGTACTTAAATAGTGACAGAATATTGTATTCTCTGATGTTGCTGTCCACTGTTTATTACACATTAATTAATATGATATTATCTTATGAACATGATGCACAAATGTTAGCATATTAAATTTTCTGACTGAAATGACATTGAAAATTGTTTTAAGATTTTACTCAGAACTAAATCTGAGTAATGTTATTACTCTGAAGTAACAAAAATACAACAAAAATGTCGAAAGTTTGAAATATGAAAGTACAATTAACAACCAAATTTATCCAGTAAAGATTTTGGGCATCATTGAATGTTTATTAGTTATAAATGTGTGATAAATGTATTTTTGTTGATTATGCTGTAAATGTCCTACTGTCTGCACTCAGTCAAGTTCAGGACTGGAATCTGGATCTGCAATATTGAGGCTGAGCTTCTCAAAAAAAAGTTTAAAATTTATATTTTAGCTTTTTTTTATTATTTTTATTTTTTTTTTTACAGTTGACGTGTTTGGGACTCAGCAGTACTGAAGTCAGGATTAAAAATATACAACCTTTATCTTTACTTTTTCAAACAAAAGTGTGGAAAATTTCTTTATTTAACTGTAAATGTGATATAAAAATTATACTGTATGTTTGACAGATGGTGCTAACATTCATTCACATCTAATTGTTTTTTTTTTGTTTACTTCAAATCGATCATTTTAACACTAGTTGCTCATTTACAAAATTGAAGTATTTTTTTCTAAGACTAAATAAAAAGTTTCATTATTGTAACCTTTTCAACAAGCATTATTTTTGAAGTTTTGAACACATATTTTCAAATCATGAAAAAATTATTCTACTCTGGAAGTGTAGCAATTGCAATCAAAAGCGTAAGAAAACCACATTTGGATAAAGTTTGTTAAATGTTGTAACAGTTAGAAATATTAGTTTCTAGATGTTTCATGCTGGTAGAAACACTTGGAGATGTAACTGCACCAAAATCTATAAATCTATAAACTACTGACTATGGCAGGTTGTGGTGAAATAAGCTGAATCTTTCAGTTGTGATGTGATACAATGTGAAACTTTGTGAGAATACCTGTTTTATTAAACAAACAGCATTTGAAATCGAGTCTATAAAGTTGATTACAGCAGCAACATTTTCATAACTGCTTCATATTTAAGTTTCAAATGAACAAAAGTTTTTTTTTAGTTAACCTTAGAAGACTATAACAGCCCCATCACACTTTTTATTAATACACATCTGCGATGTGAAGTAGCTGGTCATTTATAGCGTCATGTTAAACACACGCATGACCAGCAGCAGCTCAAATCTATGTGTTAGTTTCTGTTCAACTTCTAATCTGATGATCTACAACCAACGAGTTCATGTTTGAATAAATGGCAGCTGTTTCGTATTTTTGTCTGAGCTGAAAACTTTGACTTTATGTCAGTCAAAACGAAAAACTCTAACAAGCTGCTGCTATTTATTTTTTGAAAAGTGCTCATTTGGAATTCACTACAAAGTTAATACATTTATGGCTTTTTGTGTATGATCTTAGCGCACTGTTAACACTCATAGCTCTTATTACAAATCCTTATATGTTGATCAGAAACCATAAACTGGTAAAGAGTGAATCATATTTAAATCATGCTGAAGAATATGGAAGGAGCCATCTGGAGGTGACACTCCGAGGTCAGTGAGCAACGATGCAGAACACCCATCGGTTAGCTGCAGCAGCAATGCGGTCCACGAAAGACGTCTTTGCATTACTTTGGGTACGAAACCTGAAAAGACTGCCACACACACATAGTTGACGCATACACAATCACACACCCTGCTGACACCTCAGTGTGGCCACACTCTCACCTCAAACCTTTCCATTCACTGAGCGACAGGCCAAATTTTCCACCAGCGGATGTTTTTTGAGGCCAGCTTTTGTTTGAAGAAACACAAGGCCTCAGTGGAGGCCGGAGAAAGCCGCGTTTTCTGGTGGATACTTCACGTTTTGTTCCACTGACTGAAACCAGCTTTTATTAGCTTTTTATTATTTTTGTTTATCTGAATCAGACACAAATTCGTCATTTTAAAGAAGCTGGCTTTTCTCGTTGCGTCTCTTCCAACTTTAAAACAATAAATATGAGGTTACTTACAATAAAGACACCCAAATCTGAACAACATGAGTTTGTCCTTCCATATATGGAAGTAAAACACCAAAACTTCAGACAAAATAGTATTTTTTTTTAGCTCTTGCTCAGATACACACACTCCAACAGGAAGAGTGTGGGTGTTTGGGAACAGCTGCATGGAGACGCATCAGACCCAGCTTCCTCCTGGTGCAGCGAGCACCAGCTCTCCTCCCTTTTTCTCTTTCACTCCCTCTATCTTCTCATTTCCTTGACGTTTAATTATTCTTTTCCTTTTTTTCAACAACAACAAAAAAAATCTGCTCCTCTCCTACACAGCGAGAAACAGACAGTATCACACCACCATCTCATGTTGGCTCAACTTGAGATTCAATCTGCACCGTTGGCAGAAATTAGCAGGCTTTGGCATGCACACAGAAAACAGTTAGTGCATGTTGCAATGCAAACACAATGTGCGTATGCGTGTGTGTGCCTGTGCGTCTGTCCTGTTTTTGTCCTCCTTTCCACGTAATGGTGAAACATCAGCACATCACCACTTGAAAGCCTGAATATTGCACAACATTTTCCTGTGTCGAGCTCTAATCGCGGCGCTTGCTGGCAACGATAAAACTTTCCTCCACTTGCACAGCTGTGTGAGGTGAGGCTGAGATGACTCAAGAGGCAGATGGACAGAGCAGATAAAGATTCAGGGTGAACATGGGGAGGAAGATGTTTTGGAAATTCGACTGTTGCATCAGCGACTCGGTTGTAAAATGTCAATGGTTGAGATGGGCTTTGAAGCCGGTTATCAAAATGATAAACGGATGCTGCATATGTTGGCAAATTTGCGCACCATATGAATGTTTCATCCCCCGGTTTGAATCAAGGCCAGACAAAGCTACATGCACAGGTGCAGGAGAGGCTGAGCATCTCCGTGTTTCACTTTCCCTTCCAGTTGTCTCTTTCTGCTCCCAAACGCTAACGCTTCCCGCCGTTCCAGCCGGTATTCCTGTTCCTTTAAAAGCCTCTTTCAGCCACTTTCTGTCAGCAGCACGCCCCCAGTGCACAGTGACTGCACTGAAGACACTCAGCAGTTATTTCTGGGTTTCCTGTGTGTCATGCGGTGGTAGCTTGAGCTAGCTAGCATGGCTGATAAACACACAGGCTCACAGGTGCAGCATGTCACAGAATGGGCCGTCAGCCAGAAAGCCTGTGGGCCAGTTAGTAGTCAACTGGGCCCTGCAGCACGTGCTGCCCTCCACCCGAAACACGGCTCCAGTCCCAGAGGGGCAGAGAACAAACTCTGTCACATTTCCTCAGTGGAATTCAAAACCATTGTGTGTGTGAACATGTGTGAGCTCGCCAAGTCACACAAACCTGTTTTAGATAACCTTTTTATTAACTTTCACATAACTACATGCACAGTAGCTGTGTTTATTTATTTTGTCTCCCTTGGCGTTGAATCATGATCCACAGATCAGACCTGGAGTTTAACCAGCTTGCAGGGGCCACCAGGATTTGCCCTCTCTCCCCAGCTTGCCCCCAAGCCACAGATGCAGGAACCCAGACAAGGCTGCACTTCTCTGGGCAACACAGAGACGCCGCTGTGCTCTGGTTCCTGGAGCCCCGACGCTCTGATTGAGACCGTGTGCCCCTGCAGGAACCAGAGGGAGGGGAAGAGAGAGCATGGGAGGGGATGCGAACACATCTGGCATCTGAAAAACCTCGCACATAGCTGCTCATATCATCAGGAGATAAATGTACAAGCAATTAAAAAAAAAAAAGTAGAAAACAGACATATCTAAAGCATGCCTGCTGGAGCTCTACAATTCGGATGAAGCAATTATGTGAGGAGCAGAACAAGAAGGCACAGCCATTCTCCAGCTGGTAGGACAGCACAACTCCAAGCTATTGTTCTATTTATACAACCTACCAAACAACGCTGTGCTGGTGTGTGAAGCAACAAATTATGTTACTGCAAAGTACAAGAAGAGGAAACGCCGAAAAAACAAAGCAACTTTCAATCATGTGTATAAATACCGCACAAAAATAAGTTAAGATCTATTGATGTCGGAAGTTAAATAGAAAGCTGTGAAAAGGAGGACACAATAGAGAATGTATCAGTGCAAGACATTTTGCGTGGGTGCACGGCTGTGCAAGGTGTCTTTTTGGTGTCTTTTTGCTCGTTTTGCGTGGGCGCTCCCCTTTTGCATTAGGCGGCGGTACAGGACGGCGTTCGGAGCTGCTGCTGCTGCTGGCGGAGACGTGTGTTTACGTGAATGCGTGTGTGTGTGGGTAAAAGTGCAGAGAACCTCCGATAAACAACTGACACCTTTATCTCCACGTCTCAGCCCACTGTTTCACAGCGCCACCTGTTTTCACAAACCTGCTCATTCCTTCATTAGGAGGGTTTTTATTGAACCTATTAACTAAGAGATGTGTATTTTTAAAATGTTCCAGCGAGAGATGCAGTTTGTGGCCAGCTGTGGGGCCATTATAAGCCCATCTGCAGACAATAGGCTCTGTCTGATGGGCACACAGAGCCTGGTTCCTGTCCTGCCTCGCCCCACTGTGTGTGTGTGTGTGTGTGTGTGGATGCCTATATGACAGTACCATGCATTTCCATGCCCCTTTTTAACCTATCACAAAGACACCACACACTCCTGCAGCTATTTCTAAATGTGACTCATTTTTGCACGAAATTTTCGCAGCACATCTCGACTCATTCTGAACCTCGAGTGTGTGGCAGAAATCAGCAGCAGTTCGCTGAGGCCACTGGTGCAGGTGGCGGAAAAGCTGATCACTGATCCCAGCCTGCGATTAGAGCTCCCTTACCGTCAAAACCTAACAAACTCAACAAGCTCATTTTATTAAAAGGTTATCTACTGTTTAAAAAAAATAAAAAAATCAAACTGACATGCAAAGTACAAGCAGGCTCTGGAAAACAGCTTGTTGGCCAAACCACATACCACTCAGAGCAGTTCGATCAAGCAAGCCGCAGCTCCACATGCCTCGACACACACACGCACGCACGCATGCACGCACGGCTCCTGCATGCAGACACATGCAAAAAATATCTGCCCCAATACTAAAATAGGCCCGGGGAGGTTGCACCTGCACCTGTGCCCTGGTCCACACCTACACACAGGTGTCAGGATGTGACACATACACACAGACAGAGAGAGAGAGATAGCGGAGAGGGAGGGGGAAAAACAAGAGCGGGGTGAATCACACTACTGCGGTCGACCAGAAAGCTTTTTCTAGATATCATCTCTGTATTTTGGATTCTAACCATGAGTGTGATTTTCATTTTTAACTACACTTTCACAGCCGTGTTTAATTTTAAAAACACGGCGTGCAGAACGGTTTCTGGGGATTTCTTGTTTCTTTTCTGAATGATTGTAATTTTAAAGACATTCAGCTGTAAGTTGTATTTTTAATCCTAATTGCGGTTTTGCAAGAAGTGGGGTGAGGGGTTCAGCAAAAACCGAATCAGACAAAGAGCACAGAGGCTCAGAGTTTCTCATTCTGCTTTCCAAAATGAGTCCTCTCTAAACGCGCGTCTGAGTCACAGATGTTCCCTTGCTGCTGTGGCGTGTCCCTTCTCAGACGGGACAAAATAGTTTATAAATATAGCATAAAATAGTGGGCAGGTGTGTGCATAAACAAATACTGACACTTAGATAAAAATCATCCATGCAACAATCAAAAATATGAAAGAGATTAATTTTATTGTTTCTTAAATTAGATATGAAAGACAGCTTACAAGACAGCTTTAATTAAAATTGATATGAAATGTTAGAAATAACAATAACAATAGAAAACTGGATATAAAGCAATTAATCTCTGTTAATTACTTTATAATGTTTCACATTTTATAATGGGAAACATTATAAAATGTTTCACAGTGATTGTATGTTTACTGACTATATTTGTTTTCTAGATTGTTTTAGTTTAGAAAGTTTACATAAGAAAAGTTTTGTGAGTTTATTTGATGATGATTTTTAACATGAAAAAAGCAGGTGAAGGTCGATCATGTTTAAGAAATACCGCCACCGTGTGGACATTGAGTGTAGCTGCAGTCCAAATATTTTGACTTTTTCTCTAAAATAACATCAGGTCTCTGTTTTACTTTTGTTTACTCTTTCATCTTGAAGGTTTATTTCTATTTTTGTGAAAAAAAAGAAGAAGAAGCATTTTTCGTGTTATAAATGTGACTTTTGCAGCACATCTCCACACTTTAGCTGAAATTCTAAATATGCAATTTCAGGTTTATTAATAGCTCCAGTACATGTGAATAACGTAAAATTATATAAACGACACTGTTTATGTACACTCATTGGTAATCTAATAGGTACGCCTGTTAGATTACCTGGAAAAACTAACAGTGACTCAACCAATCACATCACAGTAACTCGATGCCGTTGGTGAAGTCTTTCTGGAGTCGAGAAGATCTTGGATCGTTGAGGCACAGATCAAACCCACTGCAGAGAGATGGCGCGATCATCTGTTCTATGCATTGCTGCTCTATGTTCTTGCTCTGATTTATCAGTTTTTCTTTAACTTCACAAATTAGCTTTCATTTAGCAAGAGAGCGTGTTATGTGAGAGTTGTTACAGTTGTTTATTTATAAAATTAAAGTATATTTTTGAGCTGGAGGCCGAGTCACAGGGAGAGTTAACACCAGAGAACCCTGGGTGTTGTGCAGGATAAAAATCAAATGGGTGGAAAATTTTTTAAATGACTCATCATGGTGTCATTTTTTTACATCACAGAAACCTGACGTTTTATAACAGGGTGTTCACTTTTGTTGATTAGAAGTCATTTTTTTCACAAGTTGGAAAAATTGTGCAAACTAATATTAATTTGTTTGAAGATGTTTTCCGTCAAAAATGTCCTGTTATATTTTTCTTTCTGAGTTGTTTCAATGTTAGGAAATTGTGATGAAATGGTGTTTCTCACTTTGATGTAAAAAAAATAATTGAAAAAGTTTACGGTGTATTTTTGTCATATCGCCCCCTTCTAACTGGAATGATTTAAGTATTTTCCAGTTTGTCGTATGGTTTTTCAGATTTCAGATACAAAAGATAATAAAGAGTAGATATGCATTAAATGTTGTTTCGGTTTCAACCTCTGTTGCATTTCACATCTTTAGGTGCTGTTGCTAATGTTCAATTTGTCACTAATTCCATAAAAACTCCACTTTTCTTCAGTATTTAGGTTTCTTTATTCCATTGTTTTATTTTTTAATTCTACTGCTTTAAACTAATATTTTCACAAATTTGAAATGTTTTTATGATGCATATATTTGAGCATATTTTAGGGATGTTGCTTCATTTTATTGCTTTTTGCTGATGTGAAACAACAAAATCCCTTTTTGGATCAATATAGTTTTAATTGCCTCCACACATGCCTTACAGCTCCTCCTTGGTGCCTCCAATAGGGCAGGAAACCCCGGTCCCTTTAAGGCCGCAGTAACCTTTGGGTACCTTCTTCAGGTACTGCTGGTGGTAGTCCTCCGCGTAGAAAAACTCCTGTCCCTCCAGGATCTCAGTGGTGATTGGACCGTAGCCTTTCTTATCCAGCTCCTAAAGACGAAACACAAAAACGTAAATCGTAAAAAAGCCAAATGAAACCATCAGTGCTGAAATGTCTTAATTTGCAGCAGAGCATTCCCAGTAGTTTAAATCCAAACATTCAGAGTTTCTGTTTTTTTCCAAAACGGCACTGAACGCGTCTTTTCATCTGAAGTATGCTGATACTATAAAGAGACAAAAGCCTCATAAAAAATAGTTCAATACACATATACATCATTTTTAAATCCAATGTCAATGACAATTTTATTCATAAAGCACTTTAAAAACTGATATAACATTTTAAATTATTTGTTGAATTCATAAAAAACATAAGTGATCACAATTATTCTTACAGAATTGTGTAATTATTTATTTTACTTTTTTACTTCTTTGCTTCTGTCCGTCATAAAATAATTAAAATTGTCACTTTGACTGTCACTATGACTATAAAACCAAACAGAATAAAATAGTTCTAATTATTTGAACATAAATTATTTCACTACACATTTATCTAAATGATTTGATAAAGTCTTGTATTTAACTAAACCTAAATCTTTAATGCTGAAAAAAGTTTAAAAAATAAATAAAATAAATAATAATAATTTATTATTTTCTTTCAAGCATTCAGTTGTGCTTTACTCTGGGCCAAAAATGCCATAATCTAATTAAGATGTCATTTTTCACATCAATATTTATATATGTAATAAAAATGTACACAAAATAAATAAAAATGCAAACAATTTAAATATGTCTTAAAAATTAAAATGTACTAAAAACACAATTGAATAATCAAACACCAAAATCATAATTACAATTTGTTTCAATATTTAATTTTATAAATCTATCAGGTGTAGTTTTATTTAAATAATTTAAAAAAATTATCATGCCAATTTTGTTTAAAACTAACATAAATACATAAATGTTTAATTCATTTAAACATTTAAATATTGATAAAACTGTTTAGTATTTTAAGGAATTGTAATTTTATTTGAATTTCCTTGTATATAAGTTACAAAGCATATAAAGGATTTTATTTATGTGTTAAATTTACCCTCACAGTTGTGAATTTTCAACATTTCATTTTACGCTCCTCAGTCCGACTGCAAAGTGACTGAGTGACACTAGAAAGGAATTTCAGCTCCTTCTTTTAGTGCAGCATGTCTTCTGCGGCTCTCTGTAGGACAAAGCATCAAAGACTATCCGCTCGCTTTGAGAACTCCTCGAGACATTTTCACACTTACCTTTTTCTAAACATGACGACAGAAACCTTCAAACGCTCTAAAACAACGCTTTCTTCCACACACTGAGCCCTCTAACAGCCATATCAAAGCTATACCTGCTGCGCTGAGTGGTTTTCTCCATCTAATAATACACGCGCTCACTCCTCTATAGATCACTGCTGCTGGAGCGCCGAGACTGTTTGTGGGCAACAAGCGGGTCTCTCCGCGTCAGAACAGTTTGCAGCACTCTGGAGGTTTGTTTTGCTTTGTGGGGGAGTTCGCCAAGTTCAGCAGGCATCCAGAGAGAGAAGCAGAGCGTGTTCAATATGGGCTCAAGTTGTTCTCATCAGCCTACATCGGCTTTCCGTAGGATTTAAATATTTTGCTCCTGATAAGGAGACAAAAGTTGATATTTGACATGTTTGCAATGTCGGTCGGCAAACAAAACAAACTATTTGAGGGAAGCATGTATTTATTTTAAAGTGGCATTTTGTTACTTATGTAAAAAATATTTGTTTACATGTTTATTGAAAGTGTCACTATGTTGTGACAGTTTGGTATGAGAGATAATCAGTGAAAAACTGAGTTTCTCTGCCTTCTCCCAGTGCTAACTAGAAACAACCAATCAGAGCCAGGAGGCGGGTCTTAGTGCTGTCAATCATGCGCACCCTCGGTGTCTTGCCCCATCTGCTCTCTGATTGGGTGCAGCTTCTCCGAGTCAGCAGAGCCCATTGTAAATGCTAAGAACATTTACAGTTTTGATTGACAGCGCTAAGACCCGCCTCCAGGCTCTGATTGGTTGTTTTTGGTTTCGACAGCTCAGGAGGGGATCGAGCTTTTCACAGATTGTCTCATATATAATGTCACAACATGCTGATAGTTTTAACTTTAAGTTTTGATCAAAGTTGTAGCTTTAAAGTTGTTAAAGGTTGATGTACAAAATCTGCAATTTTAAGCTTTGAATGCTGCCAAATCACAGAAATGTTTTAAATGAAGAGCTTACATATGAGAAGTGTGTTGTACATGTTCATGCTGCTGGGAAAAACATACCAGAAGATAAAGAAATAATGCATGTTTCTGCAAGTTTTGTATCTGTATCTACAAGAGATTTGTAGGTTCAGGAGATAAACACAAAAAAAGAGTTCAACAACGGGTGAACTCATTTTGTTCTCCTGACAATGGTGAGGATGTTAAACTTTAATGAAAGGAGCTCTATTTAAAGATTCATTACAGCCTCACGATCTGATTCATCTTAGAGTAAAAGGAAATTTTTATTTGAAGAGGATTAAGATGAGATTATAGAGGAAAAGGTCAGACAGCTTTCTGAAAACGGAGCCGTGGGCAGCGTGAGACCTTTCAGTGAGATAACCATCAGAAGCTGGTCAAGAAAACCTAACAGACGAAAAGGAAACATTGTTGAACTCGTCTGAGGAAAACATTGACCTCAATTATGTCTTCTCACTGAAAAACGCATATTTGAAACCTAATAATGACTTTGACTGCTATTAGCTGCATTTTAACAAATTAGACCGTCATTGAAAATGTTCATTTAAAATTTACACAAACATTCAAGCATTTATTTTTGCTTATTTTAATTATTATGGCTTACAGCTGATGAAAATCCAAAGTTAAGTTTCAGAAAAATTGACAAAATGGCAAAAGTAATAAAAATATGTAGGACAACTGAAAGGTTTTCCTTTGTACTGCTTGGCTCTTTAGCATGAATTAGTGCAGTGGTCTAAAATCCCCCACACATCATTCAACCAGACATAAACATATACACATATTTGTTTTCAAACTCCACTGAAGGGAACCACTGAATTAGTGGATCAGTGCAGCGTGACATGGAAGGATCAGCCTGTAGTTCTTGCTTTATTATTGACCCTCTGTTTGTCTGCACTGTCGGCTCTGTTGGTGACATTGTTCCTGTTTGCTGACCAACCAATCACAATGACCCCATGGTCATTACACAAGCTACAGTGTACCGATAAATACCCAATAAACTGGGTTATTTATTGGTGGGGCCAACAATAGTAACCCCACCGTTACCAACTATGCATCATTCTGGCTGTTTTTAGTGACATTCAGATAAAAAAAACAAACAAAAAAACCCTGTCTCGGTCAATATCAGAAATGGCAGGTCAAAACTAAGACAGAGACAAAATTAACTGACAAGTAACATTTCAGCACAACATAGGCACTTGTTTTAAGTCAATAATTCTATAATATTGAATTTAAAAAGTAATACCCATAAGTGAAAAAAGCTGTCAGTGAAACAAAACATTATAACTTGAAATATGGGAAACATATGGTTGATTAGTTGATCAATATTACAGAATTATTGAGGTAAAACCAGAAATACTTGGAAAGATTTTGTGTTTTAGTGTAACATTCAATTTAACAGAAATAAGTCACGTAAATCTCAATATAGTTTGTGTTTTTGATTGGAAAAACAAAGATAAACCACTTTTTGATTACATTTAATTTAATCCAGCACACCTATTTTATGATGGAAACTTTAGCAGCTCAGTTTGAGGGCACCGCTGGTTGAGCGTAACATCCTGTTAGAGGACAGCCGTGTTGTGTGCATATTTGTCCACATGGAGGCAGTGTCACATCGGCTCAGAGTGGCAGAGTTGGGACTGATGCAGAGGAGTCAGTAAATCAAAGCTCTGAGCCCCACAGAGAGGCTGAGGCAGCAGCTGACCTCTAACTCCTCAGTGGCTGCTGCTTCAGTGTGAGGACTCTGGTCTCCCTGCAGGATCCAACCAGCGCAGCCTTTAACAAATACAGCAGACAGATTCACGTCACCGCTGCACACTATGCACACACCGGCAGGGAAGGCCACATTTTGATGATTTCAGGCAGCAGCGTTGATGGAAGCGCAGAGCTGCACGCCGTGGCCTAATTAATCAGTTATCACCAACAAACCACAGTCAGCGACGCAGAACCCTCCGGGGCGTTCTGGACGGCCAAGGAAAGGTTTGCTATTCCGAGCCAAACACACACCTCCACCCTGACGCCCCCGCACCACTCCCTCGCTCTCCATCCAAGCCTCTACAGCAGTCACAACACGGCAGCCATTTTAGATCTATAAATCAGAATGCATGGCGTCATGCCACTGTGTATAACCTTATGTGGCTTCACTTTCTCTCTCTCCCACTGCAGCAGCAGCAGAGGAATGGAGGAAAGAATATGGAGGATAAAAGCGTCAAACATGGAGGGAAGCGGCGTTAGCAAGACTTCTTCAGGTTGATGCTAATCGGGACGTTTGGACTGAATCTGGCGGACCTGTTTGGGTTTTGTGCATTAGTGGCTGAGGAGGGCCCGAAAAGCGACAGAAATCATCTCTGGAAACCATTCGACACACCTAATATTGGGACGTGAATCCTAAATGTAAACTAGAGGCGCATCTCTGCCTCAGAGAAAACCGGAGTGGGATGTGAACCAAATGTGGTTAAATTTAATGTTAAATTCAGAGTTAAAAATCTCTAAGTCGTCCTGAGTGAGAAAAACATCCCTGAGTGTGTGCGGCCAGAGCGGCGCTCACTCAGCCCAGTCAGCCCTTCCTTTCTTCACGCCTGTCGGAAACACTCCCATGTCAAAGACATGGCTGAATGGGTGCATCCCTCCTCCTCCTCCTCTTCCACTCTTTCCATCTCCTGATGGATTTTCATTCTCTTGCTTTCTCTCTCTCCCTCAGACCAACGCTCTAATGTCCTCCCTGCTTCCCAGCCAAGCGAGAGAACCCCTCCGCCCCCCAGCAACGTCGCCGTTGCCACACAGGCGACCCCAGGACACAAATAGGACGTGACACCCCGAGAGAGGGGCAGAGGAGGGAAGAAGAAGAACATGTACTCTCCCTTCTTCTCTTCTTTACCCCAACAGTCTTGTCTCTGTGCCTCCTTCCCTCTGAGGGCCTTCAGCAGAACAGCGGTGGGGAAGACAAGTGCACTGACGTAGAGTTTGTGACACTCAATGACTCACAGTGAAGACATCTGAAAATGGATATGACCTCAATTTGACTGTTTTCTTAGCTTTGCTGCAAAAACACGAAATCGTACTAAGTATGTTTAGTCTAGTTTCTAGTGCAAATATCTTAGTACTCTTGAAATAAGACAAGACTATCTTACAGAAGATTTATTTAATAATTCCTTAATATTATATATTAATATGGGAAAATGTTTCACTATAAGTAAAATAATCTGCCAATGGATCTTGTACTTTTTTATCAATACTGAGAAATTTTATTTACTTAAAACAGGCTCACACTTCTTGCTGAAAAGTTGCTTCTAAGCTAATTTTGTCATATTTCATGTAAACTAAGATTTGCATTGAAATTATACCAAAAATACTACATAAGAGTTTATTTTTTTGCAGTATATTTTCCTAGCAGAGTAGTAATGGTACAAACATAAATCAATTCAAATTCAAAAATACTTTAATGAGCCCAAAGGTAATTAAAAGAGTTATTGTAGATGGTGATGGCAGGAACAATCTCCTGTAGAAAACTCTATAACTAGAGCAAAAAGATGGTGCTCTAATTATATGAGACTAAAATCAAGCTTTTGGACCGACATGCAAAGCGCAGCTGTAAACAAACATTGTAAAATTGTGATGGCTGCATCATGCTGTGGGGATGCGTTTCTGCAGTAGGTCGGCTGAAGTGAAGAATGGGTGAAACTAAACGCACAAGAATCCTTAAAAGGAAACTGATGCTAAACATACAGCAAAGCGATCATGAAATGGTTTGGCTCAAAGTATATTTGTGTGTTTCGATTGCCTAAAACTACATTTTAAAATAGAAAAGATGGTGCAGACATACCCAGAAAGCTTTCAGTGGAAATCTCACCTCTGAGATTTGAATTGGTAAAGAAAATGAATATTTTCCCCTTCACTTCTCAATTATGAGCTACTTTATATTGAAATAAAATGAATGTGTTGCAGTTTGTGGTTGTATTGTGACAAAATGTAAATAAATTGAAGGGGTTTGATATACCGTAACTGGAAAAGGTGAAAAAATTCAAAATCAAGAAGCAAAGCAAAATTAGTGCATTACTAAAAATATGGACGGAATTTAGTTTGCATTTAAGAAGCAGAAAGTCTTCATAGCAAAGTTTAGATGTATCAGGGTAAATATATAGATTATTTTCCTCATAAAGAAATAATTTAAAATGAAATCTGCTGGATCACTTCTGTGATAACAGCTCATTAAAGTTTTGCTAAATCTTGTATTATTTTTACAATATAAAAGTTTTGTGTAACATGTTTTCTCTGTGAAATCAAAAATCTTTATTTTGTCCACCATGTGTTAAGAAAACAAAATACATTTACAAAATGTATTTTGTAACAACGGGTTAAGCTTCCAGCACATGCAGCGACGTATAGCTGGTGTCCTCTGAGCACGGCTAATTAAATATTAAGATAAAAACTATATGTAGAGCTAAAGTTAAAAAATGAAAATAAACTGCAAATTTCCACCCGAGATGAGTTCATTTAAATAAATCTAGAAGTTAAAAAGACAACAGATGAAGGGATTTCCATCCCCATCTTGCTCCGGATTCCCTTCGCTCTGATCTAAAACTGGAGTGGCATCGACTGCAGCTGCACACCTGAACTCTGGAGTTCAGAAAGAAAAAAAAAAAAAAGCCCTTCAACATCTCAAAAATGTAAATACACTTTTGAGCACGCACTGCACACATCAAAGCTGCTCTACGGTGAAGAGGCGCTAGTAATAGACAGACTGTGGCTCAGCCTGGAAACACATGAAAAAGCCTGACATGGCGCAAGCCGACGAGCGCGCTGCAGCTCCGGGGTCGCCCTCTGTGACCTCAGAGACGCAGAGATGGCAGGACGCAGAGAAACAGATGAAAAGAGGGAGATTACGAAGAGGAATGAATGCAAATAAAACACATTTAGCTGTTGGGGAAAAAATAGAGGAACGGAAGATAAGAAGGCGTCCTGAATGTGCCCGACGGATGAAGAGATTTATATTTTCTGCTCTCCTCATCCGTCTTCCCCTGCTGCAGTACGGGTCAGGATCCATTTTAGTCAGGCTCTAATCTTCGCCGAGCCCTCCTACATTTTGTGAGCGAGAAAGCCAGCACTCCTACATCCCTGGAGCAGAGACCGATGCACGTGCTTTTTGGAGCGAGGGGATGAGCGCTTAAACTTGTTTTATTGTTGTTTTTTTTTAAGGCAGATGTGAAGCGGAAGAAAGAAAATCTCAGAAGGTCCGTCCTGATTTCACGTCAAAACGCGTCTGAAGAGAAATCCCAGATTAAGAACAACTCATTTCATTAGCGGATTTCTCAGTAATACCAATCAGTTTAGGAGATGGGGATAACTTTTGTAGAAATTGGGGAACAATTGGAATATTGAAATCCCACTTTTGAACACTTTCTGGAAAATAAAAAGCAAAAATAAACTTGTGACTAGAAGTCTGATTACAAAACCTGCTGATGCTCCCCAGCCTCAGGCTTCTGCATGTCACTTCTAACCTCAAATGCCTTTTTTCCCCCTCCACTCATCATCAGAACGTCACCCCCCTTCCCTCTTCATCCCGTTTTCAAGCTCATTAAGTTGGGATGCTTTATCAGAGGGCACATTCCCTCCTCCAAGGCCCGACACACACACGTGCATGCACAAACACGCACGCCATATTCAAAGCTGGCTTGATAAACCCCATTGTTCACGCATACACACACACATATAGGAGCCCCCGTTCATCCATTTTTCTCTCCAAACCCCTAACCCATCCCTAAGCCCCCCACCCCACCTGCCACCTCCGTCTCCTCCTAATCAACTCTTCCCATCCCTTCTCTCTCACCCTCCACTAAACCCTACACCCCTCACCCAGCTCTGGGGAGACACTTTCAGGCAGAGAGGGAGGGATGAAGAAGAAGGGGAAGAAGAGAGATCGGGGAGACGGAGAAAGAGAAGCACTCCTCCTCTCTGCTCTGCTGCCACAGCGGCTGGGCTACAGAAGCCTTTGATGTTCTGCAAATTTCAAATTTCATTACAGAGAACCCCCTTCTCCCCAGCGCTCCCCCCTCCTCCTCCTCCACTAACCCTCCCTCCCTCTTCGCTCTTGTGCTTAAACAAGCTTTTCTGCCTCACTCCCCCCCGCCTCACCCAAACCTTCCCCTCAATGCTGAAGTTAAGGAACTGAAAGCCCTGCAGAGGAGACTCCTCATATGGGTTAATTATTCATTGGGCTGCGCCTGTATGTGCCAGATGTATGTTTGCGTGCGTTCGTGCGTGTGTACGTCTATGACTCACGGCCCCGGCAGTGGGTTGGAATCTGGATTTTTGCGATGCCTGTCTTATCTCTGGTCATCATCCACTCCCTCTTGTCACTTCAGTGAACGAGGCTTCGTTTCTGCCACAAAAGTCTTCCAGACCCCGATCGCAGGAGGAACGCCTTCATCTGGCTTCGTTCTCAGACAAGTGTTTGAGAGCAGCGCGCTGCCATCTTGGTTGGGGTTGTGTCAGCCGCTTTAGGAAGATGGGAGCCCCAGAGGCCCGTTGATGGGAGCGAGGTGACGTTAAAGTGCTTGACAGATTGGTTGTGTCAGCAGCGTTGGTGGGGAGAAGGAAGGAACGAGTCTGAATGTGTGTAGAAATGTGTTTTGAGAGTCTCTGCTGGAAACCTTTCTTGAAATCAATAAAACAAAATAAAACACATATTAAAACTAAGTTTTAATATGTCCCTGGATGGTTTTATAAGCTTGTGATCCATGTTATTACTGCAGTTAGGCAGTAATATGGTGATTCTGTGAACCGGGTTATCTAAAAATAGCAGATAAAACAGAATTATACATCTATGTGGATGTATTTCCTTTACTCCAATACCCTTACATAAATTCTTTATCAACAAATTGCCTTCAAAAGTAATGTAAAACAGTCCACCTGAGTGTAATTCAGTTCTGTGAAGGCCTCAGAAAGAACATTAGAGAGAAAGTATCAGGAATACAAAGGTCAAGGAGGGAGATATGCAGATGATTTAATAAATGTCGGGTTTTAAATCAATATTTCAGGCTATGAACATCTCACAGAGCTCTGCTCAATCCATCAAGTGATGATGGAAAGAGAGTTTTAATCAGAGCATCCTTTAAAACTTTGGAGAGATACACAGCTCAGGCAGGAGAAACCGTTACCAGGACAACTACAAATCATTTCTTTCCAGAAGTGCGGCAAGAGGAAATCCACTGTTGAAGGAAAGCAATAAGGACTCGTTTGCAGTTTGTTAGAGAAAGAAAACAGATGGAAGAATCTGAACACAACATGACTCATGATGACACACGGTGATGGGAGTATCATGCTTTGGAGATGCTTGTTATTCAGCAGGGATGGAGAAGCTGGCGTGACGTTACCTCTTTTCATCATCGCCCAATGTATAAGGAAGAGTTGTGTGTTTTTTAGTTTTTTGTGGCATTAATCTGCAAGTCTTCAAGTGTCACAAATTGCAGCGACATTGATTATTATATAATTAAGTAAGTGTAAAGTTATAAATTGCTCTGCCTGCACAAAAAAGGGCTTTTTTGCTCATTGGTGGTAATAGTAAAAAAAACAAAACAATATACATTAATAAAAAAAAGATTTATTTTACACCTACAAATAAAACAAAAATAAATATTCAATTGCAGCGGTAGTGCATTTTGAATAGAAGTCAACAAAATTATCCTATGAATAAAACCAAAATTATTTAAAAAATATATAATTCAAAAATCACAAAACCTCATAAATTCTAAGATATAACTTGAAATATGAAATCCTTATTTGGCTCTAGGATTGTAACTGAGTTAGGTACACACAGTTCTGTCGACAATCCCAGACTAGAATATTCCACACCGATTGCAGATTAAAAAAACGTTTGAAATTTCTTAAACACTCATATCTAGAACATAAAAAGAACGACTCATAAATATTGTTTATGATCTCATTTTGCCTTGTTCCGGTGAACTCAGTATCTCCACCTGCTGGATGTTTTGTACAGAATTTTAATTGGCTTTAATTGGCATTTCATGATTTAGCTGCTCAGTTTAATGCATGAGAAGTGACTAAAACTCATAAACATCAGCTTTAATAAGGTTTATGTGTTTCAGGAAGTCAGTGCGGGACATCAGGTCAGCAGAAAGAGAAAGAAATGTCTCTTCAGGTTTTGTGAAACATTTTAGTTTAGTTCAGGTTTTGATGTGAATGTAGAAACTCTGAGTTGCACATCTCTTAGTCTCATGATCCCTAAAACCCTAAGGGTGCCTGGTTTATAAACACAGAAAGTGTGTGTGTGTGTTTGTGTGTGTGTGTTTCAGTTGACAGCCTGTCAGCAGTGACGGCCCCCTGACATGGCTTCTTCCCTCTTTAGCTTTTCCTGCTGTCCTTCCCCGCCTCCCTATCCCTCTGGTCCCAGCTGCCAAAGCTCCCCTAACCCCTGACCCCAGCTCAAGGCCAAGGTTGAGAGGTTGTTGCCACGACAACATAGCAGCCCCCTGATCCTTGCCTGCTGACCCAGAGCGCCCAACGTAACTAGGAAGATGATAATTTGCTCTCCTTTGCCCTCCTGTCAGCTAGTCCATGAATGCCATTTAGAGCTGAGAGGAGATGAATGAGCCAAGAAGATGCAGGGATCAATTTTAAATGATGGATGGATGGAGGGATGGATGGACAGATGAACTGAAAGAACAAAAGGGGAACGCGTGTGCTGCTGAAAGGAAATCAGTTACGTTGACCTATTGACCCTCCTCCCTTCTTTCAGCTTTAAAAGATGGAGATGAGTTTGATCCAAACAGAACTCGTTTTTTCAAACTAAGAGGTCAAAACTTAAAGCGCTGATGAGTTATTGTGATTCAAATAACAAAACTTTGTACCTGTAACTAAAGCAGATTTCAACCTTGTACTTAACTTACATTTTAGTAAGTTAACCTTAGTTTTAGATACATGTATTTAAAGAGCTTTTAAAGATGTGTAAATACCATGATTTAGTGAGTCCCATACAAGATCACCGTTGTGAGCCATCTAGCACACATGAGGTTTTAGAAAAATCATAACGGGACACACACACGTGTTGGCTGGTGTGTGTTTGTGTGTGATCACCTTCTGGTAGGCCTCCTTGCTCTTCAGTGCAGCCTCCTGTTGAGCTGGGCTGGATGTGTAAATGACTGAACGATACTGAGTACCCTTGTCATTGTGCTGCTTCATACCTGCAGAAAAAACGAAGCAGGATGAACATAGAAGCCACACAAGGGAAGCGCAATCAGAGGATGGAAACGTTCTGCATGAATACGTCATCACACTGCATTTTCATAAAACGAGAAAAACTGCCAATACCAAGTCTGAGTTTCATTTCATTTGCCATGCTCAGGCCTGATTAGTCCCAGACATGTACAACCTAGAAATCCCTTCAGTAGAACTTGTCTGACAACATAAAGTAGGCCACATTTCGTTTAAAAGCAACATTTTCTAAATATTACATTTTGTAGGTACCGTTTTTTCTGGACATTTTTTCTTTCTTTTCTTTTTTTGTTTACATCTTGTGTAAATTGTGAGATAGTTTGTAAAGCGTATGCACTGACTGATGGCATTTTGAAATTTCGTTGTTCCTGTGACAATGACAATAAAGACCACTATCTCTTATAAGTCGCTCTGGACTATAAGTTGCATTTTTTTGGGAAATTTATTTGTTAAAATCCAACACCAAGAACAGACATGTCATCTTGAAAGGCAATAAAAATAGAATAGAGGCAACAACAGGCTGAATAATTGTACGGTATGCTAACATTACATGACAAACAACAATCTGAGAATGTGCCTGATATGTTAACATATTAAGAGTTATTCAGATAACTATAGCATAAATAACATGCTAACAAGTTTACCAAACCATCCGTGTCGCTCCAAATCACTAAATCTTCATCCTCGGTGTCGATTGTAAACAACTCGGCTAACTCCGGAGGTAGCTTCTACCGCACACATTATCAACACAGGCCTGGAGCGCCCTCTGGCGGTTTAGTATGAAAATAACATGTGATATGATATAATAATGTGTTAATAATTTCACACATAAGTCGCTCCGGAGTACAAGTAGCATCCCCGGCCAAACTATGAAAAAAACTTATAGTCCGGAAAATACGGTGCTCAGATTATCTTCTTCCAATGTAATTCTTTAGCCAATCTGAAACAAGCAAAAAGGAAAAACAAGAATTCATAAAAATCTTTTTACAACACAGTTAAACATAAGATCTGGATCTGATAGATATTACTTACTTTTCTTTACCATCTGCTCTTGAATTTCTTAATTAATGCCAAGTTGGTTTGGATAGTTATTGTTTCTTTATAAATCAGATTCTCATTAAAAAAAATGTGGTTTATATTTGACTAATATTAAACTTTGTTGACTGAAATATTTAAGTATCATAAAAAGTAAAAGCAGATTTTACTTTGCAGAAGAGCAAATAGGACTGTAGGTTGATGCATTTTCGTCTCCTGTAATCTGAGAGACGCTCTCACCATTTTCATCAGATTTACATCAGTGGGTTTGGAAGGAGGCCAGGCCTAAAGCACCTTGATTTAGAGGGCTAAACAGCTTCCATCACTTCTAAGGTTTTAAGAAGCTACAATCCTGAGCAGCTCTTGCATCAAGGAATGCATCAGTGTGCAACTCTCTGCTGGCTGCAGCGTTTGCTTTTTGTCTGATTCTTATGCTCATCCATAACTGGAAATGCTGCTGTTTCTCCATCTCTGGTTGTTATGAGCTGCAGTCAGTGGAGGCTGCAACAGATATGCCTTCCAGCCAACTGAACGCACCATCAGCTCCCTTCATTACAACTGTAGCGTTCTCCTAAAGAGGCACATTTCCTTTTCAGGACTTCTCTAATGTTTCTTATTGTGTTAGGTAATTTTCTGGCACTAATTCAAGGAGAAGCTCTCGCTGTAAACCCAACAGTGATTGCTAATCACCTTATAAAGTTGACGTGAGAACGAGTTGGCAAACGGCTTCTTGGTTGCATATCAAGCATGCACCAGTGCTGGACTCCAAGCTGTGTTTGAGCTCATCCAACAAATATGAGTTTCAACATTAAAAAAAATCCTCCTGAGGGAAATCATTGGTTTTTCAATCACTAAATGTTCTACTAAGTTCAATAAATAGTAACTCAGAGTGTCCAGGTTGGGTGATGTTTTTCACCGCTGCCATATGCCGGAGCTACAACTGAACAGAAACCAAAACTGTTATTCTGTGTAAAACGACAATAATTAGTTGATGGTTACATTACACAAAGTGTAAATCATTTTACAAATCAGTTAATGATATAAATTATAATAAACCCATATCATAATTCTGCCCACATCAATCTAAGAAATTTCTATCAATCCATATTAGAGTTGCAGTAGTCAGACACACTTTAATAAACAAATATTTACATTACTTATGATTTGTGCTAATTTGGTCTGTGGTTATCCACTCTTTATTTAAAGGGGAAACATTATGTAAGTCTGTTTTTTGAGCTTCTCACAGTCTAGTGACAGTGGCTCTGTGTGTAGAGTAGTTGTCTTGTGATTGGAAGATTGTTGGTTTGATTCCAGCTTCCTCCTGCCACTTGTCGATGTGTCCTCTGCAAAGCACTTAACCCCAAATTGCCTACCGATCTGCATATCGGTGCATAAATGTGTGGGTGACTGGACTCTAGTGTAAAGTGCTTTGAGTGATCAAAATGTCGCTATATAAATTCAGTCCCTTTACCATTATAATGTTATTCCCTCATCAAAAACATACCTCTGATTCTTTCATGCATGTTTGAGACATCCTGTAATCTCCCCTGAAAGCCATTCAGGGTGCAGAAATGCTAGTTTTCACATTTCTTTTACGCCTTTTTTGATGTATGAAACATTTTTATAACAACTGGATTTATTTCAAGCAGTTCTTAAAAACAGGCAACAAAATTCTATTAAACAGTGTCACTGCTTTTAAATAGTTTTCTATTGTTTTACACTTGTGCATATGTATTAATTAGTTTTATTTTGTAACCAGGTTGCTGTGTATTGCAGACTTCTGCCCAGGTCCCTCTTGAATATGAGAAATAAAAATTTAAACAAAAGGTAACATAGTTACTTTAATGTACTATGTGTCTGTAAAGCACATAATATTGCCCCTTTAATAAAATCAGAAGGACGGAGGTAGCAGTGATGTAAGACTGCTCTGTAGCTCAGGCTCGTCTCCCCAGAGACGAGTCAGCGCTTCACACATTGGGACGTGTGTCCAAAACTGCTCACATGGCATTGTTAGCGACAAGCAACAACTTTCCAAACGCTGAGTTGTAGAGTTTGGATGAGAGGCGAAAGGTGAAAAGAATCAGGAGAAAAGTCCAGCTGCATCCGAGTAAAGCACTTCTGTTCGTCAACTCCTAGATAAGTGAGAAATTAGACCAGAAAAATACCAAAATTCAACATTTGTGCAATTTCATACAGCAGCACTTATGTTGAGTGAGATTTACTCTGAGCCTTAAAATCTGGCATGGCATTTGGCAAGCCTGGGAATTACCCAGAGGATGCATTAAGCACTTTAACTAAGATGTCTGTTACTTCTGGCTGCATTAACCCAAGATGGCCGAAGCCTGACTACTGAAACCAAGGCCTCAAAGCAGTGGTTGAGATTATATTGCCTAATTTATCCGTTGTAATGAATGGATCAGTTGCGATCACAGTACTGTACGTTAACCCTGCTGTAATGCATCAGCAGTACTGCTGCGTCGCCTATCTGTGTTCACTGACACAGAAAACGTCTCCTTGACACAGTAATCTGCATATCTTGTTGTCTTTAGATTAAACGTTACCTTACATCATGGAATGTCACAACCTATCTGCGAAGCGGCCTGCTTGAGCGGAACGGCCATAAGTATTCATCTGGTCGTCATTCAAATCAAATCAGACAAGCAACCAGCGGCTGCTCTGTGACACACACTGAATAAACTCACAATAAGGGATGTTTGCTGCCTCAGAGAATCTGCTTCACTCGATGTTCCTCAATAAAACTACATTCTTGCGTGGTTCAAATATGATGAAAATGTGTATTGGAAGGGAAAAGCTGAATTACAGAAACCTGTGCTGACAATGTTCAGGGGAAACATTTTTCATATACAAAGATTTTGAAAACAAAGGAGAGCAGCAGTTACTGTAGTACTGATATCAGTTCATACATTCATCTTACAATTACTTAAATAAAACATGAACTTATTAATTATTTTTCCATCAGTAACTTTGTATATCTTTTTGATTAAGAGCCAGAGGAAATATCTCATTTAAATATCAATTGTTACTTTCCTTATTCTTTTATGAAGTATTAATGCATTAAGTAATTCAGAACATTACAAATGAACTAAAGTTTTTTCTTTACATCTTAATCCCAAACAACATCCACATGTTTTCCAGTGAAACCACTTCCTACATTAACATTACGGCAGCAGATCGCTGCAGAATTTCTCACCCCTCGAGCACTTGCATAGAAATTTTTTCTGTGAAATATTGCTGAATGATGATGCAATTCTGATAAAATTTACTTCACTAAAGTTAATCTGTGAAAGTTTTTTTTTTATTCTCTTAAGGAGTGCAGACAGTTCTTGAAGAACAATGTCACAACTACGTTCCAGCAAAAAAAAAAAAAAAAAAAAAAAAAAAGGTAGCACAGTGATCAGACACCTAAATTAAACAATAAAAGCGAGTTGCAGTTTGTAAAAGTTTTCTTACCCTAAGATTTATTTGCTTTCAACAACAAACTTAATGGTGTTTCATTAGATTTTAATTGGTCAGCCAACAAACATAACTCAATATTAGCAGGAGGAAGGAAGATTTTTACAAATAAATATATAAAATTTGTGGTATGCACATATTCACCCCCTTTACTTTCATACCTAAAAATAAAATCCAGTGCAGGTTATTGCTTCCAGAAGTCACTTAATTAGTAAATATATTTCAGATATGTTCATTTTATTCTTGGTATAAAAAACGCACGATCCATCAGGCAAATCATTTTGGCCCGACCCAGACCAAATTTTGGGTCTAAATTGTAGCAAAAAAATCTATCTTTTAACAAGTAATTTGATAAAGCATTTGAAGACTAAACGATCTGTATTGCTCTCATTATAATCTATTAAAACAGTCTGAAGATGGCATTGAATGATAAACTTGCAATACCCAATATGAGCATGCATGCAGTGACAGTGGAGAGGAAAAACTCTGCTTTAGCAGAAAGAAACCTCCAGCAGAACCAGAACCTGATTCAGTGCAAGCAACCATCCACCACAAACGACTGGAGGTTTGGAAAGACAGAACTGATACAGACATTCAGAGTTATAAAAAGTAAAAAGTTAATAACAAAAGAGGGGGAATGTTTAGTTGTTGGCAGCATTATCTCAGCTACCACAGGTACAGAACATCAGACCAGAAGAAGGAAAAATACTGAGAGAAAACATACAGATAACAGTTTAAAAATGAGCAAATGATGCAATTTAGAGAGTAGTAGAAGAAGAAAGTAGCAGAGTAAAATATATGTCCATAATTGTCTCTATAAGATCCTCGTCTCCATGACTAAAAATATCAAACAAAACCCCCCATAAAAAGAAAGAAAAAAATAAAACCTCCCGCCTTCACCTCACTCTCTCCATTTTTAACAGCCCCCTTCGTTATTTTCTACATCCATCAAAGGCGGCAGTAATTATTAATGAGAACCTCCCTGTTCTCTCTGCATTATGCATGAGAGCCTTGCCTCTGAAAGCAGAGGGTAATGGGGGTGGACAGAAGAGGAGGGGCCAGAGGTCACACATGTGCACACACACATGCACACGCCGCCTTGAGGGGTCACTGACCTCCGCCCACCGAGCTGAAAATATTAATTAATAGCCCCTCCCAAAAACGGGAGAATTTTAACGTGGCTCCTTTAACTTACACGGAAGCTGAAGTCAAAAGGAAGTGGGAGGGTGGAGGAAGCGGGTGGAGGGGGTGTCGCTAAGGGAGCGACTCTCTCCTGGAGACAGTCATGCACAAACCTAAGGACACAAATGTACACGCAAACACTTTTGGTTGTGTTCAAACCCGCTGAGAATTGTTGCAGCTCTGTAAAATCTCTTCCAGTGTTTTTGTTGCAAGGAGGGAAAAAATGGCTCCACTCAAGTTGTCCCTGCTGGCTGCTGGGGATAAAAGCCTGTCATTTCCCCCCCGCGCCCAACTTTCCAGATTTTGCTCTAATTCTCCATTCTCCTCCGGCTTGTCGCTTGTTAATGTGTGTCCTCCTAGACTCCGTTTTAACTGCCTGAGCCAAAATCGAAGATCCTATAAATTTAGGGGTTTGAGATGATTCGTCTTGCAGAAAGCACAATAGAGTTTCACCTCGGTTCAGTTTCAGAAGATAAAAATATAATAAGAAGGTAATCAGCTTGAAAATGACGTTGATATTTATGAGAAAGAAATGAGAGACTAAGATTTTATTTGCTTCTGAACTTTCTATTATTTTCTTTCTGAAGTAACTGGCTGTTCCATTGTACATAATTGGGCAATTTCACATTTCTAAAATATATTCACTTAATGGAAACACACCAATTTAGAAAAAAACTCATTTGTTGATTAAAAGTATCAAAATTGGCAAAACGCTTTTTTTTTTAACTATGAAGAAAACAACAGGAAGTGGTAGGAGGATGATGGCGCGCTGTGATTTTTTATGATTTATTGCATGAACAAACTTAATCACGTGTGATTTTAAGTACATTTCTTATTTAATGGAAACAGCACAATTGCAAAATTGTACTTTTTCAACATTAGAGGAATATTGACAAAGTTTTACACACATCTGTAATGGAAACGCAGCTACTGATAAACACAGCCAGCTCTGGAGTATCCAGTTATTGTTGGTGTTTTCCTATAACTGGCACGTTTTTGAGCATGAAGAAAGAATATTTGACCTCAAAATTATTGCACTAGTTTTCTCCAATTGGATGGTGGTAACGTGAGCACTAATGAACAATCTAATAAATTTTCTGTACGTCTTTTTCCTCCACACGCTTTTATCCTTGCATCGTCCTCCCCTTGAATGCAATATCAACCCAATAACATCTGTAAAAACTGTAACCTTGCCCCACATCCGTTCCAACATCAAAGGAGATTACTTAATGATGATGGGGTTTTATTTTTGATTCTTTATTAGAGAAATGCGCAGAAAGACCTGTAATTCCAGATAGATGCAGAGATCCCCGTACATGTGTGACAGTAGTAGTGTTTGTGCCGTGCCCTGCAGGCCCGTTCCGGCTGTGTGCGTGCCAGCAGAGCTCTCTCCTCCTCCTCTCTCCTTTCGACTTCTATTTTTGCCCTGTTCTTATGTAAGCCGCTGCTAACGCGCTGGAGACAGAGGCAGAGTACGGAGCAGGGATGGCGAGAGCCTCCCTGGTGGACACACACACCTGCACACACGTCCATACGGGCTGCGTACGCATGCAAAGGCACGGAAAGGGGAACAGAAAGCGACGTTATGCTTGCACATACAGAGGCGATATTAAATCACAACGGTGACTCTGCACATGACACATCATGCACATTACCACAGTCGTTTTCTAGAAAAGGGAGCACATCTCGCTCGGTTATTATCTGATTGCTCATTAAATACACAGAGAGACACAAGCAGGCTGAGTTTACACTCTGCAGACACTTCACGCGTTAAAAACAGCTTTATTTTCTGTTTTTAGTGGCGCAGCGCTCTCTAACATGATCACTTCATGGTTCTGGGCACACTGTCAGAACACTGTAACTCTGGCCCTTAACTGTTTATTTTTAGCTGCTTCTAAATGGAATAAGTGAAGTTTGCTGCCACTGCATAAGATCAAAATTTTTACTCCTCAAAATGTATAACCGTCAACATTAGACAGTATTTCTACTCAGCATCTTTTTTTTTTTGAGGCAGATTTCCATAAAAATTATCCTCATCAATATTAATGGATTCTAGAACAACGCCACATATTTTCATTTTGTTATATTTATTGCCCTTTTTAAAATTAGATTACAATAGGAGACGGAGCCAATCTGATCTAATATCAGTAGAAATTACTGAAGTAATTCCTGGATCAGATATTGGACTTTCTATCCTCTGAGTCAATCAGCATGATCCTGTGTTGCTGCAGGTCTTATTTTGCAAGATTTCCAGGTTTTATGTACTGTGGTATAAAGTCAGAGTATCCAGAGAGAACGTATGCATGAATGGGGAGAACATGTAAACGCCATGCAGAAAGACCCCAGCCCATATTTTGAAGTATGAATACATGGACAGCCCCACCTTGTTCTGAGATATTCCAGTGTTAAAAGTAAAAAAAAAAAAAAAAAAAAGCAAGATTCTTATTTGCTTTTTGCAAACATTTAGAGTGGTGGGGCTTGTTTCCAGTGAAGTAAGATTGATCTTCCAATAGCTATAACAAGATTCCCCAAAGTGCACTGGATGGATAAGTTACTCCAACGAGAGCAATAGATCAGAAAAGGCATCATTTGACATTAAATCTAAGAGACCTTGTGCGGTTCTGCACATGTAATCTCTTCGGTCATAACTTTAAGAAACCCTGACACTTAAATCTGAAAAAAAGCTCAAATGGTTGCAGCCATTTTTATTTTTATGTTCTTGTCTTTATTATACTCCACTTATTTATTTTAAGGCAACAAACAAACATCACACATTGAGGCGTTTTGAGGTTAAGCCAGACTTGTAGAAGTCTTGGTGAACTTATTTATTTTTCCATGAACCGTTGAAGGAAGTGATGAAAACCTCAGAGGAAGACACTAAGGACAACTTCCTTCTGTGAACAAAAATGGAGCGGCATCAAATTTTAGTGGTTGTAGGATTTCTCTTTTGCTATTGCTCCTGCTGACACTAGATCCACGCGTTTGTTATGGTTGCATTTACCCGGAATGTCATGCACTGTGGTACGCTTCCCGCTTTTGGAGAGATCTCCTCTTTGCATTTGAACTGCGCCAGAGTTCTCTTCAATCAAACTGAGACCTAACTTTTTAGGCAGATCAGAGTTTGTGTTTTTAGTCGTCATCAGAGTTTGATTACGTATTCACAGTTCCACAAAGAAACCGGACTTTCCAGACAAACAAACTGGAGTTTGATTAAAGCGGACTACACAGAGTGCACTCTGAGAATCTGACTCATCTTTATGCATCATAAATATCATATTCTACAATATACTTAGAAACACAAGACTTCTTCAAAAACATATACTACAAAATGTATTTCATCAGAATTAAATGGGGGTTAAAACTCAACCCCCACAATGCATACACTCATGCTGCAATCTCCATAAATTAGGGTTGCAGCACATGTGAGAATGTAATGACTGACACCTAGTAATGAGCAGGCCATCATCAGCCAACCAAGCAGGAGAAACGGGGTCAGGTTAGGAGAGTGTGAGGCCACAGGTCAGAGGTCAAGGCCTCCTCGTGGGAGTGGGGTTTGCTTTAGACGGCAGGGGCACCCCTAACATTAAGGAACGGGGTGACACAGGGGGATATGAGGAGGTACCCCAGCAGGGAATTGGCGTGTGTCGCAGCCAGCTGGGGTAAAGATATTATATAAAGGAATATTCATGCTCATTTCAGCTGTCAGAAAGAAACTGCCGCCAGATGGAAGACAGCTTAATTTATGTCCGTTTGATTGTTCGACCCTATAACTGTGATGAGCTGCAAAAGTGTATCTTCATTTTGTGGATCGGTGCGGCACAGCTTACAGGGGAATCTAAAAATCGAAGTTTTGCGAAATGTCAAAACAAACCGTGAACGACTTCATCTCAAAAACGTGTCAGACAGATATGCAGAATGTCTCTTTCCCGACAATCCCGTTCCACAAATGTTCCCAAACCGGTGTGAGCGTGCGTGTACGTGCAGACGTTATCAAATGAGGACAGCTGCGTCGGCCATTTTAGTTGTGCATTTGTGTTTTTGTGTCTATCGGCACACGCCTGAGTTGCCTGTTCACTGACGCAGCATCAGCAAGCCCACACCATAAATACTGCATGGCCTCAAAAAATAGAGAGGATGAATGCAATGAGGGAAGAGGAAGTACAGGGGAGGAAAAGGGATCAGGAGGAAACAACAAGGAGGGTGGGAAAGCATAGGTTGTTAAGATGAAGGGCGGCTGGGGGTTGAAGAAAGGGATGGAAAAGAAGGGAAGATGGGGGGAGGGAGGATGAGGAACAGGAGGAGATAGTGACTAAGAGATAAAAGAGGAGCGAGTGGATGTGAGTGTGTTTGTGTGATGAGCGGATGGCCTGAGGGAGCGGCCGAGTCAGCGTGCCGCTCTGCGGATGTACCGAAGGGGCTCCGGGCCGTTTGCTCACTCACTCGCCCCTTCGCTCTGTTCTCTGCAAAGAGGACAAGGGTGGAGGGGGAACGGGGTGCAGGTGAACCTGACAAGTTGGGGGAGGATGGGAAAATGTGCAAACATGAAGAGAACACAAAAACTGAGGGGGAAACGGGGGAGAAAAGGGAAAACCAGGAAAAGGGTAAAAGAGGGGCAACAGAGAAAAGTAGAGGGTTGCAACTGATGCAAAGATGAAATGACTGGATGACAGAGAGAAGCTGCACAAAAGGATCCATTTTCCACTGTTTACCTGCAAAATTTAAAGAAATCATTAAGGAAAACATGACCTGCAGGCCTCTGAAGGTATTTGAAAACAATAAACGGCAAAATATAAACAAAAATATACCAGAAAGCTATTAGTGGGCCTTATTTCCATGTTTATGTACATGTGCATTGGTTAAAGTGCCGCTACATGAATATTTATCCCGAAATCAAACAACCTTTTCAGTCATGATGATGAAACAGGACTGCTGTGACCCTCTGACATAAAGAAGCCACTTTGTTGACAATTTGTTTGTGCCTGAGAACTGTGCATGAGCGCATGCGAAGGTATGCTGCTGAGGGCTTGTCAAAACACAGACATAAGAAACTTATGATATGGAAGCGTGTTGAATTGAGGGGGGTATCGAGGGGTGGGGTGGGGTTTATGCAACATCCCAGGGAAGCCAGCAGAATGAGACTAACGTTGCTGAATATGGAAAGAGGGCACACAGCAAAGGCTGCTGGGAGTTTCTGATTGGCTGCTAATGTTGCTATCCAGGCCGGGATTGGTGGAGCCGATGCAGCCCGACATCACGTTGTTGGGACTAAACCCTTTTGAACTAAGGCAAAGCAGCAAAGGCACAGATATCAAAACACATTCACCCGCGCCCACGCACGCATGCATGCACGCATTTGCAGCTGCACATATTACATGCAACTAAATAAGTACCTATGCACGGTTTCAATCACATGCCAACACTGATTATTAAATAAGCCTGGCCTCCGTGCTGATGCACATCAGGAGGAAACGGGATCCCAAAACGCTCTTCGGCTTTTCCCCACATACCATCTCAAGTGAATCTACACAGGTCAAAGCGGAAAGAGCAAACTTCTTTAATTTCTTCATTCTCTTTTAAGCCCAACTCTAAGGTGGACAGAATAAATTGAAGCTTAAGCATGCATGAAGGCACAGCCAGCGGGCCGCTTTCCACCACTCCACGCTACATTTGTCAAATCAGAAGAATTTCTGCTACACGTGAACCCCGGATCTGAGAGCAGGGGAACGGCACGGATTCGCATTTAAGTCACGCGTGAGGAGCAGAGCTCCTAGAAAAAATATTATATATATGAGCACTTTTGAGTTTGCGGAGATTTTTCAATATGTCGGTCGGTTTTAACTGTGACTAACAAAACAGAGTGCATAGAAAATTAGCTGCATGCTATTAATAAAACATGAGATGAGCCACGGCAGTGTGATCGGGGGAAATGTATGACGACTCCTTTGGCCTCGCTGCCTCTGCCCTGTGGCGTGTCGGCTCAACTCTGTCTGCGACTTTGCCTGTGGTAAGACGTGTCTCTTCCCTTGGCTACTGTGAAGAGGGGACTAATCTCTTCTAATCAGGAGAATGTGCTTCCCAGATAAACCAAAAAAAAAAAAAAAAAAGGTCTATGTCTTCCCCTGCCTCCCGTCTTAAACTTACCGAACAATGGGTCGGCCTGAACCCGAACAGCTGCAACAAAACAACTCATAACTCATTTGATTTATTTTACAACACCAATCAAAACTTTTTCATAGATCATCATAATACCACCACAATCTTCAAAATATTTTACTTCTGTTCTTGTGTGACAGAATAGAGTGTTATTGTAAAGTGGAAAAGAAACAAAAATATTGAAGGTTTAGTAAAACTAAAGATCTTCACCAGAGGTAAAACATGCATTTGTTTTGCCTGTTTTAAACTCGGCTGTATTTCTCTACCAGCTTTAAGGCAATTTTGAAGACTGCCACAGATTCTCAGTCGGATTTAGGTCTGAACTTTGACTGGACTATTTTAATCCATTGATAATTTTAGATTGTAGATTTAGCTGTACGGTTAGGCTCAGCCTGCTGGAAGGTGAACCTCCACCGTATTTTCAAGTCTTTTGCAGCCTCTTCCATTTTCCTCTGGGATTGCCCCACTTTGACCAGTTTCTATGTCCCTTTTGATATACAGCTGCATGATTAACCACACAAAGTTTTGCCTACAGGCCAAAAAGGTTTTTTGTTTCTTCTGACTAAAGTTCGTTATTCCATGCATTTTCTGTGCAGCTTACATAAATTGTGACAAACATTGTGTGGTTTTCTATAACATTTTTTTTTAAAGTCCTTGTTGCCAGTCTTCCATGAAGACCAGGTATATAGAGTGCACCACTAGTAGTTCTCATGGATCTTTGCAGCTCCTCCAGAGTAATTGTGAACCTTTTTGGATGGTTTTTTTAACCTGTGTGCTGTGATTCTGTTGTTTGCTCTAGAATTGTGTCGATTCTTGGAGTAGATCCTTTACCTTAGCTCTGACTTGTTCTTTTTGTAAACTTTTGTTCAGATTTTGTTTCGGTTGAGGCATTCAATGTTTGGACAATTATTCACTCTAATTTTGGATGCTGTGCAGCTGGAAGGATTTTTGCTTTTGAACAGTTGCTATGATGCTTAACAGAGGAAATGATATATTTTTGTCACCCAGGACATGTTACTGCAGAATATCATCCTATGTCATGAGATTGTTAAATATCAAATCTAAATCAGAAACTTATTTAGATTTGTTGCAACACTGACTGCTACTGGAGATCCTTCCTGCCCACAGCATCACAGACTCTTAGAGGATACATGAATGTCAAGAGTTATGGCAGCATTTAATTTCTCTTTGTGATAAAGTGTTTTGAACTGAAGTGAATTTGAATTTAGTTATGTTCTCTAACAGACTGAAGATGTCTCAATAGAATAGCTGGATTAATTAAAGAGATTAAATTACACACACGAAGATGGACTCTTTACTAAAGAGATGAACAATGGTTTGCTCTGGATTTCATTTGGGGGTATTAGAGTAAATACCCCTAAATGAATACATATGTACTCCAAACGCTTGAAATTAATGATTGTAAAGACAAAAAAGTGTAAAGTCGTCGAGGGATATGAATTCTTTCGTAAGGTATTTTATGACATTTCCTAAAGTGATGTTACTGAACGAGGTGCGTGCGCCTCTTCGGGCTGAAGGTCGGGCCTATGAATCTTTGATCCAACCCTACATTCAATATGAGCTAGCAGAGTGCCACTTTGCCCATTCCTGCCATCTCACACACGCACACACAGTCTATGTGTCCTCCTGGTGCATTAATGTTCTTACATCACCTCCTCCAGTGAGCACAGAAAACAAGAGAGCACCAGACTCGAAGAGATGGAGAGATGGCTTTTAGTGGGGGATGGGAACGCTGTGCACGTGTGGGTGGCAAATATGTGGCAGGCTTCACAATAATGCAGCAATATGTAACATAAGGCAAAAATTTAAATTAGGTGCAATTTTACTCTAAAAAGGTCAATTTTGCTAAATTAATTTGCTCAAAAAGGCTGGAGTTTGAAAAAATTATATTTTTGCAAGATGTAGTTTTTTTGTTGTTTTTTTTTTTTTTTTTAAGTGTAAGCTCTCCACAATGAAAAGAAAAAAAAAACTTTTTCCACAATTTTGGCTTGAATGTTGTGCCACAGTGGCGTGCATCATCATGGATGGCTGCGCCTCAGACACATTAACACTGTCTGGCATTGCCGTGCACCCATGAGACCTTCCCCCCACTGCAACATGCACGAGCGCATGCCTGGGCATCACCCTTCTGCTCTAATACACTCTCGCCCCCTTGGGATGGCTCCTTTTCGGAGGGTGACTGCGGTTTGTTTGGATGCGCGCTCCTCCTACCTTGTGTAGGATCGTGATTCTCCCAAAACTGTCTGAGGAGTTCCTCCAGGCTGATGTCTTGAGGGGAGAAGACCACCCTCACCACCTCAGTGTGGGCCGTCAGACCTGAGGGGGAATCACAAATTGACATCGCTCAAAACAAATGCTATCCACCTCACACCCTTTATTTACAAATACTGAACATTTTTAAAACTAAAAATAAAAGGAAATTCCAGGTTTAAAATTGTAGGACGAGAGAATCAGAGTACATGCACCACAGGTAGAAAACACTCAGGCTGAATCTCCTATGAGATGTGTTATTTCTCTTGGCACCAGAGGAGAAAGAGAGAAAAAGAGGGATGTATGGAGAGAGAGAAAAAGAAGGCAAAGAAAAAGATGGAGCTTATGGTGGAGGTTGCCAAAAGCTCACAGATACTCATTCCTGTTTGCAGCTGCCAGGATACTGAAGCCTCAGCGAACTGCCTGCAGGCGTTCTCCAACTGAAGGCTGCTTTAGGTCTCATATGTTCTGCATGTGCATCTGTGCACGTTTATAGCAGAAAAGGTATTTTACATTTTAAAGATAGACATATTTTATTAATAAATGAGGTATCATCTAAATTCCTGCAGCACTGAGGGTAGAGGTAATATAACTGTAGACCTATGTACAGCGATACAATGTAGGGTACAGGAGATGACTGAGTTCATATACAAAACTAATTTTTGTGAAATATGATTTGCTAACAAGTGTGGAAAAATTTAAATAAAACATGTATTTGCATATGATCAGCTTAGAAAAAAAAAACCTAAACAGCTGCCTGCCAACAAATAATAGAAGCATCCACATATTTTTATTAGAAGCATTAAATACTCGTTAACAGCAACAAACTGTATGGGCGAGTAGCAGCTGGAGAGACTTTAGCCTTAACCGAAAGCAACAATTTCATTTGGAACAAGCAAGTTATTCTCAGGAAAAGGTGACAATGTGCCACATGTAGAGGGTGAAAGACTGGGAAAGACCGGGACCAGTAAAGCTGCCAGAGCTTTAAAGTTCTGCTGAAGGTCCAATGCAAATCTGGACACCAATTAAAACGAGTAAAATTAGGAGCAGAGCTTTTACATTTGTTCAAAGATGTACTGATAAAGTGTCATGTTCAAACATCCTGAAGTACACTGACTCCTAATATTGTTTTTGTATTATTTTTTGTATCAGGTTTTTGAAATGTAAAGTCATATGATGTGACAATAATCCTTTACAAATAAAATTTGCTTTAAGTCATGAATTATATTAGTATTTTAATCAACCATCCTTGTAAATATATTTTTACTGAACTTGACTGCATTGTATTTGAGCAAAAACTGAATTAGAATACATTTAATTAAAAGGAATGTGTTCAATTTAATGTGAATGTGATTATATAATTGAAATGGTTTTACTAAATTGGATCTTTTTCTTCTTTTTAAGTGCCTTGAGATAACACCTGTGGGGAATTGTCACTGTATACAGTTAAATTGAAATATATGTATAGTTTAGCAAGTATATTTCAATGTGGCAAAAATTAATAAAATAAAAATGTTATTTATGCATTCACAAATAAAAAAGCCAGAGTATTTATAACACCATGAAGTGACAGAGCCGGAAATGAGCTAAAACAGATCCCAGTTAATTCAGACAGCAACTCCAACAAAAACATTCTGCTTCATATTTTAGGCAACATCTTATAATAGAGATGGTATCTTTACCTAACCTCATGCTGTCCTAATCAGCAGGCCTTTAAATTTATCTTAACTTATTACTTTGGTAATCACTGAAGATGTAACTTTGTTCATAAAACCTTTTTCTCCATAGCTAAATGAGGCTCCTGTTTTTTATCAAACTGTAAATGGAAGAGATTTAGGTCCTGACCTACGCGGCATCAACCATGTTTTGTATCTCTTCTGAATGATTTGCAAAAATAAAAAATAAAATGCCAGAAGGGCCTTTGAGCTCATTGCAGAGTACTGAACAGTTTCAATTATCGATAGGAAGTCGTATTATTGGTTCAATCATTTTACCCAGGTTCTTCATAAATAACATTTTTGCATTCTGTGTTGCAATTGTCTGGCGCATTAGACTGTGCTTGTGCTGTAAATGAGGTAAATTATGCTGATTGATAATAAGATGCTCCTCCTCCTGCAAAGGGAATTTCTGACTGCTCTCCATCCTCCCCTGTTTTTGTCGGTCAGGCCGTCCACCTGTCTGCCTCTCCTTTGACAGTTCCATCAGCCCCCTCAGTCAGTCTGTCCTGCCACGGCGGCGCTGACAGCTCCTCAGCCACGTGCCGTCGCAGTGTTCTGCTCCGTCATGGCCACTGGAGCGACGCCTGCACTCTCTGAGCCGATGGACAGGACCACTGCTTTTTTCTCACGCTTTTTTTTTAACCTCCCTTAAAAAGTTTATTGAGCTCATTCCTTTGCTTGAACACTTACTCTCGTCGTTTTACTCATCCTTCTCCATTTTCCTCCACAAATGACCATCTTGCTTCTAAGAAGCTGAGAGAAGCAGCAACAGGGGAGACTGCAGGTAGAAACCATGTGATAGAGCATCCTGTCGGTGCTCTTCATGCTGTGTTTGCACCTCGACCCAAAGCTGCCCCCCTCCTCAAAAAGTCCCAAACCAACAGCTGATCATCTTCATTTTCAATATGCATCACCTTCCTACGAATCCATTTGACTGCTACAATAAAATAACAGGAATTTTCTTAACATTACAATCGACAAGAACAGAATCTGTTTCTGCAAATCACATTTTGTGGGAAAGAAGCCCATGTATGGCGCCTTCGACGCAGAAACCTCTGTTACTAAAAAAACACCGCAATACAGCACAGTAGAGAGCAAAATCCTCACAAGTAGGTCATGTGGGGGTGGGGATGCTGGGGGGGTGCAGCCCATCTGGAGCAGTGCATTCTGAGTAGTTGACTGCAGATGAAGGGAAGAACCAAGACGAGAGCTTTATTTAAAACAATCTTCCTCTGCATCCGATTCCTTTTTTCTTTAAATTCTCTTTAACCTTGACACTTGCAGCGTCAAACGTTCTGCCAACCTTTTTCACTTCCTCGCAGTAAGGTAGAAGGATCTGTTAGCGGGAATCGGAAAGTGGGAGGTGTAAATACCAGTGGAAAATGTGCAATGTGCAATACCTGTGCAGACTTCATTGTAGGTCGGGTTGGGTGTGAAGCCCCCGGCGAAGCCCACCTGGGTGGAGAAGACTCCTGGAAGCCGCCAGAACAGCTTCTCAGCTCCCCAGAAACAGCCCATTCCTGCACACACACACACACACACGCACACAGTTAGGCCTTTTTGCACTGCGTCACACAGAGATTTCATGAATGCAGTGAAGTTTCAGGCTTTATAAACGGATGACTGTGCCACCTCACCAAACATGATGGTTTCCATGCCTTCTGGAAAAGGCTCCACAGTGGGATTCCCGTTAACGGCATGCTTGTCTGTGAGGTAAAACAGTGGAAAATGTGTTATGGGATCATAACAGTAAAACGAAACAGTGTGACTTTCAATGTGGTAAAGAGCCTGAAAGCAGCATCGAGTTGGCCTCAGTGGCTCTCAGTTAACAACATCCAGACGCAGGCTGACGGATCAGAGCTACGAGAAGATATTTGATTGTCCCTATGATTCTTCCTGTTGTCCTGTCTTTATAAAACCACACACATTTAAGCTATTATTGTTCAGCTTTTATTACTCAGATGGCTTAAATGTCCAGTTACAGCTGAGACAACAACCGTTGCATCACCTGATCTGCAGATGTAACTGTAACAAAAGGTGGTTGTGCAACATGTTGGCTCAGGAGGATAAAGTGCAAATGCACACCACACTTTTCAGGTTTTATTTGGGATTTCATTTCATTTCACAATAAATCCCACAAAAATTTGTTCAAGTTTATTGTTGTTCAAAGTGTGGATAAGTTTGATTAATAACTTTGAAAGGCTTTTCAATTTACATTATATGACACACGTGATCAATATCAACAGGCAATATGTAAAATAGAATATTCAATATTCAGTATAGAAAATATTCACTGAACTCTCACCCAGAACTATACAGCATTCTGGAGGATGTAGGCTGCCGAAGCCTTTCCTGCAGGGGTTGTAGGTTGGTAGCATCAACTAACTCACTCACCCTCTGGTTACCTAGCAACAACTTGCTGAGTAACTTGCGCAGCAGCAGTTTAAAGTTTTGCCTTCTGCCTCATAAATGCTTAACAATGTCGAGTGTAAGTTATGGATAAAAGAGGAAAGGTCACGCCATAAGTTTTATACTAATTCAAATATTTAAAACAAAAAACTCATCAATCATTATCAATATCAACTGATGCGTTCTTCAGCTACATAGAATAGTCCTATCTCAACCCCGTCTTGATCACAGTGAAAACATTGAACTATTAACAGAGTGTAGAAACAGTGCAGCCTGAATTTAGAGTGCTAAACGTGAGGTGTGTGTGCGTGTCTGTGTCTGTAGCCCTCAGATATGTCAGGAGGATTAAGGTTTAAGAAGACTGAGGTGACTTAGTGTGCAAATCTCCACTCAGCAAGGCTGGTTTGTACTGCAACCACTAATAGTTGTCTCCAGATAAACAGGCCACAGCGTACACTTAGAGCTTAGTTATATATCGGTAATGGATGCTTACTCCAAGTTCCATGAGGTGATCGCTTATTGTCCGATTAAGTTACGTTATGTGTGACACTGACCTGAATACTAACAATCACTAATCTGATACAGACAGAATAGTTCATTTCCTAGATAGGCCTGGGATGATCCTCAGCTGTGACAAAAGGCCAAAGACCATTAGCTACCTGCAGTTTGCTTCAGACTTAAAGGAGATTACGATAAAGACAGACCACACTGAAGCACTGAAAAGAAAATGTTTTCCCATGCTGGGACTCTAAAGATAAGGTCTTCTGAAGAAAAAAGGAAGCAAGAGGCCACTGCAACGCTTGAACAGATAATACAAGTCTTGTTGTATTGGGGCATTTTTTTTGATATTTCATAAAACCGTTTGGTTTTCTGTGCAGTAACAGATTGCAGACACATGAAGGACTAAAATGTCACGGAGGCCTGGATGCCCCCAGGCAGCCGCATCGTGGACTCCTATTGAGCTGCAATTCTGTTTTTTTATTTTTTTTTAAATTTATTTTTAGCAGGAGGTTGTTTGGCGCTGCCGGGTCACGCTCACAAACACAGTCGGCTGCAGAATCAAAGCACATCCATGTGACGGACATGCTAAATCTTCTCCGTCTCATTGGACGACTTCAGATGGTGGAAGAACAGAAGAAATGGTCTTCTACCATTTTCACCGTCTCCTAGATATCACCCCCTGGAGTTGCCAAATGACTTCGAGAGGTAAAATGAGAGAGTGAGAGGGAGTTAAGTGTGAGATAAAGGAGTAGGAGGAGAGGAAAGAACAGTCGCAGGAGGAGATATCTGCCTGCCAAGACGATAAAAAGAAGTAAATCGCCAGTTAGAAGCAACATATTAAAGCTAAGGTGAGGAAGCGAAAGACTCCCCTGGCTTTCAGACAACCAAACCTTCAGACACCTTATAAAGAGACGAAGCACTAAATGTAAGTGAGAACACAGAGAAAACAAACACAAACAAGAAAATATACAATAAAGAAAAGGCGAGTTAGCAAAGAACCTGTTGACATGATATCCGAGTGTTTAAGCTGCTCTCCATCTTTACTTCTCTCTCACTTCCTCACACTACCGCACTTTGCTCTGACAATCACTTGCATGGTGACATGCATGCAATCTGCAGCACAACTGTTGGTGCATCAACCGCTGTTGTGCTTTTTTTTTTTTTGTTTCCTGTGGAGGAGCTGGCCGAAGTCCAGTTGGTGCCAGGCTAGCGCTTTTCATTGTGCCCGGTCCAACACACCCTCCTTCTCACACCCCACTCTGCAAGAATTACCCCATCTTACACACACGCATCGAGAAAGAACCCGGCTGAATACCCTCACTACGCTGCCTTACTATGCCAGCAGAGAAAGAAAAGAAGACGATAAAAAACAAGCTGGGAGGGGGATTGCCTGGGTTTACAAAAGAAGTTAACAGGCTGAAAATGTGGAAAGAACTCATGAAAAGGTTTTTTTCCTGTTTTGGATGGGATCCAGGCTTAAGTTCTTTAGCACACCTTTGTTTTTGCAGATATCTGGAAAGTGCAGATCACAGTGTACGCCACGTAAGGAATGAAGCGAAATCCTTTGGTCACCTTTTGTTGCTTTAAGCCTAGCTGCTGTAGGCGGCTGGATCAGAACCAAAACGTTGGACCGGACGCCCTACCATTCTGCTTGAATCAAGGTGACTACTGTTCAGGGGCACAACAATCTGGTGCTCAGCGGAAAACAAACACCCAGTCTGAAGTCGTGTGGTGGATTTTGTCTTAGCCTTTGATATCTTCCGATTCAACCTATGGTCCTGTGTTTCTCACCCGCACAACTGAAGTCCAAGCGCTGCTGCCTCCTCACATGGAGACACGGGAGAGGTACTATCCCAGCATGCCAAACTGGTGACGTTGGGTTGATTTCCAGACCGCTCAGTGTTTCCTTCCAAAAATCCTCTCTTTCTCTTTCCCTTCCCTCCCTCTTGCCTTTCCTCTTTCTAGTTGTGCACAGGTTGGCAAGGAGTCAGGCACGAGTCGTCGGAGGAGGCTGATGCTTTATACTGGTGCCAACTACCCTCTGCTGGATGGGAGGAAGGGAAGGGACGAGAAAAGAGTGGGGCAAGGGGGGCGGAAAGACGGGGGGAAGACTGAAATCTGTTTTTATAAGACAAAAAGAGGTAAATTAAGGAACTAATGAGAGTGACCTTCAAACAACCCAGAGAACTTTGTGAAACACTTAAACATATACCCTCTGGCCACTTTATTAGGTACACCTTGCTTGTATCTGACTGGGCTCTCTTTTGCCTAAATTATTCGTGGCAAAGAGATTTTGATTCATATTGACAAGTGCATTGTTACAGATTTCCATGATGCAAATCGGCCATTCCATGCAAATAATGCTCTTTTTGCAGGTTTTTTATTTTTTTTTTACGTCCTGCTCAGCAGTGTACCAACCAGAAATGACTGAGTACTAAGTGAGAACCACAACAGGTTTACTTTTGCATGTGGAGCTTTACAGATTTCACTACATTTATTAGGGAATTCTATCGGATGTATTTTCTACTAATATTGATCATGTGACAATCAAGATTGATAGCGTTATTGTATTATAGCCCAGCCCTAATATATTATAAATTGATTTGGGTTCATTTCAAATCCAATGGACACAGATACGGAAAAGAAAGAGAAAAAAAGAAAGGAGGAGAGCTTAGGTAAAACATAAAAAGAAGAAAAGCAGAAACTAAAAATAGAGGAGAGGTAGAAGTAAGTCTGTCGCAATAAGCAGTTAATCAAGTCATCACATTATAAACTGAAATGAGGTCAATAATTTCTACTCTGATGGTTAATATGTTAGGGCAATTTCGTTTACAGCGACTTCATAATCATTTTTAATTATTGTTTCTGTTGTGTGTGGTTTTTATTCCTTTTTTTGTGTGTTTCATTTTGGATATTTAAAAAATTGAAGTTTATTGATCTGTGACAGAGGAAACTTGCATTATTATGCTATTATCAATAAGTTACTTGAAAATGGTCTCAAAACAATAATATCATTGATTGCAATAACTACTGGGACATCTTAGTGTGCGGTAAAATCTGGTATTATGTCAGGCCTAGGGAGACGCATCGAGAGAAGACAAGAAAACATACTAGGAATCTGTGTATACACCTGCAGAAAGAGAGAAAAACAAGAACCAAGAAACCACAGCGACAAACAACAACATGCAAATATAAAACAGCAATGTCACTGAAAAGCACACAATGCTAGCTAAAAGATGTATTTAGTGCCAACCACGGGGCAAAATAGAGTGTATCTGAACACCTGAATCCACAGTTGTGTGTGGGCATGCTTGTATTTATAAGGTTTATAAGGAAGCAGTGTGTCCCCCAGGAGACGAGGCAGACATGAATGAGATTGGAGTCACAGATATCCAAAAATGGGAGCCCAGAGAAGACCACTGCAGGTATTTAGCTGAATTACCGTTAGTGCACAATGTGTTCTGTCTGCCAAATCAAGGTCCAACCAGTGGACAGTTTCTGTGGACAGATCTGGTAAATTATGCATTTGCCATGAGTGGTCCTATAAGCCGTAGAGAGGTCAGCAGAGAGGGCAGCACAGTGTGTGTTAATATATGGATAAAATTATTAATATCTTTAGGAGCTTCTGTTACTGTTCTATGTTTCCTTTTCTGGAAGTTGAATACAACCTGGTTGTTAATTAAAAGCCCCATTAATTGGTCACCAACAAGGAAATTGAGAAGTTTGGCCTGTACAAGTAGCTTGGCGATGAACCTATAGTTATTTAGACTTCCAAGAATCAATGTGTGTTTGGAGGCATTGTCCAGTTGGAATTTCCAGTGGCTTGACTGGATTGACGCTTGGAGCCACCAAGACTCAAGTGACTAAACCCTGAACGGGAAATAACTAGAACAGCAGTGTCTCTGTCCAAATCAAAGCCAGTTTTTAACATCAACATGGACTGAAAAGTACCAGCCTCAAAATCCGATTCAAATTCATTCAAATTCAGATTTATTGGTGTCCCAAATGGGCAACTGATGTTACAGCAAGTATAGAAACTAAAAAACAAAGAATCGAAGAATCAACACAATTAAGTTCAACTTTTGACTTCAAGATAAGACAAAGAACATAAAGTGTTCCTGTCATGGTGAGGCCTGTTAACCTAAAAACATTGTACCAACTTCCAAGCACGGGGTTGACCACATAATGCTAAAAGCATATTTCACATAACAGATTGCAGAAAGTGAATGGAATAGGATGGATGAACTTCTGGCCAGAGCTGTAAATTGAAGTCCCAACTATAGCTCACAATGTGTATTCTCCATTTCTGTGTATAGAGTTAAAACATTTTTTGCTCTCTGTCATCTATTGTTAAATCTATGTGATTTTTTTTAATTCACCTACTTTTTTGATTGAATGAGGTTTTCCAATATCAATGTCAGTACAAAAAGGAAAAGACTAACTTAGATTTTTTAAGAAACCCTCCTCCACCAGCAAATCCTTTGTATTTGGCTCACATTTGCCTATTTTGTAAACTTGCATCACCACTTTGTCATTCCTCACAAACTGAATAAAAAACAGAAAGGGCATCTAGAGAGAGCTGTGAAACAATACCGGCAATATATCATTGCCATGAATCTGTTTATGACAGTTACAGCAAAACACGTAGCAGAAATTGATTTCAGTCGGCTTGCCTCCCCCCCATCCTGTTTAGAAGAAATATTGGCAGTCTATCCTGCCCTGACTCAAAATAATAGCTACTGTGCCCCTACCATGTAGCAATCTGCCATTGCATAATTCTTGCCAAGGTCACAGACTACATCACACAGACCACAGTCAGGGAGGGAATGCAGGGCAACAGGAAACAGAACCAGGAACAAGGAGTAACTTTATCAGGGTGCCAGGGCAAAAGGTTAATCTGAAAACGAGTCCTGTTCGATGCAGAGAGGAATAAAATGGTGTCCGCTCTCAGGTCCACAGGGCTGGGATTGAACTGGGCCCATGTGAAGACACTCCTTAAATCATTACTGCTTGGAGGACCACAGAGATACTACACACACATGCACACACACACTGGAGAGAAAAAACCCATCCTCATCTAAACTGCCACCCCCATGGTGAAAGGGGAGGAACAGATTTCTGCCATGCCGTGTCTCCGAGCTGCTTCGACAGACGGAGAGGCAACTTACGACGGGGTGGAGCCTTCATGCGCATAATGCCCAGATGGGCCCCTGGATGCTGTGGTACCTCTTCCTCCTAAGCGCTCACGCCTGGCTCCCACAATGCACTTAGCGGACGCAAGTGTCTGAACGGGTGACAAACGCAAGCAGCCGACTCAGATTGCATAATGTTTCTCATAACCGGCCATCCTGTTTCATAAGAGAAACCCAAGCAGGTGAATGAAAGAGTCACGGTGCGATCAGCCAAGTAATAAAACTGTTGACAGCAACTGCTAACAGCAAACAACCCAGTAGGCTCTTACAACCACTAAAAAAGACTTGATCAGTGTCCAAAGACTAGATCTCAAAATGTTATAGTGCTTCAAAATATTTTACAATACATGTTGGTTGCCAAGGTTAACTTTGGACAAGAATTTTAGAAGTTACCATTGATTCAAAGATGTGTGAATCAACATCACTGTGTATCCAGTTTAATATCAGGACACACTTTACAGCTGCTCGTATTCTAAGATAGATATTCAACAAAAGTATCACTCTGCATAACTTTCCACATCAGTTCACTTTCTGTTTCCAGAATACGTTTGTTTTTAATTCATTAACACAGGTACTTTTTTAATAATAGAACATTAAAAACAGCAATTTTAACTAGAAATCTAACAGTATTCACTGAACTTGAAATTAGTGATTGTCAGTCATGATTTGTCTTTAACTGATTCATTTGGATCGTTACTCTGGATGTTTCCTTAACCTTTAGGAAAAAAATAATTCTGAAATTTGGCCGAATCTGTTCGTACAGAGAACTAAATCTTTTTCTGTGTTTTTATGATGATCATATTCCACTGAATTGGACACAGTTATCAGGAGTCTGACTTCGATTGTTCTGAGAAACTGCTGTCTAATGCAGTTGAGGAAATATTATTTTCAGTTGCTTCCACCTTTGGATATCTTGTTCTGATGGAAAGTTTTAGAAATGTTGAGTTTTTTCATGTTTTGAACTCTAGAGCCACAAACCCATAAAAACTGACATTTCACTACTTTTCTACAATAAGAAACTACTGCATTTCTAGCTTCCCCTGACAAGCAATATACACCAATCAGGAATAACATTATGACCACTGATTTGAAAACCTCTACATGCCATCTGCTAGTGGGTGGGATATACTAGAAGTGATAACTGTCCTGAAGGTTTAGTGTGTTAGAAGAGATTTGTATGAGTTTAACAAGGACCAGATTCTGATGACTAGACACTTGGATCAACGTAGCTTAAAACCTTTGACCATAAAGCAATAGAAGGTTCTTTTACATGCCGTAGATTGTTAGGCGTGCATGAATTGTTTACCTGGGAAACATATGGCATCTGGACATCTTTTGGGATGATGGCTTGACTTCCTCCCAGTGTTTAAAAGTATGTATGTTAGGTTAATATGCCACTTGAAATTTAATTTACTGTGCTTTTACTGTTGTTTGTCCTTTTTTTTCTATGATGGATTGGAACCAGCGCTTTGAGACCCTGCATGGATGGATGTAGCTCCTTTCAGCAGGATAATGTACTATGCCACAAAGCCAAAATGCCTTAGAGGAATTTTGAAGAGTTGAATTTGCCTCCAAATTCCCCAGATCTAAATCTAATTGACCATCTGCCTGTTTTGCCTGTAGCTCTGCATAACACACTAGTCCAGTAGGTGGTCATAATGTTATGCCTGATCTGTGTGTTCTTTCTAGGATTTTGTATTTGGAGAACGTTGGTTAAACTAATTTATATCCACTGAGTTGGTTATTAAAGTCATTTCAGTTTATGATGTCATGCCCATCTGTTGCTGCAAATAAATAATTTGAGCTTTCCATTGTGATTTAGGTATGCATAAAAAATATTATAAAATTCTGGATGAAAAAATATATATGAAGTTGTTTCCTTGCATTATTTTGAATCTCAGTTCTTCTACAGTCAATGTGTGTGGGTCGTTTTCTTTTTTTTTTTTTCCAGCGTTACATAACAAAGCTTTAATGGTTTCAGCAGACATGGCTCCAGAAAAAAAAAAAAAATCCAACTCCGCAATTTTGATAAACTTTTATAAACTTACGTTACTCTGCAATGATTTACCTGCTACGACCATTGTCTCCTCCCTCCCCTTCAGAGCCCGCTCTCTGCTCGGCAGCTCGGTCTGATCTGTCATTATTCTGTCAGCGGCGAGCAGCGACACGCAGACCAGCAGCAGCCCTGCGCTCTTTCTGAGTGTTTGTGGAAACCAGCCCGAGAGCGGCGGAGCCTTCCGAGAAGGTTTCATAACGGCTCCTGCACGGGCTTACGTTTAACGGCGACGACTGGAGGGAGCGATACCGGAAAGGGAGGACAAAAAAAAACCCCGCCATCAGTATGAATATTCATGGCACGTGGGCCACGTCGTGCGATGCATATTAACTAGTCAAGGGGTTAATATGACTTTGGCACAAAAGCCTGCAGAGCACCGTGTGCGGGAACGAAATTAAATTTAAATAAATATCCACCACATTCAGCATGCAAATGAGCACTCACCAATTATCTGCTCCCGTTTTGTGGGAGGTGCGTCTGGTGGAGCAGGTTAAAGTATAGATGTGTAAAATACCAGTCTTAATGGTCTGTGCAAGTTTTGGTAATTTGATGTTTTCATTAGAAACCAGCAGAAGTGGTTAGAGGAGCCAAAAACTGTCCCCAAGTAAGAGTAGCACCACTTGAACACAATTTTACTCAACAAAAAAGTGAAGCAGCCATCAAGGAAACCAGAGACAGTAAATATGTATTTGATCATGTACTGAGTAATATTAAATATTTGATTTCATATTTAAAAATGATGACGTTAGGCAGACAAAAATATAAAACTATGCAGATTCTGGTGTCTCATTAAGTAAAAAATAAACACAAATACATACCAGTGAAAATGTAAAATTACTGAGAGGAAACATCTCTAAATCAAATTTGTCAAACAAAATTGACAACAATCATTTCAGAATGAAATGAAAGTGGTATAGTATACTATCAATAAGTCAATCAATCAATCAAAGTTTATTTGTATAGCACGTTTTAGCAACATGGCCGTTCAAAGTGCTTTACACTGTGAAAACATAAAAAACTCATCAATAAACACATGATAGAGTCAACAATTGTGAAAACCAATAACATACATTACATTTTGTGAAGTGAATTCGTTAAAATCATCAATACGTGAAATATGTTGGTCAGTGTTTAATTTATTATTGTTCAAAAGCAACTCTCAGAAGGTGGGTTTTAGTCTTGATTTAAAAGGACTCAATGTTTCAGCTGTTTCACAGTTTTTGGAAAGTTTATTGTGGTGCATAGAATCTGAATGTCGCTTCTCCATGTTTGATTCTGGTTCTGGGGAAGCGAAGCAGACAAGATCCAGAAGTCCTGAGAAGTCTGGAAGGTTGATCTTCCCAGAGCAGATCTTTATTATATTTGGTGCTGAGCCTTTCAGTGATTTTTAAACTAACAGAAGTATTTTAAAGTCTGGTTTCTGAGCTCCAGAAAGCCAGTTGAAAGAATATAGACTGGGTTGATGTGCTCTAACTTCCTGGTTTTAGTGAGAACACAAACAGCAGCGTTCTGGATCAGCAGCAGCTGTCTAGTTGATTTTTTAGGCAGACCTGTGACGACACTATTGGATTAGTAAATATATTATGCAGGGACCACAACTGTCCATGAATAGCTCTGTAAATACTTGAGAGCCCCTCTAAGTTTAAACACTAAATTTGCATTAATATGGATACTGGAAACCATCTTGGCACTTTCATTTTCATATATAACTGATTCTTGAAGAAAACTAAAGTATTTGAAATATTTTTTCTAAGTAATCTAAAACCAAATAAATTAATAAATAAATTATTTCAGTGTTTCCCTTCAGGGCCCGCCGCAGTGAATCATCTGTGCAACTTCTACAGCTTCGTTATTGATTTAGCCAAGTACTTTGGTATTGTGAATCAAACTTGTCTCACTATGTTTTCACATTATTTATATATCATACATGGGTAAATAAAACTGAATATCAAAGAATGACATTTTCTATCAAATTCTTTTAAAGGTACTGCTCTCCACTCCACTGTTTCAACTTGAACTTAAGGAAGACAGCGATGGGACGATAATGACGATAATTGTTTGTCAGTGGGAGCATAAAGTATTATTCCTTGTTCTCTGATCCAGTCAATGAGAACAACAACAACAAAAAAGAAGTTCTCAGGGCATTGTTCCCATATTCTGCAAGCCAAAATAACATCACAGCCTCCTCTACAACCCTTCCCTCCTCCCTGTCTTCCTTTTTCCCCTCTCTTATCTGCCAGAGAAATGAAGCTCAGTCACCTGTGGAAGAGCTGAATGCTGAACGCGGGGACTTTGCAATGCAAATGCCAGGTAATTACCCGAAAGGTAGGAGAGTGGAGGCACACGGATGAAAACAGAGCAGCCAGAATAAGAGCGGAAGGCAGAAGGAGAGATGAACCAAGTGCCAGGTTCACATGCCTGTTGATGCCGGATGATTGGGGTGTAACTGTGAGTTTGGAGAGGCGGTGTGGGAAGAGAAGAAAGGATGAGGTACAGAGGACCAAAAGGATGTGAAGACACTACATAAATACAGTAGACAAGCTGTGTTCATTTTCTCCCCATTCTTCTCTGCTTCTAAAAACGTGCTTTCTACTTAAGAATCAATCAATATCATTTCTGTAATCTCTGCAGAGTTGTGAGTTTAGAAGGATCTACTTTAATTTGAAGGAATTTCTGTGATCAAATGAATGTAGGACTGGATATGTGTGTGCTTGAGCGCACATAGGCAATTTGTCCATGAGTGTACATACATGCTTTCTTACAAGCACTTGTGCATACATGCATGCACGGAGTTGTTGCATGCATATATTTGACTGCATAGCTGGTGTGTTGTAGCAGAAGATTTAGCGAGCATGCCAGCTTGCAGCTGTTTGATTGTCAGAGAGTGAATGCGGAGAGATGTGCAGATGCGATTATCAAAGAGATTATGAAATGACCTGGAATTAAACACTGCGGCAGACTTTACCAGGGTATCACTCCATGTTAAGCCGCTGGTTTGATGGGAGACACTTGGTTAGCCAGGTCACATACCTGCTATATACGGTGTAAGTCGACATGCTTTTTGCAATTCACTTCATGAAGATATAAAGCCCTGCTTAGACAGACTTTTTGTATGTCTAAAAATACAGTTTCTGTCAAATGATTGCATCACTGGCATCAATTTAATTCATTTGAGGCTTTTAATGATTTGTTTGAACTTTTGCTTTTCTAGGGTTGAATGTTTTTAAAATCAAAAACTATAATAAATAATAAAAACAAGAAATTGTTGGACAGGTCTGAGTGTAACAAATATTTTTTTTCCATACATAATGTGTCAAAATGATAAATATAGGCTCAAATATTAACATTCACAGAGTAAGAGAAGAAAATTCACACACTTTTTCTAACCGTCAACAAATTTCTGGCATCATTCTGGATGGATTTTGATTACTCTTGTTTTGGCAGAGCTCCATTAAATGGGTTGGCTTCCTAAGATGGACCCTTCTTTTAAGAGTAATCAATAAGTTTTCAACAGGCTTGCACCTATTGGATCACCATCTGTATCCAAATTTCAAACTTCTTCTCCAAGTTTGAATGAAATTTGCAGCTGCATGCATGGACTAACCAAAATGTTTCTGGAAAGGTTTTATGATCAAAATGAAACAAACATTGACTTGTTTGGCCAAAGTGTCAGGAAGTAAGTTTATAGGAGTCAAAAGAAGACTAAATTGATCTGAGAGTGTAGCTGTTAATCAGACCAGAGGAGGGAAGGTTGCTTCCTCCTCTTGGGGGCCTCCTGACATTCAGGGGCCCCTAGAAATGGTCTAATTATAACACAGACCATAGATCTAAACCTGTAGCATCATTTATAGAGAATGACAATGTTGTTAAATTTTATTTAATGCATTCAGCTCAAAAAGAAAATTGCACTTTTAGGATTTAATTAAGAAGTTTACTTTGTAAAAGTTTAAAGAATCATCTTGATAGTTTGATTGTTGCGTTACCAGGGTTTCATCAACATCAGACCTACGTTTTTATTCACAAACCAGTGTATAAAAAAATATTTATACACTGGTTATACTAACTAATTTGATAGTTAGAGGCCACAGATGTCTGAACAACAGGAGGCAGAAACTGAGAGTCATTATTAGACTGATGGCAGCCAGAATAGTTTATTTTGCTAAATTATTATATTTAGCTAAGTATTATTGCTGAGGGGCATAAGCAGGCCTTCTGACATACAAATAAAAAAATAAATAAATTTAAAAAAACTCAAAAAGGGCACTAGTGGCATCAAGGATAAAAGGGGCAGGGGCTCAAGATCCCTGTGCCCCCACCCCTCTGCACGTGCCTGGAACACAGGATCATTTGTCACATGGTGGAGGTAGCATCATGCTGTGGGTTTGCTTGGCTGTCACAAGTTTAGAAAGAAAGGAGACTACCTACAATTTTTTTTAACTATATTTAGAGAAAAATCTCGAGTTCCATGTTGTGAACTTGGACCACTTGGGTGTTTGAATGGAACATTAATCCAAAGCTAATGCTACAGACAGTTTAAATTGAATTTAAGATGATTTTTCCCCAGTATCAGTGATGTTTAAATTCAACTTGATGTTGTTTCAGGTGAGTAAATAAATTAGATCCAGAACTTAAAATGCACATAATGGCAAAGTTTAGATCTGGCCCACCTTTGTTTTTACAATGCAGAATTTTGACCCTGTGGATTTATGAAAATCAGCAGTAATTTCAGACTTGTGAACACAATTTGTGCTTAAAATCATCACTGAAATTGAAGTTTGAATATCCATCCAACCCCCATCATTAAAAGTTGAAATTAACATGACATTCCTGCAGTTAAAGAGTGAATGCAAGCTTCTAACCAGAACTGCACTTCTGTTAACATCTGACCAGAAGAAGAGGTCGTCAACCTGGAAACTGCCTTGCTTGTTTAGTGTAATTGTGTTTTTTTTAAAGTCTCACTTTGACTAATTAGAATAATAAATCATGCCGCCTCTGTGTTTTTAAAGGAATCTTTTCGTCTCGCCAAAGCAGGTGGGATTGTGGGCTGGTGAGAAAAAAACAAAGGCTTTGATTGCTCTGCTGAAGCTGCTACAGGCAGTTAGGGGCAGTGTGGTTCTCTGGCAGTATTCACAGACCAGAGTGGGAAAAGCAAACTTGACAAATTTCCATTCATATGCCTGCCTGTGCTTGAGTTCACTTGACATAAATCAGCAGGCTTATTGCAGAATGGGAAGAGATGGAGGCTAGTTTGAATGACTTGGAAGGGTGAGGGTGGTTTGGATAATGGAGCATTTCCAAGAATTTGCAGCAAATATATTCTCTGCATAGGTCATTCGGCTACAGCAGAATCTCATTTTTCTCTCACTTTAGAGACCCAACACAATGTAACAAAGTTAAAATTATGATGCACCAAACAGTGACATGTTAATAAGTTGATTTATTTGAACATCTCTTTTATACATTCAAGGGGATATTTTTTTATTGTGCTCATAAAATCTGAATAAATTTAGAATTTGTACAAAGGCAAGTTTACTCAATATAAATAGTAGTTTATGTATCCCCCTTGAAATTTTCTGCTTTAATGAAAACTGTACCTTATTTATTTATTTATATATGTACATAATAGACAGAATGGACCAAATGCAGACCTACAAAGACAAGACCGTCCTCTCAAACTGAAAGACTACAAATATACGTTAGTTGCCAATTGCGATAAAGCAGTATGGGACAGAGCAATAACTTGGAAGAGGTGACTTTAATAAAAGCTAGGTTCATTCATAGAGTGCATAAATAAAAGGTTTTCTTGTCAACGCATCCTCGCTCCTGAACTGTGGATTTCTGCAGCTCCTCCAGAGTTAACATTGCCACCTTATGTCTTTTTCTCTGATTAGTGCTCTCCTGTCTGGTTGTCAGCTTAGATGGACATCCATGCCTTGGTAGATTTATAGTTGATGTATTTAGCAGAGCTCTAATAGGCATTGCTTTAAATTTCTTCACATTTTTATTTCTGACATTTTTGCTGCTCTTCACCTTCAGGAAATGGATTTCTTTTAGCTGACTTCTTCAACAGCCTGCCTGCAATCTAAATCAGTCTATACTGAAAATCCATCAAGGCGTCTATTTTAAAGAAGAGAAGTTAACAAAAATTGTGCAGAAAGATGCACCCAACCCACCAAACCAACTCAGAAAGACAATCGTCCACTTAGAATATCCTAATGCTTAATTTTGGACTGCAGAAACTTGACGCATCAGGAAAATAAAACCACTTACCCCTGCATGGGAGTGGGGTGTTTTAACTACTGTGATTCAAACCATTTTCCTTCTGTCCTGTTAGCTCACTGCTCTAATCTCTGAACCACCAAACTGGCCCTCAGACATGTTAATATTTTGAAACTAGAGGAGTCACAAATTGGAGATTTTGTTGGATAATTGAAAAGCCTTTGTAATATAAATGATCCCAGAGCTTGTCCCGTTGTGCCACTGATTAACTGTTTGATCATTATAAGACTTAAATGAAGCAAAAACAATAAGAAGAAAAAACAGTAACATTATTACTGCCTCTGAAATATTCTTAAACATAACACGACTTTGATCTTTAGTGAAGTGCATTACTGTCACTTCTGAAATGTTTCCACTCTAAAGAAGAAAGCTGTCACAACCTCTTGTGTTTGAAAGTGATTCCACACTGCATGCTCTCATATTTCTGTGTGCATTCCTCTCATGTGACACTAACCGATGCAGCGTATACTTAGGTTTCCTATGCTTCTGAGAACCTTCATGTAGCGTAGCGTTTTAAACTTAGTTTTGCATTTGTCATGCCAGCAGCTCAAATAATTAATTCCATTTATGAAGTGACTCTTAAACTATTGTCAATATTTACAGGTGAACTCAAATTTGGAGTGCTCTCAAAACTTAATACAAGGATCATCAAGGTCTGCAGTTTAGTCAATGAAAATACTCTCTGTGGAAACTGTAGACTTCTCAACATAATGAAATAAAACAAAAACACATGCAAGGTATAAATAGATTAGGTTTCTAATGAAGAGCTAGTTATTGGAACTTCTTTGTTCTTATGTTCTAGACTTCAGAAACCAAATTTTACATATATTTTTTTAGAGATGGCCAAAAATATGAAGTAAGACATTCAGACCAGATTTGGGTTTTGGTGTTGGAGACCCTGATCAAATTCAACTTCTGACACCTGCTGACTGTTATTTCAGTAGTTGCACTCCCAGCAAGCCTAGCAAGAGCCAACTTTTAAGAATGTAGCACATTATTTTGTTGATCTAACAAACCTGGGAATTACTAGTTTTTCACTCAGTAATGTTCCAAGTGAAACAAACTGGCTGCTATTTCTCTGTGTCATGTGATCTGCTAAGATATCCCTGGACAGCTAAATGTGTGTAGAGAGAGAGTGTGGTGGGACAAGAGCAACTGGAAATCATTAAAATATATGACTTTCAAAGCTAAGCTTGAATTTATGAGGGAGAACCATTTTTTGTTGACACAAAATTAACTGGAACCGCACTACAACATGATATAAGTTGAATCATCAACAGGTCATATTGCAACAGAGCAGAAACTAATGCTTACACTTTAGCTATTGTTTTTCTAGAAGATATATTTTTCCACAGTAAGATTTTGTAAACATTTAATTGTCAGAATGCCATGAAGCATTTAGTCATCAAATATATTTGGATGATTCGATCGTGACCTTTTTGGAATGTTATCTGCTCATCGCTGCTGTTGCAACTAAAAGATGAAGCTACATTTTAGGTATTACTTTGTGAGAACACAATAGCAGCTTTTCTTAACCATGTAAACTCATGTTAAAGAAGAACTAAGAGAAAAACAGCTGGAAAAAATATTGGTTGCTATTTGGAGAGACTGCAGCATCCTGAACATCATAGGAGGAATATTCCTGATGAAATGTGACGTACTATTTTAATGCATATTAATGCTGCAGATTTTACAAGCTCATAAATAGAACTGATTTTGTTAAATTTACTGGTGCTTTGGTTATTATTTTATAACTTAACTGCTTTAAACCAGCCTGCTATGTTCCCTGGTCTTCATGATGTTTTTGTAACAAACCTCTGAGGCCTTCGGAGAACAGTTTGATTTATTCACTAAACTACACTTTGGCGGACTGTGTTTTCTAATTAGGTTAGATGTGGATTTTAAAGGGGGCTCAAATTTGCATTTCTAAAAAATGTGAATCCATCCATCATTTTCCTTGTTACCTTTATGTGGGTCTATCACACAAAAAGCCTAATTTATTTTTACGGTTTTTTGGTTATGATGCGGCAAAATGTGAAAATGTTCAGGGAGTGTGAAGACTTTTACAAGTTGCTGTATGTGAAACAAGCAGCCAGACAGAGAGCGGGTGGATAAAAGCAGAAAACCCCCTGCCCCCAAAAAACGACCTGATGGGCGATTTGAGTGAGCTGAGTGCTGCTCCATAATGCCGGTCCACTTCCTCTCCCTCTCGCTCCAGCCTTGCTAAGAGCGGCTGGGCTAAGCTACTCTTGCCCTACATACAGCCTAAACAGCAGATTACCAACTGTCCCTCTAATCCCATGCACCGGAGCATGTGCCACTGTCACCATGTACGAACCACCCAATCACCCTGCCGCCTCTGTCGCAGCCCCCCCGCTGGGCTGGTATCCGAATAACCTCCCCCCACTCCAAACCCAGACCACAACAGCTTCCCTCATTCTGGTTTCTGTCTGTTAATTTGTATTTAATTAAATCTGCAAAAAAGCTTGCTTAAAGCAAAAAATATTGAAAATGTTACTCTATTTGCTGCTCTTCTTCTTCCCTAGCAACACCCCCTCTGATCCCACATCCTCTTCCAGCTTTGACCTCCTCATGACCACCTGGCATCATGGCACAGCCTCCTCCAGTCCCCCAGCCTTACCTAAACCAGCAGACCTGAGATTAGGGTTAATCTGGACCTTGTGTCATCCTGTATCCATCCACCTCCCCCCACAGCCCCATTCTTTCCACCCTACCTCCCTTCCTCTGCTTTACCAAAGAGGCTTTGATTTAAAATCCTTTATTGCAAACCCCCACTCCCTTTGCAGTGTCTTCCTGCATGCTGCCAACTGCAACTTTTCCTCCCGCACCATGTCCTCAGCCAATCCTTCAGCAGACACTGGGAAAACCTGTCCCCGAGCAATGAGATGCTGCAAAGGATTTTTTTTTTTTTTTTTTACTGATCGTCTCCTCCGTTAGAATAAATCTGAAATTGGGCGTCTACAGAAATGTGTTAAAATAAAACAAGAAATCTATTCATTTCTAAAAAGTGAAACATAGAAAGTCTGCATCCATGAAGACTTTTTTTTATACCCAAGTTCGGGACAGAATAACTAAACAATTCATCCCTACGTCTTCGCTCCTGATCAAGGCTACCCGATGCATTTAGTGATTTCTGTTCTAGCCGGAAGACTGAGTGAAGATGTGAAGGCCTGAGTTGGAGGAAGGTTTTTATAATAGGTAGAGAACGAAAAAGCAAAGATGCACAAAGCAAGGAGACAAATAAAGAGCCAAAGTGCTAATGCTCCCTTCTTTTTCTTTTCTTTTTTCTCTGTCTGTGGAAGTAAATGGCAAATTCCCCCTCAAGCAAAGTTTCCCATCTTGAGTTGAAAGGCCAAAAAAAAAGAAAAAACAAAACAAAAAAACCCCAAAAAACACTTGGCTGATGGATACTGGTAGAAAATAAGAATTAAAGTTGCAGAAGTGGCGGCAGATGTAGGCCAGTGAGGATGAATAAGGATACTTAAATGTAAAAGGAAAAATAAAAAGGCCCTTGAGCATAAGAACCTGAATGAAATGATGCTTTCATGATAAAACAGAATGCAGAATGTTGTGGCATGATCAGAAGATGCACAGCTTACAATATTAATGTCCAATTCCTTGTGTAGTTCTAGTCAATTTGCTTAGCTGTGTTTAAGTTATTCACATTTTTCACCATGTATGTTTTCTTTTTAATTTTAATTAAAGAGTGGAAACACCCGTTAAAATATCTAAAATCAAAAGTTCCTCATTCTGTTGCGTTTCTGTGAAAAGAACAAAAATACAGCTGCGTAACAATCATTGCATGTAGAGGTGGACCCGTAGGAGTGACTGACGAAAAGCGAGATCATCCGCTGACGGATGGGGGGAAAAAAAAGTCAAAGAAGAGAAGCGAAAAGCGTTCGAACTGGTTGCTCAAAAAACGTCCTCAGAGAGCAAGAAGGAGAGAGCAAGCAATGTGGTTAATGGACATAAATTAATTGCTGTCATGTGGATTCTGATCCCAATAAATCAGGGTCAGTGAGGTCTCTGGTGCCATCGCTCCATCACTGGGATTCTGCAGGAAGAAACCTTGATCTCACACACACACAGCGACTCACAGCTGTGCACATGCAAATGTTTGACTTTTTCAGTTGAAAATTAAAATTAAATATGCAAGCATAAATAAAATTTCCCCCAAAAAAACAAACACAACCTAAAATAAAAGTGCAAAAATAATATCAAGTTACTGCGGCACTCCACGACTGTATTTTGGATGCAGGATCCTCGCATCAGTGTGGGTTTTTAAAAACTGCACCACAAGTCGAGGCAGGACACTGGATGCCAACTGGTGCAGATCTAACTGGGTTATAAATGCAACGTGCCTCAATAAATTAGCAATGCTTATTATTAAAAATTACCAGTGTGCTTTCTGCTTAGCTAGGCTGCAAAATTGATTTACCTTATTTTCTGACCATGGCCATCACAAACACATCCTCTCTGCTCTGAGAATTACTTCATGTGTTAATCAGAAAATATGTGAACCATGTATTTTAATTACAAGAAAATTCAAAAACAAAAAGTGGTAAAAAAGGCCACAGCACTGCAACAACCCACAGATGAAACTCAGAACAAAAACGCCGTCCACGCTAAAGTTGACATTTTTATATTTAATTTATAACCACTTACAGTAAAGCATGCCTTATTTTGTATACCGTAAAATGTGCCCTCTTTGATACCGTATGCCCCAAAGCAAATCACTCATGTTCAAACAATAATATCTGAATGCGAGCGAAATGGTGCAAAATGGGAAGTAGGTCACATAGCAATTTATTTGACAAAAAGGGGAATGGGGGGTGGGGAACTGGGACAGGGTGTACACAGCAGCAGCAGCAGCAGCAGCGGCGAAGGTTTTCGGGACCAGAGATCAGATTTTAACGGAGAAAGTGATCGATCCAAGGAAGAAAAGTTGCAAACACTTAACGCTCATTAGATCCGTGCTTGGGCTGGTGTGAAGCTGGAACAATAAACTCGGCATGAAGCCTCGCGCACACACAACAAATAAAGCATGCTTACTGATCAGAGGCTTCATTGTCTGTTCTTGTGAAATTGAGACCAATTTCGCAGCGTTGCAACGATACCGCGTATCAGCACAACTGACACAAAGAACAGCAGCAACACTGATCCCTGACCAACATATAACAAAACACAAGCGGATTTCTAAATACATTTTCAACAAGAAATATATTTTAAAAACTCTGTATAAACTACAACATCAAGTATATCATTAAGCATCACATATGTATGATAAAAAAATGTTTAAAAATTTCAATCCCATGTATTTTTCTGATAAACTGCACTTTTTAAGGAATAATCTTGCATTTGTAATTTATCTAAAAACTGTAAATATTTTAAATCAGAAATAAAGAAAACTGTCTAGAAAAGAAATAATTCAAATGCAATATGAAAATAAATTACAAGTGCACATTTAGAGGCCATTTAAAAATGATACATTTCTATGGATGAGTTAAATCTGATATTTAGAGACGACTAACATTTTAGATAAATATGAAAATTGCAAGTAAATCAAATATAACAAAAAAAAAATCATTTATATAATGTCACAGATATACAGTTACACACACCAGGTCTGAGGGGTGTTAGGGTGATGCGGCCCTCTTTGCATGTTAAGAGACGATGTCATGTACATCCTCTGCAATCTGCACAGACTGCGTTCAGGACCTGTAAAGCCACATTAACACATGAGAGAGGCTCTGGAGCACCAGTCTTTTCTAATGACCCGATAATCCGACCCAAATGCTGCCTGCTTGCTAATCTCCCCACCAGATTACCAAAGTGGGAGACGAGCACTGCCTATTTGTCCCTGCCTGTCTGTCTGTCTCCTTCTGCCTGTCTGTCTGTCTCTCCTGGCTTGTCATTTATATAATCGCTTGACTCTTATTTGCCCGTGTTTCTCTGTATGATGAAAAAAGTATTTTCTCCAGTCTTTCTGATCTTCGCAGCTGCCAGCTAGCAGTGGTTGCACGCCCGTTTGCTACTCTCGTCTTTAAAAATTAAGGACCAAGTGCGAAGGCGTAAAAAACGCTGTAAGAAATATTCGTTCTGCCGTGTTTTCGACGTGGACAAGGTTCAACTTTTTGTGAAAAAGCACCATTTATGCTTATACACCATAGCATGCAATTAAAGGGAAAATTGAAGAATGATCTTTAGCAGAAAAATATTTCAATTAAAAAAATAAGAAAAAAAAATGTAATCTTGCCTTCACAAACAGAAAAACAGGCTTTCTCTGGTGTTTCACACTAGAGCTCTGCTCCAACGTGTCCGTGCATTTCAGGTGGAAAACATCCAACCTAACATCATGTATGTCTCACATCAGCCATGTCTGCATCTGCATGTTAGCCTTCGAGGCCACATAAAACATCATTTTAAATCTACAGGAAAACACTTTGAGGAGCCCGCTCCTCTGGTCTGTATGGGCATTTAAGTTTAATTTTTTTGCATATATTTGACAAATGCATTTACAAAAAGCTCAGACGGAAGCTCAAAGAGTTTGCACACAGATAAACAAAAAATGTCTGATTTATTGCTTCAAATCTATAAAACTGTGAGGAGTTAGTGAGAGACTATGGGCGGCGTCTACGTTCCATAAATTGTGCACGTCAATCTTCTTCTCTGTGTTTAAGGAACATTTTTAAAGATTTGCCTGCATTGTTTTGCAGAGGCTGAAATAAGATCAGTTTAAGTCTTCTTTCCATTTTTTTCTGATAACCGTATATTAATGAAGGATAATAACAATACCCACACTGAATAAAGGAAGCAGTGATGCTGCTTTATGAATAAATCAAATCAGCAGCCATAACAAAACGTTACATTGTTTATTGTAAAAGAAAAACAAACAAAAAAAACCCCAGCTTTACTCTTAAAAGGCTTTTATTGTGTGACCTATTGATTTCAACCAAAGTATTAGTGTACTTCTACACACCAGTGAAGAAAAAATACATCTGTAATGTGGAAGAGGTTCACAGCCTTACTAAAACCGTGAGAAGAAAATCTAATTCAATATGATTTAACAACGACCAGATGAAAATATGCTCCCGTTTCTGTGTGCATACGACAGCTATGGACACTTTTTAAAGAACGGGAATGATTATAGCAGCGGGAATACCGGGATGCGCTAAGTGGTGAAGTGAGGCATGAGACGGAAAAGAGCAGTGGTGCGCTGGAGGGAGCGAGAGCTGGAAAAGGGCTGGTAATAAAAAAATAAAAAAAAAGAGCTAAGGTCATCCCTGGTAGATTCAGCAGCGTTAGCGGGGCTCGTGTCGGTGTGCACGTGTGTGTTTGACAGGGAGAGAGAGAGGGGAGGGGGCTGGCCGCTGCCGCTGCCCATTTACCAGAATCAGCTGATTGCTGCGGATGATGGAGCGGGGAAGGAGTCAAGGGTCAAAGCCTCGCATTGTCAGCCCTGCTCCACTCTCTCATGGGGTTCCCTCCCTCTGCCGTCAACCCCCCCAAACCTCCCAACCCGCGGCCTCCTCCACATTAACATCCATTCACCAGCTTGGTGCATTGTTGTTGCTTGCAGCAGGAAGAGAGGATGCGATGCGTAGCTTACAGACGTCACTCTTGCAGCTCATTTCTGTTCTGCTGCGGTCGCTCCAAACCGTTCATCTGCTTCTAGTGTGTGAGTGCACGAATGTGTGTTTATATGCAGGTGTGTGTGTGTAGGACAAGGCAAGAGAACTGCCCCCCCCCCCCCACTCCTCTCATCCCCCAGTTTTAGATCTACCCTCACCCCTCGGTTACCCCCCCACCCCGCACAAACCTCCCCCCACTTTGCCTGTGTAATCCCTGCCAGCTGGCCCTGTTGGCTAATCCCTGTGCACTGATCAGCTGGGCCATGCATCCAGTACGGGACAGGATAGGGACAGGGGCAGATAGGGGCGGGACATTCGATAGATGTGTGTTTGTGTGTGTGTGTGTGTATGGATGTATGTGAGATGGGGGGTGGTGTCGACCAGAAAGCATAAATTGAAGCCCGTGCCTTCTCCTGAGCGCACTGTGTCTGCGTGTGAGCCAGTCGCCTGTCCTCCTCGTCCGTCCGTCCCTTATTTCCCTATTCTCCTCCTTCTCCCTTGGATCCTCATACATATATACCTACATGGCTTATATATGTATATTCTACATCGTGGGCTTTTTTTCCCGTTGTTTCTGGTTTTGTCTTGAGCAGATCCAAACGGATATTTCCTAAAGCTGATGAACGGCTAGAATTTAGCTGAGTCCGTGTTTTTTTTTTTCTTCCTCCTGCTACCTTCTCCTCCTTTCCCCCTTGACTGCATGCGTGACACCTGCCTGCATCCCGTCCCTTCAGTCCCCCCTGTTTGCTATCCCACCACCCCTTGTGTCTTCCCAACACAGAAGAACCCAGACAGGATGGAGATGGAGCAGCGCAGCCACAACAATTACAGCGGCAACAACCAACAACAAGACCGGGAGCGAGGACCTGACGGAGGACACACTCTCCATCTTCTCTACTGTTTTTTGCTTCAGCCTTAGAGAGGAAGGACGTATTCGCTCAGAGAAAAGAAAGATTCTGTTTGTGGTAGCATTGTGTAGGGTAAAACGGAAAAAGAGACTGATTGCAGTGATGAAGAGTTTTTAAAAAAAGTGATTTCCTGGAGTGATTTGTATGATAAAAAGCTTCAATTCTGAAATTTTTTTCCTCTTTCCATCACACTTTACTGCTTGCAAATCGATTTGTGCGTGTGTGTGATGATATTTAGGTCCTGCTTTCTGGTCTGTAGAGATACATGGCAGAGTGTACAGAGCGAGAGAGAACAGTAAAGAGATGGAGAGCAGGAGGGAGGGCGAGAGGGAGATAGCGACACAGCTTTACCAACTGGGATGAAGATCGGCTTGGTCTGGTTAAGCCGTACCGAGCTCCAGAGAACAGGCGACGCGTAGAGTCCGGCGCTTTACTCACATCAGGATGTTGCGGAGCGTTGTTGGTGTGTTCTCGTGAAAAAACGAGCATCCTTCCTTTGTTTTGCTCTCAGGGGGAAGATGTTCTGCAGGAATGGTAGCGATCAGGTAGCCGGGCAGCTGCTCTCTTTATGGTGCAACAAAGGTAGCTTCGTTCGCTCGCTCTGCCGCTCTCGTCTCTCTGTTCTGTGTACCCAAACAGCATCTGAAGGCTGTGAACCCTGCTTTGATGACAACACTTTTTTTTTTACTCTCCCCCTTCATATTTTGTTGCTGCACATCCACATTTGCATGCGTGCATGTATGTGTGCCGTTCAGTGCGAGCCACCGTTTGTAGTGTGTGTTTGTGTCTTTTTCTGTACTATCTGCACAGAAAACATTGTTTTTTTTTCAAATCAGACTGCACATTTGTGTGGGATTAACATGGCTGGCACTCTGACGTGTGAAAGACCCGCAGAGCCGCATCTGAGCCTACAGGGAGGACAGATCACAGGTGAGGAAAAGGGAATGAGAAAGTACTGCTGAGCGGAGGCAAAAATCTTTTTGCACTTTTGCAACAGAAAAGAGGAGAAAAAATGCAGCCAAAGAAGGAGCGAAGTTCAACATGCGGTACATGACAGATTAGAGGAGAACATGGACGCGTTAGCTGCGAATGCTTGGAAGTTTGGGTTTGAGCTCTTTGTGTTCACAGTGGACCTTGATTTAATTTCAATACAATTAAGGCACGCGGTGAATGCCAAGAGAGAAGCCACAGTCGACCCTCACCTGCAGCATGTAGGCGACAGGACAGGGCTGCACAGATTAACGCGCTTCACAATCCAGATTAACTACACACGCCATAGACTGCACGCACACATCGAAGAGGAGCAAATGTATATTTTAGGACACAAACCCACAACCACTGGGCACTGGTGGGTTAACATACTGGTTTCCATATTGTCCCAGCAAACAGAGCCATAGGCAGCATTGCAGTGTTACTCCTGCAGCCAAGTGGACATAGGGATCACACTGGGGGGATTTGCCATGTGGTGACAGTGGGACACTTCAAAGGTCTGTGTATTTCCTCGTGAGAATACACTTCCTTATGAGGTAAAAAAAATAAATAAAAATACTGCCAACTTATGGAAAGCAATAAATCAAAGTCATGCTGTATATTTGTCTTGTAAAAAACTCAAAGTCAACCTCCTGCATGTTGGTTTATAACTTTAGCTTTGATTTCAGCTGCAACATGCTTACTTGCATCTGAAATGATCCATTTGGATTTTTGACTTTCAGCATCACACTTGTGTTTTTCCCTTCTTTGAAACATTTCAATAAAGTCACCGTTTTATGGACTGAATTTCTATCTGTAGTATTTCTTGTTAAAGTACAAAAAAAAAATCCAAAATAAAGCCTCAAGTAATTTTAATAATGAGCATAAATTATTGCATTAAATAAAAGAAAATCACAGCCCTATATCAAATAATTCAAGCTGCAAATTGCTGCAGGCAACAAAGATGTGAGCTGACCTACATCCCAGATGATGGAGGCAGAATATGCAGATGGTACAAAAATAATATATATATTTTTTATTTTTTAAGTAAAAATTCATTATTTAAAATAAGTTGACGTATATAATTCAGATTTTTTTTCAAATCACACACAACAGCAGCTAAAAACTTCACCAGCAAATTTATTTAAGATAAAAAAAAAAAAGATGCCACAGCTATATAGCAGGTCTATATCTACGCATTTCTATTCGCATGCATTCATCTCCTCACAATTAAAGTGTGCAGGGGGCGAGCGTCCCACATATGTTGAGACAGAGGTCATCAACTGTTTTCAGGTCCCTCTGCCTGTCTGCACATTATGCATTGTCACAATGCTCAATACAATTAGGAGACATGCGGAGGGGGATGCCGAACACATCAAACACTGCAGAACCCCTGGTGCTGGAGAGCAGGTGACCATATACAGACGGCCCCTCCCCCACCTCCGAGAAAAATGATCTCCCAACATGACATCTTTTTTTTTTTTTTTTTACACATTTGTAAGTAAAAAGAGGTAAGAATATGCCATGAGTCCGCCATATTCAATTAATACTAAAATAAAATAAACATAAATAGTGGAAAATGGATGATTCTGAAACTTCCAACTAACAATACGCATTTAAAATGCATTGGTATAATAATATTCTCAGAAAAAGATTGTGCGATCTATCTTTTAATACAAACTACATTATGATATTTAGAGGATTAATTTTCTCATTTTGATTTGGAGATTTGAATTTTTTTTACAGTAAAATGCAGAAGACAGAGGCAATCTAATTTAGTCACGTAAATAGAGGTCGGGCTGGCGACATGGCGAAGCGTCACTAATGGAAGAAAGAGATGGATGCCTTATGATAATGAGGGGAAAATAAAGCAGAACCATGACCTTGCAGTGCAAAATGAACCCAAACCGTGTAATACGTCGCTCACAAAAGGATCTCATGAGTCGAAAATGTTTTCTCTGGATCGGTCTTGTCAGGATTTAAAATACACATAAATAATTTTATCTTCAATCATAGCTGCATGATAATTCCGATTTTTATTTTATTTTTATGGATTTAATTCATTTAAAGAAAAGAAAACGTAGGTTGAGGATGCAATCTCAAACACCATCACAAACTCTCCCATCATGTCTGTTAGTTTGCTGCTTCATCCCCGGCATGCTCTCGGCATAATATGCACTCTGTGGGATGTTCCAGAGCTGACCCTCGTCCTCCTCCTCCTCTTCCTCCTCCACCACTTTCTCTTTCTTCCCCACCGCCCTCTCCGTATGGGGTATCTCCATGCGCCCCTGCTTTATAGCTGCTCATTTGCATCCCAGGAGGGGCTGAAAGGCGTCCCCAGAGACACACAGATAAGGGTCACAGGAGAACCCCTTGAGGGCGGCACGCTTGCCTCGCACACACACCCTCCCCCCCACCACAACACACAGACGACACGTGCCATGGAGCTCCCTCCCAACACACTCGACGCTCACCAGCCGTGGCTCTTTTATCGGCTGTTGTCACTTTGCTAGATGCCGTCCATTCACGATAAACTTGCCTTTAATAAGGGTGAATCTGATTTCCGAGGGTTATCCCTAGCAGAGGGTGACATGGACTGAAAGTTTTATCATGACATTTTGCTGTACTGTTGTGATAATAAAAAAATTGGGGTGGGCATTTATTGTATTGTAAATGCATGCCATAATAAGAATTTTGATTTATTGTTGTTGCAATAAATTATTATTAATGTTAAACACCCCCAAAACTGTCCCTGTAGAGGGATTGTTATTTTTACAACTTTCTTCACTGTTGGTTAAATGAGAGCAAAGATTAAGATCATTAATTTGAAAATGTGATTCGTCTGCTTGTAACGTTTACCTTTACCACAGCAGTACTACAAAATATTGTGATAAAATGTTAAGTCGATATTTCCCAGCCCTATAACAGAGTGAATGCAGACGTCTGTGTGTTGCAGCGAAGCGAGTCAAAATGCATCAATACAATGAATATAATATGGCATTAAAAGAACAAGCATAAACAAGCATTTTTGTAGCATAAAAAAATTCTACAACCACAAAAACACTTTTTTCCCAACTTTAACGCGACATGCCTAGTGTACAAGTGAACTAAAAAACACATTTAGTAGGAGAAAATAACTCGACTAAAACAGATTCCGTTTTTCCTCCTACCAACAACTTTCCTGTCATTGCCTCTGATCTTATTCAATCATCAGAGATGACAAGAAGTGGGGTACCTCAGGGTTCCATCCTCAGACGCCTCCTATTTAGCATACATGCTTCCGCTAGCTCACGAGATTAGCTACCAAAGGTATGCAGGTTATTCATCACTCTTTATCATAATGTCACCAGGTAACTGAACCCATTCAAGCAGTGAAGAGAGGCGTGAAACAAGTCATGAATGGATGTGCTGACCCTTCCTCCAGCTCAGCACAAACAAACCTGAAATTATCTTTGGACGCAAACATGAACAATGTAGGTTAGCTACTGCAGCTAAAAGCCTGCTGTTCATTTACACACCAACGTTGGGAAAGCGTGACCAAATATTCCTGAAAAGTCTAATTCAGTTCGTTTCTTTCAGCTTATAAAGTTTTTTCTCAAGTTTTGATCAGATGACTTTATACAGCATCGCTTACCTCCCAACACAAGGCCTGATGTCCAGGAAGGGCGATGACCTGAACGCGGCTGAAGAACTTAGCAAGGTAAACGATCCTGTGTCGCCCTCTTGCGTCCTCTTCGACTATTACAGGAATAATTTCCAAGACAGAAAATGGCGGAATGTGGATTAATCAAATATTTATAGGTACGGAATCTTGTACGCGTCATATTTTACAAAATGTCATTTTCCACCAATGAGTGAGTGTATGTAAGGTTTTTAATCAAGCTGGGTCACCACATTTCATGCCAAAAAAATAACTGAAACGATGCGAGATACGTCGTTCTAGGATGTATTCTCAATTTACCTTATGCAGGTAGGAGATGCATTATTCGTAACACAATTATGAGAAGTTGACGGATAAACCCGGACAATTTCACAGCAGATATTTGACTTGAACGCCTAAAGAACACAAAGGCGTGTCTGCAAGAACTGCATTCCGTTTATATAAATTCTGGTTTAACATACACTTAGTCCAATAATAACCGACATGCACCAATGCAGAGGTGGAATTAAACCCTCGTGAAAAACAGTTTAAACTTCACTGGTTTAAAGGAGAATAAGTGCAAGTACAAATAGCTAATGAGAAGCAAAATCCAACATAACTTTGTGGAGCATCTTTATTATGCCACAAATAAAAGCCAGTAGTTCTCAAGGTTTCCTTTTTTTTTCTAAACTGACAATGACACCGAGCAATGCATGGCTGGAATTAATGATTTATTATGAATGTCTGGCTGAGCAGAAATAAGAATTGTGGAGTGTGGAGGACAAGGTGACACAGAAAAGTGGAACAGTAGGAAAGGCAAAGCAGGGTTAAAGTAGAGCCTCCATCATTTGCAGGCTGATTATAACTGAGCAGAAAAAAACAAAACAAAACAATACCATGTAAAAAACAAGCTGAATAAAGAAGCCACTTTCAACTCGAACATAAGGAATGCACACAACTCTGCTGAATATACCACATTTATTACTTTTGAACTGATTAATAGAAAGAGTGGGGGCAAGGCCACTCACATCAGTCATAAGAAAACGGAAGAAAAAAAAAAGCAGCCCATAGCAACAATGACTCAACTTCTTTCAAAAGAAAAAAAAGGCGTAAATAAAGTCTAATGAAGACTGTTAACAGACGGCCCCCTTTTTTCCCCATAAAATTATACATTGAGCAAAAGCTCATCAACTTAACATGTTCTCTGAATTTAAACATTTAACCCCATTCCTTTGTTTTCCTGCCTTGATCCTCCTCACCCCACCTCCCCTACACACTCCGACAACATGTGAAAACACAAAAGGGCTTTTCTTTTTTTTTGTTGTTTTAAACGAACATCTGTAGTCCTCCTAAACAAAAACATGACAAGCAAGTACAAACTGAAGTGAGAATAGTTGGCACCAGCCGTTGGTGAGGAATCCACTGTGGAAGAAGTTGCTCTGGGTTTCTTGTTTGACGATCTGAGCATCATTTGCAGACAGGTGTAAGGGTTGCTTTTAAAGATGAAAATCTTTCCATTCTTTTTTTTTGGGGGGTGGGGGGTAGACAGTGGAGGACGCTAAATTTTTCTATTGGCTTTCTGTATGGATTTTTGATCATTAAGGTTTGTGTGAGAATTACAGACTCAAGTCTTGGACCATAAAAAAACAAACAAAACAAAACAAAACAAAAAGCCGGATGCCGATCCTTGCGTTTACAAAAAAAAAAAGGAAGAAAGAAGGAAAGGAAAAAAAGCAGCATACACAAGGAAAAAGCGTATGTAGTGGAATGGGGTAGGGCAAAAAAAAAAAAAAAAGATTTCAGCTAAGGATGCTATGCATTTAGTTGTAGTCCTATGAATAATCGTTTCCTTTTTACTACAAGTTCGAAGTAAGTCTTTAAAGTCAAAAGAAATCAAAGTCTTCATTTAGTTTTTTTTTCCTTTTGTCCTTTGTTAAATCTTCACCCCTATTAGAATTTCTTAGAGATCTGAATGTAATAATGTACTGGAGCAGACAGGGTTTTAGGAAGGGGCATTGCAGTCCTTTGACCAAAGCACCAACTGTTACTTGACTCGTCCTTGGCGCTCCTGGAAGAAAAAAAGCAACAATTAAAAACAACAATAATTACAAAATAAAGTACAATAAAACAGTTTTTCTTCCATTTCCAATGGATTATAACAGAAGGGGACATGTGGTGCATGTAAACAAGCAGATATTGTATACTGTGAAGAGTGGATATCCCTGTATCAAATAACCGTCGATGTTGGTAGAAGTTAAAAGCAAACACATTTTTATTAAAAAGTCAATGTACCGGGACATAAATCAACAATACATGTGCATCAAATTACTCCTTAGCTCAAGGAAAGTTACCTGAAGCCTGTAATGACTCCTGTTGCTTGGGTTGCTGGGATATGGCTCCGTGCCTTGGACCTCCACCTGTCAAACACAGCACAGAAAACTGAGCACAACATAAAAAAATGTGGTTTCCGTCTATTGACTTCAATTATAACCAAAGATTTTAGATTAAAAACAACTTTGATAATGTAAAAAGAATATTTGTTGTTCTTCAGAGATAGAATAAAATTAGAGCAGTAATCCAATACAAGGCGAAGTTTATATTTCCAGAAATTTATGAAAATAAACTATTTCCAAGCATTTATTTAAATGTTCAAAATACCATTCAAGACATGTAAAACTACACAGCGAAGAAAAAAAAAAGCATAAAGGCCTGTAAAAAGTATGTTTCCTAAAGTCACACATGCACAGTTTAACTGTAAAATTGTTTTGTGTGCAAACACATGGAAGAAAGGAATAAATATTAGATTTTATCAAACACCCCAACCTGAGAAAGAATCCAAAATCTGTTGCATGATACTTTTATTCCTCATGCTTTAAATCCACTATGTAAAGAATGAAGTGCAACAATGGTAAAATAAAGATAGTATTTCACTGTTTCATGGTTTAATCCGGTTCATTGTAAAGCCAAAAGTTAAAGGTAACAACAAAAATTAGGGAGCTAAGCTTCTGGACTATACCAGAATATGTGTAAAAATATAACTAAATACTCACACCCTATTGTTATAGCAAGTTATAGGAAGTAGCTACTGCACACATTGGTATATTAAAATATCTGGACATGGGTGCAATGCATGCCTATTTTCTTCTTCCATCACTCTGTGGCCATTAGCATTTTAGCCAACGTCATTTGTGTCCAGTGTGAGCATCTGCTGCCATGAGACTCCAACTAAATATTACATTAGCATGTAAAATGCAAGTTCATAACACTTGGAATATATTAACCAATAATTATTGCTCTCCAAACATGTCCTTTGTAACATATTACACACACTCATGTTGTGATGATATTTTGTCCAGCTGTATTTCCTGCATACAAAACCACCACCAATAATATGGCAGCTAAGCTGAAAAATAAACCACGCAAAAAAAAAGTCATTCACACAGGGTATTTCCAGTTTATAATCTGACTTATGACTAAAATATTTAAGAACAATACTTTGCTACATTGTCATGGGTTTGCATATTAACACTGAAAAGCAGTAGTTGAAGGCTAATATACACCAAGTGTCATCAATATACACTTTGAATGCCAATAAGGATAAATACAAGATTCACTGTAGTAGATTCCCACAATTGACAGATTATGGTAATCTGCCATAGGTCAGAGGTCATGAGTAAAAAGAAAAAGTGGATTTCTTGTAATCTACAATCATTACATTTACCTACAACACTGTTTTTTAAATATTGTGGAGTTCTAGTGATAAACAGAAGAGATAAGCAAGTCATTACAGAGAAAATAGTTAAACGTAGAATAAAAATCAAACTCGTAGTAATAAACTTTTCATTCTGTATAATTTGACAGAAAAATTAAATATTTAAAGACATTCAGAGTTGAACAAATGTTTTATTACACATTTCAATCATGTTAGAATGGTGTTTTACCTTTTTCACACACTCTTCCTCCTCCTGACGCTTCTCATAGTGAGAGAAGTCATCGAAGATGGAAGTGGTGTGTTTATATCCAGCGATGATCTTTAACACCTGCCTGGCCTTGTCCAGCGGTACCTCCTGTGTGTCCCGAGAGTTGGTCACCGGTTTGTTTTCGTTGTTCTCTAGCCGAATGTGCCTCAGCTGACTGTTGGGAACGTCTTTAACAAAGATCCAGCGCACGTCAAAGCGGCCCTTCCACTTGTCCTGCGACCACACGCCTGCAGACGTGTTGTAGTCCACCGGTGAGCGCATCTCCGCTACACCGCAGAAGTGCCCGCTACCGTTGACGCTGAACAGAAGATAAAGCGGCCCTTTACCCGCCAACGAGCGATAAGCGGCGTCGAGGCGTTTGTTGCCGTGCTCCGTGCTGCACCAAATGTTGTACTTGATGGAGCGGTGGATGTCGTCCTCGGAGTAGCTCTTGATGATGAACACGCGGCCCTGCTTGAGGTTCCAATCGAAGTCCTTGGGATTGTAGTTGTTAACCATGCGCAGCTTTTCTAAAACGGGGTGAGGCTCGGATGGGACTCCGGGAACCACGCCGACGCTGGAAGAGGAGGGAGGCGACTGGCCTGACCCGCTTCCACCGGCGTCTCCAAACCCATTGGCCCGGTTACGCGGAGGGACCCAGCGAGTTGGTTGAGAAGGCTGCTGCTGTTGGTGGTTTGGCGGTGGCGGACCCTGGGAGAGGGGCTGGGGTATCTGAGCCATACCTGGCTGTCCAGTAGGTGGAAGATGATGCTGCCCCAGCTGGGAGACAGGTGGAACCAGCTGTCCATTGCTCAGAGGCATCTGTGGGTTCCCTGCAGCTGTGGCTCCAGGCTGCGGAGAAGCCTGATTAGGCGGCTGCCCGTTGGTGGGAATAGAGGGCACCTGCTGAGGGGTGGCAGCTTTGGGCATGGTGCCCTTGTTGTCCCAAGTGCCAATGTCCATGTTGTGTTTAATGGGCGGAGGAGGCAAATTGGCACCTGCCATGCCACCCTTGGTTTTAAGCTTGGGTTGAGGCTTGGCGGGTTTGCTGGCGATGTCGGCCCAGGAGGCCGGCTTGGCTGGGGCAATGGAGACAGGAGGCATGCTGGGAGGTCCAACAGAAGATACAGGGCCCAAGGGCCCCCCACCAGGCAGCCCAGAGCCAACCACCTTCGGAGCCATTTCTCCATTCCCACCAGGGGCAGCACCACCGATTTTAAGACCCGCCATGCCTTGGTCCAGGCTGTTCATGCCAGGTGCCTTGTTGAGGGGTTCGTTGGCAGCAGGTGCAAATGGAGACTGTCCATCAATCATGGCACCTCCAAGCGAGCTGGGGGCATAGGCGTAGCTGCTGCTGTAGCCAGAGCTCTGCGGTGTCCCCGACTGTCCCTGAGAGCTGCTGTTGCCCCATGCGGAGAAGTCGATGCCACTGGGAAAAAAGTTGAAGCCATGCTGGCCCAGGAACGGGTTGCTCCCCAGGGGACCGGGCTGACCGAACATTGCATCTGGGAGGTAGTGGGGTTCACCATTGCTCAGCTGTCCATAGGAGGCCAGGTAAGGCATAGGAGGGTCCCCACCAGTGGACCACGCTGCCTCATTCAGGGAGTAGGAAAAGCCAATGGAAGGACTGTAGTAGCTGGGCATGTACGAGTCCGACATGGCCGTATAGGCATTGCTCTACAACAGAAACAGAGACGGCATTAACAGTGTTTCAAATAAAACTCAATATTATTCCTGCACATCATGTCAAAATTTCATATTCTTTCCAAAATCTAGCATACTTTTCAGCCAATTTTTGCAGTATAAATACAAACGTTTACTATGAAGTCATTTGGAGATACATCCACACTGACTGGACTCTATAAAACTCTGATTTAAGAGGATGGATAAACAGTAGCAGATTATGCCAACAACATATTGAAGGATGGACACAACTTTTACACCAGAAACAAGTCAAACTCCTTAAAAAAATAACACTGGATAAGACGTCTGATCTCAAAATATCAGCCTAGTCTAAAAGCATTACCAAAAGGGCAACTAAACAGGATTATAATTAAAACACAATCTCCTCAAATATTTAAGCACAAATAGGCCTTCAGCATCTCTTCACTTATTTTGTAACTTCCCAGTAGAGAGAGGTTACAAACGAACCTCTCTCAACTCCATGGCATTTATTTACAGGTAAAACAACAACCAAATACTTGTTAAAAGTTTCCCGATATAAAATCCTTCAGAAAAGCAAAATAAATGACACTCTACAGATTAAAAGGCATAGGATTACTTTAATGAATGAAAATGAATCACTGATGCCCCAGATAACAGAATTCAACTGGAAACAAGTTTTTGTAAATCAAGTTTCAAATTCTTTTCCATGAAAATTTATTTTTATAAATTTGAACTCATTGTAGGCAAGTAGGTAGGTAGTTTTGTGATAATTTTTTATTTAATTTGCAAACTCCACTTCCATCATTGTCAAATAAGAATAAAGATATGTTTTTTATAAACATTGCATGAGGAAAATGCAGCCATGGTGGTCAACATGATTCATCAACTTCTCAAACATTAGTCAAATACTCACCTGTCTGGCCTGAGTATTCAGGTAAGGCTCAAACTCATCGTCATTCAAAGTATCCTTTTGGGTCACAGCTCCGTTTTGCACTGAACAGAAAAAAGACAAACAGGTTTGTGAATTTGATATAGAAATGTTACAGTTTCAACTTATATCATCATGATAGCCTGTTATATGGCGAGATTAAACTTATCAGATGATGAGGGAGCAGCCTGAGCAAGTTAAAAGTTAAAAGATGTTTTGATGTACTGAAGAGGCAGACTTTGTTACAGTTAAAAGATCAAAATGATATAAAAACCCATGAAAGCCAGAAATGTGAGTAAGACTACAATAAAGTTAAACCTAATACACAAGAAATGTTAATTAACTGCTAGCTATTGGCTATGTTACCATCTGTGAACCTGGGCTGATAGTTCTGTAACGGTCACTGGATTTGCAATTGCATAAGTGACTTTTCAGGATCTTTAATGATAATGTAAACTCAGAATGCTACTCCTTATCTAGTTACTTCAAGTAAGGGAGATAATGTAAGACTTTTGATTCAAAAAAAGTGTGCCAAGTTTGTTTGCGGGTAGGTTAATTTTTTAAAAGCCCATATAGTCTAAAGTTTTTAAGTACTAGTGAAATAAAATTCAACTAATCTGGCATCTGATTTCACACCAGAGGGGGAAAAAAACAGTCTAATGGTGCTGAGATTATCAGAAAAATATAATTTCAATGCTAGTGCTGGAAATCATTACACATAATGTGAATGAATGACATATAATATGCAGTATCCAGCCAAATTTTGCAACCATCCGAGCAATGTTTTATAATCACAATGTTATGTGAGAACTATGATTTAAAGTACATCTAATGCAAAATCTTAAAATCAGTAGCAGAATCCTGCTAATGTGATAAATGACAAGTCTATTGTGACTTTGAAAGTAAATTTTCTTTTCAAAATGTCTAAATATATAACAATTTATAGGTTAGACAGAATAAAGACATCCAGGACTTTTGAACATTTTGTTTGACAGATGTTTGACAATTTTTCATAAACAATCTCAAATTCAGCACATCTATTAAAAGTAACAACAAGGGTTGACATTTAAAAATTATGTCCAATTTTATTGTCCAAGAGATTAAAGCGTTGAGAATTAATTGTCTTTAGACTGATGGAATGCGTAAAACATATTTAATAACTATATAAAATATAAATTGCACATATTTTGTGATGATATTACATTTTGGGTTGCAACTTGTCGTTTTGGGAGGACATAATTGCCACAGGATTTTGGATTTAAACATTTTAAACCTTCATATACGTTTGTGCCATTTGAAGTTGGTTTTAAATGAAATCCTTTTGACATTCAACTCTTCTGAAAATGTTTATAGCAAATTTTGCTGAAATTTCTTCTGGGATCCCGCTAAACACTGTGTATCATAGTAAAGATTTATAACTGCAAGTGAAATTATAGAAACAGGTTAAAATTAATTTAAATATAGACTTATAGCGTTAGCGGTAAAGTGGTGGTAAAGCATGTGTAGAGACGTGTCGTTTCGGGTTAACTTAGCAATATGCTAACATTAGCACGCTACCAGGCGACGAGTCCTTTCAACTTGACGGTCTTTGCTAACATTAGCCATAGAGAATGGCACCTGTCGATTAAACACAGCTAAAATGCCGTTTAGTATGTGGTGTAGAGTCAGACTGAGTGGTTAAACGTTGTCTTTGTTTAGTTTTTTGGTCAGAAAAGCGTCCAGTCCAACCAGGAAAACGATGCCGACGTGAATCATTTTGCTATTAACATTAGCAAGTCAACGCTACCTGTGGGGAGCCTTTTAAAACTTGTACTGTAAACGCTCCAGAACTCGGTTTAGATAAACCAACGTTGCGTCTTTTATATTTAAACCTAAAATATGCGTAAAACTAGTTTGTGTAAGAGATAGAGGGGCCTTTTACCAGCAACAAGCTAACAGCACTCACGAACGCAGGATTTTCAGAGCGCACGGCACGGAAGGAGATCCATATTCACAACCCCAGTCAGTGAGTAGCTCTTACCTTTATTAGCTTGGCCTTTCGGTCTCTGGATTGGGTCCAGGTGATTCATGAAGGTTTGATTTATGAGAAGAGAGGAAGGGGAAAAAATAGATGAAGAGATGTATTTTCACCAGTCAGTTTGTTTTGCAGGTGGTCAGGCCTACTGCACTACTGAGCCACAGCCGCTGCCTTGAAGCTAAGCTACCTGCTCTAGCCGTCGCGATGCTGACAAATTTGGCCCTCGCAAACGTTCAGAAAATACCTCTTTTTACCTGTTCAAGAAGGCTGCTGGCTGACATGTCTTTCCCCCCCCAAGGCCTGTGTAACTGTATTCTCTCCTAATTAACAGCGGCGGGGTGTACAATTTGTCCGGCTATGAAGGAGTTTCAGGCAAGCACTCTTATCTTTCTACAGAGCCTGGTTTCTACACAATGGCGGGCTGCAGTTTGCTTGACAGACTCCTCAACATGGCTGGGCGGCCCTCGTCAACTCAGAATGGCATTTATTCACAGCGAACACGCGCCCCCTAGTGACTAGGAGGAACAATATACGAATAGTCCATTAAAGACTATAAACACCCTAATTGAACTCAAGAAGGAGAAGCACTACAAACAAATTAGGGTCTTTCTGTTTGTATTCTTTTTTCTTCTGTTTCTTTTCTGTTTAGAAAAAGTCAGAACCTTAAGATTAAAGTCACTTTAATTTCACAATTCTCACTTCTGAAATGTTTAGAAGAAAAAAGAAAAATCAAAATTCTACAATTAAAAGCCAGAATTCCTTTTTTTTTCTCTGTGTCTCTAATTGTCCGCCGTAAAGTCAACATATACTGCTCAAAAAAATAAAGGGAACACTTAAACAACACAATATAACTCCAAGTAAATCAAACTTCTGTGAAATCAAACTGTCCATCTAGGATGTGTTATTTGAGTGTTCCTTTATTTTTTTGAGCAGTGTAGTTTTACTAATATGAAAATGAAAAGTACCCACCTCAGGAATTACTCAAGAGTTAAAACAATATTCCATATAAAGGCTACTTTTAACTTAAGTATTGAGTAGGATTTTAACTGATCAGAATGTCTTACAGATGTCATCAGATAGACAAAACATATAGTTTTGTGTAACTTCTAGTATTTTAAATATTGAAATGAAAAGTATAATATAAATAAATGACATGTAAAAGGCACAACAAGCTCAGGCAATAGAAATAGCATTAAAATAACAAATTTTCGCATTTTCCCATTCAAATGCTCGGAAGCCCAGCTGGTGAGGCTGGGATTGATCAACCTCTCTAAACTCTCTGTACGTCGTCAATAAAATGGCTAAAAAATATTTAATATATGAACTGATTTTCCATATAATGTACAGTGTTTTTTTTGTTTGTTTGTTTGTTTTTTGTCACCAACTGTGCCTTTAACATGTTTCGTATGCTGAAGAGCTATCAGAAACGGCAGAGAACAGATTGGAGGTGAGGCAGGCAGTTCTCTTGCCTCATGGCAGGGGGCGCTCATGATCCCAGATATTGTGACTCCACAACTGCAGAGTAAGAGACAGTAACAGCGAGCTAGCCACACAGTAAGCGCAGCGATATGTTTACAGTTTTCTCCTCTTACCACAGCAATCACTTATTAATAATATCAAAATAAACATTAAGCCTAACACCATACTACTGCAACAGACTGAATGTTCTGCTCTTTGTCTGGGAAATATTTCAGTGTTTTGTTAGGGGCGTTGTTGTCAGTTGCTATGGCAACGAGCCTGCGCGCGCGCGCGTGTGTGTCTGAGGCCTGCCCAAAGCGGAGAGCACAAACAATTAATTTTCATTCGATTCCACTTTGTTCACAGTAAAGATAATTTAAATACAGATATTTAATAATTGAAATGGGGGAAAAAACGCTTTGTAAATATTTATTTACAGACAAGGCTATGAATACTTTACAAGACAACATATGCTTTTCAGTAAAAAGTTTTCATAAGGTCAAAAAAAAAAAAATAGCATTTTAAAATTGTTTATCATCTGTTATTTTGTAAAAATAAGAGAACATTCCCTCCCCCGATTGTATATGTTTTTGGGAGTGAAATATTGCATAAAACGTTATTGAGTACAGACAGTAAAAACATTTTGAACTTATTTGTTACTCACAGTTTCAACAGAGAAGGTACATATTGAGTGATTATCTCTGCTGAATCTCAAGCTCACCAGAACCAGAAAGTTTTGAAGGCTTTTTAAGTGACTTTAACAGGGACTCCGGATCTGTCTGAATGATGAACCTTGCTTACAGTGAAGTAGATTATTACCCTAACTGGTAGTGATGATTCAAGAGCCTTTGCTGTAAGGGCATTCCTCTGCCACTAGATGGACTCAGAGACACTTTTCTGAGTAAAAGCAAAGTTAAAATTAGTTTCAATTTGTGCTTCTTATTAATGACGAATCAAAATTAGCTCTGTTTGTTTTAGTGTTTTTCTTTTGACTCAGGACTAAGTGAAAAAATATGCTCCTGCACATATTCTGACCACATGTGGAAGGACATGGGGGCATGGAGGACACCGAGAAAACCATGCTTTCTTTTAGTGTTGAAGGAGAACAGGTTACTACTCCATCACAAAAAGGCAGGTCAGAAGAACATAAAATGATATGTTGAATTAATTTAAAAACCAATTCCAGTTACTGAGTCATCCCTCACAAACTTACCAATCAAAAATACCCAAGCACACTGATCTGCATGGCCCTCTTGATTTTCCATCAGGCAGTTATTCCTAGTTATTGCCATTCTTGCTTTTCTATCTATAGTTATTCTTTCCCTTAATGCAATATGTTAAAACAGTGACACCCTGGATTCATTATGGATGGCCTGTGACCAACTTCTGATCAAATGACTCAAGGACAGGAATAACCCCATGCAGGCAACCCACCACAACCCAAACACACACGTATATCAAACCGTTTTTGAAATCAGGCATTATATTTAAAATCTTAATTTAAATGCAAAACCAGTAATTACCAAAAGCAGAGTATAAGCAAAGATAAAACACATTAGATCAATGATTAAACATGATTGCATGATCATTAAAGATACACAACTGACTGCACTCAGTGCATCAGTGTGACAAATTGGGATGGCAGATCAGTAGCCGTGAAAAGACATTTGACTTGTTAGACATGCTTCAGACAGTAGCATGGCATGCCTATATCATATTCAGCCTTTCAACTCTCAATCATTTTTGGGTGCATGATTTTTTTCCCCCCTTCTCTCCAGGGTCTTGTTGACTGCTGTGGATTGGGCAGGTGGCGGTGCACGGAAAGGAGCTGGCCCTTTACCGTCCAATAAAAATAGCTGCGGTCTCCATGATGTCACCGCTGAGTAAATCATAGATCCTGAGAGTGAAGAAGGGGATAAAATGAGGCAAATTGTAAAAGACATGTACTTTTTTTTTTAGAATATCACACTTCACGCTTCGATTGGTAATTCTTATCATCTTTTTTAAATGTCTTGCTTTTCATATTATTCGGAACAACTTACAAATGCGCACTGTTTTACTTGCGTTTATAAATGCTAGCTTGCCTGCAATTTTGAAGATGTAGAAAAGGAAATCAAAGTTTTCGCCCTTCTCCCACAGGTGACACTGCCATTTTCAACTAGTCACACCGGCTGTATGCTGCCAGAAAGGGTGTACAAACTATAGTCAGAGTCTGATCTCACTCCCATACCTGTCATTCTGGAGCCACAACACCATGCTGCTGATGAGGAACCCGATCAGTCGTAAATCTCCACTGTTTGACCATGTGACATGCCAAATTTTGAATCTGCCCTCAGTCCCCTTTGGCATCTCATTCTCTTCACCTTTTGCCACCCATATCGCTCCTCTTATGTTCCGTTCTGTGACACTGATCGGGGGAATGAATCTTTCATTCCCCAGATCTGTTCTTAAGACTTCAGCTCCCTCATTTTTTATTTCCTTTGGCTTCACATCTGGATTCGAACATGTAATTTTAATTGTGTGTGCATAACTTCAGTGGCCCAACAGGAGGGTGTCAGCTATGTCAGTAATAGGAATGTAGCACCTGTCAGCCTCGCCAAGGATGCAGTTTTTCCAGATTTTGACCATTTCACAAGATTAACTATTGATAAATAGTGAGGCAGCTTCGGGGGTCATTAACTTATCTCAAGTGTACAAATAGACTCTAGATACAAAGGGGAAATAAAAACTGCAGCCATTTCTTGGCCTTGGCAAGAAATGGCCAAGACCATTGTTAACGAGATGGAAGGAAAAACAATAAACACTAATATTTTTATTTTTATTTTCTGAACGTCTTTATAGCAGTGTATATTGTCATCAGTGTTAGTTATTTAACTTTTCCTTTCAAAAAGAAAAGTGGGCATGTTTTATGGTGATTAACTGTACTTGTTTAAGTTCTGTTGATTTTTTTTATGATAGTAAAATAATATGGATATTCAAATAGAATAAATGAAATAATATCAGAATCTTTAAAAATACATAAAATATTAAACCAATCATTTTTTCAACTGAGGTACAGAAAAATAACTGAGGCTATTTATAATCAATAATAACAACTTCAGAATCGTTGCAAATATACAGAGAATTTAGTCGTTTTTTTTTTATTATGCTCTTAGTGGTGAATTGAAAACATGTTTTATTTGTAGAGAATGCTAAATGCTTTCCAGCAATCTTCACAAATAAAACCTGAAAAGTGTGGCATGTATCTCCTTTTTCTTTGATACCTCTAAACAGAATATACAATTCAGAGCTAAGCTAAGGAGTAAACACAATCTTTAAAATCTCACAGAAAACTCAACCAGTTGTCAGAATTTCACCTAAACTAAGAAGAAGAACATTGATAAAACAAGCACCAAGAGGCACATGGGAAATCAGATACCGACAAAGAATGAGAGGATAAATATCACTCCAAATCCATAAAAAATCTGGAGGCTCACTTTTCAGTAGGACAATGCATATCTGTTTGTTAAAATGGCCTAGTCAAAGTCCAGATCAACAACAGTGAATTTATGAAGATTTGAGAACTACCAATCTGACTAAGATTGCCCTTTCTTGTGAAGAAGATACATTTTAGTTTATAGATGTGCATAGCTAGTAAAGACATACCCAGAAAGATTTGCAACTTTTATTTTAGCAAAATGTGTCTTTTTTAAATTGACTAAGGGAGGCCTGCATACTACATACACCAGACTTGTCAGATTTGTGTTGATATAAAAACTGAAAACCACGTGCCATTTTTTCCACTTACAGTTGTGAAATACTTTGTGTTAGTCTATCACAAAAAAGCCCTACAACATATAGTTTGCGTTGAAGTGTGACAAGTGTGGAAAAAATACAGAGTGAATGATTTTGTAAGACTGCAAAACTGAAAAGCAATCAAAGCAACAAATTGACTTCTGTTATCTTTTTTAGCTAATCAACGTTGTTTCTCCTGAAACCAAAGAAAATAATCCATCAGAAGGAAAGAAACATGCCTTGAGTTGTTGCGTATAAAGTAAAATTTCTAATTTCTAATTTAATTTTTTTCCTTATATTTCCTTATTTCCAATCTCCTGGTGGTCTGTGAGGACAATAAGTAGGTTGTTTGAGAAAGAAAATAGCCGCACACTTGCTCACTCTATGACAGAGGATTTATTACCAACATTTGTGTAGAAGGTTGAATGAGCTGGACCTGTCCATATGTGGCCCTTTTGTAAGAGTGCGCCTGTGTGCCAGAGTGTCTTTCCGATGACACCGGGTGATGATTTTCAACAGCTGAGATGAGTTTGTGTGGAAGTGGACAACGGGGCAGCTGTACATCTCTGCCTTGGACATATACACCCACATTCACACGAACACCAAGGCTTATAAACAACAGCGGAATCCCGAGGTCCAACCCTCCTGGGACCAAGCCACACTAAGACCTTAATAAAGGACTTGTTGTTTCAGGAGGCAGCTTATATCATTTTGGGTTCATGTTGCAACCTAAACATCTTTCAAGACTGTCGCTAAAACCTCACATGCTTTCTGAAACATCCAAATTATCTCTGATTGTTAAAGTTTAAGCATTTTATGAAAAGTTATAAGGACTACAGATGCTTTTTTTTATTGCACTCAGGTATGTTTAGCAGACTATATACTATTAAAGGTGCTGTTGCAATTTGAATAGTGTGCTAAATAAAACCAAGTTGCTGTTACTACCTCAACTGGCCTGCAACATCTCAGCCAATGAGAGACATTGGGGTGGAGCAGCACCAAAGGGTCACAAGGAGTGATGTAATCTGTGTTTATTTTCAGCATACACAAGTAAATGTATACAACTCCTCAAGATCTCGTTCACAGATTCGCTCTATGAGTGACAGATTCAGTTTTTGCTCGCAAAGATTTACATATTTCATTTTGGATCTCTACCTTATCGGTTGTCTTTTTGACTTGTTTGGTAAGGCAAATATCTATGAAATCACTCCCATTTCCGTGTGTCTTAAGGCTAGCATTATAAACGGAGAAGCAGTGTTTATCACGAGGGAAGACAAGTGAGAGGCAGAGACAGAAAGAGAGACGGAGACACAGAAATTTAGTCATGGCAGTTAATACTAATAGTGGCCTCCCTTCCATTCCGTCAGCTGCAGCTGTTGATCACGCTGGTGTAACTGTGAGCTTTCTAGCATTGCATCACTCTCTTTCTCCAACCACTACTTTGCCGTCCAGCATTACTATGCAGGAAACTTTTCTAATGGCTATGAACAGAAGCAAGAACAAACAGGCTTATTATTATCATATAAAAATCTGCATTTTTATATTTACTCATAAGCTCATATAAACTGAGATAGGAATGCACCTTAATGAATTTGAATCTGCCTCCTTGAATGGATTGTTGGAGTGATTTGAGGAGATAAAATATATTGCGAAAAGTAAATAAATAATTAAATGGAGGCGATCCAATCATTTCCATGGCCACAGGTGTATAAAATGCAACAACTAAGCATGCAGGCTGTTTCTGCAATCATTAGTGAAAGAAATGGTCACTCTGTCTGGGAAACCAGTGATTCTGAGTTTGTCAGTTGCCAGAACAATGACACTTATCTGAATGATGTCAAGTGTAAGGTCTGGTGAAAGGGGGATTATGTTGTGGGGATGTTTTTCAGTGTCAGGATCAGCTCTTCAGTTCCGTTAAAAGGAACTCTTAATACTTCAGCATACCGAGGATTATGGATAATTTCATGCTCCATGCTTAGTAGGAAACAGTTTGGGAATGGCCCAGTTGTTTGGAAATTACTGTGCACCCGTGCACGAAGCAAGTGTTAAAGAACTTAACTCTCCTGAACAGAGTCCTGACTAAATCATAAAAACTCATTTGTGATGAATTAGAGCAAGGACTGTGAGCCCTCTCGTCCAACATCAGTGTTTGACCTCACTGGAAGAACGCCCAAAATGATACAAATTAAATGCAACATTGAGGAAACGAATTTTCAGAAGTGTTGAAGCTGTTCTTGTTGCTATGTAGGAGATAAAAGATCCATTTACCAATAGAGTTTAAGAGCATGTTTAATCCATCAGCATGTTAATAACCTGGCCTCAGTTATTCATACTATGTGTAATGTATGCACAGCAAGTTGTTGGTCATGTTCTCCATCTAGAGAACGTAGCAGAGGGACGATGTAACTTCCCAAGGAGCTCGTCCACTAGCATACATCAGAGACATTCCACCTCATCTGACACTCATCCATGGAATTCTGCAAATTTTCCACACTATTCTCACAGGCATTCTGAAGTGCCTGTCAAAAAGACTGGCATGCGTAGACCTCAAGCACAAGAAGCACATAATAATTTAAGAAAGCATAATTTTACTTTATTGAATTTTCTTTTTTTAATATATTTTTTAAAAGTCTGGATACACATTGAATCTTCAGTTTCTGCTCTCTTGGTGCTTCTGGTGGTCTGTTTGTTTGTGTATGTGTGTGAAAATATATTTTGTTTGCACTGCTGATAGGTGATAATTTGTCATAGATTTGTGCAGAGTCCCTTTCTCGTCCATGTCGGTATGGCCAGTGTATGCAACCTATAGTTGACACCTATGTGTCATACTGGGAGCACACTAAATACCTCAGATGACTTGAGGGTTTACTTGGCAACCAATGGCTGTTTTAAGAGCATGGATACACTTTCAGTTTGGACCAAGCACAAGGTCTGCAAGTATCCAAAGTGCACACAGAGGCATAGAAAAGTTACAGAACCACATGTATCATGTGCTCATTGTTGTTTGTCTGCTTTATCTAAGTGACTTCATCCAGATCTATTTGTGTAACATGACATAGTCGTTAACAGTCGTTTGTATGAGAAATGAGATATTGCAGAACAACAACTTGTTTCCATGTTTCAGAGCTCCATAAATTATAGTCACATTAGAAGAAAAATTTATTTCAGTATTTCAATTCAAAAGATGATACTCTTATAACTTAACTACACACAGAGGTGTAAATGTCAGGAATGAATTTCTGTTAATCTTGACAATAATGACTTACAGCTAATGAAAAACAAGAGAACTAATACAGAAACCTTATTGTCATGCAGGTTTCCAAACCAGACTCTCTACAAGGAAGAGAAGCCAGGAAAGGTCTTTGCAGATGGAGACAATGTTGGACAGTAGAGTCGAAGAAAACATGTGATTGATGCATATAAAGTGCATAAGTAAATGAGGGGACTGCGAAGCATAATCTTATTTAAAAGTTTGCAGGAGATTCAGAAGGCTGCAACTCAAAGGTGAAACTTCAAGAACACAGAAGAACACACGACGAGTCGACAACCGTCATTCCTTTTACTCAGTCACTCCTGAAACAGATGCAATATAAGGAGTTACTTACATGAGCTTAAGAGAATGAGGAACTGACTGTTGTCTCAGTGGTCCAAAGTTTTATTTTTAGAGGAAGGTAAATCTAATAATAATAATCAATTTTATTCATAAAGTGCATCACATTTACACACTGATGATGGCAAGCTACTGGACCATAGCTACAGCTGTTCTGGGACAGACTGTGAGAAGAGACTGCACCATCGGCTCTTCTGACTGACTCTAGCTGGCAAGACAGGTGAAATGTCTCGCCTCAGGACACAAACGAGGAGGGTGGGCAGACCGGGAATTGAACGGGCAATCCACCAACTGCAGGGCAAACTTCTACCGCCGTTGCCCCAATTCCTCACAGCTTGCATTTCATTTGGAAACCAAGGTCCCAGAATCTGGAGGAATGGTGGAGAGGTACAGAATTCAAGCAGCTGTGGAGTTTCCACAGTCATTTGTCACTTGGGAGGCAACGTTACCTGCAGGTGTTTATTCTGAACTACAAAGTAAGTGTTACACTCTGCCAGGACAATTTAAACACCTTCCTGTGATCAGCTGTGTTCTGACCAGCACACAGCTTTAGGTTTCACAGTTAGAAACTATACAGGTCACTCTTGAAATCTGGCTGATGGACTTGGACCTTCAAAGACACAGAAAGACGGCTACAGAGTCAGTCTTCTATCACCTGAAGAATGTTTCCAGAGTTGAACAATATTTTAAATAACTCGTCCATGCATTTATCTTTACTCACATTGATTACTGCAACAGAGTCTTCAGAGGTCTGCCTAAAAACTCAGACAGCTGCAGCTGATCCAGAACGCTGCTGCTCACATTCTCACTAAAACCAGGAAGACAGAGCACATCAGCACAGTTTTAAAGTCCTTACAGTGGCTCCCTGGAGTTCAGATAATACTTTTTGTCAATAAATACCTGAATGACTTAGTACCAAAAGACATGTTTTTTTATCGACCTTCCATACCACCCAGGACTTCTGGTTCTGGTCTGCTCTGTATCCCCAGAACCAGAACCAAATATAGAGAAGCAGCATTCAGTTTTTAGGTTCTTCTAAACTGGAACAAACTTCCAGAAAACCGTGAAAATCCTGAAATAGTATAGTCAAATCAAAACTAAAAACCCATCTTAGCTGACTTTGACTACCCAACGTTTTACTTTCCTTTTGTTACATGACTGTATAATTTTTATGTTTTCATCATGTAAAACACTTTGTATTCAAAGGTTGAAATGTCTTGTTGCTTAAAAGAGCTGTACAAATATACCTGGACATACTTTTCAATAGATTTCAGTTTTGTAAAATCCCTTTTTATTAGTCTTATACAATTAATGAATATATGTGAATGTCACCTATTTAGTGAATTGAATGAATTACTAAAACTTTTCAATGGAGGAAAAGTGGAGTGCACCATTATGTCCATAATCTAAACGATTTGTGCTAAATCATCCATTATTATCTTTCATATTGTGGATGTAACCGCGCTGCCGGGGATAATAATGTGGAGCTGGAGGGTAGGAGTGGAAGGAGATGGTGGAAGGAGGGGTCGACACTGCGATGCACAGGACAGGACACCCTCATGCTTGCTTCATAAACCTCTCCACATTTTGCAACCGCGGCTGTTGAGGAGCGCGCTGGAAGCGGAGGGAGTGCGCTCCTTCTGGAGTGATTATGTCAAATCTGGAACGGGCTTTGCTTCACGCCGCATAACCCCAACTGAGCTCTCCCCACTTCCACAAACAGGGATGTTGTCGCGCAGTCGGTGGCGAAGGTCGGTTCCAGCAGAACAGTGAGGACACCGCTCGTTTACCATGAGCTGTTTGGATGTTATGTATCCAGCCTATGGACATTACGCACCGTACGCACCGACTGCTCCCGCTTTTATCAATAGCTTACAGGTAGGATGCGAGCAAATCTTTAAAGTTCAGTTAAATCCCCCTTCCCTCAAGTTTAACTGGAGTCACTGAGATGAATGTAGAATTTTAAAAATTGGATACATTATGCTGGTTGATGTGGCTTGTGCGTAAACGTGAATAGGCTTGGTTTTAGGCAAGGCATTTAATCCATTTACGACTGAAATTATTATTATTTTTAATTGAATGACTAATTTATCTTGTTCAAATCAGATGTTTCACGTACTTATATTAGCGCGCATGGACATGCCAGCGCAGCAGCACAATGATAAGCATGTCAAAAAGCCTCATAATAATTTCCAGAAGTGTTTCTGCAGCACCTGTCTTAACCCTCTCCCTGCTCCCCCTCCCACGTCCCTCCTCCTGCCCGCTGATCTCCCCCTGACAGGCTCCTTCAGGTCTGAGCAGCTCTGCGCCCCACAGTCGGGATTTTATGGAACCTCCCAGCGTTCCAGAAGGGATGTCTGGGGGCCCAGGCACTGGAGGATCAACTTCCTCCTCATCTTCGTCCAGTTCTTCTTCCTCCTCTTACACACCTGCGGTACCGAGGCCGGCGGAGGGCCCCAAGGAGAAGCAAGAGGGCCCCGAGGCAGAGTACCTGACTTCTCGCTGCGTGCTCTTCACTTACTACCATGGAGACATCAGCAGCGTGGTGGACGAGCACTTCTCCAGGGCTCTCAGCTCCTACATGGATGGAGAGGGCAAACGGCGGGCGCCAGAGCAACAGGGCACAGGTAGCTGCAGGTTTCACATGACTAATGGGTCTGAACAACAACAATATGTTGTTAATATTTTGCACCACTAATGAAAATAATTGTCTTCACAATTACAGTCATGAGATACATCATTGTAAATGAGGCTAATGTAGACCAGGATGACAAAATATTCTGCTAGCTTTTCAAAGTAAAGCTTGGATAAATATCAATGTTGCTACAAATTAGTATTTGTGACTAACCAATATATTATTATTATTATTATTATTATTATTATTATTATTATTAGACATATAGACCTAACCTGATTTTCCAACACAGACAGAGGATGCTGGACAACTGGCAAAACGTGACACCCATACTGGTTGTAGAAATGTTTGTGCAATTTGATCTGAATTTATTCAATGTGACTCACCTAATGGCTGCTTGGAATATCCTGCTGGTATTTCTGATCCATGTTCAAATTAGTAAATACATGTGGTTCCCATAAATGAGTATTGTGATCTTAGTCCCATTTTGCAAACGTTCAGTCTGAGTAAAACAAATGTATGCCAGCTGTGTTTTGGGGTGTATTTTACGAATTTTAAGACACTGGTAGAACTGGCAGTTCTGCAGAGCACAGCAGAAAGTTGGACTGGTGATGTTATTAGGTGACAGGACTGAAGGGTAGATGTGGTCTTGGAGAAGTCAGGGCAGAAGGTCACGCAGGTCAACGGCTCATTGGCAGAATAATGTGGCTTCTGTGGTTCTGGCTGGGCTAAAAGTTTGAAGTAAGACAAAAAAAAAGGGTCCGCGCAGCTGTGTGAGTTGCTTTATGTAATTTATGTCATTACCAGTTTTGATTCATCGGGCCTCAAGAAATGTAAAGTATTGTAAGAGTTTGTGTTGTAATTTTGATACTTAAAATCCATCTTACAATAAAACCACTGTATGGTTGCTTATCTGAACCTATGCCCTGAGTAGGACACCTGAAATTGAAAATCTTCCTGAGCTCTATGCGTCCAACAGGGTGTCCCTCAGCTCTCCATGTAGGGTCTGCCCCCTCACTCGCTGCCCCACTCTGCTCTTTTTTCTCGTTAGGCTGGACGTCTTCATTTCGGCACCAGCGAGCACTCCCTGCCTCACAACAGATGCTATGTTTATACCCGGCTGTAAGCGTACAGCCTCGCCGGCGTATCCCCTTCAAACATCTCCGCGGCAGCCATTCTGACTCTGATTCCAACTCATGCTCCACAATGGTTGCACAGTCAGCTGCCTGCCTGCTACTCGGATTTATATCTATTCTCAGCGCAGTAGCAACAATGAGAGACATAGTGGGTCTTCTTGAGGAATAGCTAAATATAAAGCTATATTTCTGAAAATATATAACAGCATATTGAATCTCTGTCAAGGGCGTGCAGAGAGCGGGAGGGGTTGCAAAAACAACAGGTGAAGGTGCAGGGCGCAGAAGAGAGGGGCAGCGGGTGCTAGCATGAGGTCAGAACTGCTTGTGTGTGTTTTTAGATTTTCAGGAGTACCGGGCTGACATGAAAGTGAGAAGTGTCACCACAGCCAGTGATTTAACACTCTTTGAGCCCTGGGCTGCCTCCAGGTTACAGCGTCTGCCTTATATAGCATTCTAGGATATAGGGACATCTCTCTTTCTAAATTGTGTCTCTCTTTAAGTGTATGGGAGCGTGGTTGTGTTTATTTCTGTGTCTTGTTGGACCTGAGTCGTGTGACCCTATGATCCAATGAGCGAGATATCCGACCCAGAGGGTGTCGCAGTCATGTGAGCAACATCTGTGCTTTAGCACTCGTTGATCCATTCCCATTCATTTGCTTCTGTGAAATAAGTGCACCAAGCAGTCAGTTAATCTGTACTGTTAAAGCACTTGCTATTCACAGTAAGGGTGACACAATGTGCTTTATGTGAAATAAAAAGAAAAGGGAGTGAAAAATTAAAAATCATTGGTTCTAAAATCTTGCAAAATGAAAATAGGAAACATAAATAAATACAAACAATGTTTAAACTCAAATCTACATTTGAGTCAAACAAACTGATATAAATGTTTATCAGCAATAAAACAAATTAAATAATTATTATAATGAACATAATGATTTTAAATCAATATAATATGCAGGCAAAACTGCGATTAAACAGTTCAAACCATATATTTACGCACACTGTATAAAAAGACACTTTTTTCTTACTATCTGTCAGTAAGCTTTTCCTGTTTTACGTCAAATAGGGTCACCAAAATGATTCGCTAAATGCCAGAATATTAAGTGAGTGAAGATTTTCAAAGACCATGTTTTTTTCAAAACCAGAAGTTTACATAAACTAAGATTACTACTCCTTTAGAGAATTTGGGAGCCCAGATTATGATGTCATGGCTTTGTAAGCTTCTGACAGGTTAATTTATGAAATTTGAACCAATTAGAGGCACAAGTCTGAATCATCCTTTGGTACAACTTCCAGATGCCTGAAGATGCCGGAGACATGACGATTCAAAAATGTAAGTGTTTCTCCATAATTAAGGGAAAACTGAGAACACTTGGAAGCCTGAAAACACAAACCTGGGTGCCAACATCATGATGTTTGGCAGTATAAAGGAAAGTGTACTTCACACAATAAATGGTGTCATAATGAGAGAAAATTATGTAGAAATAAGCTAAATCCCAATTTACACAAAATATTTTGGACAGGAAAAAGTGTCCCAAAGCATGAAGCAACTACAACAGGTCTGTCAAGAGGAATATATTAAAAGTCCAGCAAACTATTGTGAGAAATAATGAAATAATACTGAAAACATTTGACCCCAATCAGTGCATGTAAGTATTTGATTGTAAGTGTACATGGTCATGGTCAGTCACGCAGGCGGAGTTCTTACATGATTTATTTTCACTAAATGTCAGACTTAAAACATAAAACAATAAATTTTGAGCTTCAAAACTGAGAATATAAATTAATTCATTGTAAAGATTGTTCAGTTTTACTGTGATTTTGTTTCTGAATGCCATTACCAGTTATAAAATCTCAGTTTTGTTCTGATTCATATGATTGGGCAAAAAGCAGCATTCAGCTTCTATGCATCTCAAATTTGGAACAAACTTCCAGAAAGGTGCAAAACAGATGAAACACTGAGTTCCTTTAAATCAAGACTAAAACTCACCTGTTTAGAGTTGCTCTTAAAGCATGTTAAATATATTTGATTTTTATTGATTATTTTAACAATGGCGCTTGGCAAAGTGCAATGCCTTGAACTGCCTTGTTGCTGAAATGTGTCATATGAATAAACTTGATTGATTGATTGTTTGATAGGACTCAAGACTTGACCTGATGTTGATTGCAGTTTTTCTCTCATCTGTTAGAAACTTCTTCCTCTACCAGTCGGCGCAGCTTCCCCCCGTCTTTCTGGGACAGTAACTACACGTCACCTCAGAGTCGCCCCCACTGTGAGACCAGCGCCCCAGCTTATTCCATGGACCCGTACGCGTCGGCGCTGCATCCAGGCCTGTCACACCCGCATACTCATGCTCACCCACACGCCCACACTCATCCCCACCCTCACCCACCGGAGGGCTGGGGTTACCCTCAGGCCCAAGCCTACGGACCCCCTCGACCTCTACATGAACTGTACTCACCGTCGGCTCTGGAGCCTCACTATGGGGGTCTGCTCGTGCCCACTGTGAGACCACCTCATCTTCCCACCTTGCCAAGCCACTATGAAGTGGGCAAACTGGAGCCCACCACCTCCTGGCCGAGCCTGCTGCCCCCTGGAGATGTCAGCCAGACGCTGGCTCTCAATATGGATGCAGGTACCCACTCAGAAATGTCAATTTCAATTTGTCTTTGAAAGCAAAAAGAAATATATTTGCATAATGTTCAGTCAAGATGTTTTTGAGCTTTGAATATGCATCAACAACAAAATGCAGTAAGAACAAATAGCAACTCTGCAGTTAAGGAAGGTGTTCACTTTCCACAATGTTGTGTCACAATTTAATAATAAATGGTAAATAAAAATAAATACATTATGTCAAATGAAGACAGCTAATAAAAGTGCTCAATGTCAATTTGTCCATAAACTAATCCTCTTTCAAATGAAGCTTTGCTGTAACTTTTAAAAATCTTAAAATAGATTTGAACATAATGTTTTCCCAGTCAACCCAGTAGCACGAAAGTAAAATCATAAATAAATTTAAGAAAACTGATCAAACAACTTGAAAACAAATGTCTACATGCAATATTAAAACTCTAAAATCTACAAGCTTTTCCAATGCACTTCATAAAGGAACACACTGTTCTGAACCAATGAAAATGAATTGATTCATTCGCCATCTTTTACACCTCCTATATTACAATCAATCAACCAATCAATCAATTAGACACCAGCTTTATTTTTAGATCTGTTCTGGTTTTTCCGGAGGTTTCTCCTGTGAAACGAACCCCATCCATCCCACTGTCGCCACATGCAAAGTCAGGCATTATGAATTGAATCTGACTGTGTTATATTATAACTAGGAATTAACTGAAATCCTTATAACTGATATTTAAACTGTCTACACGGTGGGCTTATTTTCAAATATGAGTTGACATCTTCGAAAGTGTATTGTGATTATATCTGTTATATATACATGATAAATGTAAACAGATGCAAAAGCTTAAAAATATTTGTGACATGTTTCTTATAATGACTGAGATAAACAGTGACTTTATAAATAAACAACACAATAAATTAAACCAAATACCAGACTGAACTGAGAACCGAGGGTTTTCATAAATATTATGTTTCATCATGAACTTTCACTTTATGGCCTACAAGTCTTATAAATAGGTTTGACCAAGATCATCAACAGTTTAAAAATCAATACTATTTCAGGTTAATATCAATTCTGATTTGCAGAGACACACAGGGACGCATGCTCCAGGTACAACCCCCTCTTTCCCTCTTTGCCCCCCTCCACTCCTCCTCCATGTGCAGACCTGCATACAAAAACATACAACACATCATAATCATCACAGACGCTCTCTTTTCACCCGCCTAAACCGGCATGTTTGGCCATAGAAGGCTCCATGACAACCTGTGTTCTGCCGTTCACTGTTGTCCTTCTCATTGTTTCCATGTTTTTTTTTTTATTTCCTCAGGCCTCCAGCAGCACAAGAAAGGCAAGGAGCTGTACTGGTTCTAACGAGCCCTTCAGTAACACTGACCTGCCATTACCAGACCCAATTAGTCCCTGGATCTGCTCTGCTTTTCAAGCATTGTGTCCTTTCACTCTCACCCCACACCCCACACATTCACTCACCACAGCCCCATCCACCCCCTTCTTTCTGCCTTTAGCCTCCCCTGCCAGTACACGGCCTTGCTCCAGGTCGACGTGTGTGCACCATGGAGATAAAGAAGCGAGGGAACGAGGGAGAGAGGCCCAGCATCTGAACTGGCCATGGTGTGCACCATCGTTGCTCCCTCTCCGCCATCTCTCCTCCACTCTGAATCCAGCTGCTCTGGCAGGATGAGGGCCACGGTGACCTGTTTGGATTGGGAAACAGGATCACAGCAGACTTTTGCAGCTGGGGAAAAAAAAAAAGACAGAGGGGTACAGGGATGAATCACAGAGTGAATGGATTTCTTCCAACCTTCCTGGTTATCTCAGTCTCATGCTCTGTGTTGCTACAGTCATTGTCATTATCCACTTATCTGCATTTCACAAATGCAATGTGTAGCAATATCCAAGAGCAGAGAATTCATGGAGGTTAGAGCTTTGTGGCAGTCATCACAAGGCCTTAAAAAAAACAAAAAACAAATAAAAAACCAAACATTTCTTTTAAAATAAAGTGTTTTTATTTATCAGTGTTAATGTCTATTTTTAATATGATTGCTTGGCCAGTGTTCTGAGATTCTTGTGGTTCAGTTGATGTTTTTAAAAGTGGACAGTTATAGATAAGCCAGTGCAATGTGGTTTTGGTGTAGTTTCTCAAGGATATTGTTTCAAATGCTGTCAGATCATATTTATCCATCAACGCTCTGAGAGAAGGTAGTTTTTTAATATGAAGATGTTCCATTTTAGTTCGAAATTTCAGTTTTTTTTTCCTTTTATTGTGGTTTTGAATTTGGACTTCTTGAATATTTTGGGTTTTTTCTGTGTGTGAATTATTTCTCAATTTTGTGTCCAAGAAAATTTTATTGTCAATAAATATTTTTATGGTTAATTACCACATCTCCTGAATGATTACAGTTATCATCCTCGTTCAAAAGGCTTTAATCGTCCCTCATTTCCTTTTATTTTCCTTCAGAACTCACTTGTGTTTCACAAAAGTATTGTTGCCAATAGTTTCTTTGAACACAGACAAATACTTTTTTTTTCCATTTAAAGCTTTGTTCAAATCCCTTTCTTTCTGCAGAACATACTTTTATACCTGAAGATTAACTTCTGCCCAGTGTGCAAGTCACTTTTTACTCACATGTTGGAAAATGCTTCAGGAATGGATAGCTCAAGCTACATTTGGTCATTTTTATAGATTAAATAAAGAAATATGACCTTATCATGAGTAGAATCAACAAATTTAGAATTTCTTTGGAAATGTGTTTCATTGTGTGCACATAAACATTGTCCATGTCTTGTGCTTGTAAGTATTTTTGATAACTGAATAAGGTGACAAGTTATTGATTAAGACCGTTAGAAAATATTAATTTAGCATAAGCAACATATGCTAAATTGGAGATGTGAGATCAGCTTCTCAAATTCAGGGAATGCGCAGATGTTTGTGTCCCTGAGACGGTAGCAGAGCCAGATGTGATCAAGGTTTTGCTTCCAGACTCATCTCATTTAAAAGGCTTCCGTTTGAATTCCTGCTTGCATTCACACTTTGTCACCTATAAAGTGAGAACGAGTGCTGAATGCAAGCAATGTGCAACGCGAGAAGAAGCCAGCTATCCGAGCAATGCTTCAAATGTTGCTCTGTTATTGATCCAATAATCAGATTACGCAGTATGCAAAGTAAAGCCTGAACCGAGCTACTGCTGCATTTTAGAGGCTGATACATTATGTTTGACTCGCAGTGTGAGAGCAGCCAACAGTGTGAATGACTAAGCTGAGGAGATATGCAGGGTAATGAAATTAGAAGAGTTTACAAGAGACAGCTTTCCCTCTTAGTTTCCAATTCCAAACACATCGTTGCTTTATTAGAGGGACGTTTCTTTCCGCTTTGGATCCTTCAAGAGGTCCAGCATGATGTGACAAATTTTGTTACATCATATTTCTGAGCCATCAATGAACCCCACATAAAGTCAAGTTAACTACTTATAAAGCATAATTGCACAAATTCCCCACTCCAGTTTGCTCATTGCTGCTCATTCCAGAGATTTAACCAGATTGATTCAGTCTAACAGATTTGAGAGAGGAAGCAGGAGGAGGCTGTTTATATAAAATTGTATTAATATAAATTTAGAGTGTTTTCTAAACTGATCTATATTGTGTGTGATGCTTTGGAAATGCTGCCACCTTCTGGTGTTTTCACAATAAAGCAACAGTTTGATCAGTTGTAAGTTGTTGCAACTATTAGATGTAAAATATGATCATCTCATTTAAAAATATGAAAATCACTGTTGAGTTCTTGGCATTAAGGTAATTCATGTTGGTTTTATTGGTACAAATTTAATATACACTCACTGATCGCTTTATTAGTAAGACGTGTTCAAAATGTTTGATCAAGACTAAATTATAATGCAAAAACAGAACATTTTACCAAGTAATCATTGCCTATTTTATTAGTACAAATATCTTAGGACACTTGAAATAAAACAAAACAAACTTACAAGTACCTTTTTAACAAAATATTTGAGTTTGTTTTAAGTCATAAATTGCGTGGAAGATTAAAAAGTACTAGTTCAATTGACAGATTATTTCACTTACAACAAAACCCATGTTATTAGTGATCTAATCTGCCAATTGATCAAGTTTAAAGATTGATATAGATGAGTTTGTGTATCCTGTTTAAGTGATGCCTTGAGAAATGCTGCCATCTCCTGGTGGTTTCTTAACACAGCAAGTTAGATTAAATTATAATAGTGTCTTTTACCGTGTTGCCTGTTTCACTGTGAAATGCTGTGTCATTTATATAGTTGTGTTAATGTTTGACTTAACAATATTTTATCACAAACTAATTCAAACAAGTTTCCAGTGATAAATAAGAGATTTATGACTGCCTGCAATCTGAGAAGTGAGAAAATAATTCAATGAGTCATAAAATCAAACCAGTGACAATTATACATAAGCAGCAATGATTTAGATTTTTTTTTTTTGCTATAGTCATCCAAAGAGGAAGTTAGCATTAATTCCCATCATTTCCTGAGAATAACTTGCCAGTTAGTTTTAGTCACAGTTTACAGACAGACAATTTCTGAACTATAACACCTGCAACAGAGTGGGTCATATGATCATTCAGTGGAGGAAGTCACATGATGTGACATGCATTCTCACTTTTAAAAACAACTCATTTCACAGAACTTTAAAATAAGGACGGGGAATTTAAGAAACTTTCATGGTGGCAAAAAAATAAAAAGTGGTCAGAAATATCTTGTGGTTCAGTTGATGTTTTTAAAAGTGGACAGTTATAGATAAGCCAGTGCAATGTGGTTTTGGTGTAGTTTCTCAAGGATATTGTTTCAAATGCTGTCAGATCATATTTATCCATCAACGCTCTGAGAGAAGGTAGTTTTTTAATATGAAGATGTTCCATTTTAGTTCGAAATTTCAGTTTTTTTTTCCCTTTTATTGTGGTTTTGAATTTGGACTTCTTGAATATTTTGGGTTTTTTCTGTGTGTGAATTATTTCTCAATTTTGTGTCCAAGAAAATTTTATTGTCAATAAATATTTTTATGGTTAATTACCACATCTCCTGAATGATTACAGTTATCATCCTCGTTCAAAAGGCTTTAATCGTCCCTCATTTCCTTTTATTTTCCTTCAGAACTCACTTGTGTTTCACAAAAGTATTGTTGCCAATAGTTTCTTTGAACACAGACAAATACTTTTTTTTTCCATTTAAAGCTTTGCTCAAATCCCTTTCTTTCTGCAGAACATACTTTTATACCTGAAGATTAACTTCTGCCCAGTGTGCAAGTCACTTTTTACTCACATGTTGGAAAATGCTTCAGGAATGGATAGCTCAAGCTACATTTGGTCATTTTTATAGATTAAATAAAGAAATATGACCTTATCATGAGTAGAATCAACAAATTTAGAATTTCTTTGGAAATGTGTTTCATTGTGTGCACATAAACATTGTCCATGTCTTGTGCTTGTAAGTATTTTTGATAACTGAATAAGGTGACAAGTTATTGATTAAGACCGTTAGAAAATATTTAATTTAGCATAAGCAACATATGCTAAATTGGAGATGTGAGATCAGCTTCTCAAATTCAGGGAATGCGCAGATGTTTGTGTCCCTGAGACGGTAGCAGAGCCAGATGTGATCAAGGTTTTGCTTCCAGACTCATCTCATTTAAAAGGCTTCCGTTTGAATTCCTGCTTGCATTCACACTTTGTCACCTATAAAGTGAGAACGAGTGCTGAATGCAAGCAATGTGCAACGCGAGAAGAAGCCAGCTATCCGAGCAATGCTTCAAATGTTGCTCTGTTATTGATCCAATAATCAGATTACGCAGTATGCAAAGTAAAGCCTGAACCGAGCTACTGCTGCATTTTAGAGGCTGATACATTATGTTTGACTCGCAGTGTGAGAGCAGCCAACAGTGTGAATGACTAAGCTGAGGAGATATGCAGGGTAATGAAATTAGAAGAGTTTACAAGAGACAGCTTTCCCTCTTAGTTTCCAATTCCAAACACATCGTTGCTTTATTAGAGGGACGTTTCTTTCCGCTTTGGATCCTTCAAGAGGTCCAAAGCGGACCATGATGTGACAAATTTTGTTACATCATATTTCTGAGCCATCAATGAACCCCACATAAAGTCAAGTTAACTACTTATAAAGCATAATTGCACAAATTCCCCACTCCAGTTTGCTCATTGCTGCTCATTCCAGAGATTTAACCAGATTGATTCAGTCTAACAGATTTGAGAGAGGAAGCAGGAGGAGGCTGTTTATATAAAATTGTATTAATATAAATTTAGAGTGTTTTCTAAACTGATCTATATTGTGTGTGATGCTTTGGAAATGCTGCCACCTTCTGGTGTTTTCACAATAAAGCAACAGTTTGATCAGTTGTAAGTTGTTGCAACTATTAGATGTAAAATATGATCATCTCATTTAAAAATATGAAAATCACTGTTGAGTTCTTGGCATTAAGGTAATTCATGTTGGTTTTATTGGTACAAATTTAATATACACTCACTGATCGCTTTATTAGTAAGACGTGTTCAAAATGTTTGATCAAGACTAAATTATAATGCAAAAACAGAACATTTTACCAAGTAATCATTGCCTATTTTCTTAGTACAAATATCTTAGGACACTTGAAATAAAACAAACAAACTTACAAGTACCTTTTTAACAAAATATTTGAGTTTGTTTTAAGTCATAAATTGCGTGGAAGATTAAAAAGTACTAGTTCAATTGACAGATTATTTCACTTACAACAAAACCCATGTTATTAGTGATCTAATCTGCCAATTGATCAAGTTTAAAGATTGATATAGATGAGTTTGTGTATCCTGTTTAAGTGATGCCTTGAGAAATGCTGCCATCTCCTGGTGGTTTCTTAACACAGCAAGTTAGATTAAATTATAATAGTGTCTTTTACCGTGTTGCCTGTTTCACTGTGAAATGCTGTGTCATTTATATAGTTGTGTTAATGTTTGACTTAACAATATTTTATCACAAACTAATTCAAACAAGTTTCCAGTGATAAATAAGAGATTTATGACTGCCTGCAATCTGAGAAGTGAGAAAATAATTCAATGAGTCATAAAATCAAACCAGTGACAATTATACATAAGCAGCAATGATTTAGATTTTTTTTTTTGCTATAGTCATCCAAAGAGGAAGTTAGCATTAATTCCCATCATTTCCTGAGAATAACTTGCCAGTTAGTTTTAGTCACAGTTTACAGACAGACAATTTCTGAACTATAACACCTGCAACAGAGTGGGTCATATGATCATTCAGTGGAGGAAGTCACATGATGTGACATGCATTCTCACTTTTAAAAACAACTAATTTCACAGAACTTTAAAATAAGGACGGGAAATTTAAGAAACTTTCATGGTGGCAAAAAAATAAAAAGTGGTCAGAAATGTGTCTTCCTTGTTGCCATTTATTAATTTAGGAACAGATATGATGTGTCAGCCATGTGCTGGACAACATAAAAGGAAGGGGAAATTATGGGAAAGGAAATTCTTCTTTTGCTGTGACATAAGTCAGTTTCAGTTTTGCCTCCGGATTTCCCCTAAGCTTGTGTGGAGACGCCCTAAAACACATTCTCCAACCACTTCCAAGTTTATATAAAACTTTGAACCATAAAACTGGACAGAATAAATGTGTTTTATTTATCTATCTGCTACTATGTTGACTCCTGACTTGCTTTTGCAGTTGTAGTAAATGATTGGTAGAACTCCAGATCAGTCACACTCTTCAGCGTCGTATAGAGCGCCTAGTGACTCCAACTGTGCTTACACACATAAACACACTTGTGATGCTTCTCATTCCTGCTATAGGTCATAGTTACTCAGCAGATTGTGGTTGGTTGAAAACAAATATCATGAAGACTAAAGAACAGTTCTGAAACAATATCTCACAGAGCTCTGGTTAATCCATCATCTGAACAGGAGAGGATTATGGCACAATTGAAAATGTACCAAAGTAATCTGAAAGGTCAGGTTCAGGTAGCTGTGAAGAACCACAGAAACCTGCAACTCAAGTTGGAGAACCTGTTATCAGGACCAGTTTGAGTCTAAAACCTCCAGCTTGCTACAAGCCTTGCGGGTGACGTCCTTTGATCAGATGAGACCAGAATTAATTTTTTGCTATGTGCGGTATGAAACTAGCACTGCATATCATCATAAACCCACTATCTCAAAGGGAAGCACGGTGGTGTCACCATCATCCTGTGGAGGATGCTTTTCTTACACACAGGAGAAAAACCTGCTAGACACAAACCACAAAAAAATCTGCAGCTGTAACTGCAGACAAATGTTGCACAAAGCAAATAAATGTACGTTACACTTTTTAGATTTTATTTGTATGTAAGAGGATTAGGATTACTGACAAAAACCTTTTTTCTCAGTCAGAATTTCTTTGAAAACCATCACATCTTTTTGCCTTGATGTCACTTTTATGCATGGAATCCCAATTAAAATACATTGAGGTTTGTGTTTTAAAAACTGTAGCAGTATGTAAACCATTGCAATGCACTGTAAAATACAATCTAAGGATTGATGACAGCATCTAGAAGTCATATGCTGAAGGTTGTATTCCCTTTTCATTATTGTATGTCATGTACACTAACAATTACAGAAATCATTGCAGATGAAGTTATTATTATTAGCTTGTTACTGGGCAAGGAGAGAATGACTCACATGGTCAGCTGGAGGATTTTATTGTATGTTTTAAGTATTTTATACTTAAAACTAAATTACAGTTCAGAATGTTTTAGTCATAAAAGTATGGAGGTATTATCTTTGACAGGAAGCTGACATTCACTGGAAATTCTGATAAGATCTGCAAAAAGCACATCAAATCTTGCACTTCCTCTTCAAACTGAATCAATTTAGAGTTTGTAAAATGCTGATGATCGTTTTCTATGATCATCAACAACTGATATGGCTGAAAAACATCTGTTAATGTACTTATATTTGCTTTTATCACCTGGTTACCAAACCAGGTGATAAAAGGAGACAAAAACAGGATGAAAGAAATAGTGAAACGGTAAAATTAACCAAAAGAAAGAATGAACAGATTCAACAACTCTTTTTGTTACTCAGGCCATGACTTCAAATGTTATACTTCTTCTGGATTTAATCAAGATTATATAGTTTACATTTTGAAAGTAAAGTATTACCCTTCTAGCAGAGTCAAACTGTAATACATAACACTAAATTCTTCTAGAATTAGATTTTTAGATAACAATCATGTGTGTTTTAAAAAATTGCTCCTCCAGTTTCAGTTTGACTGCATAAAACAGAAAAACACAAGAAAGTTTTCATTTGTATCCTGACTGCAAAGCAAGAAGTAAAATCAGACTGAGCTTCAGCAAAGATAAAAAAATTACACATCGTGATCAAATGTCGTCTTGATAGACGAGCTGCAGAAATAATAATGAAGTCGAAACAAACACAGGAGATCACTAATCAGAGGTAGAGGCAGCGTCCCTCTAAATATATCCAGATGTTTCATTCTGAGTCAATGTGTCTTTTTAAGCACACAGTAAAATCTTATAATGCGTAATGGAGGTTTTGGGACCTTTTGAGGAGAATAAAGCTGTGAGCACTTTGTCATAATCAGACTATGTTACAGTCTCACTGTTTGCTCTTGGTCCATAGTTGAGGCATGCGTGTCATAGCAGAAGCACTTATTTATCTCTAACATATTTCTATTTTTGTTTTTAATTAAACAGAAAATTCTTGAGGCTTTGTCAAATGTTTTTTCTTCAAATATCAAACATCTGTAAACTAAATGACAGTTAATTTTGTTTATCTAAAATTAAGAACATCCAGTTAATTTCATAAAGTCAGCTGTATTTGTTTACTACTGCAGCAAACTGACAGACTGAGTCCACAAAAACGAATAAATATGACTAACATACGTTTTAGCTTGGTTATCAGTTTGCTTTGGTTTTTACTCAATCTTTATGGTCTAAGCTCTGTCATGAGACTAAGAGTCTTGTGACATCCAGGAGGAAGACTGACATGAATTGGGAATATATGTGTATATATCACAACACTTTAACTTTCCTATGTATTGTGACGCTACAACCACAAACGTCTTGGGATTTTATGTGACAGACCAACATGAAGGAGAATTAAGGCATTCTTAAAACAGCTTTACAAATTAAAATCTTAAAAAGAGTGAAGTGCATTGACATTCCAACTTCTTTAAATCCTAAATTTTCAGAATTGCTCTAATGAGTAAAAAAAGGGGCCCAGTTGTGAAGTTGTGAGTTTATCCAATCAATGGATTTGGGCCAAAGTAAACAAACTATAGATGAAAAATTCCCTCACATAATGAACAACCAAAACTTTGAAGTCTGATTTATTGAGATGCAAATGGTCAGAGGTACAGATCTACAGTCATTTTTGTGTGTCTTTTCTAATTTCTCTACCACAGAGTCTAATATCTCAGGCGGCCATGTTAGATTTTGACATTTGAGTTGTTGTGAGGTTCCGTCTATTCTACTCCAAATTCTTGGGAATTATGACTTTTTTTGTAAAACTACAATCAAACCTGCAAGTGCCAATGAAAGAAACCTTTTTTTGTTCAGAGCAAAGGAATGTTTTAGAATGGACCAGTCAAAGTCCAGACCAAAATATAACTTGAAAAAAAGACGTTCACAGATGCTGCCCACCCATTTCTTAGCTCATGTTTTTTGGAAAGAGAAATGGACAAAAATATTACCAGTAGGCTTTAAATGTGCAAAACTTGTAGAAAGACACTCCATTGTTAAATCTTAATCAAAGCTAATTTAGAGAAAGGATTTCTCTCAGTGGCTGCTCTGTGTTTTGATGTGTTCAGAGCCTGATGGGACTTCTTCCAGAAGGTTATGAAAAGTTATCAAAGTTGCAGAAGTGTGATTTTTTTTTGTTTTGTTTGTGCTTTCATCAATCAAAGCAGAATTTGTTTTTGTAAGTGGAGTTATTTCAGCCCAGATCGTTTTAAAGAGGTAAAGATGGAGCAACATTTCACATAAACCTTCATAATTCAGGTAACCATAATTGAGTGGGTGTCTGCTGAAGTCAGCCTGCTTTAGGAAACAGAAACACACCGGTTCTGCATGTTCAGTATTTTCCAATGCACCATTGTTTTGCCTTTTAGGTTTCATAAAAAACATGTGGGTGTTAGCGCATGCAAAGGCTGTTTTATTTATTTTTGATGTTGTTAGATTTCGTCTGGAACTGAGAAGAATCCCCACTTCTCTGACTGGAATCAGGCTGAAAGCAACAGAAAATCCCAGCTGTGGTATTCAAATTAAACATATTTTACCATCACATGTGACTGTAAAATCTCAAACCAACAAACTGCTGAGTGAAGTCACTTTGCAGAAACCCCAAATGAGTAACTGATGTTGCTTATTTTGCTGAATCTATTTGACATCATGCAAGCTTCCCATAACTCCTAACTCCACCTTTTACTTGTTTTAGTGCTTTAATTGTTAGTTTTTTGTTTATGGGCTCCTGACAGCCACCTGACTGGAATGCTGTAATCATAACAGTTGTCATCTATATAAGAAGCTCTTTCCAACACACCTCTGTCACCCACAGGAGGAAATACATCTGTCTTCAGCCCAGCAACAAAGATAGGCGCAGGTAAGAGCAGATAAGGCATAAACCTCATACACATTCTGTTATGTATTAACACTAATACAAAGGGGGAAAGGAGCCAGAGGAAGAGGTAAAAGAGACATTCATAAAAAGTAGGTTATAGAACTAAAGTTCTGCTGCTGGGAGCTGGTAACATCAAAGATCCCGTCAAGGAAGCGTCTGAAAAAAGCAAAAGAAGCAAAGCTGAAGTGAAAGAGATCGTGTATAACCTGTGTGGTTTCCTGTAACTCAAACAAGTTTTTGTTTTTTTTATCTGTTTGTGTTCAGCCAAGATGAAGATCCTGCTCTTTGTTGCTGCTGCTCTGGCAGTGGCTAGCTGTGCAAGCATCTCACTGGAAGACCTCGAATTTCACGCCTGGAAACTGAAGTTTGGTGAGATCCTGCGTCCGCTAACGAGATACCTAAAATGTCCATTTAGGTATCCTTAGGCTGCATTTTGTGAGTAGATTTTTTTCTCTTTATTTTCTCATGGTTTTTTTTTTGTTTCTTTATTCCAGGAAGGACTTACAGCTCTCCATCCGAGGAGGCACAGAGGAAGGAAATCTGGCTTAACAATCGCAAACTGGTTCTGGTTCACAACATCATGGCGGATCAGGGCATCAAGTCATACCGCCTTGGAATGACCTACTTTGCTGACATGGTATATGTATAAAAATCATCTTCCATTTCACCTTTATTGTCACCACTTTATTTGACTGCATGCCTAGATTTAGACATTTATTTAATCTCTTTATCTTTTGTGCCATTTGTGGAGCTCTGAGGGAGGCTACTGGGCTTCTATTTCCAATAATATAACTTTATTATGTAAATATAGACATGAATAAATATGTTCTTCGCTTTATTTCTTATTATTCATTCATCTTTCAGCTATGTCACATTGGCTGACAAGGCTGTCAGGAAGGGACAGGTTAAGAAAACATAAATATTTCTCTATGATGACTCTTTGAACTCGGTTCTTCTTCTCCAGGAAAATGAAGAGTACAGGCGTTTGATTTTCCTGGGCTGCCTGCGTACATTCAACACCTCCCTGCCTCGCCGTGGCTCTACTTTCCTCAGCTTGTTCGACGCCAACGATCTTCCCACGTCTGTTGACTGGAGGGACAAGGGATACGTTACAGATGTCAAGGATCAGAAGGACTGCGGCTCCTGCTGGGCTTTCAGCGCGGTACGCTCCAGAATAACTTTTTCTTTTCTTTTGAATTCAGAAAACTTTAGGAAACTGTTCCCTTCTTAAGAAAACCGTTTCTCTGTTGTAGACCGGTTCACTGGAGGGTCAGACCTTCAGGAAGACCGGGAAGCTGGTGTCTCTGAGTGAGCAGCAGTTGGTTGACTGCTCTCGTGACTATGGCAACATGGGATGCAACGGCGGCTTGATGGACAACGCCTTTCAGTACCTCCAGGCTAATGGTGGGATAGACACAGAGGATTCCTACCCTTATGAGGGAGAGGTGAGAAAAAATGTTACTTAAACTTCAAACAAAATAGAATCAAAGAATTGTCAATATTCAAATCAACTTATTGAATGTTAAATGTTTTAATGAGTGAACAATGCTGCCATCTTCTGGATGTAACATGTACTTGCATTAATCCTGAAAGTGAACAAGAACTTCGTGTCTGGACTTTTTTTTATTTTCTCAAAAATACTTTTTGCATTGCATTTGCTGTGTTTATGCAAATGGAATAATATTTGTTAGTATTTTTTGGAAAAAAACTTCTATTTTATAATCCTCCCCCCCCAATTAAGCATATTTTTCAGCATTCCTTCAGTAATTTTAGTGCCACTAATGCCAGTTCTACCACTAATGTTGCTTTTAAATACATTGCAATTCAAATTTTTTCATACCCTCCTTTTGAAATCCATAAAAAAATTCCAGGGTTAACGTTTTTTCACTAAGGTTTTTTTTTTGTTGTTGTTGTTTTTCTGCAAATCTACCAATTTCAAGGCAGTGGATTGAAATAAATAAATCTTACTTTTGATAACTTTTTAGTGCTTAAAATTTCATAAAAGTCATAGCTATGAAATTAATCATATAATTTAAAAAAAGTAGGAGGAAGTATATTGATGCATATTATATGTCAATCTTTAATTAAGTTTTTGATCAGAATCATTGTTGCTGTCGGTTTTTCACATTTCCAGACTTTGTTAAAATGTTATATTTATATATATGGGATAAGAAAAACATTTAATTACTAAAACAAGAATATAGAGAGTTACTTTCTTTCTTCTTTTTTTTTTTTTTTTTGAATTGTAAGCGGTTAATGATGGTTAACATCATTGATAACTGATTTGCTAAGGAACGAGCAAATGCTAAGACTGAGAAAACAGTTGAAAACGCTTCCATGTAACCGCATTTGATCTATTAGCACGGAAAACACAGAGAGTGAATTGTGGCGTGTTTTCCCTCCTTCAGGATGGACAGTGCCGCTACAACCCCCACAACGTTGGAGCCACATGCACCGGCTATGTTGATGTGGATCAAGGCGATGAAGACGCCCTGAAGGAGGCTGTGGCCACCATCGGACCAGTTTCTGTTGGCATTGATGCCGGCCACTCCTCATTCCAGCTTTATGATTCAGGTTAATATAGATTAAAACCTACAAAGAAATGACAATGGGACTTTACAATTTGACCTTTTGTCCAACCTGTGGATCTGTGTTGTAGGTGTGTATGATGAGCCTGACTGCAGCAGCACTGAGCTGGATCATGGCGTGCTCGCTGTTGGTTACGGCACTGACAATGGCCTTGACTATTGGCTGGTTAAAAACAGGTAGGCATGTAGTTCATATTTACTTAGTCAGTAAAATCAAACCATGTTTCTTTGAAAAAAACAAAAACAAACATTATTTGTGTGTTTCTGCAGCTGGGGTCTTTCCTGGGGAAACAGTGGATATATCAAGATGTCCAGGAACAAACACAACCAGTGTGGAATCGCCACTGCAGCCAGCTATCCACTGGTCTGAACAGGTATGCTTTTTTCATTAGAATTATATTTTTTTAAGTGCAGATGCTAAATAAATAAACTAAAAGCCAGAATACAAGCAGCACATGTGAGCCCAAAGCTCTGTTTATCTTCACTCTGCGGTTTACTGCCTATTTATTTCCTCTTTCTGTTTATTGGATTTTTCAGGTCCAGCACTCTTCTCAACAGAGGGAAAAAATGACATGTAATTTGCTGTAATTCCTTTTTAAGAGCAACTGAGTCATGTGCTGTAAACTAAACATGTTACTCTGTTCTCTGCAAGTTTGAGAGAAACACAATGGCTCTTTGCCTCAGTGCACTTGTAATAAAAGTTGTTTATGAGCGTTGTAAATAAATGTAGAGAAATAAAATGTCATTGGATGTACACATTGCTGGTATGAGCTTTTCTTTGTCAACGTTAAGTGATTTATAGCCAACACTACGTGTTTTTCTTCCTCTGAAAAACACATAAATAGACAAAACTACATGCTAAACTGAGTAGTGAAGAATTAAGTAGTGAAGATTGCTCGTCCATCTGCCTTAAGCAAACATCAAACACTGGATATACTTAAACTGACAGCACAGAGAAATGTGCTTACCTAAAGTCAGTGATGTTTATATATATATATATATATATATATATATATATATATATATATATATATATATATATATATATAGTTGAGCAGTTGAAAAGAGAAAATCTGTATTCTCCCTAAATCAGTAAATTTTACTTTAGACAACAATAAGAATGAATTTTCAGAGCTGCCAAATCCCATAAATCCTACCAATGTTTGCACTTTTCCCCCCTGCTGAGCTTCTACAGGAGATATTTTTATAGTTTTATTGAGCTATAGACCCCTGTAAAAGTAAGAAAAAAAAAAAAAACATTCCAGCTGAATCTCATATTAACTCGCCTGTTTTATCCACTTTCCATATCCAGTTTTTGATATTCGTTTGGGATCTCTGTCTTGCTGGGACACCCAACTTTGTCCAAATCTCAGCCATCTAGCTTAGTGGTAGTTCTCATTTTTTCCTCACTTTGTAAAAAGCAGTTGAACCATTAGCGGCAAATACCCTTGTAGCAGCTCAGTGTTTGTCTTATCTGACCATAAAATATTTCTCCAAAAGATGTTAGCTCACTCAGGCAGTTCATGCTTAAAGTCGTTGATTTAGGATTAGAGATTCTTTCTTGTGATGAATCTGAGTTTTGTGTAATGAACTCAGAAATGTAATTTCAGCTGTGATTTCAGATTTTATATGTTCAAAACAACCAGACAAACCTATTTTCTCTTTAAATTCGAGCTAAAACCAATCATGTTAGAATTTCTGTCAAATAATATCGTCGACATAATCTTTGCGAGAAGGGCGAGACTACACTGAGAGAAAATGATTAGCTTGATAAATCAAAACGGTTAGCTTTCTTTACTTTTGAAAAAGATCTTACTTTGATATTTCCAACATTTAAAATCCTGCAGAAGCTCTGGTTTTGTTTTCATCACAGCTGGCAAAATCAAAACCTAAATTTTTGGAAGTGAAATTTAAAGAATGATGAATGTATAAAGTAATAAGTCAAACAATATTTTGTGAAGTATTGACATGACTGGTTGCAAACTCATTAAAAACATAGTGATATCATAAAACTCTGATATCACTCCAAAAACTTTAACTTTATAATTTGACTCATATTCACGTGTAGTTAGTATTGACCGCATTTTGTTTGATTGAATCAGATTCAGTTTAAATTGTTGTGTTGCTTTGGTCATTTTATGAGTAGTTTTACCCCCTTCTCCACTTGTAGTTCATTTTTTCCTGCTAATAGTCTCTGACTCGCATTTTCCACACAGAGCACACCTGCTGGGGTCTGGAACATCCTTGTTAGCTGTCCTCAGATATCATCTACTGCTGCTAGTTAGGACAAACTGGCAACACACTTACACCACCCGTCTGCAAAGAAATCCCTTAATGGAGTCTGGCCTCTTTCTATCATCTTTTGTAATGCTCAGGGATTTTACATGTAATCCAACTAAATAATGATACTTAAATCAGTATTTGAACATCTCTTTTGAACCTTGGGCAGTGGAGGGTTGCTTAACTCTGCTGCAGATTAACGTCAGCTATAAATAAGGTTACGGTGCTGGATTTTTCTTTTGTTAATTTGTCGCAGACTGTTCAGCTTTACTGCGTTTAACTCTAATTTTCTCTCTTGTAACAAAGCTTAAAGACTTCAGCATATAAATCAAGAAAAAAGTAGGAGCAAAACAAGGCTAAGCATGGACAAGAATTTACAGAAATGTAATGTTAACAGAGACTAAATTGGTTTAAAATAGGAGAAAATGCTGAAGGCACATATAGATGAGGTGATGGAGGTAATGAGTTTGTCCTGAAACTGGTGGGTTGCTGGTTCAAACCCCTGCTCTGTCTGTCTCAGTTGTTGTGGTCTTGGCTTGACATTTAACCAGCTTATGAATGACTTAATGTAATAATAATATATTATTATGGACTGAAATAAATGATATACAAGCACAAAAAATTAACAAAATAAAGTTACATTAAATCAACATAAAGTCAAATTAAAAGTGCAATAAAACAACATATACAAAGAGATTAAAAACATTTTAAATATTATGAAAAAATATATTATTTTGTCATTCATTTTAGAAATACTCAAAATATAATGAAATATTACACAATGAAATAGTTCAAGTCATTGTTTCTGGAAAATGTGATGAATTTGATGTGCAGATAATGAAAACCTAAAATTTATTGTGTGAATGTTAAATATTGGAAACTCACATCCTAATCAAATAACCCAACAAAATGTTTCCTGAGTCTCAAAATTGTCTCTCAGTCTGGGTCAGAAAGATACACAATTATTTAGAAGAAGCTGAGTGAACAAATCTCTCTTGGCAACATGGAAAAATTAGAAAGTGTAGGGCCTAAATTAGAGCTCTGTGAAACTCCGTGTCTCAGTTTCGGATGCAGAGATCCTGAATTTCCCATGCACGTAAGCATTTTTTTCTGTCAGATATGACATAAACCCAATGACGTGATCTGCAGCTCTCGCTGGAACGGTTCGCAGCTGAATCTGAAGCGGCCAGGATGAGGATCAGTGCCTCTAAATCTGAGGTCATGGTCTTGAGCTGGAAAAGGGTATAGTGCCTTCTCCGGGTCGGGGGGGTGTCCTGCCTCAAGTGGAGGAGTTCAAGTATCTTTGGATGTTGTTCACGAATAAGGGAGGAAAGGAGCGGGAGATCGGGTGCTGTATCGGTCCGATGTGGTGAAGAGAGAGCTGAGCCAAAAAGCGAAGCTCTCGATTTACCGGTCGATCTACGTTCCTACCCTCATCTATGGTCATGAGCTTTGGGTCATGACCGAAAGAAAGAGATCTCGGATACAAGCGGCCGAAATGGGTTTCCTCCGTAGGGTGGCTGGGCTCTCCCTTAGAGATAGGGTGAGAAGCTCAGTCATCCGGGACGTACTCAGAGTAGAGCCGCTGCTCCTCCACATCGAGAGGAGCCAGTTGAGGCTCGGGCATCTAGTCTGACCTCCTGGACGCCTCCCTGGTGAGGTGTGCTGGGCATGTCCCACTGGGAGGAGGCCCCGGGGAAGACCCAGGACACGCTGTCTCCCGGCTGGCCTTTGGAACGCCTCGGGATTCTCCCGGAGGAGCTGGAAGAAGTGGCTGGGGAGAGGGAAGTCTGGGCCTCCCTTCTTAAGCTGATACCCCCGCAACCCGACCCCGGATAAGTGGCAGACGATGGATGGATGACATAAACCACTTGACAGTTCCACAGATGGTTATCTTTGTGGGTTGATTAGGTAAAATGCAATTTTCAAGTCCAATATTAGCGGGCTGGTTTCTTCAGATCCAGGTTACGCCTGATAAGCTTAATTAGATCTGGACTTTTGTGGATAGTTTTTCTTCAGATGTTGCTAAAACCTGTTTAAATCATTTACAATAGTTTCCCCAGTCTAATTAATGAAGTCATACTAGGTGCCTGCAAATTACCGATGCTAAATGTCACATTAGGTCTGGTGGTGTTAATATTTGATTGGAGGTGCAAAACATAGAGGCTGTGGATACGGAAAGACGGGGAACATATTCGGGAATTAATCAGCTTGTCTGACAAAATGTGACCTTAACGTCTTTCTTTTTCCTCCCTCAGCTGAAGCAGCAGCTGTGGAAAGAGACGCAGTCTGGAAGCAAACATCCACAGGCAAAGTAATTGAATGAAAGATTTAAATTATCTTTTGTCAGGCAAGCCTTGTAACAGCATAAAAAGAGTAAAAAAAAAAAATTCTTCCCATTTTATCAGCACCCCAGTGTGACAGTATTCAGCCAATTAGGCTTGAATGATTGTTATCCTGTGACATTATCTTCATTATTCCTTTTATTTCTGTGAGTATGAAGTTGGGCATTAGAGAGCGGGAAAAGTAAACGATGAAAAAGCTCCCAGACAGAAACAAAGGGAGACAGAAGTAGGGCGCGTAAGAGGTGAGGCAAATTAATTGGTTTTGCTAAATCCTCCTCAAACAGCAGAAGCCAATGAGGTTCCACAAAAAGGCCATTACCGGTAATCAATTTAAATCTGTTTTACCCTTCCCAAGGAACCCAATTAGGAAATTTAATTTGGCTTTTTTGATTCACGGCATAACCACAGCACAGGACAGGACATCCAATTCACTTCCTGCAGAGAGGGACAAGTGAAAACACCGGGAGATGTTGCTGCAACAAACAAAGCTATTGATCTGAGGGAAGGCTGTAAGAGCAAGAGAAGGAGGCGGAGAGATTGGCAGCGTGAATTAAATTCTTATTAAGAAAGAGAACAAAAACACATCCCTGCTCCTGCTGTGCCAACTGAATACTGCCTCAGTAATTAAACTTTAGTGCAGGTTATTTTTTTATGAACGTTCTGCAGTTTTATTGGCGAAATGAATGAGTTACCTGGGTTTAAAAAAACAAGAGCAGGAAATAAAGGTAACTATAGTAAAAGCTATAAATGTATCATGAATGTGTGCATAGATAAAAATCAAAAATAAAATTTATAATAATAATAGGTTTCCTATTATTTTGCTATGATAAAAATGTATAGATAACAATAACGTAATAATAATTTTTTATTTGTTTATTTCATAAGTAGAATCATTATATATGTTTTATTACTCTTAATAGTGTTAGTAATAGATTAATTAAAATTTAACTTTTAGATAAATTCCACAAATACCATTTCAATCAACTTAAATGACTGATATCTGCCTCTAGATGGCAGCACTTGACTTCTGATGATTATCTCAACGTTTTGGGGCGCTGCTATTGGCCCGGCTCGAATCATACAAGGCTCTGGTTCAAAGTCAAATGTACTCCTTTGATATTTGCTGTCGCACGTCCTTGGAAGGAACATGTAATACAGAGAAATATTCTTGCAACGCACATAGATACACACACACAAGCTCAGATTGCATTTTCTTGCACCAGTGAGCCCATCACACCATAACAACGCACACGATGAACACTGAATGTCCACTTAATCAACAATGTCACAGCACAATTTCAGTAGATTGGCTGTCTGGTTGGAGGAAAGTGTCAGTCAGCCGTGTCACCTATCACAGAAAACAAACAGTGTCTCCTCGGGGGGCACAGACGAAGCCACAATATTTCTGTTCCAGAGTGTTATCCCTCAGCCGTCACACCTTTTGGTGAGCGGTCCCTTTAGTTTGTGGAAATAGGGGGTTTGGTGGATTCTTACAATGGAGAACATGTGTGATAGCGACAGACAGGACATGACTGCATGACGGCTCACAACACTGATGTGTGCAAAAACCTGTTAAATGAATGAGTAAGCAGGAAGCCAGGAACACATGCTCACCTCTGTAATTTTGCTCCTTTAAAATCTACGTTTTGTAACTCAATTTTCCATCCATCCACCCGTCCTCCGTCAGCCAGCTGCAGTTCTTGGACGGTGCTGCTGGCTGCAGTCTGAGAAACACGAGTGAAGCTAACCGTCTAAGAAAAACAGCCCTGGCAAGGCCAATTACACACAGACAAAGCACTTTGCATGTTATTGTGTTCAGGATTCATGCTTGATTGACTGAGTGGGTTCTAATGAGGTCTGGGGAGCGGAAGAGGAAGACAGGCTGCCTCCTTTCTTCCCGATGGACTGAGTTCTCCTCATCTTCACAGATATATGTATCCAAACACCTGTACTGGCGACAGGCACAGCACATACAGAAGGTGTAAATTGACATTGAGATGCACCTATAGAGAAAACAGAAGATGACCAGCAACAGTGTCTTGTATAAGCTACTGCCATCAGGACTGAACAGATAATGATTCACTCCTACCAGCATCCATTAATAGCATCACTTCAACATACATCAAGTACATCAAGTTACATATGGCGACAGATGGATTGGTAAGCCTTTGAAAGGGATGAAAATGTTAGCTTAAGTAATGCATCAGTTCCTGGTTTCACACTGGACACTGAATCTCAAATCCATCCATCCATCCATCCATCCATTTTCCAACACTCTTGTCCCAAGTGGGGTCAGAAGAAGTACTGCTGCCAACCTCCAGAGAACGTTTCGGGCGAGAGGCGGGGTCACCCTGTCAGGGTTTGGGATCTTTCTGTCGCAAATCCCAAACCCAAGTTTGAGCAAAACTTGAAATTACTATTGCATATCACTTGATAGTGAAACTGGTAGAATCCTGTGTAGACTGTGAAGTCTGTGAAGTCATCCTGCAAAGTAAAGAGGATTTTCTCAAGAATGCAACTATGGATTTCAACGTTGGGAATATTATGCAAATTCTACTTTTTCAGTTTTATATTATGTTCTAATGTCATTCCAACGTCAAACACATATCTGGATTGCTGCTTTGACTCATTCCTCCATGTTTGAGTCTCCTGCGACAGACATGCAAGAGCAGGTCCCTGAGGGTGCATTCACACCAGTCCTGCTCAGTCTGCTTTAATCGAACTCTAGTTCATTTTCTTAGAAAGTCCAGTTCATTTGGGGAGGTGTGAATGTGCCATCAAACTCCGATGAGGTCCAAAACAGCAAACTCTGGTCTACCAGGTCCGTTTCAGTTCGGTTGACTTGAACTCTGGTGAGGTTTCTGGTGAGGGCATTCTGGGTAAATACATGCAAAACAAATGCAAGAATCTAGCACTAGCTGGAGAAATTGCTTGCGGTATTTTGGCAAATACAACAGAGAAATCCTACAACCATTAAAATCTGATGCCACTCCATTTTATGGTGTTTCATACAGTTGCTGGTGCAGCGCCACCGCAGGCCAGGGTGGGAACAGGTTCCCAGTCCAAGTCCAGTCTTTGCATTACCTCTGTCTGACTGTCCTTCTGTCCATCCATCTCACGCCATCATCCCAAAACAAAGGGGTGCAATTCATTCCAAGAAATATACAAATTGATAATTCCAATATAATCCAGGCATTTTCAATTTCAGTCACATTGGCAAAAAGACAGATGATTTAAGACGAGAAAACAATATCATACTTTCTGTTGGGCGAAAGTAGTTTTAAATCAAAAGTCTCAAATGCAAGTGCAGTCATGAGTCATTAGTGGGCAAATTTTTCAAAGTTGGGATTAGAGTCAATAAATTTGTATCTTGAGTTGGGTTTGAGACCAAGTCATGTGACTTCGGTGGACCCCTGTGTCATTTTGCATCTGTCTTTAAAATCCCTTTGCTTAAATCTCTTTTTTGTGTCGCCTCTTTGTGCTAAATTTGGAAATTCTTCTCCGTGTGGTTGTTCAGACTGCTACTTTTATTGAGGTCATTTTGTGTAATTCTATAAGTCTGTGTGCACATTTTACATCTCTGCTCTTATTGGTCTCAGAAGGCGTCTACCCTTTAAGCCCATTTTTAATACCTCCATGAGAATAGAGGCTGAATATCCCCAGCAGAACTTTTGCTCCCTTTCTTTCCTCTTTTAAATGTCTTTTTCAACCCCTCTCCACGTGCTGCTTGCTGTTTCCTCCTTTTCCTCCACACTTCTCATTTATCATTTCTTGTTGCCCTTCGGTTTGCTCTCAGCCCTCTCCTTTGCCTCATTCATCTCCCCTGCCTTACCGAGGTCAGGGTGAAGGGTCAATTGCCCGGGCACACCTCCGAGCCTGTTCTTGAAGGAGCGGTCATGTATCTGAGCTTATCCTTGTGTTTTATTTCACCTGACAACTCTTTTCTACAAGAGCCCTGCACATTGAACCCTCCATTTACTGCCACCTTGCACATATATTTCTGTATCCATTTCTGTGTAATTGAGGGTTTTAATGTGTATGGATGCTTCCTCTTGTTACTGACCTTTGTTTATTTGCCCAGTTATGTCTCCTCCTCTCCTTCTGTCTTCCTTGCTTGACCTTTTTCTCTCTCTGCATTGTCTCCACCATTGATGGTCACAGCTAATAAGGCAATTAAGGCCTAATTAAAGGAGTCTTTCGATAGAAGGAAGGTCTCAAGCTACTTCATGAGTGAGAAAGAAGAGTGTGTTTATTTGCAGGCTTCCTAATACTTTCTCACAATTGCCACAAGGTTGCAAAAAGCCAAGAAATAAGAAAACACTACATTTTTAAGTAATACCCTAATTGTTCTTAGACATTTCAACCAAACTGATTTTCTGTTTTTAATTTTTTTCTATGTAGAAAAAAACATATAGAAATATAGATTATAGATATCTGACAACATGAAACAACATAAAATTGAAACTCAAAAAGATCATTAATCAGTCTGGGAAGGATATGGACTCCAGGAAACCAGAGTCATCCATCCATTTTCTACAGCTATCGGGGGGCTACACAAGTCAAATTTATGTCAAGTTAACTGCTGTAGCACATTTCAGAAACAAGACGAAGTGCTTACACCCTGGCCAGGTCACTAGTCGATCACATCAGGAAGTCATAAAAGCTCCTACAACATTTAAAACACTGCCAGTCTCATTTGCCTCAGCCCAAAAGTCTTGATGATTGTGATCTGAGGAGACAACTTTGGGAGGTGCATGTCAAAATAATGTAAACTATCACAGCATTTGAAGGGAAAAAGTACGTGTCATACTGATGGTCTAATATGGCGGTGGAAATGTCCTGATATGGGTTTGATTTCCTGCGCCAGAACCTGGACAATATCATTGTCTTCCCCGTAAGTTCTGCTCTCTGAAAGGAAAAAATACCAAAGGGAACAAACCAGAAAGCCTTCTGAAGTGGTGTAGTCAAAGTCTTACTTAAGAGGCTGTGGACTGACATCAAACAGGCTAAAATCTCTTCAGTCTGGCTCAAATTCCTCCACAGTAAAAGACTCATTGCCACAACCATTACATCCTTTCTGCAGCTTGGATTAGACAGTTTGTTGCTACTTTTGCTGCCTTTTGTATTACTCATTTTGTCTTTGTGTGATTTCAAAATGAATTTGTTAATCAGAAAGATTTGACTCTGTCTTCAAAGGAAAAAGCAAGCAATCTGTAAGCTGACAAATACTTCTTGCACTTCCTCATATATATTGTAAGGTTTTGCACAGTTCCACAGGCTGATCCCACTCCCAACAATGAGTGGGATCAGCCCACTCATTGTTGTAAAATTTGCCAGCAAAGATCAAAGATGAAGCATGTCTGCCAGGCTACCTCTGCTTGGCACCCTGATGCAAAACCGTGGATTAAACAGGGGAGCAGGAAAGGGGAAGAGGTTCAAGACAAGGCCGTGTGAGGTGCGATGATCCTCTCTTTGGGAGCTGCTTGTCACAAAGGTCTCCTGTGAATCTATCTTCTTTTTGGCACATCGCAGAAGCCCCCTTCTTACATCCTGATGTATACGATTGCCGTTTGCTCTTGTAGTCTGAAACAAAATCTTTACCCCTGATTTAGAAGGCACTTACAATGCATTAGCAGTGTGGTAATTACTAGAAACTCAATTAGAAGAAACCGCTGAAGACCTGAACCAAACTGGAGGGCTTAAGCTGCAACGCTAGTAAATGGATTTGGAGTTAATTTAGTGAGTCAGAGGGTGAAACAGCCATCAGTGATGTTTTAAGCTGCAGCAGCAACCTGAGCGCTCAGAGCTCTCTGTACCGTGGGCTGATCTCGTCTGTAGTCTCAGCTCAGTTGGCATTCAGCGTCACTTTGAACTGAGTGCAGCAATTAAAATGCTGTGGGAGTTTCATTTTCACGTATGCCTCCGACACCCTGCATTCAGCATGTTCTTTTTTTGGTTTATTATTACTTAGTGGGATTTACATGTGTCCAACCTTACGTTCTCGCCTCATATCCTCTTTGGAATAGCAGTTTTTATATTTTATTCATGAATATTGCTATGTTCTTTTTAATGCCGCAGGGCATTTTATGACCTGAAGCTGTGCTCGTCTGTTTCCTGCGAAGAACTGTGTTAATAGTTGTTTGGTGGTACAAACAAAATATCCTTAATATAAAAACAAGCATTTTAGTCCTTGAAAAATTGATGCCAAGACATAGAGGGAGCAGTATTATTTAGTGCAATAAAAACAAACTTTGCTGGGATCCCTGAAGGATAAAGTTTTATTGGCGACATATTCTGTAAAGTACCTCAAACACACAGTAACTTCTCTGTGCCACAAATAAGTGAAATATATTATAGGCTGATTTTAGCAGCCATGTTGTGGTTTATGAGTACCTCAGACACCTGCACCTCAGGGGACTGTATTGCAAACCGAGCTGGCATTCCAATATAACACATATTGGAATGCCATCTAAATCTATGGGGAGAGCAGATGGACTGCACCTTGGAGAAATGGTGGGTGGAAAAGCCTGCCTGTCCCTGTATGTTTACTTCTGAGTGCTCCTAGTAGCGCCAGCATGTGTGTTGGCGTGTGTGTCCATGTTGGTAGTACTGCAGGATCTTGGATTTGGCCTCAGAGTGAAGTTGTGTGAGCGCACGCGTGCGTCTCGTTGTGTTTTGTGGGCTGGTGAGTGGGTGTGCATGGCGAGAGAACTGCTGTGCCTCCCTCTTCTTGGGACCAGATGGTGATGGAACCTGCCACTGCTCTCCACTGTTTCTGACAGGGAGATGAAGAAACAAAGACAAACAACTCCATAGGTCACATATTATGCTGTCATTGTTCCTTATCTTTGAGAATGCATACTGTGCCTTTAAGAAATTATCATTTATCTGCATTAAAAAGCAGATCATTTGTCTGTTTAAAATAGTTAAAGAACAATTCAGGTCATATTTTATAGCCGGAGAACCAAAAGACTTTGAAACATGAAGCAATAAATGTTAGGCTTTTCATTTATTTCAAAAAAAGTCTTCCAAATGGGAATACCGCACAATTTGGGATGAAAATAGATGCATTAATTTGCCACTTGAAATTTACATCAACTTCAGGGACATCTCCTTTTTAATTAATAGGGTTTAATATTACTTGTGGCCCACCATATGCAGCTCCAACTCTTCATGGAAGGCTTTCCACAAGGTTTAGAGGTGTATTCAAGGGAAATTGTGATCATTGTTGCTGTTGCTCATTTGGATAAAAAGGCCTGGATCACAGTATCCACTCCAATTCATCCCAAGCAAGTTTAAATCAGAAGGCCAGTTATTCTGCAGCGGTCCAAGGGTCATGTTGGAACAGGAAGAGGCCATCACAAAAATGTTCCCACAAAGTTGGAAGAATGAAATTCTTGAAAATGTTTTGACATGTTGCCGCATCAAAAACCAAACCACAATCCCCTGTGGACCAAGCTTTACTCTTGACATGTAATTATTGACCTTCTACCAACTGCTTAACTCATGCTGGATTGCATGAGTCATATCCCATCACTCCAGAGAACAGGCCGTCACTACTGACTCCAGTAGAGGTGTCTGCATTTGATACTTTGCATTTAAATTGGAGGTGTAACCTTGGATGTAGCTGGCCTGACATAGAAACACCATTGCTAGAAGTTTTTGAGTTAATTTGCAGGCTATCACTCAGAATCCACTGATCCCACTGATGTTTGTCTGGCCTTTTCCTTTGCATCTGAGTGGCTGTTGTTTCTAATTGCTTCCGTTGTGTTAAATAACCAATAACAAATGACCATGCAATGTTTTATAATGATGAATTTTCACAAAAGGCCTTCTTGCACAGGTTGCATCCTATTACAGAACAACTCAGAGATTCTTTCCCAGTTTTTGTAGAAACAGCATGCACGCCAAGAAGCTTTTTGTTAAATCCGCCTGCCAGACTGTTTGGAACACCTGCATTTAATGATTTGGAGGGGTAACCCAATGCTATTAGCAACACAATGCAGCGTCAGCAACTGCAGATGTTTGTTGTAAACAAAGTTTCCCAGGTAAGAAAATGTGTTTTTACACGTCAGTAATAAAGTGTCAGTAATAAACCTCTTGTCATCTGCGAGGGGTTTATTACTTACTTAATGTTATTAATTAAATAACAGCCATCACCAAACTCTCCTCCTGCATGTTCATAAAAACTCCTCCTGCATCAGTACTTGTATTTGCTCTGTCTGTGCTGAATAAACAGTTCCACGACTATACCGCCGCTGAAGCTTTATGAGTGAAACAGCCTAATTATGCTCATAAATTTGACTTTCAGCTGCTTCTATTCACTACTCCGTTGTTGCAGACAAGCACCTGCTAATTTAAGGATTTCAGTGACAAATGTTGAGAGAGTTGGGAGAGTTTTTTTCACCAATATGCTTTGTAGGCAGACTAAATTCACCACACATCCACTGTTGAGTGGATGCCTGGTTTGTTGTATTATATTTTCCAGGCAGATAGTGCCATTTTGTAGCATAATAAAGTGACTGTTCCCTTACGTCGTTAGAAAAAGGCTGTGTATATATATCAAACATAACGCAAAAAAAATTCACATTGCGATTTGATGCCTTGAAATTGGCCTCTGTCACTTTAAGAAGCTTCTGCTCTTTCTTTTTTTTTCAGTTTTTTTTGTTCTGCTGGCCTTTATTTGAGTGGTAAGACAGGAAGGTGGGTACTGAGAGAGGGGCCAAAGGTCATCAGGCTTCGACTTGAACCTGTGACAGCCACGTCGAGGACTGAGGCCTCCATAAGCGGGTTGTTTTACCTGTGGGCCACCACAACAACTCGCCTCTGAAGATTCACAAATTACTCAGACATGCATGAATGGATCATAGCAACACTTTAGGTTTGTTGTGATGAGGGATATAAAGCTAAAACAAAAGTTGATATTCCATAATACCCCATCTTTAAGTCTTTAACACCTGCTCTCAGTTGTTCTGCTCAATGGATAAATATTCACTTTATCAACTCACATTTCAGCTAGAAACTTCTTCCTTGTTTTATGCATCGACTCCATACTTCACTAATTGCCCTTTGGCATTTCTCCACTTTCTCTCGCACAAGTGATGTTGAAAACACAGCTGAGAAACGGCTTACCTCTTTACGTACATCTAAATACAAGCCTGGCTCCACACATTTTAAGAATTTGGATGAACACATGGCAGGACAAAGAACAGCATCCTCCACAAGTGCTTCATCAGCACGGCATGTCACCTTTCCCTTCGATTCAGCATTCAAGCGCATGCTGCGCAATGTGATAAGGACAGGTGTGCACGTTTCACAGGGAGAGCTAATCACCAGCCGCACTCGGCTGACAGGCTGATGCTGCCGTGTGATGCTCTACCTCCACTGTTCTCGATAGAGTGTCTAATTACATGTGAGGCCATGGGGGCAAAATGCTGAATGACAGCTAATGTCTCAACAATATTATGCAACCTTACTGCTTGCACACGCGTGCTTCAGTTGTCATGTGTTAGAGATTTGGTAAAATCATTACATTTTAGAATAGGTATGAAGAAATAAGAAGTCAAAGTTATATTAATAGGATTTTTAAATAAAAAGAATATATTTTTAAAAACATAATTTGCCCAAGATGGTGCCAGTGCATAAAGGTCGAAGTGATGAGGATTTTTTTTCCCATCTTGTTGAGAACAAAGATCTTATTTCCTTCATTAACTCAGTTAAAATAATGCTGACTAATGTTTTGTTTCCTTTAGTTTCTCTAACCTGCTGAGAAACGTGATGCTCGCCTCCTGTTCGTCACAGGAGGCGAGACGGAGGCGTCCAAGCCCATGACTTCCCCTTCCCTTCGCCGCCTGGTGCAGCGGCCAATCAACTGCTCACACAAAGCAGGAATTAGCATATTCCCTGGCACAAAATTGCTCACTTAATTGCAGCTGCACAGAGTCTGTGTTCTGCACGCCTCCTTTCTGCTCTCTCCCTTGCTGTGTTTTTCTCCCTATCTCTAGCTTCTCTAGGTGTTTTTTTTTTTTTTGTATTCCTGTTATTCTTTCACGTTTCACTCCATTCCTCCTCCAATCATTCACTCCTCATCAGACAGCAATTGTGTGAGCTCGGTGGGAAAGGGCGGGAGAGCGCAGAAAGAGAGCGATGGGGGCTGGGAGTGTGCTTGGCATGCTGTACTGTAGGAACAAGGTTGTCAGTCTCAAATGATGCTCTCATAATCAGCACATTGGAGCTGGACTGCTGTACAGAATGACAATATCAGCCTGATGCTGTGCATTTTCACGCTCTCCCTTTTGGCCTGTCAATCTCTCCATTTGTCTGTGCTGCCTGTCGCTGCGTCGCTCTGTCTGTCTTTGAATGGCTGTTTTTTGTTTTCGTTCTGTGTTTGCTCCGTCTTTTCCTTCTGCCGCGCGTTTTGTAACTGTGGAAACTTGTTTCTGGTGGTGGCTTCCTTCTGCTTTCATGTCCCGTTCTTCAACATGGTCTTCTTTGCCTTTCGCCGCTCACATCTCACCCATCATCGTTTCCCGGTTGAGTTTCTCCGCTTTGCTCACCACTTTCTAGTTTTAATCACTAGAGAATGTTGAAATGCTGCTTAGTTTCACTGTATGAAAAATAACACTGTGTTTGAAAGAGAGACTATTCTCATTTTTTCTAAACAGCTTGCATTTACATACAATTACATTAGAAACTGCATATTCTACTCATGAAAGAACATGGAGGAAATTTCTTCTGACTCTGCAGAATCTCATGAAAAAATGAAAATTAATCTGTTAAAAAACAGCAGAGTCAGCATCTTTCTTTACAAACTCACTGCACCGACTCAAAATGTTCGAAGTATTGGCTTCTCTGTAAAACATTGAACTCATTTTTAGTTGTATAACCACTGTTCCTGAGTCAGCCAGATCCTGTGATGGATGTCACCTCATAAGATGTTCTTGTTGATCTTGAGTTGTCAGCAGCATCTTAAACCCAGAAGGATAATCTTGCCTTCATCAGTTCACAAATGTTGCTCTATTTCTCTGTGGGTCTATGAACTTGTTCTGCGGAGTCATTTAATCTCTTCAGCTCATGAGGAACTTTATGGGGACTTGTTAACTCACAGTTAGCCACAGATCTTCTTTAAACACTCTGGAGCTTAACATTGACTGCAGCTTTACAATCTGAGTTGTCATTTTGTCAATGCGGGTGATTTTTCCCCCCGCATGTTATTGGTTTGGGTTCCCATTTTTCAGGATATGAGCTCATTTTAGCTGAGTAGTCTATTATTCCCACCACTTCCTTTTGAGTTTTCTTCTCTTTCATCAGCTTTTGATCTGCAATAAACAGTTTTACTCTGAGAGTAATGCATTATAACCAGGATGTACAACATTTACTGCCTTCTTCTTCCAACAAGACCACTTGTTTGACTTATTTTTATTCACATAATAAGTTACACACCATTACCTATCATTAATTTACTTAATATAATAATATAATCAGCAATTGTTGAATCTGTTAGTTTTCTCCTACTCTACTGTACTTACTATTAAATTATACCCATGTAGATAAAGTCTGCATAATATATCATCATCTCTGTCAACGTGTGCAATATTCACATCACAAAGGACTGTTCAGAGTGCAATGATATTAAGCTAATATATTCCAAGTGTTACAAACTTGCATTTTTCATGCTAATGTAATACTCTGTCTGCTGACAGCAGGTGCTCACATCAGACACAAACCACATTACCCAAAATGCAAAAGGTCACAGAGCGGTAGAAAGAGAGGAAGAAGAAACTATTACAACTGATAGTCATTACGATATTTACCGATTCTAATTACCATTGAAAGAGTTTCTACTATTGTGGAACTCTAATGTAGATTTACAATTTTTACCAAAAAACAATGATCTGTGAGGTTAGTGATGTTGGATGGCTGTTGTTTTGAACCCAGCTTTATCTGTTTAATGCTTTTAAAAAGCTGTTAAGTCTTTGTGACAACAGCAGCATTCTGCGGTACAAACCCTAGTTGTGTTTCTAAAATCAGTCAAGCTTTCCGTCACAGAGTCAGAGCCTTCGCCAGCTATCATATTTCAAAGTTTCCTCACCGAGACCCCCTCCTGAACTGTCATATTCATCTGAATCTTCTCTCATAGTATCACACTTCTATATCTGCCTGCTAACTCTATTATCATCCTGAGGCTCACACTCCTATCTCTGCTAACAGTGCGCCGCTTTATCTCCCCTGTCGTACACTGTCACAGCTGCGGTGTGTCTGTCTGCCTCTGTTGTTGCTAGTAGTTTGTTTCACAGCACTTCTGTTGTGGTTACAGTGTTTATTCTGCCAGTCAAAGATGAGGCAGAGACAGCATCACTCATCCAAATGTTGTGGAGAGTCGCTGCGTGGAGAGAAAGGGGTGAAATGGGAAGGAGCAATCACATCTCAGAGTCTCAGGTGGTTTGCACGGTTCTGCGGCTGAGATAAACTCTTACAAAGCGTCTCCGTTCTGCTGGTTAACCCTCAACACGATGCAAGAGGAATTCAAAAAGAGTTTGCATTTGGATAAAAGCGCAAAGAAATTCTGAGTTTATTTACTCAGGGGCAAAGTGCATCGAACAAAAACAAAAGAAGCTTCCATTTTTGTTTCTTCAGCGCAATTTCAACCTGTTACAATAAAAGAAACCCTGAATAAAAAAATCTTTACATTGTAATGGAGTTCTTCACAACAAAACCTGCCTTGAATAATGTTTTCTTAATTGCACCAAAGAGGACTTAGAGCTCAGCAGCTCACAAACATACAGGTTACTAAAATAAGAAAAACTAAATTAATCTTATCTGCTGTGGTTTGTAACTTTTCTAAAAAAAATATGTGATTTTTACATATTTGTTTAAATTGTCAACATGACAGTAAAGTATGACCAGGATAATTGTTGGCCAGGAGTTGTGCATTTCTGCATAAAAACGTTTTTAAAATAAAAGTTACATAGTGCAGCTTTAATTCTGCTATTATTTTCCAGATTTTCCCTCCTCACAAAAAGTTTAATTGAAAAATTAAAAATGACAAACATGTCATTGACACTCAGTAAATTGCTGTAATCAAAGCTGTTTGCCATCAGATGTCAATGTCAGGAGACTTGATATTACTCGGCTTACTGACATACAAACAACCACTCCTACGCAACAGCAATTTCTGGCTTTATTTGTTGTTCTGGTGTGTAGAGTATTGGCTTTTCTGAATACATTTTCAAAGCTGCCTTTCAGCAACACGAGGGCACTTTTCATGTCTGTATTCATCCACTGCGTCTTTGATCAGACACATGCTGAGAATCAGCCTACGCCAAATACTTTTAAAATCTACCTGCCGCAAACTGCTATTCTTATTTGCAAACCAAATCGGTTGTGATTACAGCATGCATTATTACACAACATAACTGAATTTTAATATGATGTCTTCCAGAAAAAATAAATCTGACTGCGATCTTCCCTTTTTCATACTGACAGCTCTGCAGGGAAACACATCTGTTTGGAAAGTTAAGGGGAATGGAGAATGTGAGAATTATGAATTAGTTTCAAAATATAAACTGGAAAACACATCTCTGTTGATTAATTTACATAAATAAGACAGTCAAAAGGAACATTTTCTGAAAACACAACAAATATATATTGGATCTGAATGTCCAGCCAAAAGTGGCTGATAATTTGGGGCTCGAATTTAAGTACTTTAGAAACACAAATTGGATGAATGCACATTATAAAATACACATACATACAGGCACAAATATTCAGATAAAACTGAATTTTGATTTGGTTCAAAAGACAAATCACATGCTCTTGGGAGCAATTTTGCAGTAGAGTGCTGAGGAAAACTGAAGTAAACAGAATACTTTATTGAGACACGATTCAGAACGTACACAGATGACGAACAAAGAAAACTCAGAAGCTTTATTCAGAGTTGGGATGAAAAATGACGAAGGAATCAGAGGGAATGGAGAACAGCTGTGACTGGAAGAAATCAGGGAAAATGAGGGAGAACTAACATGGTACATAGATTGTTTTTAGGTTTGGAAGGCTTGACTGGCCAGAAAACATTGACATTTGGCTCATCCAGGTGGGAAGTTGCAAATTTTAGTCAATTTTAAAGGGATTAACTTTTAGAAAACTGGATTCCCTTTGGACAGAGGGAAACTATCATGTCCCCATTTATAATTTTGATCCTTTTCAGTTCCTGTATTATTTCTGAACATCACAGCTAATTTCCTTCCATCTAAGCGAGGCAGATGTGTGTATACTTCATCGTCTTTGTAATATTTGGATCCTAAGATGGACGCTAAAATTAAAAACTTGTGCTTCCAATTCTGGCTTGAAAAATCATCAGTTCATATAAACAATTTACTTGGGAAAATGCCAGTTAAAATAAAGGATTGAAAGCTTGAAATTAATATGAGATTCATTCATCACAGAGCTGAGGCAAACGTCTCATCGGCATCGTAAACAGATCATGTCTCTGTGGTTTTGTTATCACCTTTCCCAAATCTGGCCTCACAGTTCAGCCTTGTTCATTACTCTTTAAGACATGTCTTAATAATTCTGGCTATGTGGCATCGGTGTTTAAACTGGAAGGCCTGAACAAATAGCCTCTTTATTATTAATAATGCTTGATGGGGTTTCTGGTTTGAAGCTAAAGGCTCATTAGAATACACTAACTAGTCCGTGCTAGCAGAGACGCATGACTGCCGTTGCTGGTTTCTAATAAAGAGGAGACTAATTGGCTAATTACATTCACAGACAAAGCTTGTGAGTGCATCGCTTATGGACCTCATTTCAAAGGGCCAGATGTTTAAAATGCATGGTGCAGAACCAGGGTCACTCTAAAGGAAGCTTGCTGTATAATGAAGACGGCGCCGCAGTCTGTAAAAGGAAGTTGTGTTTGAGTCTCTCACCCAAATATGCACCAGGCACTCTGAATAGAGAAATTAAAAACAGCCCTGAATGAAAAAAAAAAACTGAATGATTATGTTAATTTTTCAGTTTACTCTGCAGTTCCTCAGAAGTTAGTCCTTTTATGGGAAATGCTCTACTGACATCGGGCATTTTACCGAGCTAAATAACGGAGAGATAAGGGAATTGCAGCATGGAGACCAAGAGCAGGATAAAAAGAAAGAAGGTAAGAAACGGGGGAACAGTGCAGCTGACCCGACAGGAAGTCTTTGACAGGGACCCACACGGCAGGTAGCAGAGGAGCCACACTCTGACACTGAAACTGAGCGCAGAGTCATCCATCACCGTGGCAACTCTGCCTGTCAGGGTGGCAAGCTGAGGGACGAAGAGGCGGTGCCGGGGCAGATGGGAAGGGAAAATGAGGCTTGGAGTTCTCCACCGGAGAATCCACGGTCAGAGGAAAAGACAGGACAGCAGCCAGGTTGTGCACTGAAACACACACACAGCAATTAGAAACACACACACACACGGACAAGACTGAAGCAGGGGTAAAACGCTGCGATGGCCGATGCCCTCTCCTGTCCCTCCGTCCACTCTGCAGAGCGGCTGTCTGGAGGAAGTAGATCTAACCCATTTATCATCACACACTTCCTGTCAAGCCAAGCTGTGGTGAGAGCGAATGTGTTTTTTAATGTGTGTGGAGCTGTGTGTGTGTGTGTGTGTGTGTGTGCTTCTTTAACTTCTCTCTATGTGGTTCTGCATGTCATTTCCCATTTCTGTCACTAAAGACATGCAGTGACTGATGACGATTCCTTCAAACTTACAGCAGCACTGGGTCTAACTGGAGGGCATTAGCACATTTATGCACTGCTTGCCTTTTACCGTCTTTCTGAACAGCAGAGGAATTGATTAACGTTTCTGACATCTGACAACATGGTGTTTGCTATAAGGCTTTGGGGCAATCGATAATAATTAGAGGCATTCAAATGCAGTCTGAACTGTTAGTTCTCTCAGGTTTTGTTCTAAAATCACAATAAGTTCACAATTTAAACAGAAAGCCATCACTAATGGGGATTTCTCCCCCCCCCAGAGAATTTTAAACACAGAACATAAATGTTTCAAATCTGTGATTGTCGTAAAAAGACAAGCCCAGTTGTAATTTTCTCCAAATCCAAAGTTGTTATTATTTGGAAAAAACACCAATTGTGTTAGTCTCTGAGGGTTAATTGACGTCACAGTATTTTTAATTTTTTTTTCCTGTGGGAATTTCTTGCTTGTCTTCGAATATCAGATGAGGAGCAGATTATACCTGACCTGCAGAGGTAGGAAACAGAAAGGGTGGCGCTCTTCTGATCGATCCACCTCATCAATATTAAATCAGCAACACTGGTAGACTACAGCGGGATCGGACTGGGAGGAGAGAGGGCAATAGGAAAAGGAAGCGAAGCATTTAGGGCTACAGAAAAATAGAAGTCAGATGTACAGAAGAGATGGAGAGTAAAGCTAAACACCACAAATCGATTCCAGTTACTGAAGAAGCCTCTGGGAGAGCTGCACAGCACTATCCTACTGTAACTACCTCCAAATACAACAAAAATGAGATTGTGGCTGTGCAATCAGAGAGTCTTTACTGCACTCCTGTGTTCTATATGTGCATTAGATGTAGCAGATGGAATAAACGTTATATCCACAGATAGTTCCCGTATGTATATGTAAATGTACATATGTATGAATGTGTGCATGTCTGAGTGCAAATCCCAAAAATAGAGCAGGAGAGACTGCTCACATCTGTGACTTGCCAGTCCATTAAAGCTCTTAAAACATCAACTCAACAGGCATCGCTGTGGCCCGCTCCATTACTGCAGTACAAGGAGCGTAGAGCTGGATCACAGTAATCACCTCCTGTTGCTCTTCAGCAGTTTGAGCGATGTTCCCCTGAGGTTACTGTACCTGCAGGCGTGCATCGAGGACAAAGGGTGGCAGTGTGCAGGAAAACAGGCACTTCTGGCTTTTCTGCCTTTTATTCATGACCCTGAAGAGTTTCAAAGCAGGATTGCAATAACACTTAAAATAGTCTGATGATTATATCCTCATCTTTCCTGATGATCTGACAGGTCTGAGCTACAGTTTGTGCAGCGATACATTTAAACATCACAAAAACACAGTTTGATTAAAGTTTATGAAACTGCTGCTTTTCTGCAAAATGATTCTGCTGTTTATCTTCCAAAAAAACACAACTCAGGGTTAAAGGTTAATTGTTGCTACCTTTCCTAAAGCATGCCAGCTCACCCCTTTGTACAATAGATTGCATGAGTTGAAACAAGGCACATCTTCTGGTATAAAAGTTCACTTTTATACCAGAATGAACAAAAGTAAATTTAATTTACTTGGTAAAACAAAAAACCTGACTGACATGAGAGCCGTAGAACATGACAAATGAGAAAAGACTAAAAAAGAACAACATACATTCATACAAACTTCTGAACATCAGAAAATTCTAAATAAAGTTCCTTGTAGTTCTTGCAAGACTTAATTTCCTGGTTTGATTAAGTGATTTTAGTTTTATTCTGTGTTCCTGAAGTCTTTTTATTGTGATTGTTTCTGTTGTACTTGAGTTCAGTCCTTTCTGAGTTATTCTGGTTTCTGTAATGTCTGTTATTTGTCAGATTTATTCTCCTATTTCCCCTTTTTGTGTACTCTCCCTCGCTCCCCGTGTCATTTCCTCTCTCCTCATCCTGTCGCTGCTCTCTCCTTCTACACCTGCAACCTGTTAGCTAATCAGCCCTGGTCTTTTACTCCAGCTTTCTCCCTCAAAGTATTTAGCACGTCTGCTGCTCTCACTCCTTGCTGGCTCTTCCTGTTAAATCCTGTTACTTCCTCCGTTCACCCCACTGTTACTTGGTTCCTGTAGTTTTTTATTTTTGCACTGCTTTGACTCCTTGTGTCAGAGCAGTTTTTAGTAAGTTTTGTTTTCATCCTTTTTTCCATTAAATAACCAAATTTTCTCGCCACTGCCTCTCTGCATTTTACGTCCAATTTACTTATTTGTTTTGTTTTTTTGTTGTTTTTTTTACAATCACATGTTTATTTTCTAACCATAACCTTCAGTGTGCATGAGAGCAGTTTAAACATAGATGTAAAAGTCTGAGGTTCTGGTTCTTAAACAGGAAACATATTTTATCGTGGTGGGATATCTGAGTTTGCATAATTTTAAAATGTTGATTGTAATTTCATTTTACAACTGCAGACTAAATTTTAAATGAAACCCACCTACGCAATACTATGAAGGGGTGTAGGACTACTGAAATTACACAGTAGAAACACTCACAAATTAACGAAGTTATGCAATTGCAACAAATATATCTTGGTTTTTTAAATTCTAAATTCAACAAAAACATTTTGTAGAGTTTTTTTTATAAGAATGCATGACCTTGCTGATTGTTTTTATGAACTCTTACACATTTTCTTCTTTTAATTTCACAGATCTGGAACAATAAACTTGAGTTAAAACATTCTGTTTAAGCACAAAGATATTATACAGCAGCTATTATTATGTAAATAATTAATGAGCTCCTTGCTATAATTGTTGTATTCCTAATTACAGCCATGAATTTACCTTTTTATTGACCCAGGAGAAGACTTTAATGCTCTTAGCATGTATGTGCAGCTGACTTTACCAAATCAAAAAAGTTATTAATACCTCTAAGTAGAATATTTATCTCTAAATATGGAAGGGCAGCATTTTGGCTGTCGTCTGTTTTTATCGTTTTTAATTAAGAGTCGTTCAGAACACATCAAACATTTTCTTTGTGCTTGTTTTTATCCCTCCTACCTCGGCGGTTTCTGCTCTAATGATGATACAACCCCCAGTGGAAGCAATATTTGACTTCAAATATAGCCATGGGTGCTGCGTGTCGTGTGTTTTTTGTTCATGCGTGTGTTGAAAAAACAGACAGACTCTAATAACCAGAGCGATAGAGTAACTGTTTGTCACGGTCACTGCTTACTCTGAGAGCAGCACAGAAAATTACAGTTATTCTCTTGCAACAGTTTGTCACTTTCCTGAGTAACGCTATAATTTATTTGTCTTTTGGAAACGGAAAGGACGTCTTCATTTTCGTGCATAAGCACTGATGCTAATTTAGCATCGCCACAATACATATTGCATGAGATTTATCCAAAAAAAAATTTCTTTTTGATGCTCTTGTTCTAAATTGTCGTCATGCAGAATTAATGTCTTAAAATATTTGAGTGGTATTCTCTAGTGCTTCATGATCTTTGCAAAAAATAATTATGAGCAGTCTGCTGTCACATACCTGCTGCTGACTGAGGAGCTGCGAGCAAAACATCTTCCATTTGTATGGAAGTCACACCTCTGGATGCACAGCTAATTAGTCTGGAGCTCAGTATGGGCGCACTTCCAATTATAAGTCGATGTGCCCTTTTCATTGCACAGCAGTCATTCCGGGCTGTTGTGTGAGACCCGGCCCGTCTGAGTGGCAGCGACAGGCCAGCCAGAGGTGGGCCATCAGCTGAGAGGTGATGGATGGCTCTTGAGCACAGGGCAGAGCAGGAGCTGCTCAAGTGTGTTTCTGAGAACCAGAGATTTAAACAGGTTACACAGAAACACACAACTGGAGGCAGAGAGAAGACATAACAGCTTGGAATGAATGAACTCTGGTCAGAGATGTAGATCAGGACAACACCAGCATGATTGCAATATTAGTTTTAGTGTTTTTGTATTTTTTTACCAGAACCTTTCCACAGTGGAAGGATTATATAATGTCCATCATAAGTGTGTATTTTGTGGATGTTAATATGATTTTCTGATGTTTTAAAATCTATGTTGAATCTGTCACTCTGTGCTAACAGTATAGCTTGAGAGAAAAACAACCAATCAGAGTTAGGGGGAGGGTATTAGTGCTGTCAATCATGCATGTGTACTCACTGCTCACACTCTCCTCCTTATTCTTTGGTATGCTGCAGCTTCTTCCCAACAATTGAGCCTGTCATGAATGCTACGGCTAGTTAGCATGGCCACTGATGATTAATAAACACGTTTTCTGTAACTGTACATTGTTTATTTCTATCAACATGTTGAACAGTGTGTACACCAGGTTTCTTAATATTCCTACATGATCAACTTTCTTTCATGTATGATGAACCAGTTTACACACATAAAGACAAATGAACACAAAAGCTTTGCACAAAAAATAGGGGAAGCGAAAAACCAGAAATGCATGGCATTTTCTATTTAATAAAATCATCAGTTACTGGTATAATAAAGGAAAATAAAATCTATACATATATATTTATGTGGCCCATTCAAAACCGCAGAGTGTGACCCAAAACCTCTGAGATTTAAAAGGCAAAGGTTTGTTTTTCCCTCCTTTCTCTCCTCTTTTCCTTCGTAGGTCAGCTCATTCATCTTCCGGTCTGCTGAGACGTCAGAGTAGGGTACGGTTCAATCGATCAGGAAGTCTAACTGCCCTTTGTATGTGTGCTTCCTCATGCAAGACTGTGCACACAAGAGATCTGACTGGAGCGTTTTATTAGTGGCCACAGGGAATGGCAGCAGTGGCCTTTGCCTTGCATCACTTTGTCACTTTTTCCTCCATCCTTTCTATCTATTCTTCTCACATCTTTTCATTTTCTTTTGCATTTATCCAGCGTACAGTTGCCTGGGCTGTTAATTCCCCCCAATCCCTTCATCCGCTCCACATCCTTCCAGCAGTCTTCAATCTTCTCACTGACCTCTACACCCTATCGAGCTCATCTGTATTTTTTTCCCTCCATCATCCTCTTCTTTTGCCAGAAGTGAGATGGTTGACAGCTTTATGGCTTTATCTACTGTCCGTTTACCTTTCATTTTCGCTAGTGACATCCAATTAGCCACTTGTCATGAGAGAACGCCAGCTTGTAGGAGGTGGCACAGCGTACAGGGATTGCTTTACAGATAACAGTCACCTGAACCTGGAGAGGCAGCGAGAAGGCCTGAGCGGAGGAAAGAATCGAACCAAGACTAACAGAGGGATTAACGAGCAGAAGCGACGGGTGGAATGGAGGCAAGGTGATTTTAGGAAGCTGAAACGGGATCCGAGGACAGATGGGAGGGGTTGAGAGAGAGCGGAGAACTTTAGCTGGGCTTCCAGGTGAGACGGTTTCTGGTCCCAGAACAGAAGCTAATAAAATATGTCATCACCTCAGCGTCACAGAGGAAACCTCAAATAGATTCCTGCACATCACATATTCCATGCACACCGGATTACCATGCTGTGGTGTTGAATACCTTATACAACCAAAGCTATGAGCTAGACCTGCTGCAGGAAGAACGAAATCATTTAATCACATGATAATTTAAAATGATCAATAATTCCCACTTGCATTAATTAGTGTTTTTCTCTTTTTGCAAAAAATTGGATGACAAAAGTCTTCATTTGATTTTGTTTACAGAGATTTCATCATTGATTTCATTGGTTGTTTCTGTTGTTTTGTGTATTTTTTTGGTATTTAAAATGTCTTCCAGTTCCAGAATTAAATGTTCATTAGAATTTAAAGCTTCTTGCATTATGCTACTACCTTTAATTGAAGATTGTCTCAAAGGTTATCTCAACAACTCCACGGACAATTTATCGTCCTGCAAAATTTGTTTGTGTTAGCAGTAGCTCACCAAAGCAAAATACATGAAAAAAGAAGAAAAAAAATCCCTATTTTTGCATGTGTGTATCTCTGCAGCTACCTGGCAGCAGCGGCTTCCCACAACCTCTCATTGATAAAGGATGAATGACAGTAATTAGGCGAGAGGGGGTAGTAACAGCTCGCGTGGGCAGAGCCCATACTGTACATGAATTGGATTCTCCATTTGAAAGTTGGTGAAGACATTTGACTTGAGGTGTCAGCTATTTAAATACTCCAATTAGAAATCAACTGTCTCAGCTTTGCTGTCTCCCTCATGCTGGTTAGAGTGGATGGATCAGAATAAATGTTGCGTGCAGGGGTCCTATCTAATTTGTTTCTCCAGTTGCTCAAATTTATTTGAAAAGTTTTAAACTTGTTGGAAATTAGAAGGAAGCAGTGAATAACTATTTGAGAAGCTTGATCCAACCAACTCCTATTTTAGTTGATGATTGAACCGTAAAACTGATGGAGAAATAAAAGCCTTTAAATAAAGATTAGCAACTTATTTTATTTTTAATTTTTTTGGCAGGCTATTAAAATATAATAATAGGATAAGCGTAATTAAAATGGGATGTTAATGGCTGCAATTACAGTAATGAGATTTAGATTAAAGAACAGATTTTATCTAAGAAAACCTGAGCCTATTAAAGTCCTAGAGTACAAACTACAGCAATACATTATATTCTGCCAAATTTATACTATGAGTCTTAAGTGCATTTTAAAGCACTTAATGCCTTGAATTGGTCAGATTTCGCTTCAAAATCAAACTTGTGTTATACTGTTGGATCCAGAAATTTCCATACAATATATTAAAAAACACAGAAAGCTTTCTTTTCTCATTGTCAGACAAGGTTTGTAGGCTGCAAAGCGTTTTTATTTTTAGCTTTAAATTTCCGATGCTCACTCCGAAAGACTAATTTGAAAGATGCATTTGTGTTTTATCCAGATTTTTTCTCTAAACACTCTGACATTTAGTAAATAGAAATGATTATGGTAATCATAACTGACCTAAAACAGGGAAAGCTGAGCCTGGTTCACTAAGGTCGAACATTAAGAACAGAAGATTGCTTTTGCATTTATTTATTTTTTTACAGCATATGCAAAATATTTTCTAATTCACCCTCTAGGAAACAAAGTGCCAGGATGTTTTTAAAACTGGTTTCCTATTTTATTGTAAATCATCATGTAACTGGATAAAAATAGCCTCACAACAAACACCACACACATTTAGTTCACAGAACAGAGAATTGCCAATTAAAGCTAGTGCAAAGCATGATTGTGTTTTTCTCAATTTTTTTTTAATCACACTTGTTTTTCTGTGGTATTGTATCCTGCTCTGGTGCAGCAGAATATCCAAACCATATGTGAGAAGACGGCAAAGGTTTTTGAGAAACACATGGAGACAGGTTGTGTTTTTTTGAAGCACCAATTGTAGTTTATTGTACAAAACTGCCAACTTATCCGGCTCAACTGCTAAGAATGCAGACAGACTTATGATCGGGGAAAACTGGGCCGGTCACCCTCACCATGCCTCCTGATAAAACACGATCTGAGGTCGGCGACTACGTTATTGATTATAACATAGAACAAGATGCATTGTCTGAATGAGGCAACATTTGGAGAATTACTCTCCATTCTGCGCAGATCATAAGCTTGTTTTTTTTATTATTAATCTCCATCAAAGATTTATTTCTGTGATAAAAAGACAAGCTCACAGAATAAATATTAAAAAAATTAAGTTCAGCATAGTATTTGCTACAGCCATCAGATTGTTTTCAAACTGGCTTTTTTGTGTTAATCCTAGTTGTTTTCTGCTAATCTCTCCATATACTGTCAGTCTTTAAAACGCCGTGACACCTGGAAAATTTAGTCCTTGTTCTGTTTTAAGGTTTTAAAAACTTTTCTTTTTGAAAACACTTGATCTAGAAATGTATACTTTTTTTAACCCTTTGAAGATTATTTTTTTTAAAGTTAGAAATGCACAGTTGTTGAATAGGAAATGCATTTTTATCTATTTACTTTAGGTAAGGTCTAGTTTTAGTACAAATCTAAAGCAAGATCTATTTGAACTTAATTGAATTTTTATGCAGTTTAAATTACTTTTAATCTACCTCATCTATTCTGCACTAAAATATTTGTGGAAGGTCAGTTTGTAAGGAGTCGTAACAACAGTTTAATCCCTCATGCTCTGTTCACACAAGCCGCCGTCTGCTTTGGCTGATTAGGGGCTGAGAGGACAGAGCAGACACATACATAACACATAAAACACCATGTCAGGGAAAGTTGTTACGGGAAAGGAAAAAAGCAGAAAAACACAGAACCGGGGACAGCTATTACAGCACATAATGGTTAGGCCACAGTTGAGTGAAGAGAGGTGCTGAGTGCACTAGAGTTTTATAGCAACATTACTGAAAGGATAGCTCAAGGTCACCCAAAGCAGTCATGAGTCTGAGGCTTTTTCAAGTTTTATTAGGGCGTCACAAAAGTTATCACAGTTGCTTGCGGAAGGTTTAGAGTTCTCCTTGTGCCTGAGTGGCTTTTCTCCAAAAATCATTTTCCCTTTTATGTGCAAAATCTGTGTGTGACGTTAAACCCTGCTTCTGAAAGAAAAACACACAAATACCTTTACATACTGTCCTTGTTATGTTGCATCATCAAAGAGTGCAATACAAGGTATTTTAAAACATACAAATATTGTATTGAAATTACCACATTTTGCCACAGTACAAAAACTAATTTCCATGTGTTTTATTGAGACTAAATTATTCTAACAGCTATATATGTTTTTGCTTGTGTTTCCTCCTTCCTCTGCACAAAGAGCATTCTTCCTAATAATATACAAGACTTAAGTTTTAGAAACACGAATTTAAAAGTAATTCTCAACATTCCACAACTCTCCATAAGTGGAAGTATGACAACAAAACAAGGCTTCTTAATTTATCTCCATTCAGTCCGCTCTGATTTTTGGCTGTACTGTATGGTAAATTATGTTGCCATGGCAACTCAAAGCTATCCTATTTCGTGCGTTAGTGCTTCAAGCTGATCTACATTCATTGCTGTAGCAGGCACTTGTTGACATTTGTTGTACTTAATGTGTAATATAAATCATTTTGTGTAGGCTGCACACATACTTTATATTGTGAAAAAAGACCAAATCACAGAAAATATATGAAAATGATCGATCAGAGTTTCAACTTTTAAAACATTTCTAGTATTTTATTTAATGTTTGTCAACCACTCAACTATCCACTTTGTAAATTCATCTTAAAGGCGGCTTAAGTTGTTATATTTTCGGAAGCGCCAAATTGTGTTTCACAACAAAATCCAAAAATATGCGCCCTGACCTGAGCTGTGCTACATTATTAGCTTTTCATGGCTGGATGGAGGATGTGTGGGCTCTTTGAGCTCAGCAAAGCTTCAGCATGGTGTCAAGTGGATGATCAAACAGCCAGGTCTCCTTTAAAGCCTTAAGAAAGTCTACTGTAAAATGCTTTGAACATTGAAACACATTATACACTCCATCAAGTGGTCTAGTGGGAATCACATGCTCAGACATGTACGCAGGAGACGGAGTCTATCTGCTAATTGCTCACTCACAAATAAGGAATAATGTCATTTTCATTACAGCTGATATCAAGCATAAAAGAGTCGTTAAAGTCTGCTCAGATGACAGTCGTCTTTAGCACATGTGATACCGTTGGACGAGTCAACGCCAAAACTGACTTCAAGCCTGTCACACAGTTTTGACTTAAAGGTCGGGCTTCTAAGAGATCAATAAAGACAAAGTTCTTTTTAACAGTTCTGAGAAAAACCGACTGTCACATCAGGACAAAAAGAGATGAGAGATTAGATATGAATAAGTCAAAACACATTAGGTCTGGAGATGGAAATGTGTGTGTGACAGATATGTGTGAAAAGAGTCTGAGTAGAAGAGGACGTGGGCTAGCAGGTGAGAGATCTTTTTCATTTCACAGTTTCACACATTTTAAAACGCTCCTGTTTGTTCTTGTTGGTTAGCCGTTAAACTCTTTTGCCGCACTTCAATCTCTAAGTCAGCAAAGAACAGGATTCGTTTCTGGAGCCTCTTTCCTTAGAGGCATTTAGAATCAAGGCATTAAAACTAAACAGGATTGAAGTGATCCCTTCCAAGCAGCTGGATTATAAAGTGTTGGGAGGTTGGTGTCAATGTTTCCTTTAGAAAAACATTGAAAGTCTTGCTGAAAATCAATCAAATTCAGTGTCAGAAAGATGCAGTAAACAATAAGTTGCTGTTGATCTCTCCAAAAGGCGTCGAGAATACAGATGAGCTGAAATGGACACATGATCCAAAAGTCACATTTTTGTATTCCCATTTGGGTTTCTACTATTTTTTTAAAAACAAGCGCTTAAGAAACCACCCAGCCAGTTTTTGGTAATAAGTTAATGTTTTTTGGTGACTGGAAAATGAGCCATTTGAAAAACACTGCTCCTCACCTAGCAACCCCAGCTGAGTTAAAGCATGTTTGGTCAACTGGTTTTACAGTTGCATCTTCTGTACAATGGCTGTTGGAAAAAAAACAAGAGTTTTGTTGTTGACTTACCATCCAGAAACCTCTTGCTGCTTTCTTGTCAGTGGTGCAGGAGGCTCCACTTCTGCTGGTCAAAGATGTACAGTTGTATTATGACACATCTGCTTGTGTCTTCATTCCCCAAGTTGCCACCAGTAAGTTTAGTGTATTTTTTGTATGGGGGGTTTTATGTGATAACCAACATGTGAAGTGTATAAGTAAGAAGAAAGAGAAAATTTTAATATTTTAGAAAAGATCTAAAAAGTTTTGTGCGCATCTGTATTCAGCATTTTTTTTATTTCAACATTTTTTTGTGGTACCGTCGTTTGCTGTCCAAAATATTTCAGAGTGTCTCTGCAACTTTGCGTATCTAAAGACCCTAGATTGGTCAGGGAACATCTGTGACTTGGGTATTATTGCTGACGAACAGTGTTCCCATGTCATAATGCAACCACCACCATGTTTCACAATGGAGGTGATTTGTTCAGGGTGAAGTTCATTGTTAGATTTTCACCACACAGCATTTTCCATGTAGTCGTTAAAAGTTTTATAATTAAAAATTTGAAGTATAGCATGCAATTATATTAAGCTCCTCTGAGCCAGTACTCTGTAGACCCACCTTTCACTGCAAGTTCAAACTTTTCCCAGCAGCAAAATGTCTTTTAGTGACTTATTCACTGTTTATCACCAGTTCGTGTAAGAATGGAAATGAGGAGCCCATTTCCAGGATGAGAAATTGAGGTTCCTAACCTGATAATAAGGTTTTGTATGTATTTGTGTGGGCTTTATGTCAGTTTTAACTGCAGGGCTAATGATCATGAGCAGGAGAATGTTTCCTTATCACTGCTCAATAAATCTACATATTGTTGCTGAGTCCACAAACCTGAACTCTCATCCACCATAAACGGTACATTTAAAAGACTGATAATCACAGTGGAGTCATTAGTTCCACTTTTATAGTCTCTACATTTGCAGTGTGGGTATCTTAGTCATTAATATCCTGATGAAAAAAACAGATCTAGTTACTCCTAATTTCTTCAATTTCTTAACTTTAATGATTAAAACCCTCCCTCACCTTTTTTCTACCTCGTTCCCTTTGCCTTTGCTTTTACTCTGAATATGAATGAAAGCTGCTGAAAGGAGAGGAGCGGGCCACAGATCCACAACCTCACTCACACAAACAAAAACCCCTTGGTTGTGTGAAAGGATTAACTCAGAACTCCCTGGATGACTTATCAAGGCGTTTGTGTTGCATGACAAGTAAAATTGGCTTTATTAAAACATATTCTAAGGATTATTTTTCTTGTTCTGCCTCTGTACATTGACATTTTGATAATTTTAAGTGTATATTCAAAACTATAGAAGGAGAATATCACAGTTTTGGGAGCAGAAGCTTCACTACAGGGAAGAGTCACAGCACCAATTCAAAACTGCTTCATCACATGGAGCATTAATTTAAATGTAGTTTCCAATTTCTCACATGGTCTATATTTAGTTTCTTTCTCTTGTTTCTTTCCAACGAGGTTGAACTTTTAACATGGTTACAGTGCAGCACCACGAAATATGGATATTCAACTCTTGTGATCTTAAATTTTTTACTTGATTTGGATGACTTTTCTGCCACATGCCTCATTTAGATCAAGATTGGATCTTTTATAATTCAAATGTACCCAAATCCCCACTATAATATAAGATCATCAGTAAATATTTTCTTTTTGTTGCTTTAAAGTTTTCAAAATGAGACAGTGGACATGTTTGCATCGGATCAAAGCTTCCTAAAATTGAGCTATCTACACGTTACAGTCTGTGACTGTCAGCTGGAAAAACAAGGAAGACTGGGAAACAAAAAGAAATAAACATTAATCCATCCATACTGAATAGACGAGTCCATATCTAAAGGAAGTGAGGTTCAGACTGGACAGGTGGTTAGCCACCAGTAAGAGAGATGTAGAGAACAAGCAACTGAATCTATGTGGAGCAAAACTGTCAAGACGGAAAAAAATGAAATTTGTTTTAAATCACAAAGCCTGTACATTACTGATTCTGCAGACAGCTTGTTAACTTCACCGCCTCTCTGTCTTTCTGTTCTGGAGCAATTAAACCAGACAATTGCTCCCCTGGAATTGCCTGTCTGGAAGAGGCTTGATGCCAGCTACTCAGGAGCCAATATGGCTCTTGCTTTTTTTTTTACAGCCGCGGGCAAGTCATGCTTCTCCGACGTGATAACACGAGTGGCCAAACAATAGCGCCAAGTTTCTGCCAATCACAGTCACAGTCAATCAAACGCCACTGGCTCTCCAGGAGAATTACAGCAATAAGCACACAACAGTTATAAACTTTGAAAAGAACAGGATTTTGACATCTGTTATTGTTGTGAGGAGACAGCAACTTTCAGAGTCGAACACAAAGGCAGTCACATGAGAGTGACTAAGTCAATGCTGAAGACTCTTTGTGTGTTGAATAACTCCCCCCGAAGCTTCAGCATGCAAAACTCTTTAAAAGATCATGTCACAAAGTTTAACCTCCTATAGAGCCAGAATTCTGCTGACTCTCGTGGGCAGAGGTTTTTCTACGCTGCTGCTTTTTTTTTATCCTCCTTCTGTTTGTTCGCGCCTTGTTAGAGTGGCTGAGAGTGGAAAATAATAATATAAAAGAAAGAAGAAGAAAAAACGTGAAGCAAACACTTCTTGACAGGAACCAACAGCTGTCAGAGGGACTCGGCAGTGAAAACAAAATGCAGTGCTGTTTTAAACAGGGATGGAGAAACATCTTTTGTTTTCTGGTACCTGACTCCGGTACGGATGAGAAACAAAGCAGAAGCTGTGGCAGAACTGGGCTGATTGAAGGCTTGGGACAAAAAAAAAAAAAAAAACATTTGCAGGGAGGTCTCCAAAGGTTCCAGGAACAACTGGCTCTAACTCACCATTAAATACAATATGGAAATCTTTTCTAACAAAGCGTGCTGTTCTGGCTTTTTCAGTTTGTAGACAGTATGTCAGTCTGACTATATCAGCATTGCACAGGCCTCCTCTGTACCAGCGGCAAAGCTTGATTTAAGCTTCTCTGTTGAATCTATTCCATAGCTGAGATATAGTTTAATCTGCACCCTTCCAGAAATACATCTAAATGCTGTAGTAACACTTTCAGCATGAACTAAAGTTTGTCCACTTGGTAGGTAGTATTCAAACAGTGTTAAAAATACATATTTTTCCATATATAGTCCACATTCAGTTATCAAGTTTACTTCAAAGTCCAAACCTGTCTGTGTAGCTAAATTTTAAATGTACCTGTCCATACGTTGGGTTCATATTTGCTGGTGCATTTACAAGGATGAGAAAAAGCATTTTCCCCCTTACAGACTTCTTCTGTTTTTGTGTTAAGTTGTCACCTCTAAATGTTAACATAAGAGTTTTACATGAATGTTGAAGACAAGCCCCTGTATCTTGCTGAAAACTTACTTTTAAGTTAGTTTTGTCTTATTTCAAGTGTGCAAAGTTATTTGCACTAGAGATTAAACAAAGATACTTTAATCAATCAATTTTATTTATAAAATACCCTTCATTGTAAAAGCAGCTCAAAGTTCTGTACAGATCAATAAAAGCAAACAAAAACAAACAATTACCCAGCCCAACACCTACTTTGGTAAGATTTTGTGTTTTTGCAGTGCTAGTAAGTTATTCTCTCTGTGTCTCAGTACGAATAACTAATATTTCTATTAATTAACATGTGGAAAAAGCTCTGCAATGCAACTTTTTAAACCTGTTAGCAGTAGGAAAAACAGTGAGGGTTTTTTAAAAAAAAGAAAAAAACAACACAAAATTTACAAACTGAATGGCGTAATCTCTGGATGGTAAGGAAGGAGGAGAGAATTAGCATGCTTCCCAGTGGAGCGAGCAGGTGACTGACAGATGGAGCTGGGCTGGCCGGCCCGCTGACCAGCTGGTTCTGCTCTGCAGGTCGGCCACTCTCTCCCTCCGCTGGGCCGGTAATCCTCTTCTGCCACTTCCAGTCACAGCTCTGACCTCGTGATCACGCGTGACTTCCCTTAGTCACTTGCTTGTGACAACAGTCTGCCTCGTGCAGAAAGAAATGTCTTCTGCTGCATTGTAGGGAAGTAAAAAAATGGGTGTGAAAGCTGTAAAACATATCAATCTGAGTTGAGAGATAGCGATATGATTTGTGACAGCATGATCTTCCCTGACATGATTTTTCTTTCACCGACCTCCTGCTGGGTCGACACTAAGCTCCCAGTTTCACTGCCACATCTTGATGTTTTGTGCCCAACCTTTCCTCTGTGGCTTCCGTTGAGTTTATTTCTTCTTGCATCAGGTCTCTTTTCTTTCTTTTGCCTCTGTTCTCAGCACACTCCAACTTCCCTTTATACCAAAGACTCAACTTTTTCTAAAAAAAAAATCATCTGTCTGTCATCTTAATGACGCACTGCCTGTTATTTTTGAATTTGAAACACATAAATCTTCATTCACCAGATTCATCTTATGCATGCATAAGGCGATAAGAAAACATGTAGCATAAACTTAGAGGGGCAGATTCACGAAGCTGTGCGTAATGCTAAGTTTGTGTACTTTAAAACAGTTTGGAAAGGAAAATCTATTTCTAAATTTGAAAATCTGCATCTAAAAATTGTATATATGAAAGAATAAGTAATATTCTGGATCTTTATAACATCTTTCAATAATACTTTTTGCTTACCTTATAAATGCATACAAACAATGGATGCACTTCCAAATTAAAACTGATTTATTACATTTGTTAAGGACACAAAACTTTGTATACCTCTAACTTAGAGGTAAGTTAATTTATGTGTTTCCCTTCAACACATAAATTGATCGATGAACATTTGCTTTTCCCCGACATCATATCAAAGTGTGATGTTCATGTCAGTTTGCTGGCGCTGCTTGTGGGCAGAAAAGGTTGGGAGCGTGTCGACCGTGGGATGATGTGACCGAGAACAAGGTTGGGCAAACCTTGAAGGGAAACTAACTGACCAGCCGTGTTTAACCGGCCGTGAAAGACAAAACCATCAGCACAGGCCTGAAGACTGACAGATGCATGTACTAATTTTGGACAATAATTATGCACTTGTGCGTCAACACTTCATACATAAAGAATAGTGAGATGAGAACAACCAGGGGCTCTGCCAGTTTGAAGTCACGCACTCATTAGCCTTTACGTATCTGTCTGTGCTTCTTCTCCTACCAAATGTAGAGACAAAGGCTTCTGGAAGTGGGGCGGGGGGCAAACAAGCTATGTGACAGAAGAGAATAATTTTAGGGGCAGCACAAACAAAATGTGTTTTGATGTGAAAGATTGCCTCGTCTCCAAGGGGCTGTTGGATCTTCTAGAAAAGGGTTACAGGCGCAGAATGCCTCATCGTTTATGTGGGGACAGCTTGTGGGCGGTTCTTTGAGTGTTTTCATGTTGTGAGGAGTGAAAAAATTGCTTGTGCCATTCACACATCTATGTGGCGTCCTCATTAAAGCCTCTAACGTCTCTGAATATGAAGCCGAGGATCCGGCGATCTCGCTGTCATTCATCATTTATCGATAGTGCGGTGCAAAAATAGAAACGGCCAAATGAGTAAATATGGTCCACCTGTCTGTGATTTAACCTAAACACACAGACGGTTTTCTGCAAAACATTCACACCAGACATAAATTAGGGTTATGTTAAGAAAAAGCGTGCAAAATGTTAAATTAAACATTTTTAAGACACCATCCCCATGGTGAAACATGGCGGAGGCGTCGTCATGGTATGGGGAAGCTGGACAGAGTGGATGGGAATTAGCCATACAGGATCCATATAATCTGTTTGGGCTTTATTTATTTTCAAAATAAAAATAAAAGAAATGTAATTCTCTAGATGTCCACAGCTATTAGAGACAAACTTACTCTAATTGACTCAAAACGTGTTTCAAAAGCATCAACTTGAAGAGCTGGATAAAGATTCACACACAAATTAATAAGGGTAAAATAATTTAGTAAAACATGCATGCTTTTTCCCTCAGATACAATCCAAAAAAATACACTAAGATTTGCAGTTTTAAAATATCAAAATTTGGAAAAGTATTCAAGCGGTACGAATCGTTTCTCAAGGTACTGTATATGTGGAATAACTGCTTTCATTTATTTATTTATTGCATCACAAAGGCAGCTGCATGAAAAAATCTTTTAATTCATGTCATGGCATTGTCTTTGTTGCCAGCTTGGAAAGTTTTATCTCTGCAGAAAAATTACAACCATGTGAGCGAACTGACTTTTCCAGACTCAGTCTCCATAATTCACCAGGTACCAACACTTTCTCAAGGGCAAGTTTGGAGCCTCACCTTCAACAACAGCCAAAGAACAACACTTGCTTTCAATTTATGGAGTTCAGTCACTGCACTGTTCACCTTCAAGGTACAGAGGGTTTGAATCAAGAGGTGCTCAACCATGGCTGCCTGCCTCTACAAAAAAAAATCCATTCTAATTCATAACGCAGGTGAACGAAAGTGCACTTCTATTAAACTGAAAATGGCAAAACAAAATCACTTTTTTGCCACAAGCTAAGAGAGATTAGGGAAAGTAAATGAAGAACTTAGTGAGGGAGATTTAATTGAAATCCTGCAGATGGGTGGAAACACTGAAAAAGTTGAAAGCAACAAAAAAAAAAAAAGTGCCTTGAATGTCATTTCTCTCTCATTTTGAAACAGAAGGGCATCCTGCAGTTTTAATGTACCACCTTGATGATTGGTTTTCAATCTTTAATTAAAACCTTCACACGCTTCAAGGCACAAATCTATGATTAAGAAACATTTCTCTCCACCGGTCCTATTTTCCCAGTTTCAGGCTCACTTGTCCACTTATTTACCACCGTGATGCTCTTTTTTTGTTGTTGCTTTGTTTACATAAAATAAATGAAATAAAGTTGAAATTACAAACATAAAAACACAATAAAAACAAATACAAGGTAAATTACACAAACATTGCAAAGTACAGGACTCATAGTAACTCATTAACACAGGCTGGACTTACAAGGGAATAATGCTTCCGGCTTAATAGTTTAAGATTAACAATAAAAGGAATTCTTTGTGTTAATCTCACTCCTAGAAAAAGCCTGTTGCCTAAGGCAGTGATGTGGAGAAATGCATCCAAAAGACTGCATTCATGAGCGACTTTAACTTTTTCGAAAAACATTGAAGTTAAGGTATTTTAACTTAAGCAACTTGAACTGAGCGCAGATTTCTGCAGTGACTTTAGAAAGTAGCAGCAGGCCACTGGTGAAAACTTCCACATTAAATACCACAGCTCTCACAGGCCAGGCCTCTTGCATATGTGCAATGATATGCAAGCTCTCCCCTCACACTGGCATACAAGATGCTTAAAATTGAAATTAAACACTCTGCAGAACGAAATGAGTTCCACACCCCTGATCCCAGTGAACAAACAGTATCCAGAAGTGTGTAAATCAAAACTGAAATGTGCATTTTAAACACATTTGCAGACTTGATATTTAAAAAAAATTTAGTTTCTTCACATCTAGACCCAGGCAGTGCATATTTTTAATGCATGTGCATAGATGGGCAGGAATTAGCTGTGAACTATAAATATGAATCAGTTTTCAGTTTTCAAATTTCAATTCCTTTTTTTGTTACTTTTATTTAAACCTCATTTTCCTACCGTCGTTTACAACCTCCAACAAGCCTCTGCTGACTAATATTAGCATTAATACACAGTTACTCCCCATACACCAATAAAATTATAAGTATGAATGTTTTCAAAACACATCATAGTGATATTTGGAGTGCTTCCTGTTTCTATCAAATTAAATCCTAACTGCATGGCTGATGCATCTGGACACATCATCAGTGATGTTCCTGCAACCGTTGGATGTTTTGGGTCTTTCAAAAACATACACCCTCATCCAGGTGACCCAGCAAGGGTTGATCAGTCCCCAGATTGTGGCTAAATAGCTTCAACAACCTGCTAACCTGTACCGTGTGCAGGTTAGATGGGTTTGGAAGCCTGGATGAGGAAGAGATAAAGATTAAATTAATTTTCTCTGGTTTCAGAGAACCAGAAATGCCAGTTGAAACTGATGATCGGGAGCTCTGTTCTTATTATACTGACTTTCAAGCCTAACAGCTATTAAAAATGTTATTTTTTTTTAGCATGACAGCCTCAGCTATTTATCCGCAGTATGAGCTCTGGTAGCTTTTTATTTGTTTGTATATCTGGCCCATTAGCTCAGTAATAGAAAGAGTCACATGTTCCAACAAATCAATAAAACTTATTTTGCTAGCTGGCACATGTGTATTTCGAATTACAGCTGCTGCATATGCTGACAGCCTATCAATTGATCCAGCCATTTCTGCAGGGCATGGAGTTTACCAGCAGGCAGAGCGCCAGGCCTCAGCGCCGAGGAGCTGATCGCTTACAAAACGAAGAACCAAAAAGGCAATCGAAATCCAGCGCTGTGACACATGCTCAGAATGCACTTAAGCCTCTTTTAGATGTGAAATATGAAATATCAAGTGCTTCATCATTTTTTCAAAGCAAAGGCATTCAGTCATTGAAATGCTTTTGTAAATGTGTGGGTCCTTGGCATGCCAGTCAAACAAATCCCTCCAGCCATCCATACATCTCTATAAAGTCTAGCAAAAACAGTCAAAATAGATGTGCTATGGTCCTGACTGTTATTTCGTAAATGCTAAATCCAGTAAACATAGAAAACATGCACTGCAGTCATTCATAAACCAGAGTATAAATATGTAATATTTCGCAGCATTCAGTGACAAGTGTTAAAACTCAAATTGAGTTTTATGCAGTTCAAATTCAGCCTCAAATATTACAAACACAAAACTTTGCATGGGAAGTGACGGGCTGCTGTGCTCCAAGCCCCCTGGTGGTAGCTGATAGGTATAACAGCTTAGCTCCACTGAAACTTGCACTTAAAAAACAATTAAAACAGCAACATAAAAGAACATAACATATCTAGAAGTTAATGTAGTGACATATTTGAAATGGAGGAGAGTTATAAATAGAAAACAGCTGAAACAAAACACCATGGGAGCACAGACAGCTGCTACAGGAAGGTAGAAAAGCAGTTGTAAAATAAGTTTCTTAAGTACTCTTCTCACTATTTATTGATGTTAGCAACCATGAAGCAGGTTGCCATTGCTTTGGCATGTTTTCTGGTTATTATCTCCCCTCCATTTTAACTGTTCCTTCAGAGAGATTGGAAAATAATCGAACAAACATGTAAATTCATTTCTTTATTAGGTAGACCTCTTCAGCTACTTTTTAACGTCGACAGCAAATCAGCCTGTCACACAGCACTAAGTCAATGCATGTAAGCATCTAGACATGATGAAGTCGGCTCTGGAATTGGAACCAACCATCAGAATGGAAATAAAAAGCAATTTCAGTGACTTTGAATGGCTGTCAGCAGGGGGATACTCTAAATATCTCAGAAACTGCTGACATACTTGGATTTTCATGCATAACTATCTCCCTGTTTTACAGAGAGTAGCGTAGAAAAGAAAAATTGCCTACAGAAGTTGGATTGGATGAATAGTTTTGAAAAAATTTGATTGGATTCGTCTTGAATTCAGCTGCATGTCCTGCATCACTGGTTCCGACTGGTAATGATGGTATAATGGTGTGGAGGATGTCTGAGGATGTCCTTAATCCTCTCTTTGTAAAAAAAAAAAAAACAGTTTAAAACTAGAAATAAACAAAGGTCAGTTGTTTTTTCCCACCCAGGTTTTTGCCTGTAAAGCCATCCATAAACACAGAAAGCTGCTTTCCCTTGGAGTATTTTGGTTCTGCTGCTGTGACAAAAAAAAAACAAAACAAAAAAACATTTGCTGTGTTTTCACACGCAGCTCATTAATTAACTTACAGAACACTACGGAGACAAACCTGAAAGACACGATGCGGGGTGCGACTGCCGAAAGGTGGAAAGGTCACACACTGTCCGAGTCTCTCTAATGATGTTGCTAACTGCCTCAACAAGGCCGGCAAGGGGAACAGCTGACGCAGTCGAAAGGAAAAGAAAATACCACAACAGAACCTCGCACCTTCCTCTGTCAGCTTCCTTCTCCCTAAGATTAAATTTACCCCACTAACTCCCACTCCTAATTCTCAGTGATACAGTTCCAATTAAAGCTTAATTATAAAGTAACTTAATCCATTTGAGAAATACACACAACATTACATATTCAGACTTTCACTTGGGATCCAGGAGTTTGTGGTTAATGATGATGTACAATCTAATAACAGATTTCTGCTTCTGTCAAATCACACACTTATTAGCATTCATATGCTTGTCCAATTAAACCCTCTGATTAATGTGCCAATCAATTGAACTTAATGATTAATGTTACGAAACAATGTAGCATAACACTGATAAACTTCACTCAAGCAGCAGGAGCTTCTTGTTAGACAGACAAGAGTGGAGCAGACTGTCAGTGAAAGCAGGGGGAGGGATAATGAGGAGAAATGGTCAAAGAAAGCAGGAAATGAGGTGAGAAGTGGCGCTACGGGCGCATAATAACACGATAATTCAGACTAAAAGAAAATAAATAATGTTTTTATCCCTTCATGTAAAATATGACATTGTTGATGTTTTAGAGTTGCATTTTTATAAGAAAAGCAGCAAATGTTTTTCTTGTGCCTTGAAACATCTTTTTAATTTAGTCACAGGAGTTTTTACCACCGTGAGACATAAAGACTGGTTGTATTTCACCTTTCAGCAGTTTGGAGGACCATCAGCCTGATGAGCTTGTATTTCACTCAGGGAGCAGAAGCACCTTAGCAGCAATATGCCACTTCATGGTGTCGTGTTGCTTCAAGGACTGCTGTGGTCAGCAGCTTCTGCACACACTGTGGCCGTCCTACACGAGCAAATAAAAGGGAATCAAACTAGTGGTCTGTCTGTGTCAGACAGCATCCAGCTGTGCTGATGGCAAATACTTTTAAAACTCAGCATCCTGCAGCTCAGCACATCAGCCTGCTTCATATGTAGCAGTGCTGAGGCATGAGCTGGATTATTTCCCCTGTTGTCGTTGCAGAACATTCGCTGGATTTCGGTTTTAAACTTTATCCAGCAAACATGCTTGAAAACTGTAGCTGTGAAATGCAATGAAATAACACAGTTTTTTAAAAGTATTCATATCTTTTATCAACTATTTTTTACATTTTTTTTGCATAAAAACAAAATCTTCTTAAAAGAAAAGAATTGATGCAAAAATATTATTCAAATTCAAAAATAATATTCAAGATGGTGATGGCTGTTGGCAGGAAAGATCTCCTGTAGCGGTCTGTATTCCAGGGACATGAAGAAACCTCTGACTGAAGATACTGTGTTTTCTCAAGAGAGTCTCACGAAGAGGATGGTCTTTTTTGATTTTATGAAAAATCCTTTGCATTATCATCTCTAGAGGTTCCATTATCTTCCCCAGAACAGAACCGGGACAGAACCAGCTTCTTCATCAGGCTGTCAAGCTTTTCCAGGTTCCTGATTCTGAAGCTGCTGCCCCAACAGATGACAGCAGAAGGGATGAAACTCTCAATAACAGACTTATGGAAGAGGATCTTAGCTTCCTCAGGAAGTCCAGGCTGCTCTGTCCCTTCTTATGGACGCTTCACTGATGCGTCTCCAGTCCAGTGGTTCCTTTAACAGGAACCACAGAGATTGACCAATAAACGATTGGACTAAGATCCTTCTCTCTGTAAGCTTCAATCTTATGGGAGAAGACTTTGTGCTGTTCTGTTGGCTACAGCAGGGGAACCATCTGGTCTGTTCAATAGGACTTCATTTAAAAAATAAATGTTCTTTTTCCAACTGCATACATAAAAGATAATAATTAGGAATTGTGTTTTCTAAGTTACTCACTGCGTAAACTGCTGCGTGAGACTTCTAGCAAATCCCCACCAGAAGAATGATTATGAGTATTCTGATGAATGACAGTCAGATTTCCCACACAAAAAAATTTACTTTCATTATTGCACACAAAGAAAAACTAAATCTCCGACGGCCATATTGGACAAATAAATCTGATGATCTGAATGAAAAAAACAAAAAAAAACTCCTCAGTAAGTTTCAAATAGAGTCACAGTGTGGGCCTAATAATGAGAACATGGAAAAGCTTCATCTTACTTTCATCCACATATTGAGATAAAACCCCGCTGGCTTGTCTCTTAATTAAAAATCTGGCCAAAGAGAGCAGTTTAGATCAGCTAAGACAACTTTCTTGAAAGCCTTCGAATGAAGAAATCATGATTCGGTTGTTGTTAATACTTAAAAACTTCCCTGGCCAGTAGAAATGTCCAGACCACACTGAACTCTTGCAGAGGGCTTTAAATGTTTAAATTCTTCCCAGAGCTCAAAGAACTCATTTCTTTCAGGCTTTCATGTTCTGAAACTGCTTCTTGTGAATTAGTAAAAACTAAAAAGACCTGAACCTTGGGGTTATTCAATTTTTATGCATCCATATTTTAATACCTTGTACAAGTTAATTGATATTTTAAGGAGTTCTTAAGCCTTGCTAATGCTGCTTTGGTCAAAAATTCAGGTATGCAGATATGACAACGTAATTTAGAGACAAAAATATTTACACATCCACATCCAACGATGGTATGCAAATGACTTCAAGAGGTTGAAATAAAAATGCTAAATTGTGCAAGGAGAACACAGAAGGAAGCATTTAGCATTTCTCTAACTTTCATCCTGCCTGAGAAACAGTGAACCAAATCTTCACTCTGGTGAAATTACTAAGGTAATTATCTGGGTCCGATCCAAATGTGGTGATATTATAGGCTGCTTTGAAAGGCTTTTCAGTCCCCGTATTTACATAGCAAGAGCTGCGGCCTGTTCCCAGTGTGGGTTGGACTCCATCAGGACTATACTTTTTGATTGATTATAGTCTTTATGTCAGGGTGTAAAAATGGCCGTACGTCTGGTTTGGGAACCTCAAGGTCTTTGATCTTGAAGATGATGTGAATCTATTGTTGTATTCCAGCCTCTCCCTCCAGTTTACACTCACAGCTGAGTGTGAAGAGGAGGGAAACTGCTCTTCCAACTCTGAGGCCACCGTTTTCAGATAAACAAACAGGTGGATTACTTCCTCGTTCAAGTATGTTGATATCTAGTTCATGAGTGACAGTAGCAGTTTTCCTCTGACGTTAACACAGAGAAAAGGTTTGGGTTTCAGTGGACAGTAGAGCTGCTGCTCCTCCTCTTATAAGGAGATGATTGGGATCCATCTCCTTTATGCAACACAACTCTTAATATATATACTTTGACATACTTTATTTTCCTCACAATTCTTACACTTTGTCAGATTTTTAAATATTTTCTCCATCACTAAGTTAATCTTTTAAATTAATTGTAAACATTTTCCTCACTCAATATACGTCTATGCTTCTGATCGAAGCCAATAAAAGAAACAATTTTAATACATGTTGTATTCAAATACAACAACGTATCAAGGCCATTGTAGATAGAAACAAAGGAGGAATAAATTTCTGCTTAAAAAGTCAGAGATCTTGAGAAAAATCTCAGAAATGTTCTGGAAAGGAAACAACATTTCTGTTCTACAAAAGGAGGAAATTTGTGAAAACATTGTTAGACTTCTGAACGAGTCTAAAAATATCCAAGATTTTTCTACAAAATTTCTGAAATTAATCTCAAAATCTTAGAACTTTGTTCAAGAAAATCTGTTGCTTTTTAAAATACACAGCTACCAACAAATAAATCGCAATACTCGGTTTTGTTTTCGCCTCTGCAAAGGCCAAAAGTTATTTTTTAGTTAAACTTGTACCTAAACAGAAGATATGATTCTTCAGTCATGCAAATTTGCAGAAATATCTGCAAAAAACCCCAAAAAACATGCATCATCAGAAAGCATAGCTGACATAAGACTGGCCAATGTTCTACCTCTTGTTTGAAAATCATTGTGTATCGTCGCTCAGTGATACCTGGCGCCTTGCACATCACTCTGACCTCCTCCCATTCTTCCTCTTGGCTCAGATTTGAATATTTAGAGTGAATCGCTCTGACTCCCTGTTGTTCTGCAGGAAGGGATCCCAGTGTGATGGGACTGAACGATTTGCCAGCACACACGGTGGGGGCAGGTGCCTGTGGAGGTCTGCATGGGCCCTCAGATGTAGAGAACAGAGACACAGACACTCCAGCAGCAACTTTCCTCTCCATTTGGATTCTTTCTTGAAGAGAGACTCCAACAGCGACAGCTTCATTGACGGCTTTCACTAAGGAAATTCAGTTTTCTGAAATCTGCTGCAATTCTGAACCCTTATAATCTATAAATTTAACTTTGCGGTAAAAAATGGAATCACAATAATCAGGTTCTCTTTGTTTTTGTGTCTTTAAACAAAAGCGTTGTGATGCAGGACAAATTTCCAACTCCGTCGTACAATAAAAAAATATTGTGAAATATTGTGCGGCGCACCAGATAACTTTTCCTGTAGACTTCATAGATAAGTCCAGTTTTAAGGAGACAATGAGTAACACACTCAACCTCTCTGGCTTTTATGCACACTCACTGCGCAGTACTCCACTGCTGAAGAAAAAGCATTTTGGACACAGAGTTAGGAGAAACAATATATTAAAAAAGTTAAAACTGAAGTGTTAATGAGAATTGTTACATTGGGAGGAAAAAAGCAGGAGCTTTACAAGCCAGAGGATACAATCAAAGCTGTGAAGCACAAGGGTGGCAGCGTCATGCTGCGTGGAGTCTTGCTGCAGAAGGGAATGATGGGTATTATGAGTAAATATTAAAGTAAGCTCTGAAGACATCATCCAGGAAACATGCCATCAAATTACAACCAATTAGGTGCAAAATGACTTAATAATAGTCAGTTTTTTGGAGTACTAAAAATTCAGTTAAGACAAATACTCTTTAATAGCCCAATTTTGTCAGTATTAAGGAATTTTCTTAACACTATAATTTAAAGAAAAATAATCAAAACTAATAATTCTATAATTTTTTAAGCATTTAACAACTGAAACTAATTTTGTAAATTTAATCTCTGACCTAAAAATTGAAATCTTTAGTCTGATTTGATGTTAGTGAGAAATAAGGGTTGCATTTTTTATGTGTGTCAGAAATACGGGGTTTTAACTGTATCTCCTTTATTTTCACACTATCAACGTAAACTAACAGGATTTCCAAATAGTTAAGAGAAACTCAAACTGTCAGCCCTTGACCAGGGACTGAAAGAACTGCTTCCCTTTTGCAGCTTTCATCGTTTCCTTGTTTTTCTAAGTGAACCCTAATCATGCATCAATCCAATGGGCTGCTGCACTGCTATGCATCAAGTGTCAATTTTCATTTATTGTCAAATGTCAAGTTGTTTGTACATTTCAAAGCTCTGAAATCATTCGCTAATATGGTGCCTACTCTTTTAAAACACAGACACTGATCACCATTATGAAGGACTTTTTTTAACCATACATTTCTCTCACCTTTTCTATGAATTAGTGTGTTTTATTGCGGCTCAGTGACGTTTTCCAAAAGCAGACCTGACGGGAGTTATGATTTCAAAATGTGAAATTCACCAGCATTTGACAAATCCATATCTGCCACAAACATAGTTGATAGCAGTAACTTGAGTTTTTATGTTTCAGTCTAGATTAAATCTACGGTGTGACGTGTGAGTGTGTGTCCATGTGTGGTCTCCGTCTGACAGCACAGGAGGGATTGACAGCGCAGGATTGGACAACATTTATCTACGACAGAGCTGAGGAAAATAGGTTTGTCCCTGATGACATTTTCATCGATTGAAACATGTGCTGCACCCTCGCTCAAAATGACTAATGTCAGGACTCGCAGTAGCGGTTTTGTTCTTGATAGGTCAAGGTGCCATGTCTACACAACATGATGGAATCAAAATGAATTCTTGGTTTAATTCTTACACGGGTTTTTCTTTTCTTGACCTTACCTGTGCTCAAAGGAAAGAGACGGAGGGGAAAAGTAAAAATCATCACCAAATATCACTTTGCTGCATAAAATGGCCAAAGTGTGATGGAACAGCACTTTGTCTGGAGACTGAAGAAGGAGCAGTGTTTATGAGTAATTATGCTCATCAAAATGCTTCTGATTCAAGGGAACCAGTGTGAATTTCTCCATTCAGATGTGTGAAATTAGAAAAATAGCAAGGAACACATTAACAGGCAGTGATAAAACCCTAGGTTTGATCCAAGTACTAAAATAGTGTCCTACCTTTCTGCCGTGACCCTGCAAAGTGATCATCGCCAACTAACTGCAGGAACACAGCAGTTTCGTTTTATTCAGTGACCCAACAGATGGAGCTTTGATGCTAAAAACTCATTCATATAAAAGAAAACACTTTTGGTTTTCATGCCTTTATTGTGTGAGGTCTGCAGATGATAAGGGTCAAAACAGGAACCTCCGACTAGCTCATAAGTACCTAAAGAAGAGCAATTATTTATCGCTGAATGGTCAAATCAACGATGTCCCTGGATTTTAACTGAAGAACAGAATCGGTTTTATAAAGGATAAAAGTCCCTAAACGGCGCAAACAGAACATCTATTTAGTGCAGGTCACCCTTTGCATAAATATCTATTTGGTTCACAGCCTTGCCAAAGACCTTTCAGATAATGCAACCCAGTTTTTCCTTTCTTTAAATGTCCTACAGAGTTTATCCATCAGTTTATTCAGGGTGTTCAACTGTTGATTAGTCCTTGAGGTTTCAGTAAATTCATGTCCTTTGACAACTTCAGAAGAATATTGAAAGATACAAAATATTCTGAATTATTAAGTGATCAAAGATTATTAACTAGCTTCAGTCTTGGACTTTGACTTGACCATCCTAATACATAATGTACTTTGATCTTTACATTTCATCTTTGGCTGACGGGTCAAAACAGGAACTGGCCAGAGCAGCTTCTTCCACTGGTTTTTCTCTGTGCACTAAGTTAGTTTCTTCTTGTCAGTCCTCTAAGAAGGCCAGTTTAAAGATGAACGATTATTAGTTGTTTTCTTGACAGATTTCCCCTCTGACCTGTGGATTACGACAACTTATTACACCTGCGGTAGATAGAAAAAAGAAGAGTGAATTTCCACTGAAAAACTCACAAAATGTTCTAGAAAAAATCTGGAAATTTCTGCGTTTCAAAAGTAAGAAATTTGAAATATCCTGAAGTTCTTCTCAAACAAATTTCAGAGATTAATCTCAAAATCTCTGATTTTGTTTAAAAGTAAAGGGAAATAAATGCATGCTGTATTTTAATTTTTTTTTCTTGAAAAACAAAGAAAAAAAGTGCCAATTTATTTTGTCTTCATAATTATGCATTACCTTTTCTTGAGAAAGAGTTTGAACACTTGCATATTCTATCTAAAAACCTTTTCTTAATCATAATTTTTACAGAACAGCGTCACTGAAGATAAATGTAAAACACAAATGTTTTGACACACGGCTTAATAAAAACCACATCTGGGCGTAAGACGCTCTCACTTCCATGAGTAAATCTTCTGCCGTCATAAGACCCTCACTCTGTCACATCTGTTTGTTTATGACTCCCAGAAGCTCCGTGTTGAACAATTACTCTCTCTTTCTGGCAAGCACAAGGTAAACTCCCTAGGAAATGTTCAAGCTGCAGAAAGCATGAGGCATTTTTTTGTAAAACCATTCAGCAACGCTTTCTGGCAGGTTGTTGTGATAATCGCAAAAAAACATTCTGCTGAGGAAAGCCTGTGCTGTTTCTGTGTGGATGTAATTCTGAAATCTGCTCCCTGGAGAGATGCAGATTTGAGATGCTGTAATCACTGGAATATTCTGCTCCTCTGACATTCATTAGAAAACCCCACTTTCCACTGCATTTGAGGCGCTCTCTGCTAAAAGCAGAACGTTTCTCCTTCAGCGGTATCAGGGGGATAGTGACTCATTGAGTCATGTCATTAGATAATGGGTTTGGAGGACTTATTCAAATAAACGCAGTTCCTGGATGTAAAATGGAGGGAGAGCTCAGTACTGCAGATTTTCTTTTCTTTCTTTTTTTTTTTTTGCAGGGGAGGCCAGGGGATTTCCAGGACCGCTGCAGGGTCCATCTGTTGTAGATCGAAGCTGCATCACACAACCACTGACCCATACACCAGCTGCCCTGTCATATTATTGTTTTTAAAGCTACCAGCCATCTGCACCTTACTGCAATGATACAAGATATTCTCCAATGTATTGACAGAACTATATATAGGCATCACCTCTCAGGTGGGTGCATTTATTGATCAGCTGGACTCCCAGGTGAACACGCCGATCTTTCATCTCATCAATGTCTATATGCTGACTGCAAGACCGTGCTTTGAATTTGGTTGATTGCATTTAATCTGTAATTCACTATGACAAGGATGTCAGTAACATATTGGCAAATTAGCTTTAAATGCAGCTCATTACTACAATGAAGAGCAAGTTTAGTGCGCTTCTAATTTCTTGAAATAAGCATTTGATCACCCACTCACTGTAAAAACCCAAAATCATATTTGTCTAGTTTCTCTTGCAAATATCCAAGGAGACTTGAAATAAGACAAAACTGACAAGAAACCTTTCAACAAGATATAAGAGCTTTTAGAAAGTTAATATTTCCTTAATATTGATAAGAATTTAGTAGTTCAGCTGGTAGATTATTTCACTTGTAATACTGAAATAATGTATTGCTGTAAGTGAAACAATATGTCACTTTTTTAATCAGTTATTACTTTCCAAGGTCCTGTTATGGACTTAAAGAAGTAACAAAATATTAAGAAATTATTGACTTAAAACATGCTCATATATTTTGCTGAAAAGTTACTAGTAAGCTAGTTTTGTCTTGTTTCAGGTGCATTAAGATAATCGAATGAGAAACGAGACCGAATGCTGGGTAAAATGTTATGTTTTGCAATGCAACCAGCGGGACATTTGTCTCTCAAAGATCTGTAAGGGCTCACATGGTCAGGCTGAATTCAAACAGCCTGATCAGTTCATAAATCACTGAAGATATATTAAATGTCTGCTGATGTTGTGTCAACCTTCCAGGCCTCTGAGATCTTCTGGTTCTGGTTCTGCTCTGTATCCCCAGAACCAGAACCAAACACGAAGCAGCAGCATTCAGTTCTATGCAAACTGTAAAGCAGCCGAAACACTGAGTTCCTTTAAATCAAACCCACCTGTTTAGAGTTGCCTTTGATTGGTGGTAGCTGGAAGATTGATCAGTGTATTTGATGTTTGCATTTGGACAAAATTCACATTTGGTGGCCGTCTGATGTTTTAATGATGTAAATTACTTTGAACGTAAGCCGAAAAAAAGGAGAAAACGTCGGTATCGGACCAGAGCCCAGCAGGAGGAGTTCAGTGTTTTGGCCCGACAGATTATTTTCCACATAAACAATTTAATTCTGATCAATTAAAGTTGCACATAGTTGCAATTTTTTATTTTTTATTTTTGTAGATCTCTCACTTGCAATTTTGTGAGTGAGAAAACTCACACACACTTTGCCACTGCAGGTTTTTAAATGTTAGCCCAAGCAGAGTAATGTGATGCGTGAAAAAGGAAAAACCTGGAGTAATTTTAAACATTGAGTCCTGAGCCGTTGAGCCCCATTCAGCTCACGTCAGAGACCCAAGGATAAAAAGCCACGAGGCTTTGGTTAATTATTAATATTGAAACAAATGAAAACAAACTCAGAAATGTCAAGGGTTCTTGAAGAGATCGCATAAAAGAAGAGCACATGGTTTTAAATCACTTTAGTTAGAACCGAGGAAGAAAAAAACTGACCTTTGAAGATCATAATCATTTTAAGAACCTTCTTAGCTTTACAGCTGTCATCTTCTTGAAATACCATCATGTGGTATAAGCACTAAGTTACCAGGAAATGTCTTAGTTCATAAAAAATGAAGATAACATCATGTTTTTTAGTAACAAGCAGTATTCTTCCTGCACGATTATACTTTCCTCAACATAATTTACTTCTAGATTGGGTCAGTAAGCACTAATACGAGCGCATCTGTCTGCAGCCATGAACTACTATCTCCTGATCGTCTTCTGTGGCCCATTTCCTTCATGTCTGCATGTCGGGAATTAAACGGCGTTTAAAGGTTTCTGGATTTCTTCTGATTTTCCGGTAATTGAGAGATCAATCTTGGATGCACAAGAAACCATGTCTTAAATTAACACTTGGCTGCAGGATATGTGGGTTTATGTGTGTCTTTTTTTTATTTTTTATTGTCTTCGGTTAAAGGCTGCGGTGGTTCTGTATTGACGAGCCATGAGGTAAGGCCTGGCTGAGAGGCTCTCAGGCTTTAGCGGAGGTTGGCCTTGGTGGTTATCACTGGCATGTTAAAGAGATTTAATATAGATTTTATCCTTTCCACCTCCCATCTCACTGTTTTTTCCCTTTTTCTTGGCTATTTATCTCTCTATATCTCTCCTGTTCTCTCTGACAATGCCCTTGCTATAATGACAGTAATTCATATTGAATTTCTTTTTCCCTTGAAGGTGATGAGGATGAGGCATTGGGAGGCAGGATGCAGACAATTGTGAGGTGGCAGTTCATCAAGAATAAAACTCCACTGGGGAATGAAGAGCTGTTGTGGGAGTCTGATGGGGGAAAATACATAAATAGTAACCCTGACTTAGAGAGGAGTTAAAGAAGTGACGGGGTCAGGAAATCATAAAACCGGAGTTCCTTCACATTCATTTTGAAGATTTTCTATGCTTTGTCTGTACATTTTGTTCTTTGTCGGACTTTAAAAATGATGTAGCTTTATGTTATTAAAGCTAAAGTTTAACCAGTAATACTTTTATAACAAATTTATGTCAGATCATGATTTCTTGGTTAATGTCAAGTTGTCATAACGAAGATATTTTGAATAATGTCAACTTTGTATTAAAAGTGTCATGATTTACCGAATGACACTTTATGGCAACAGTCATAAATATTCATTAAGACTTACTCATGTTCAAGGCGTCATGTTTATGACGGTGTCATGACAGTCTTATTCACAACCTGTCCAATAAAGTGTTATAAAAAGACAGTTAAATTCACCAAATCCTTAAGTTAGACATTATTATGCTAAGCAGAATTAAGTAAGTGAGTAAGGAAGGGAGACATGGAGAAATCAATGAAGAAAGGAAAAACAGATAAAGGACAAAACCAGAAAGAAATGAGATAAGAAAGAAAATTAAGGAAGGAAAAACGTGAAAAAGAAATGAAAGACGGGACATGAAAATGAAAGTAGAGAAGGACACAATAAAGGAAGCAATTCAGAAAAGAAAGGAAGGAAAAACAGAAAGGACATGAAAAATGGAAAGTAAAGAAAGACAGAAAAAAGAGGCGACACAAGGAAGGAAAGAAAGGAAAGACCAAGGGAAGGAGGAAAGGAAGGAGAGAAGGAAGGATGAAAAAGAGGGAGGACAGAGAGGAAAGACACCAGAAAAAAGTAGGAAGGACACCGTAAAGGATGGACAGAAAGATGGAAAAAAGGCTAAGAGCACTTTGAAGGAAGATAAGAAGGAGTAAAATAAAATAAATAAACCGTTTTTATACTGTGGAGACTTTCAAGGTAACCTTGCTGCAGCTTGAGGCCCGACTGAGCAGAAGTGATGGAGCTGGAGAAGATGCTGGTACTCAGCTGTGCTTCAGTGTAACTTGTTAGTGGGTAATTAGGTCAGCCTGTTACATCAAACAGCACAAATGGTCTCACGGCCCCACAGTCCTCTGCATGAAGCCAAATTAAGGCAACAGCCCTGAAAAGCAGAAGCTTTTTAGAGCTGCACACACTGAGGAGTGTGATCAAGTAGCAAGAGAAACCGTGGAGCATAACAGAGACAGGATTTAACTCAAAACTCAGAGCTTTCCCTAAGTACTCAAATATGAATACTGCATCTGTGGCAGATCTTTCCCAGATCTGTTCATGTTTTATTTCAAACAGCTACTTTAAATGAAATTCATTTGTGTTTAAAGTTAAACCTGCTTTTTGATTTCTGTCCTTTTGTTTTGCACAAAGTAGTTCTGTCCTCAATCAGGCAAACCTTTTTGTCTGATTGAGAAAATCTAAAGTGAATGTCAATGTTATTTTTCATAACTTGTTTTGGAGTCAAAACGCCATAAAATGTCAGGAAACAACTAAAAAACACGTGAAGCTGTTGTTCCGGAGACGACTTCTGCTCTGGAGAGTTTCTCTTCCTCTGAGGCTGTTAGTTCTTCTTCTGCTCCACCAGATTATAAACACCAGCATAACATCTAACATACTTATACGTAACGTTTTAAACATACATCACAACGTGTCTACGGTTTGAAAGTTTGGATATCAATCATAACAGATTGCAGCTTCTCACACCTCTCAGAGACTTACAGTTGTTTTTGCTATTTAAGTTGTTTTTCTGACAGTAGTTTATATAGACTGCTTCTAACTTTAAGGCTGCATTCACACAGCAGGCAAATGCGACCTAAATCAGCATTTTTAGCCCATATGCAAACTATTTCTGGTTTTTTCTCCGCAGTCTGAATGGCCCAATTCCAATTTTTTCACTCAACAAATCTAATTTTTGTCACTTCCATATGTGGAACCATTTTGTTCTCAAAGCATTTGAACCCTAAATGGCTTTGTCACATTTTATCCAGCTTTATGTCACTGACATGCATCATTCTACACCAGAACAAGGTAGAGGCAGTAAATCAGGATGCAAACCATGGCTGAAAATTACAATTATAAGATTATTAAAAAAAAAAAAAAACAATCTTGTCACTGAAGTGCATAATAACACAAGCAAACACACTTTTGTTTGCAATGCTCCACAAGCGGCTATTAGCTGTGCTTTCATTTTATTAGCCTCCTTTGTCTTCTTATGACCTTGTGATGAAACTGTTAACAGCCATTTGTGAATAAACTTTAAAATTCTTCTGCACATGTGGGTTGCTTTGGGACTCAAACCGTTCACAGACGTCTCATTGCAGTCGAGTTTGTAGAATGAATGACCATAGACTCATTTTTTAATGAACAGTAATTCAGGCATCAGATGCTTCACCCTTTATCCACACAGCAGTGGCAATGCTGTCCTGCTCAAAGATATGCTTGTTTCTTGAAAATCAGAAAAGCTCAAACAATTAATGGCAGAAGTTGCCTTTAAAATAAAAAATACCATCACTAAGTCTTCATCTGACGGCTTTCTGATGTTGACACCTCAGTCACGCTCAGGCGATGTGATCTGCACGCTTCCTTTAATCAGTAGAGTTGTTTCTGTCGTGGCATCAGCGCCACCTCTTTCTGTCCTCGTCCTTTTACTCACAGAAGTGTGGCTGAGTGGCTTTCACCCTGCTTGTTCTGCAGAGTGGCAGAAGCGAGGAGTGCTGTCCGCAGACTTTGTGAGTTTGTGGTAATTAAAGCTGGATAGAGCCCTATCAAGGAAAGCAGCTTATGTTTAATACAGTCAGCCATGCAGACATGGGCCAGCAGCGCATGGCCCAGCCCGGCACAGCGGGGGGGACGGCATGGCGCGCAGCCTTTGTGCATAATCCCACCCAGTGCAGAGGCATGAAAGAGGCATGGACGGATGCTGCACTTTTCTGCTAATTTAAAGCATGGCATTGTGTACAAATGTAGATATGTAGTTTGTGCTGCGGAGACAGAGGCAGGGAGTTGCAGAGAGTGAGAGGGACTTATTTTATGCCAGAGAAACTTTGCTGACTGACTCTATTGTTTAAGGGCTCTGTAGTGTCTGCGTCCTCGCAGCTTAAATCTGCTGGCATCTCCAGTCGCAGAAAAACACGTCAACCACTTCCAATAAAAGGCTGAGAGACTCTCACATCTCCACAGTTCAGAATTAATCAGCCAAACAAATTCACCAAGAATTTTCTCAAAAATACAGTTTAAAAAAAAAACAAAAAACGGTCCAGGTAATTTCTCTTTAGAACAGGCTCACCTCTGAGAATAACCTTTCTAACCTTCACCCCTCGGGCAGCTGGGGATAATTTCTAACTCTTGATTGGAAAAAGCAACTTCTTAAATCCGTCTGTGCATGTTTTCGACCCGAGAGTCTGCGGCAACAAAGATTAAAGCAGAATGTCTCCGGTAACTGCTACTTTCATTACCTGCTTATTTTGCAACATAACATTGGATTAGTCTCTCAATTACAAGTCGAACGGGGACATTTCTCTCCATGTACCCCTTTTAACATTTAATTTGCCGAGAAGATTGGACTTGTGGCGCCTGGAGCGGATGAGTGAATAAAACCTGTGAGAAGCTGACGTCACCTCTGCAGAGAAATACAACAAACCGGCGTAAAGCATGACTGAGCCTTGATCTTACAAGGATTAGTTAATACACCCTTTTATAAAATTTGGCGACATTCAGAAATAACGTCTGAGGCTGTGATATGATAGAATAAATATTTTATAGAGGTAAAAATATTCTGGAGAGTAGAGTGTGCTGGATAGTCGAACTTCTGGATCAATGTGGGTTTTGCCCTGCAGAACATCGGACCAAATCTATGTACTGAGCTGATGAGAACTTCTCATCAAATAATTTACTGAACCAGGGTGATATTTAATGTGCAATATTGAATTTTAATCTGTCTGCATGATTGGATTGATTTGATTATTCCTGCCTAATCAAATCTTAAGACCAGTGAAGAAATTATTTACATTTTGTGTCGGTGGTTCACAACCAGAGCTTCAAACTGCAAAAAGAAGAGCAAGAGATGGAGAAACGGAAAAACAGAAAAGTCCTCATAAATATGGCTTTCCTGTCATTTTCTGTCAAGCACTCGCATGTTGTGACCTTTCTAAGGCACAACAGGTTTTCTGTCTATGAACATGGCAGGATTGTTGAGCTTCCACAGCACAGCTTCTTCCAAAGAGGCAGTTGGATACAGTTAAAGAGTCTTTTTAAATTTTTTTATTTTTTTTTAAAATATTGCAGAGGTTGTTTGAAGGAAATGTTAAGTTGTAGCATCAAAAAAAAAAAAAAACTGTGAAGACAAAGACAGACCCACAACAAACGTTAAGGGATGTAAAATAATACATGCAATATACTCAACCGATTCAAAGCCGAACACTAGCTTTGTGTCTAAGCCTTCAAGGACTTATAGAAATGTTGCACAAACCAATCAAGAGAATGGATTCCTCGTTAGCAAAGAGAGGTTTGTGGGAGTAAACGTGTATCTCAGTGGGCAGGCAGTCGGCTCAGGAATGTTAATCAACAGGTGATGGGAGCGACAGCCGACCCGAAATGTAGTAGCAGGTTATTACAGCTGCTACATATAGCACTCTGATTAACGTTGTTCCAGCCTGATTTTATGGAGATCAAAAATTCTGCATTGTAGATGGGAAACTATGTTTTCTTATTGAGTACAAAAATAAGACGTTTGAATTTAAAGGTGGTTTTTTTATGCTTCCTTGAACAGGTTAGGATAGGTCTAGGTACTAAAAAAAACAAAATCATTCTTCGTTGATGACATTTCAGTCTGCTTAGTTCTGTGTATTTTGAGTTGATTTCAAATGCTGGCTATTCTCTCTCAACTCAACATTCACACTCGCACGTGAAAACGGCTGCAGAAAAATGCACAATTGTACAACTGTACATCTTTGAGAAGCAGAAATGGAGCCTCCCGCACAGCCATCAAAAATGTAGCAAGTGTTTTCTGGATGGAAAGCCAATTTTTTTAAATAAAAGGTCTTTTCCAGCAGCCATTGTACAGCGCATACAGCAGTAAAATCAGCTGACCAAAGGTAGTGGAGCTCCAGTATGCAGCAAACTACAAACTGGGTTGCAAGTTGGGTTTCTTTTGGGTTGCTAGGTGAGGGGCAGTTCATTCTGATTAGTAACGATACAGTATGAAGGTTTTTGAAAGGTCCAAAAAACTTAACTTATTACCAAAAACCAACTGTTTTTATGGAGGTTTTTTAATCGCTTGGGCAAAAACTTGCAAGATGTGAATTTTGCAAAAGTCTCCTTTACACAATAACTTTTACTAATAATTAAATTTCTTAGCTCCTCGTCCATTTCAAGGCTCTAATTGGCCAGGCCTTTCCTGCCACTTAGAGCTCATTTACATGACTGATGTCTTAAAAGTGGCGACAGCGTCGTCCATTCCGCATTCCTAAATGAGTGCCGCAATTTCACAGCTGTGACGCGGCATCAAATTAGCCTTTCAGATCAACACCAAATCTAACCTCGGCCCAGAAAAAGATCCTTGTGATCCAGTCTTGGAGGAAGTCTGCCAAATCCTCCCCCCCGCTTCCTCTGCGGCGGTGGCGTGATGCTGTAAGCTCCCCTTCTGATTTAAGACAACCTGAAATATAACGCTAATTCCCTTGATGAAAGGAATGTTATTTCTATAAATGTGACACAAGTAACACAAGCTGCAGGAGAGAGGAGGATCGTGTGGGGGATGAAGATGAGGATTTGCTTTCTACCTAATGCACATATTTGCTGAAGTGGCTCCAGTCAATGTCTTCTGAGCTGACCTCACTCTTCAAGTGAAGAAAGGTTTTAGTGTGATATCCCTTCCCACTTTTTTTTCCTCAAAATGTTTGATCTCTGTGCTCAGAAGAGGGTATTAGACTTCACAAAGACGCGCCGTTGATACCCCTGGGATCAATATAACCCGGCTAGTCAATTCATTAGAGCTGTACAGTGATTAATTAAGTTGTCCTCGACATCGGAAGCCGGGAACGATGGAGGGTGTTAAAAGGGTGCGAGAAGTGGGAAAAAAAAAACCTACCCTGGCTCAACGTGGGGGGTGAAGGCTCTGAAATGTGAAGCTCAGCTTTTCATATGTTTCCATCCCCTCATCTGCTCCGTCCTTGGGGCCGGGCTGTTCATTAGAGAATGAGCAGGGCGTTGGATACCACAGTGTGAAATAGGAAGAGATGCTAATCCTGGCAGGTTAGTCATTAAGAAGCCCTCAGAGAGGAGGAAGAGACGGAGCAGGACAGGAAAAGGAGAAAACATGGCAGCTGTGTCATGTGGTCAAACATGTGTCTGACCCAGAAAACTCCCTTTTCTCTCCCCTTTGTCTTTTAGTTTGATCCATGACAATACGGACTAATAAATGTTCAGTGGCACAGATATTATTTTAAAGTTGTGTGATGATGTGATTTCCTCCAAAATATGAATTTTGGGACAGAAAATAATGCACAAAGGAATAAAGAGCAAACATCATGAGGGAATTACATCTGATCATCCAAAATGGATGATATAGAGAAACAACACTTGTTTATCAACCAGGAGGTGTGTTGTGTGTGTACAAAATAGATGCTTATATTTCAATTTAAAATAATAATGTATAATCTTAACATAATTCTTAAGTTAACTATAATTCTCCTATATCTGTTGTTTAGCCTCATATTTGAAAATGTGTCTACTTCGGGGGTGAAAATCACCAAGCAGAAGAGTTATCTTGAAACAGATTTCTACTGTCTTCAGTCATTTTAATGCATGGAAAAAAGGCTTATTGACTCAGCTCTGCCCCCTACCAGTGTGGCATGGTACTTCCCCATCCATTTATGGCCAGTCAGAAAAACTAAATGGATCATTTAGACACAGCTAATCACTGCCTCGCCTTGCTGTTCTCTTACTGGAAGAGCAGGACCCAAATTCAACAACTTTGGCCATAAACATGACCGAGGTATAACCTGTCTTCTCTAAAAACCCTCCAAAATGGCCGAAATGTGTGGGTCAAAATTCCTTCACAGTGAGTTGAAGGACTCACGCTTAATGGCAGTCGCTGCCGTTATGGGTGGCACAACCTGTTATTAAGTTTAGAGGGCAATTATGCTTTCATGCAGGGACATGTTGGTTTGGATAGCTCAAGCGTCACAGCACAGCAGCTTAAAATCTCAATCACTACGGGATACTTCACCTCAATTCAACAATAATATATTTGAAAAATTCCTGTTCTTTCGACACGTGCGCTCATTTCATGTTAGCACAAAAGGTGCATCCGTCTATGCTAACTTTATTGCCGTGCTGAAGGCATCCAAATTATAGGCTCTTTGAAAGCTCCAAGTGTAAATTGGGCAAAATTACAACTAGCGCGGGTGGCTGTCGCAGAGGCTGCTGTCTACGTAATTACAGTTCGCTGCCCTCGTTGGCAAGAAAAGAAAGCTCTGATGAATCCGTCTTGATTGCCTGTATTTAGCACCCTCATCCTGATTAGGCGCGTACAGTACATGTGACGGCTGAGGTCTTTTTTCTTCCAGAGTAAATCAGATTGGTTTTGTCTCAGAGTCCTGACCTCATATTCCACGCTCTTTCTGCGGCGAACCCCCGTCTTTGTCAAAGTGTCGGCGGCGCTCCACCCTGTGAGCGATAAAGGTGCTGAGATGTTGGCATTTCCATCAATACATGTTCAATTAGTCTGGGATTCACATGATTTGGAGGCAACAAAAGGCCGATGTGTCGAGGCAAATTAGATTATGGGACCAAACAATGCCAGAAAGCAGGCCAGTGTCTTCATCACAGATCGTGTTTCATTTTATCTCATAAAAAAAATCAAACACTTTAAAAATGATGTATTCATTTAGCCTTTTTACAAATTTCCCACAGACACATTCAAATCTGCATTGTTCTTTATTAGCATCAAGTGGCGTTAAGGTGAAGAAAAGGGAGGGGAAATAATCCTAATCCACCAGTGGGATGTGGAAGAGTGTGGAATCCGGTCTTCCCCTCCGCTGAGGCCCTGGGGTCCAATTTTAGATAATCAGTATTTCACAAATGGGACTATTTTTTGCCTCTGTGGAAATAGCTCCTCAGATGATGGCTCCACAATGAGACAGGATGGAGCTTTCTGTGCTGGGAGAGCGCTTTAAATAATAAAAGCGCATGGGGTTTCATGAATAGAGTATTATGGTGATATGAATGAACGCTTTTTTCCTCCCTTGGAGCCTTTTGCTTCCCATGCTGACTCAAAAAAAAAAAAAAAAACATTACATCCGCTGTCCAGAGATGCAATGAGATAAATGGACAAAGAGAGAAAGAGAAAAGGGCAACAAGAAACAAGTTAGGGCTTTTATTCTGACTTGTATCCAAACTTCCTAAAAAGAAAAGAGCTGATTAGATTACGTAATCATTTTAATATACAAAGAGTTTAACATTTCTTTAACTCTGTATATGCTGTCATTTGAGGAACAATCCAAAACTTTGAGTAAGTGTCCAAAACCTTAAGACCTTCAGAAATAAACACTTATTTTTAGAATTTGTCTCACTCTTCAGGTTTCTGATATTTTAGTGGTATAAAGTGTTAGACAAATAAACTGGCCTTGTCTCTGGTAAACACCATTAAATGCTTATCTTGCTTTGGATAAAAGAACAGAAAACTAGTTTATGACTGAACAAATCCGAGAAAATGACAAAATTCAACAGATAATTCAAGTTTTAATTAAAGAAAATGTATCTGTCTTTTGCTTTTGGTTTAAAAGACAACACAGAACTTTTAAGGGCCAGTTTATAGTGGATAAAGGCTGAAGTGTATGTATGTGGGTTGTTTAATGAATGAGCAGTTTCTATGTTTTTCTAGCACTGATAAAATGACACAAAAAAAACACCTCGCTTTTGTTTTGTCACAAGATAGAAAGTACAGAAGGAAATACAGAAACTAAAGTGAATGTTGTAAATTTCTGTCTTTAATTTAATTTAAATTTGATCAATGTTTCCAATCTCGGAAAGGAAGTAGACTGAGATTTACATGCATTTTGTGAACTCGATCAGTTATTAGTGCTGCTGTCAAAACCAAAACAAAATTTGCTGTAATTTCTCCATCGTCTTGCTTTGTAACTATGTGACCAATTAAGTTAAAACATGAGCTGAAAATAAAAATGCAAACGATTGCAATGAAATGATGGATACTGTATATATATTTCCCTTGTGTTTTTATGATAGTTGATCTTATCACCACCTACAGGCGTGAGATGCTGAGAAAAACAACTTCCTGCATTTCTCCTTATGCCATAACTTGAACCCAACTTGACCATAAATATCACCAGTGTTGCTAAATGAAACAACGTCCGCTCTGAAGCTTTAGAAAAACTCCACACTTCAGTGTTTTAAGAGGAAATGGCATTAGAGTAAACCGCTGGGTTAGTGAATGTTCAACGTTTAGAGAGCAGTCAGTGGAATTTATCCTAAAAGTTAAAGTGAAAACAGCTTATAATATAACGTCAAACCAAAAGATTAAACTAGACAATTGAAATGCAGTCAGCTAAAAGCTACATCATTGGATATGACACCTACAGTAAGACTGGAATTTAAAGTTGGCTGAATGAACAAGGGAAGTCTTCTATGAGTTTTGCATTAAAAAGCTGCAATCACCTTCTATCAAATGCATTTTGGGGCGACTAAAAGCAGCAGATCTGCTCTGCAGGAGAGTCTGCGAAGCCGACTGGGCCTCTGACAGGCGGACTCGTGTCGAGAGCGGGTCGCGCCGCCCCTGGCTGTCCTGGGCGACCATCGGGGGAATCCGCGGCGTCACATCTCCATTCCTCCCAGTTCACGCATCACCACCTGGCGCTCTGACAGCGGCTGCTGCCCATCGTGGCATTCTTGTCAAACCCCGTTGCCACAGCACCTTGACACCTCCCTCCTCCCTCAGTTTCTCTGCTCAAAGTGCCAAAAATCTCAGCGGCTGAATGTTTGATTTCTATTTATGCATGTGCTGTTTCTTTCCCCCATCTCCCAACTCCTGACTCTTGAATGCCTTTCAAAATATACTGTATATCTAAAGCACAGAGCAGACTGCCTGTGTACAGGAGCTGTCAGGAGGCTGTCATGTTAGTCTGCGGTGCCTGGCATAGATGCTGTCTTATGAATTCATGAGCTTGAAGTTGAAAAAGCTCTGTTAAAGTGTGTGTGTAGTTGTCTGAGTGTACATGTTTGCCTTTGATTATGAATTTACATTCAAGAGGAGTTGAAATGTTGCGGTAAAAGATGAATATGGATGAAAATATAAAAAGATTTTCCTTCGTAAATGTTCCGACATGACGTATTAATGATAATAATGCGTGTATGACATGAATCATTGGTGAAAAGAGTTGCAGTTATTTGGGGGGAAATAGATTCACCGGCGTGTGTGGCAGAAGATTTTTCAGCTCCTTCAGTTTTTCATGTAAAAAAATCTGGTCTAATCAGTTCTCAGTCTGGACTGATTTACCGCTGGAGCTGATCTCTCCCTTCCCTTAATCAAGCCCTCATCATGTTTCCTGAGCTCCATGAATGATTCACTGTCAGTCAGAGGCGAGCACGTGGACAGCCTCTCAAGGACATGCTTCTGTCTCGAACTTCTTCTGCTTCTTCCAGCCTTTTAAGATGAGACAAAGTGATTCAGTTAGCTGGAAGGGGGATCATTTTAAAGCCACAGAAAACTTCTCTCTGATAAACTGGCAGCACAGCGATGTCCTGCAGGTCAGAGATGTGAGGCTAAGTCCTCCGCAAGTTCAAGTATGCATTTGAGTTTCGCTGCCGCCGAAGACTAATTGGACTTTGATAAAGACAAGCCCAGACAGTGCATTCCAGACACAGAGGTTATATCTTAAGGCCTCCATTGCATTCAGTTAAAACCAGAGTAATGGAGGTGTGAAAAGCAGCTTGGTGTGAAAACAGGTGTTCACCTGCTGCTTTCTGAATCCAGCCACAACTATACCACCATAATTATCCCAGGTTGCTAAATCTCACTCCAAATTTTCCATTCAGATCAGTTTTATTCCAATCAGCTGGTAGAGATTAGTTAATCTAAAGACAAGCAATTTGGACGTTCTACTGCATTTTGAATGGCGTCTAGAAGAGCAGCATATATAGATCGATCTTAGCTCACTCTCTACTGTTGGATCGTGCAGCATTTTACAAGATATCTATATTTAGACAGTGTTTCTTAATATAGTTAAGTCTAATTTTAAATGCTCATCCAAAATGAAAAAGCTAACTATTATGAGCTATATTAGTCGGAATTTATTATTCAAAATCCACATTTTTTGTACTTTCAGTTGGATCTCAACTGCTTCTAAAATCAACCTTTAATAAAAAGCCACACAGCCATTTCTGGCAATAAGCTAATATTTTTTGGTGTCTAGAAAATGAGCCGTTTCAAAAACCTTTTGATTGTAAAGTCACTTCGCCATTACCCAGCAACTCGAGCAGAATTCCAGCACATTTGGTCAGCTGGTTTTACCGCAGTATGCACTGCACAATGACCAAACAAATAGCTGCATTCTTGTTGGCTGCGCAGGAGGATTGCAGCAAATAACACAAAGAAGACAAGAAAAAAAATATCATTATTTGAAGCAGTTTTATTGTCAGTATATGGTAACAAACCATGCCTGATGCTTTTTAAACAAGCTTTTATATTCAAAAATGTCAAAAAATGTGAAGTCTTTCTTTCTGTTTTATTTGACTTCCAGGACTTGTCTTTCATCCTTCCTCTCACCTCCTTTCCTGACCTCCAAATTCAACATTTGCTCAGCTAATAAGCAAAGCGTTTCAGCTGAGAACATTTTTTTTCCTCCAGATTTACGGCACTCCGTGGCGGCTTTCCAAATTAGAATGTTTATTTATGGCCATCAATATTTAATTGAGTTTACTCTAATCTTGCATTAGCGGGTTCAGAAGTCTCTGCATGGCTGTTTAAATATTAAAATTAATTGGAGCGGAGATACTGTAAAGAGGCTTGACTTAATTGTTCTGGGAGAACAGGTAGCTTCTAAAGCCTCGGCACACTGGAGACTCCACACACACATTTAAATACATCCTGTGTCTTTGGCGGGTAATTGTCTTTGGAGATCCTCTTGAATGCACAAACAATTTTTCTAGTTCACAGATCAGTCGTGTGAAATGTTTTCTGCTGAACAAGAAAACTGATAATAATCAAAGATAATTCCAATTAATGTGCAATTCGTACAAACAGGCACAGTGACATTTAAAATTAAGTTAACTTTATCTGTTTATTAGATCCATAACCAGATTAAGTACTAAGAGACCAGAAAAATGTATCTGGTAGCAATAATTTATTAGTTTCACATCTTTATCCTTGTAATATTTTTACTAATTTCATTCAAAATTAGCGCAGCAACTGTGCACAAAAGAAGTTCACATTGATTCATCTCATATTTCACTGGACAACCTTTAACTTTGATTACACCCATCATCAATGCAATGTCATAAGATTTATTTCCATCCAGTTCATTTTCCCACTATAATCTTGTTCTGATGATGGGAGAGTTCTTCCTACATTAGAGCATTAGTTCATCCACAGCCTTCTCCAGAACAACACAAAGATTCTCAATGGGGTTCCGGTTTGTGTGGTGACCTATCCATGTGTCACAATGAACTACTCTTACTTTCACTGCTAATCAAAACTCTGACTTCTATATTTGCTTTCCTTCGATTTGATTACCAATCAGAGCCACTCAGGATTTCTCCCTGCCACATTTCATCTTCAAAATCAAAGTTTTTGGATTTTCCTTCCAGTTTTTAATCATATGTTGGACATTTCTCAACCCAGTTTGAGGATTTTCTGTAAAATCTAGATGTTTTCTCTGCTTGATGCTAATGGTTTGACGGATTACATCTTTTCCACGACAAACACAATGTGTCGTTCCACACAGCTGAAGCTACTCGTTGCATCAGTTGGGTTTAGACAACTTGATGGCGACTATTTTTTGGGCAGGCAGCGCATGTTACAAAAATCAGCACCAATGCCAAGATACCAGTGAAGACTGCTGATAAATGTTCAGAAATATTAGCACATTTATTTTTAATACAGACTTGGAAGCTAATTATTGGGAGATTTGTGCAACACCAACATACTCTTTCATAAAACATTTCCATCTTCAGCCACCTCTGAGCTCCCTCTGGCTGTTCATAAATCACAAGTCAAAAATGTCCCGCACAGATTTGAGATTTAAGAAAACAAGTCGGCAGTGCGGGACGACAGGAGGTGTTGTGTGGCTTTAAGACATCTGAAGGTTCCCCATTATTAGTTTTCAAAACCATAATGCTGGACAAACTCAGTGTGGCGTTCCTGCTGTCGGACAAGAAAACGCTTAAAATTGTAATTATAGTGGTGGACCCTTGGCATTCACTGGGGTTGGGAACCACAGCCGCCTGCAAATAGCTCAAATCCCCTCTAAAAACAATTATAGCTGTGTATTTTCTTCAAATATATCTGTATTTGCAGTAATATTATCACTGTTGTTGAGGGTACAGCCAGTCAGTGTCAAGAAAAATGAATGGCAATGTTGGGTTAGCTGCTTGGAAACACCAGTCCATTGCGTGTCAAGTAGGATTTTGCCCAAGTTTCAGCTTCCCAAGTTAGTCTTAAATATGTGTTACAAAAGAAATCCACAAATACTGAATCATGATCAGCCAGGGTTTCTGTAAGTTATTTCTTACCTTGCTCTTCTTGTCAAAAGTAATTCTGAGTCTTGTTTATGTTCATAAATTTTGTTCTTTACTGGTTGCACAAACCATACATCACCACAGCATCACCTGTCTTTTGACAATAAAGAACACACACAATGCAAAAAACACACCCAGATATTGCCTTGAACTAAGCAAAAGAGTTCAAGAGGAAAATGATTGCATTCCTTGAAATGTAAAAGTATTTTTTTAGTATTTTTGTTTTGTTTCAAGAGCACTGGTGCACAGGTGTGAAGAAAACTATTCCTGATTTTATTCAATATGCTGATGAGATTCAGTGTGACTAAGTTTACTGGTGTGTATCAATTCAAACTTATTTTTATATACGATTAGACTCTGTTTGTCTGGCTGAAGTATGAAAACGGGTCTTGAAAGCAGCAGAGTGCCTGTGTTAGGCCTCAGGTTATGCTGCCGAGGTGATTTAAATAACACTGTCTCTCATTTCATTAATAAACCCCACAGCCCCTCCTCTCCCACAGAGCCTCGGGGCGTACAGCCACAGGAGCAACTGAATGAAATTTGGTTTTTCAAAATGAGCTGCACACTCGAAAGCGATGGTAATCTCAGATGTAGAAATTGGAAAAGTCAGCACTGCAAATGCATCTGCTGCTTTCCTCCAGACAAACATGCAATATTGATTCTCTTTCTGAACAGGTCATATTTTATGTATTTATTTTTAAGGTTTGGATATAGAGCTCTAGTGTTTGCTTTGGTCTGAACTTTTACATGAACATCAATAATGTCTGGCAGATTCACTCACTCTGTCTGGTGACCTGAAAGACTTGTTTAATTAATCAATGTTCATTTTTTTTTAGGATTTATAGGACTGTAATACATCCTAGTCATTTCCACACTCATGTTTTCTTGCACCGGCATTAAGATCACCTGATTAAAATCTGAACTACATGAAGTTTGGATAGATAAATCAACTATGATGCTCTCAGACACTGAAAACTAAATACCTAACGCCTGAGAGCTCTAGATGACAGCTGTTTTCTGCAAAAGGTAAAGAAATCTGGCTCATGTGGTTTATATAAGGTCCAAAAACATGCAAATGTTCAGAGGTTTATTGCCAGCTCAAAATATTCCTCCGGTTGTCTGTGATGGACTGGTGTAGTGCCCATCTCCTTCCAAATTATCACTGGGAATAATCCTGTAAAGATTAACAAGGAATATAAAATGGATGTGCATCTTCCATATTGGCAGTCAGCAAACTGAAAGTTCACCTGCACCTGAAGCTGTGCATTGGAAGAATAGCAGCCTAACTAAATGAGAAAGAAATGAGAGCAAATGGGAAAAGTCAGGCACAAAACGAGAAAATATTGTGACGTTGTCTGGAAAGCATTACGACTCGCAGTCAATCATCTGCCAAGTTCAGCTGATAGAGCTGTCAGAGTGTGAGGACATCAAGAAAACTTTAATAAAATAAACTCCACTGCACAGTCGGTAGCACTGTTGCCTTGCAGCAAGAAGGTCCGGAGTTCAATTCCCGGACTGGGAATCAAACAGCTGAACCCACACATGTTCTCTCCGGGTACTCCGGCTTCCTCCCACAGTCCAAAAACATGACTATCAGGTTAATTGGTCTCTCTAAATTTTCCCGTGGTGTGTGTGTGTGTGTGTGTGTGTGTGTGCACGGTTGTTTGTCCTGTCTGTCTCTGTGTTGCCCTGCGACAGACTGGCGACCTGTTCAGGGTGACCCCGCCTCTCGCCCGACAATGGATGGATGGATTATTAACTGGAGTTTTGTTTGTGATCCCTGAACCAAATATGATGGATGGATGATGTTGAGAATAAATAATTCTATCTCTTTTAGCTAGTTGCAAAGCTAACAGGAACGACATGTTAGGTGAAAGCTAAGGTTAGAGGATATAACACACTACTCCAGTCTAACTGCTGTAGAAAAACAGGCTTAAAAATGACTATTTGTGTGAAATAAAATCATGGAACTGCTTAATTTTATATAAGATGCAAACAAACTGAAATATTTTGTATTATAAAGTGTTGAATGCTTGATAATGAAGTTCATTATCAGGTGATTCATTTAAATTTCCTTCACGTCTTCCTCAGCGAATAAAGTCTGATAAAAAGACACTCCAGCTGTTGAACAGCAGCAATGATGCGAGAATCAAACCTATAAAATTAGGTTCGTATTTTTTTTTTCCTCCTACTTTTAATTTGCTTTTCATCTCCTGAATTACCACATACAAACCTACAACATTTCATTAAAGGTGCTTCAAGCTCTTTAGAAGATTAAGGCAAAACTGAAGCATTTGTGTTGCTCTTTGCATTGGTTAAAAGGGTGGAGATGCAGTTTTACCGAAAGAGATAATCTTATGAGACTCCGAATGATTATAAATGTGGCTAAGAAACACATTTCAATGCAGGTTTTAGCAACAAATGATGAGGAAACAGGGATTATCTGGAAGGGAGTGAAACAGCAACAAGAAGAAGGTAAGTTAAGCTTTAGCAAAGCAAGAGAGTTTTGTCTCTGTGTGTGTGTGTGTGTGTGATATTGTTAAGGCGTCCAACTGCTTTTAGATGAGATTGCACACTGCTGCAGAGGCTGAAGAATTTTATTAAGAGTCTTTATGTCTTCTGCCTTAAGACGCAGCGATCAGCATAATCCCTGTTTAAACAAGAGATAATGAATCTCCTCCTTTCGATAGAGGAAAGCATGATGCCAGCGCACGGAGCGAGAGTTGCAGAAATTATTGAATTTGTATTAGGAGAAGCCCATTTTAATAAGCCTGAAGTTATGTCACAGCATTAATGATAAGTTGCTCCAGGTCTGCATGACTGAACACGGCGTCATGTGTGTGCACTTGCACATGCCACAAACAGACAATCAAAAATGTGTTTAAACAACAAAGGGAGATTTTTTTGTGTGTGTGTTGAACGACTGTGCAACACACAAAGCAAACCTTTACATGAAAGCCCAAACTCTGCTCTTCCAGGGGTAGAAGTGTCACTACTCTACGTGTAAAACTCACTGAACCAGCAGCCAAAGACGAGGAAGAATAAAGATTATTTCATGAAGCCAAAAACCGAAAATAGTTTCAAGCATATCTCTCAGAAAGAGGCCTTGCTGTTGATCTACTTTGTAAAGATTCCCTGTGAAACAGTTTTTAGCAAACTGATCATGTCCTGCTTATTGAATGCAAATATTGCTTTTTACATTTGTTCCAAAATACATTGTTGAAGTCCTTATAGACCCTGGTTTTTGCTTCTTCACGGCTTCTATTCAGTTCATTTTTATTATTACTCTGCAGCCTTCCTGCAATGTCAGATAAAACTAGGCGGTATTCCTGTGGGGCGCAGCTAATTTATTTATTCAGACATCAAGAGGGGGTGCTGAAATTATGCAGAAATAATAAAACATACCTTGGTTATTTTCGATTTGTTTGTAGCCTATAGTTTCTTTGTTTCTTATTACACCAAAGGAACTGGATGTAGTGCAAGTTTTCAGAAGCAGGAGCAATTTACATAAAATGGGCATAACATTATGACCACTGACAAGTGAAGGGAATCACACAGATTATCATTTTGTCATGGCATCTGTTAGGGGGCAGGTGAACATTTTGTCCTCAAAGTTCATATATTAGCAGAAGGTTTATAGATTTAAATGAGTTTGACAAGGTATGAATTATGTAGCGATTAGTGGTTATCAAAATTCAAAGCAATTTTATAAAAGCTAATTTCTGCTGAAACTTGAATTATATCTTCTCACTGAGTTAATAACTGCATTCACAAAAAAGTGGATTTTTCTTAATGCTTATCTTTATCTATTGTTGTATTTTATCCTTAAAATACAACAAGAAAAACATTATTTTTAAAAAACTGACTTTACATTTTGGTCTTTCTTTGGCCAATCAGGAGATCAATTTGTTTTCTTTTTCAGTGGACAAAGCCAAAAAAACTTACAAATAGTGAACATGACAGAAAAATGTAGGAGGTGGGAGTTGTTTTACCAGCTGCTGTGGATTGGCAGATATGAGCAAAATGTGGGACAGGCAGAGTTGCAGACTTTGATAAGAACAGACATGTACAAGCCTCTCTGCGGCCTCCAAGTCCACAGTGAGCATAAACCACGTTCGCTGTGCCCACAACAGTTGTTACATTGTGCAAGTGCAAACACCTTGTTTTCCTCGTCTCTGTTGGATCTGTGATGTCTCCTCATCTGGAAAACAGATTCAGTTCAGTCATCTTGCGGTTGTATCCAAATAATGTGGTCACTTGGTGCAAATAAACCATAAGATTAAACTCTAAATGAGCCAGACATTTAAAACAAATGATATTAATAAACATAATTGCTGGTTACATTACAGCCACATAATGAAGGTTTGATCAGAGTATGTGGTATCTGACAGCTGAGTGATTACAAATGAGCAAAACATGCAGCAATTAGCAATCAGTGAGAAATGTGTCGTGCTGAGGAAACGCCATGGATTGACCAGCAACAAAACAACAAACAAGACAAAAGAAAAAGCAGCTGTTAAAAAATATAAAGGGGAAAGCAAATAAATTAGATTACAATTTCAATATTTAAATCATATTTGATACTTAACTGTAATGGGAAAAGAGAGAAACACAAATAATAACAAAACTCAAACAGAATCCTGACATTTTCTGTAATTTTGACCGTCATACAGCTCAAAATTAACAGCCAACTATTTTTTTTATTTTAATGAGAAAAAGTTTAAGGAAGTTTAAGCTTTACTGACAACAAAAAACAGAACAAGCGCCGAGAAAAGATTAGATGATGTAATTGCTATCATCTTCTACTTTCAGAAACAGACTTTCACATAAATATAAAGGTTTGGAGGATGTCGTGGTTTTGTTAATATCTTTGAATGTCTTCAACATGAATCAGTGAGGCAGAGATCAAAACCAGGGTTTTTAATATCCTTAAACCTTTCGTCTCTTCCTGTGAAGAGATGCAGTTTCCTTTGCCAGGTTCTCTTGTCGAAGGAGAAATGAAATAAATTCCCCGGAGGAGTCTAGAGATCCAAACTCGTCTGTTTGTGTATTTACAGTCAAGAAAAAAAACATCCTAAAGTGACATTCAACACATCACAAACTGACAACAAGAAGGTCGGAGGCAGAAGGCAGAGAGGGACTTTATCTGTTTTTATCTCTGAATGCTACAGGCGCAGGAGGCGGAGAGGCTAAAGAACTAGTTTGAACTAGTTTGAACTAGTTCTTTAATTCAAAGTAAACAAATGTAAACAGAGCAGAAACACGGTGACCTCGACTTTGTTTCAGGAGTTATTTAGACACCAGATGCTTCGACACTCACGATTTGTTTTGGTGTTTGTTGGGGTTTTGTGTCTGGTTGCTTATTATTGTTAGAAAGACCTTAACATATTCAGTTCATTTGACGTATTTAGTGTTGTTTATTATTCCTTTGTTTTTTAGTTAGACTTTTTTCCTTTAGTTTGCAGATACTTTCTGTTTAGTCTAGCTCTCTCCGTGTTAATTAGTTGCTGCAAGTTATCTAGTAATGAGTTGATTGAACTCATTGGTTGACTACGTATTAATTGGTAAGCAGCCATTTTTTCTTGTATCAAGAGGGACGACCGTCTTTCCATAACACTGAAATACTGTCTGAGTAAATAGAAAACTGTGGTTTTTCTCACATTATTAAACTTTGACATATTTATAAAACATAAAACAGTCCTGTAATTTTTCTCTGTTATGCTATCTGCTTTTCTGTCATATGATTCTCACCTTTGGAGCACATCAGTCATTTCTGAATGAAAAAATGACGCTGCTCTGCGGCTGAATGTGTGCTATTAAGTTGAAACTGAAGAAGCTTTTTGAGTGTTTATATTTGATAACGAAACTGCATAAAGTGCAGCTTGAAGCCTAAATCGGACTCCGTTTGGAGTCCTTCTCTGTCCCATTTTGGGATGAACTGACCATCTTCGTTCTCTATCAACTGGCTCCGCTTCAGGATGACCTCTGCTGGATGGAGGCCAAACTGCAACACTAAAAGAAGGTCTAAGCGGTCATTAATCAACTGAAACTAATTTTCATCTCTTCTGCAGTTGGTTCCTCCAACAACTACAGCGAGTTTCCTTCCTGCACTGACTCAGCTGTATGTGTTAGGAGCCTACATAGATTTCCCTGTTCTCACTGAGGGTATGCCTCTTCAGAGCTGCGTGTAAGTACAGCAGCATGGTGCTATATCACAGCTGACTGTGGAACTGATGTGGCTGTCAGCTTGAATTAGACACAATCCTCTTTGATCAGAGGTGAGCGGCCTGCCTGGAGAAGGTTCAGAAGAGGAGGAGGAGAGGGTAAGAGGGAGGAAACGTTGGGGTTCGCAGTGAAGGACAGCAATGGAGGAGAGGTGGAGGGGTCAGAGGGCAATGGCCGGTGTGGTGGAGGTCGGGGGAAGAGATGTGGGTGATTGGACATTTACAGAACTGATTGGTTGATAAAAACTGAGGTTAAGGGTTAGAGAGCCGTAACATGTAACGCGAATGTTTGGACCCCAAACTCAAAATATCGGTTGTGTGTCTGGATTGCTGGTGCAGCATTTTCGAAGCTGAAACCACTGTGGTTTTAGGTTTTTACAAGTCCAAATAATCTGCATCCAATCTGAACAACTACAAATAATTTATAACTTTACACTTAACCAATCAACACCAGATATACGACCTTCTAGGAAAGTATAATTATTCTAGGATTTGAGATGCCAGGCCTCATTTCCAATCAAAAGCAAACTTCTGAGTTGAATAAAAGTAATTTTAAGTCTGACTCTGGCAGCGAAATGAAGACTATTATCAGTCTGTTACCAGTTTTATCAGTTATCATGATGACTAAATGTTTAAAGTTCCAGGATGCTTGATACATTCAGCAAAAGTGTGAGAGAAAGTTGCCTCATTTCTGAAACCTTGAACTTGAAAACAGAATTAATGCTTTTCTCAGAAATGTTGCAAATAAATATGTCATTAAACATATTTTTAATTTTACATGGCCACAGAACCGGATGTGTCAGTTGTGCTTTTTTGTGTTTTTTCTTTAAGGCAATGTTTGAAAAAACTGTTTTGTTTGTTTCTTTAAAAGCATCTTAAATACTTGAGATAAAAGAAGCACTTTGACTAGTTTTGTATCAAACTTTAACGGTTCTGACTCTTGAATCATTTTCTCTTTTTATATGTAAACATCTCCTAAATATTTCATTAACTGATCCTTTCCCCTTACAGACACAGAGACATCTGCTCTTAATAAAAGTCAAGCTTGATTTTTAAAACCTCTGAGCCCCGCGGCTTTTCCTGCCGTCGGCCCCGAGGCGTCGCCTTCTCTGAGGCCGGGCATTAAAATGCTGCTGGCTGCTCTTCTCGGCTGCAGAAGTCAGATGTTGTTAGTAAAGCCAGGAAACAAGATGCTGGGAAGCATATTTCCAAGCTAACATTACTTCAAACAAAACATATACTGTTTATGAAGGAGATATTGTGATAAAAACTGTAAGTGTACACTGAAGTGTAAGTAAGACAATTGTTTCTAAAGTGAGGTTCGGGGGGCCTGCTGTTTGTGCAGCACACAATTTCTGCAAAAATGAAAACAATTTGACTTTATAGTTTTAGTCAGGGCAAAATTATTACACACAAGAGTTGAGTGACCAGGTTTTCTGCACCACATCGATCCATCAGGCAGTGATGCACCCAGATGTGCATTTAAGGAATTTATTAAGCTTTGCTCCTAAACAACCTAAATTATGCTTTAATTACTAAGATTTCACAGAAAAAATTACATTATTGAATTGTAAAAAATAATAATTTTTACATTTTTGATCTAGAAAAATGTACACATCCCTTTCCAAAAAAAAAAATTGACTACTTTACTTATTTTATTAAATTATTGCAGCTCAGTTTATTATTGAGCAGGTAAAATAAAAAGACAGTATTTGTATCTTTTTTCTCCTTGATGTTTTTGGCCTGTAAGACCTTCTGATTTGATGATTTTGGCAAATAGGACAAAAGGTTGTGGTGTAAGAAGTCGGTGTTGTGAAGTCTGATGCATTCTGGTCTGATGATGTGAAAAATAAACGTGCATTCGGAGTTTGCACAGTAAAAGCAGCTCAAGCCAAGTTTATTGGTTTAAAACAGCTTCAAACGGTTCAAAATCAATAAAAGGTTCAGTTGAATCGAACCTGAGTCACAACAAAGGTCTCAGCTGTGATGCAAACGGTATTAAAGTACAATATGAAAACTTTATTGAGGCAAATATCATCACGAAGCTGAGAATATTTAAAAATGTTTTTTTTTTTACATAAAGTCACATTGAGCCTAGATCAAAAGGAAGACAGTTGCTTAATCTATGCATGATGCAACGTCTTTACACAGAGGATGCAATACGACCCGATGGAGTTACAGAAGTTCAAGCTTTTCACTGTGTCCCCAAGTTTTTTATTTTAGATTCTTAAATTAGAAACATAAAAAGTGATCTATGAGTGATGTTTTTCTTCCTTTGTTTTATTGAGTGAAAAGTGAACAGAAAATGTCTAAAAGCTCAAGAACCTAAAGGCAGCAGTCAGAATGAAAAGTTCTGTTCGTTCAGTCCATCTCTGATTTTTATAACGCTCTTATATTATTTTGACTCATAAGTGTAGTTAAAAAGCAGAGCAGAAAGAGTCAGACCGGGCTGGAAACACTCCGTCTTTATTTTGTGAGTTAATGGCCTGCGTTTATGAATACCTGCCGGGTCGGCGCTTTGAGATTTAGTGCCGGCCCAGAACTTACGAGACAGATTAATCCGAGAGAGAAAGAAAAGGCCTTTTTAATGTTTACAGCAGATGCAGGCAGAATTAATTGCACCCACATGTAGAAAGTACAAATCCAGATACAAAGCCTTCATTTGTCTTCCTGAAGACAGACTAAAGAAACACAGTTTTCAGAGTTACTGTCTTCTGTAGGTAATTAGTTGCATTTGATTTTATTTATAGATTAAATGGGGTCTGATTATTCTGAGTGAAGTTTTTCCTCACACTTTCTTCAAATTAAACAAAATTGGTATCAAACTTTTGTGCTGTCATCATTTTAAGGATGTTAATAAATATTTCCAGAGGTCATCAAAGGTCAACCAGTCACCACATTTACAAAATCAAATCAGCTGGATGTGCAGCAAAGAAATTTGTTGGTGCCTTATAATTTTTATGATTGAAAAAAGTTTCCATATCAGTGATTTTGATGACAAAAAATAATTACAAAACAATTGGAAAATGCTGGATAATTATAATTGTGAAAAGATGTTAAATATTTTTTTAAATTTTAAGAAGAATTTGTCAGCTTCTTAATTGTTTTTTTAACAGAACATTTGTGATTATGTGACACTCTTGGCTTAGCTCAAGCAATCTTCATGTGTTCAAATGGCCTAGTCAAAGTCCAGACCACTTTTATTGAAATATCACATTGAAAAGCCAATAACAACATTGAGATGTGTGGCTGGGATGTAACAAGGTGAAGGGAGAGTAAATACATTTGCAATGCTATGTTTAGCTGTGGCTACACTGAAGGGAAGTGAGGTTCATTACCCCTCAGTGTGGGTCACTCAACACTGAGCCGCACACCGGGACCTGAACGGCATGCTGGGAAATCAATCTGAGCAGGAAAACAGTCAGTATGGATTCACTTACACAAAAACAACCTGAAACAAACAAATCCCTCCCAGTTTCTGCTCCTCAGCAGAAACAGCCTCGGCTCTGTCATTAAATATCTTCACAGCTTCTCCCTGCAGATGATTACGTCCTCACAGCTTCTCTTTGCGCAATTATCAGGAGCGGGAATCTGACTCAGAGGCATGCAGCTTGACTCCAGCTTCCGCTCACACCTGCAATCATTCGCCGAAAGAACAGAAAGAAATCTGTGATCAGGACGAAGTTTTATTATTCCACACTTTTTGTGGTGGAGAATAAACGACTGTGTGTTTGAATCGTCAGAGTTTATCTGCAGAGCCGAGTCAGAGCAGCAGGATAACGTGGTTTCTGAGAGCTGTGCTCCACTGCAGCTGGGTTAAGATGTGTGTGTGTGTGTGTGTGTCAGATTGAGTGCTGGGCCAGAGTGCAGCGAGACACAGGTGTATTAAATTGGGTCAGCGTTTTCATTTCCCAGGGTGAGCACACAAACACACATTAACACCATTCACTGTGAACCCTGGCGTAAACACACACATTATCCTCCACACCTACACACACTTATACAATCCACATCGGCTCACACACTCCGCTGATAAGTCGGATTAGGAGTTATTTTTTGCATCGAGACAAAGATTCCTCCTGAATCAGAGAGCAGAAGAGGAAGGGAGGTTGCTCCTTGGCCCAACATTTGTGTCTTTGTTTGTGTTGAGTGTGTGTGAGGAAGCTGTGTTCACACACAGTCCAAACCTCCAGAGAGCCAAAGTCAGAGAAAGGTCGCTTCCCATCAAAGACGCTCCGGCTCCCATCAAAAAAGCCAGCGAAGTTTTCAGCTGTGCGCCCATTTTTATGGTGACCGCCCTTCCTCATGTTTACCTCCGCATGACTGAACTCCATCATGAAAGCCGCTCCATGACGGCAGCAGCAACAATGGAGGAAAGCAGCGGGAATGTACAGTACAGCGAAGCTGAACAAATATCAAAGAAGACAAAGAAAAATAGCTGAGAGAGACTCAAAGCGGCACAGAGTTGGATGTTGCCAGACAGTGGAAACCTGGTCGATTCACGCTGGCGACACTTCATCAGCCTGCAGTTAGATTCTGCATGAAGAAAATACAGCTTTGGAGTCTGTTTTGAATAAAAGAAACAGCACAGACATGAGCAGAAGGATCTAAAAGGACATGAAGCTGTAGCTGCTGACATGCACACAATGCAGGCATAATTAGACTATTAGAAACATATAAATGTAGACTAATTAGCTGAATATATAATCATAATCTCTGTTTTTTTGTAGTAGATGGTTGCGCGAGTCTGATTTATGTTTATTCATGCAAAGCAGTTCTTATGCAAATGAAAAGATTAAAATTCAAGCGACACGTTTGTCAGTGGAGGAAGAAAATGATGACATTCCCTTTTTGTTGCTGTTTTGGTTTGATGCACTGAGTCTCTGAGGTTCAGTATCAATCGATAACGATCTGCTACAGAAAAAAAAAATTCTGAATTGACTTAAAATTGATCTTTTTTTTTTTTTTTTTACATAGATGTACTGAATTACAAATCTATTTGATAACTCTCCATCAATACGTCACACTTAGACACACCCATAACATCACAAGCTTTATAAAACATGTAAAAATTAGGAGTTTAACACCCAATTGAAAATAAATGATAAAGAAGCTCAAAAAAATCAATAGGTTCCCTTTATTGATCAAACATGTAAAATTAAACTGCAACAAATGGTTCAGAAATGCACCTAGGAATTGTAAATATAATACAAAATAAATAATAAAAAAATGAAGTTGCTCAGAGCACAAAGCATAGAATTAGACTGAATAGATTTTTTTTTAATGTCAGGACTGATGTAGATATTGGATCAGGTCATCTGATAGTTCAGAAAATCAGACATCTGACTAAAAATAATCCCAAACTATCCAATTTAGCTGCAAGAAGGAAACTGGGGTTTTATTTTATTATTTTATTTTTTTCGCAGAAAGTCACCAAAGATAAAAATCAGTACGTGATGTAAGAGCAGGAGTTTAACTGAAATACGCTGGTACAGGAAATAAGGCAGTCAGAGCAGAGAGTGAACGGAGGTGGAAGCCATCAGAAAAGAAATACTGGAGAGTTTCAGAGCGACGAAGACAAGAAACAAAATAATAAACATCTGACAAGTTTTATGGCGTAAAGTTGTTCCAGAGCAAAGAAAGCAGCTAATTTGACTTTACAAATTCTGCCGAGAAGATCCAGAAGTTTACCAAGGAATCTGATTTCTATGCAGTTTACAAGAAATATTTGACATAATATTAAAGTGCAGGTGCACGCATGCTCCTAAATATTATTTTCATTTTCTTCATTTTTGGTTTTCCTATTTTGAGGTCGTCACAGTGAATCATCTGTCTCCATTTGGCTCCGCCCTCTGGTCCTCCACCCTCACACCAAACCAACTCCATGTCCTCTTCATGACCTAAAACTAATAGGATATTGATTTTCATAATGATTGGATGTAAACACACGACTGTAGATGAAGCTTAGCAAACTAAACTTGATTGATGTCCAGCTTAAAATGTTTCGTTTCAGAGCTGCTAAACTTCTGGAGTAGATAAGGAAAGGATATTTCTACTTACTTGCATAAGAAAGGAAATGTGAGCACAAAGGCAGGAGGAAAAAAATATCTAGCAGCTGCAGCAGCAGTAACTGAAGCATGGTCAGTGAAGCTCTGCAATGAGGATTTTATGAGGCTTTGTTCATTTGAGTGATATGTGCCACTTTGTCTCGTCTCCGTTCTGTTCTTCTGCCTGAGTCCTAGAAATCGATCCTAGACGATCATCCTGAAGGATGTTTTCTGAGAGGAGGCCGACTGAAGGAGCTGGAACTCCAGAGTTTGTGTTTGACATCCATGTCATCTCGTTTTGTTTTCACTTTCCCTTCTCTCTCTTCATTTAGAGGAAGAAAGGAGATTCTCGTCCAGGTTTTGACCTTCTAAATGACCTGTAACATGAAGGTCACTTTGGTAGAGGAGACTGTCAGGTCAACATTACAGCTGCTTAAAGTTTCCTCCAGAATGGCTCACTTTATGAAGCGCAAAAATGTTACATCAAAAGGATTTCATTTTTTTATTATTATTTTTTTCAGGTTGACTTTAATAAACTGGTTTTGTATTTTTATTTACTTATTTATTTTATTCCCCCTGATGTTAAACACTGAAAACTTGTGCACTGTATTGTAATTTTTTTATACAGTATTTTGTCAGTGTTGTGAAGTGTGTCAGTAGGTTCAATAAGACTTGTTCAATAAGACTTATCTATTCATTATAATCTGTTTGAGTGACTCTAATAAAAGCATTTTGGCATCAAAAGAACGGCGGTGATTTGAACCAGATCTTCTTACTGCAAGGAAACCAACTGCTCCTCCATGCAGTAGCTGAGAAAAATTATTTATGGCCAAAAAACAAAAAACACCCATACTTTAAGAGATGCATAATTATAACAGTAAAATGTCGTTCTGTTCTGTTTGTTCCTCAAACGCGTCACACTTACCTTATTCGTCCATTTCTCGCTACAGCGGGGTCACCTCATCCTGTTTGCTTTTTCTAGTTTGGCATCAAATCTGCCAATTAGAGTGAATTTTCCTCGACAGGGAAGCAAAACGCTGTGCTGTTGTTGGGGGGGGGATATGAAGTCAGTAACACACACACACACACACACACACCTGTTAGACGATGTCTGTCAGCATTCAGTGACACAGCAGGCCTGCAGTATTCACACCTGTCTGGATCACTCAACACAGAAACAGAGCAGAAGCTGCACTGGTGAGGAGGATTCATCATTTTGTCTAAACAGAAGCGGCGTGACGAACAGTTCAGCGGTTTGGCTTCGGTGTGTCTGCATGGGAATCGTCAGCCGAGCTGTCTGGGGTTTTTCTCCTCCACATGAAGACATTTGAGCCTGGAGATCTTATGACACATCTGCCAACAACTCATGTGTTTTCCAAGAGCTTTTCTTGGAACTGTGGATTCCCTTTAAAGGAAACCGTCACCTGTGCTCTTTGGTAGTTTGGTGATGAATTTCACAAAGTGTCAGAAGCAGCGACTCTTACTTATTCCGCCTGCCTCCAAATAAACTAAAGTTGTTTCTTTTTTTCAATTTTTCTTGCTGCATACTCTAAAAAACAAAATCCAACAGTTTTTACTGTCACTTTCCACAGGTGTCCAAAAGAAAAAATAGAGATCCATTCATCAACATGTGAGCCCGAGTCCTGCAACAACTGTGGCCTCTGAAGGCCTCTAAGTCTCATATGGAGTGAGAGACAGAGAGAAACAGCTGCACGCTGATGAATGCCCCGTATTCTTTCCACAGGAAGCAGGTTCATCTGTCACCACTGATGCAACCCTTCCAGTCTCGCCATTCAAAACGCACGCGGGCGCTAACGCCGCTTCTCTTTCTGCCATTATACTCCCAGCTGGTCTCTGCAACAAATGCTCCTTTGATGCATCTTCCCGGGGGCCAACGCCAGCATCGCCACCCTCCTCCTCTGCTCTTCCTCACTACCCGCTTCCTGCATAACATTAAAGTCACTTCCAGCAGCCCCTTCATAAACTGTTGCTCCCCATCGACCCATTCAGAGGCGGCTCCGTCCTCCAGCAACGAGAGAGGAAGACATCCTGCCGTTCCTGCAGAGGAGCCAGGATGAGCCGCAATCAGACATCTATTTCCAACCATTTAGCTTGTTTGTCTTTACTAAATACGGATAAAATAAGTGCAAGTGCAAAATATCTGGATTTCCATGTTGATAAATTGTGCAATTTGGCTTCATGCCAGAGTAGCAACACATAGCGGTGCCACAAAAAAGTCTGAAAAAAAACATATCGTCACCCACACTCAACATCTTTTTACAACATACGTACGTTATTTTATATTTTCCTTTATTTTAAAATGTCCATATTGCTCTGTTTTCAAAAATTAAATCAATTATATTTTATTTTTAAAAAATGTAATTACTTCTTTTTTTATTTAAAGAAATTTAACGGTTGAAATTTTAAAAAAGTTAATAATTTAGAAAAAAAAACATAAGTAAAATATTTTGATGGTGTTCTTGGCATTGTGTAAAAATGGTCTGGATTAATTAATATAAAATCAATGATTTTCTGCCATGGTGTCATTTTTGCAGGAACCACCTCTGTAATCCAGCCACTTACTAATCTGCAGGTGGATGAATGTTGACCTTAACTTTCCACTAAAGTCATCATTTTCACAAAGTGAAATACAAAATTACCCCTTAAAAAAGATTTAGATGCAGTAAATCTCATTAACCCACAGTGGAGATTATGTGTGTTTATCAGGGTAAATGAGAAACAACACTTCACATCCAGCTGGCGGATCCACAGGAGGAAAATCCAGAGCCCAGATTAGAGTGAACATATATACCTTTACTCATTTCCCGATGATAGGATTAAGCTTCTGTTTTCGGTCTTTCGTCCTCGCAGGTTGTTTGGACGGCAGCGGCATCAGAGATTTTCAGGTTTTACACGTCTGTTCTTACCTTTCTGGAAGATTAGAGGCTGTCTCCTGCATCAGGCAGGATGCTATTTGGGTAACAAACCATGAAATCCGGTCATGATTATGGATGTCAAACATGTGCTATTGATTGCTACCTTCCCTTTTTAGCATAGGGGCCACAGACAGAAAGGATTATATTGATATCTTTCGTTTGTTTCTTTGACCTTTTGAGACCTGACCATGTAAATTATACTCAGAGTGTGTTTGATGAATGGGGCAACACAGAATTCAGCTTCAAGTGTCTTTATTATTGACAGAGACACATTTATTAAAACGACAAGCCATGGAGAATGAATGATATGATAAATCATCAGAAGATTATTCAGAGGAATCTGAGCTTCTGTTTAAAATTTGATCAGGTTCCTGATACTCTGAGATTCTTTCTGTGCATTGTCTTGCAAGCTTGAATTTTTTTCCACAATCTGTCACTTTATAACCACAAGCTTCAATGGATTTTATGCAAAATTCCAACATAATGTATAGTTTTGTTTTGTGAGGGAAACTGATCCATATGTTTGCTTTTTTTCCCCAAGAAAATCCAACAACAATAGATTAATCAATACTTTATAGACGCACCTTAGTCTGCAAATACAGCTTCAAGCTTCAGATCCTGAGTTGTTTGGTTCTGCAGGAGGTTTCTTCCTATTAAAAGGTTTTTCTCTTTTCACTGATTGCATTATGCTTAATTATTTGATGCATCAACCATAATGCAACTTTAAGGGTACAGAGTTAAAAAAACGAATCTTGGCATCAGTGATTACAGAGCAGAAGTTTGTCATTTAGCACTTTTTATATTGTTGTAATTTTATGAGTTTGTACAGTAAATGCAGGTTAAATGGGGACTTTCAATGTAGGTTTTATGATAAGAGTTTTATTAGCTCACCTGTTCAGGGACTACAGATGGAAACTAGCTTAAGCTAAATCTTGTACAAAGCATCTTTATTAAAGTTGTCGCCCGTTTTAAATAAATGAAACTAAGTAATACAAAAGTCCACCGGCTAAATCTGCTCATTTTTACCATAACTGCTACAAAACCAACTTCAACCACTTTTATAAAAATGCAAAATGCTAATTAATGTACAGTCCTGTAAAATATTAACAAACAGAAGAAATTTGTAGTTTTTAGACTGAACAAAAATGCAAATAGAAGCTAAATTAGAAAGTTTCTTGCATTTTAATGAAAGTTACACTCAGAGATTCATTAGGCCACTTATGAAGACGATTAGTTGCACTTCTTGTTTTAGGAAGTTATCCTGAAAACACAACGGTCCATCACATAAAACTCAATAAAATACGCTCAGGTTTGAGGTTGCAATGTGACAAAATGTGGAAAAGTTGGGTGAACAAGAACACAATTGCAGGGCACTGCATAAACAGCATCCAGCTCATTCAGGCTGACGTGTGGCTTTAGCGAGTGGCTGACCTCTGATATGACTTTGCTGCATGCAGCAAAGATGAGATGACATCTTTGTCTCTTCAGCCTCATTTAAGCTGATCTTGCAGAGTGGTAACACTGCTCTGTTAACTTTAAGCCTGATATATGACTGCTAAAGGTACAAAACCAGAAAAATAGGAAAGAGAAAATCTTTATCAAGGCAAAAAAATAATAAAAAAGGCTCAGTATAATCTGAACTCTTACGGTCAGCTTTTTGTTTTCCCTTTAATTCCCCGTTGAAGTGTTTCACCTACCTGAAATCTCAGAGCAAATTCAAAGACAGGATGTCACGGATAAAGAAGCAATCATCAGTCCAGGTAGAGCAGTCAGAGTGAAGCTTGAAAATATGTTTTTTTTATTGCACACTTCAGGGTTTTTTTTTTGTTTGTTTGGAGGGAAAGTGGGCAACAAAAAGTGGCAATACATGTTCAACAATCTTTGAATTTATTACGTTCAATAACAAAAGAAAACGCACACAAATAAAGGCTACTTCACATAAAAACTCAAACATAATTCCCAGGTATTAGTGCACCACTATATGAATAAGAAACTAGCAGTTTACAGTCATGCTAGCATAGGTTTCTGAAAAACTTTTAATACTTTTAACTGCATATTCATCACAGTTATAAAAACGAGACAAAGTAAAATCCAGTGGGGATAAACTTGTTTCCATTTTGAATCTTGTTAGCTTTGACTGTTTAACCACCCTGGAGGGTTCACCTGCAGTCTGCCTGAACAGAGGAATGTTTGTTAAACAGAAGGAAAAGTCAATGATTGTTGGTAGATGAACACATTTAAATGCCCCGAAAATAACTGAGAACTGCGCCAGAGATGGCAGCAGTGTGCAAACAGCCGTTTTCTGCACACTGTGGTCCAGTCAAACAAGAAGAAGAAGAAGAAACGAGTTCTCAGTGGCGCAAACAGAAATTATAAATTCAACGTTTAATTGTGGAATTCCCTTCCAGTTTAAAATATATTTACACATTACCCTGAAACATTTTTATGAGATGAAGGGAAAGACAAAAATTAGCTCATTAATAATAAAAAGGTACAAAAATATATATTTTCCAAATCTGAGAGAAAAAGGCACTTCTACAGTCTAACTGAAACACTTTAGGCAGTGATTTTAATACAAAGCGCAATTAAAATACCATTGAAAGAATTTTTTATTTCAGCAATTCATTTGAAAAGGGGAAATTTACATACTTTATAGATTAAAAACAGACCGATTTATTTCAAACTTTTGTTTTAATTTTGATGATCATGGATTACAGCACAATCACAATAAAACAATTTTTACGTAGAAATGCATTGTCTGACGTGAATGAAGAAGAATGCTACCTTGGACTTATTGGAAGGTTCAGTGGAAGGAAAACCTGCGCTAGATCACAGGCAACAGCACACTGCAAAAATATAAAATATTACCAAGTATTTTGGTTTAGTTTCTAGTGCAAATGTCTTAGTACAAGACAAACCTAATTTACAAGTAACTCATCAGCAAGAAATAGGAACTTGTTTTAAGTTGATAATTCCTTAAAGGAAAAAAGCAGATTGTTTCACTCATGAGGAAAAAAAAATTTTTATAAATTAAATAATCTGCCAGAGGAAGTAGTAATTTTTCAAAAATATTAAGAAAGTATTGACTTAAAACACACTCCTACATCTGGCTGAAAAGTTTAGTTTTGTCTTATTTTAAGTGTCATAAGACATTTGCTTTAAAAACTAGACCAAAATACTTTTGTGCATTTGCAGTGCAGCTGCAGAATGAGCCGCAAAAAAGCAGCTTCCAAAGATGATGGTCGAATACAGAGTGCGCTATCCAAGTATATGGACAGAAAATTTAGTGGAAGGAAAAACAGTGTCAGGGAAATTCCGATTCAAGAGTTTGGAGGATAATCACAAGGACTTTTGTTGAATTAGATTTCGTGTTTAATCCAAAACGTAAAGTCTCTGAGTCTGAATGAAGAGTGCAGAGGCACAGAATCCAGCCGTGTTTTATCAAATCAAACAGGAGTTTACTTTTCTTCTGCTGTAATCATCAACATCAACACAATTAACTGGTTGACATTTATCCCTCTGTGTCTAATCTATATAAATATGAATTCCCCTTTAATTTAATTACTGAAATAATAATTTTTTTCATAATATTTTAATTTACTGAGATGCATTTGTATGTGCTTCACAAAAATCAGAAATTCTCTCTGATCTGAACAAAATGGACGGATTTGAGCTGAAGTCGCTTGATGTGGTACGGAAGAGGGAAAAACACTGAGAACCAATCAGAGATGAGTAAGTCTGACAACCCTACATTCATAAAAAAAGAAAACAATTTTGCTGCCTGTAATCACATCTCTGCCTCTGCTCGCAAGTTTTAAAGCAGCTGATCCGTCTTCAGATCAAAGCAACAATCTGAATGTTAATTCCAGAGGAGAGATGTTAGCTCTGATGTTTTTGTTTTGTTTTTGCTGAGACATAAAAGGAATCACCGCGTTTAATGGCAAGGTTATTTTTGCAGTGAAGTGGGGAGAAAAAAAAAAGGGGGGGGGAGAAAAGAGTGTAAAACAAAATAACTCCGGAAGTGCCATTTGTTGTGTTAAGGAATCAGGATTAATATCGTTAATCGTTTGGTAGAGTCAGTGTCAAAACCCTGAATTAGTGGAAAGAGGAAAAAAGCTGAGTGAACCCAGGGAGGAGAAATGAACAAGCAGTACTGGCGGCGCTTCAAATGGAAAAAAAATAATAATAAAACTACCAGAAAAACAATAAGTGGCGGCCAGCTGAAAGCCAAACATTTTCCACTGAAAGTCTGAAACACTGAGCTTGTTTTGATCCCAGAGTACTTCATATTGGCACGGTGCACTGGTGTGTGTCTAAGCAGCATAGATGCTCCCAAATGGCCCAGCGGTAGTTGTTCCATCAATAAGCTGAACGGGGAGAAGTGCTCGTCGAACAGACAACAGCTGGAGATAACCGTAACACCGCCGTTCCCGCGAGAACAACAAAAAATGGCCGGCTTTAGACCGTCTTCCATAAATCTGCTCAGAGTGTCAGCTGTAAATAACTCCCCCCACCCCATTTTTTTTTTTTTTTTTATAAATGTGTGCTGATGAGGCTTTCTGCCCTACACGTTCACAGTAACTTTAATCCCTCTGAGATGACTAATGTGAAGTATTTTTTTGAACAGATTGTGATGAGTGCTGCAGTAACTAATGGCAGGAGAAAAGCTTTATCTTCGGGGATTAGAGCGGCTCTTAAAAGTGGACACGTCCCGGTTAGAAAAAGGCCGCGTTTATGGTGGAAAATAACAAGAGCCAGGAAAAGTTTTACTGCATTTTAATAAGATAAATATCCTGAACAACTTAGCTGAAAATGAATAGCTTAAACTATTCAATTTAAAAGGAGCGTTCAGTCCTCCTTGGTGGGTAGCACAAAATTTAGCTCTGGATTTTGGCTTTTAAACTTCCGATTTTTTCCAGGCGAAGTCATTTATTTTAGTTTGGAGTCAGCCTGAAATAAAAAATTCTTCTTTGCCTTCAACTTTGTAGCAAACACCTGAAGGTTTTGGGTCAAAAACTTGGGACTCTATCAAAAAAAAAAAAAAAAAAAAGAAAAAAGGAACCCCCGATCCTGATGCCACCACCACCATGCTCCACTGTGTGAATAATATTCATTTTGTGATGTTTAGTTTTGGTTTTTTGGAGTAAATATAAAAAATGTGGCCCAAAGATTTAATTTTAGATTCATCAGATCATAAAATCAGTTTTTATTATTTAATTTTAGTCATGTTGCGATGTGTTTGTTGCAGTTGTGGTTCTGCAGCTTCCTCTGTGTTGCTGTTGGCTTTTCCAGAGCCAGATTAGCCTATTTTCAGCTAAACTATACAGGATATCAGTCAAATTAGTGGAATACGCTCCGCAATGATTGAGAAAAATCACAAAAATCAAGCAATTTGACATTTTTGAGATCCACATTATGCAGCGTTTTAAGAGCAACCCCCAACTCACAACTGCAAACCCTGATACACAAGCATGTAGCTTAATACTCTCCTTCATTTCCTGCAGGGTTCAGTGACACAGAAGGACAGGAGGACTAAGATTCGTCCATAAAGGAGACGACCGGACGCGGCAGCAGTGCTGGAACCGAGCAGACAGCGTGACAGCAGCAGTGACCACCATCCCACCCGAACTGTGCTCTCTCCTCTCAGGTCAGGGGTGTCCAAACTTTTTGTCACGTTTGACATAATCAGAGTCAAAAGTAAAAAACTAAAAACTGAACATTTTTCATGTTTGCTGTATTAAAAGAAAGGAATCTAGTTTTCAACTTATTTTGGCTTCAGCTCAACAAGTTTATTCCCAGCTTGAAGAACACTTGTTGATAGATTTAGCCAACTTTCATAAATAAAGGTGCAGTAAAGTCAACCTTTCAGTAAAAGTTGAATTTGTTTAGTTATAAAAACGTTTAGTTATGATAAACTAATGTTTTGTGCCCCATTTAACATTTTGAGAAAATTATACTTGGTATGATTTTGTTTTGTTTTTTTGCAGTGTGGACAGACCAAATTTGTGTTATTCTTGAACAAAATCAGTTAAGAGCCACAAATGACCCTCGAACCGCACTTTGGACACCCCTGAGTTAGGTTGTGTGTGTGTCTGTGCATATATGTGCGTGTGTCCCCATGTGTCGGTGAGTAGAAGTTGTGGCCATACGCTGGTTTTAATCGTGTTAGTCCGTGAACCAGACCAGGGTAATAACATTCATGAAACAGGTTAAAAACACAAGACAAAATATCAGCAAGTTAGTAAAATTCTTACTAAGAATGTTTTATTAAAATAAATGCCAAGAGGTTAATAAGAAAAATAACAGCATACACCATGAAAACTAAATGCAAGCATGTAAAAATACTTATGACAAGAAAACTAATAAAGTCGCTAATGAGTTAAACAAGCTGGGAGTTGGCAAGAAAAACAAAAATCTAACAGAGAAGAAGGCAAAACTCCCCACAGGAGACAGGTTGAGATGGAGAAGAGGTGGTGGGAGGGCAGGGGGAGCTGTGGGTTTCATAAAAATTAAGAAAAAAAACCAAACAAAAAAAAAAAAAAAAAACACTCAGAAACATGATTAATATACATATAAAATGAGATTAGAAAAATACATTATAAACCTGTAACAATGGCTGTTAATTACATTATCATACATGTAGTAGGCAGGCCAGAGAGAATACGGTAGGTATAGAGTCAACCTTTCACCTGATGGACTTATCCAGCCTTTCACAATGACACAGCATGGTGGAACATTGCAGAGGGGATTTTCTTAATACTGTCAGATGCTGATTTGCCATCTCTTTCTCCACTTTAATATTGCATTTCAATTTAAAATAATAACACTGAAGTAGAAAACAAAAAAGAAAATAATATTAATTCATTGACCTTTTGGTGTAACAGCGAGAGAGAGAAAACAGACTGCCGACGGCTCTGCTGGATCCAAGAATTTCTCAATTTAATTTTTTTTTTTTCACCTTTCAGCAATAAGCTGTCAGTCGTTTCAATAACTGGAAACTATCTGACTGTGAAGCAGGTGCTTGTTTCATTACCCAGCGCTTCCTTTGTCCATTAGAAATCTCATTACTGTACTGATAGTTTGTTGTCAAATTGACACGGAGATATGTGGACCGGATGACGCTGTTAAAACAAACACTTTCCCGTTCGTTTCCCTGAACGCTGCGTATTTTTCTCAGCTCATCATCAGAGCGTCTCATGGCAGACTACTTGGTTGCTAATGGCAGTTCAATTTGTTCAAGATACAAAGTAAAAAAAAATAAATTTAAAAAACACAATAATTCATATCATCAATAAAATCTAAATTAAAAGACAAGATCTGCTTGTACAGCAGAGTAAAGGGCCATCAAGTGAAGGAAAAGAAAAACTTAAAATCATTTTCAGGAAGACAAAAACCATGGCACATATTTTAGCTGGTCAAAACGACTGCTATTCTTTTTGCATAGAGTAACTTGGGCGGCGCCACGGTGCGGCGGCGGAGGCCCAGCTCGACTTTTTCCGAGTGTGTAACACTTGCCGTTCCTCTCTGCGCCATCTTGGTGGGTGCTGGATATCCTTTTTTTTTTGTTTCTTTTTTTAAATTTGTTTTATTTTAAAACAACTGGAATACTAAAAAACAGAAACCACTGTTGATAAGGCACTTTGATTTGATCCTGTCTCGCTCTGATCTCCCATGGTTCTGACTGCGTTAGTCTTTCCTTTTTCCAATTAAGATTCCAGGCTCCTCACCCACTCGCGTTCAGTTTTCCTCCTTCGGAAAAATTTTTTGTTAATTTTTTATCATTATTTTATAACTGCAAGTAAAGTATCAAAAGCTAAAATTGCCAAAAATAGATAGATTTTTTCTCATCTCCAGCACCCTGTAAAATTATCTATTTTTTTGTTCTCATCTGTATTTTTATATGCATTGACAGATATCTACATTTTTATATATTTATATATATTTATAGATATATATATATAAGACGTATGTATAAAGCAATTTGAACAGGCAGGCATGGCTTTCACATCCTATTTTTTCTTGAGATTTAAACAAAGGATCGTGGGCTCAGAAGCTGGACTACCATCAGAAGGAGGTGTGACACATTGTGGATGCACTTATGGATGGTTTGGCATATGTTAGGTTTCATTAGTAAAATAATTAAAAGAATAATATGCAGAAAGGTCAGGATTACGTCGACCTCATGCCCCAGCTTACACACACGTAACAGGACAAAAATTAAAACTAAACGGAACAAAAGGAGAAACAAAATCCACTGTAGTAGGAATAAATCTGCAAAAATTGGCCAAAAAAACAACATAAACAATAAACCTCTTGCTTGTCATGAGTGTCTTTTCCCCTGGCACTTCACTATAATCGAGTAGCATGTAATTTTAGTGTTAATTGCCTGTTTTGACCTCAGGAAAATAAGAACAAATAAAACTGAGCAGGAAGGGGTAAAACTCCTGTTCCAGCTGAAGGCAGGCACCCAAACTAAAAATCACAAAGAGAGCCCTCTGCCAAACAGATGCATAACTGCAGATATATTAGTCACTGAAAACCCTTTGGCTAAATATGCACACAATACTTTTTTTTTTTTTTTTTTAATCTTTGTGATCACAGCTCAGCTAACTCTTCTAAATACATCAGGCACTGGATAGTGGATGTAGTGTGGATGGGGCCCCACGTCCCCGAAGCCTCACCCCACTTTTGTTGTAGCATTAATCAAAAACACACACTCACACACACGCACACGGACCCATCATCCCAAACTAACCCCTCCCATCACGTCTTTCGTTTTCAGCCTCAAACGCTAAAACTCTGTTCTGACTTCCAGAGATAACCACCTGCTTTGTTTCAGTGACTGAAGCCAATTAGTTTAATCTGAACTGAAAAATTTAAAACAATAAAAGTGAAAAAAAGAAAAGCATTAAATCAAGACAAGAAAAAAAACCAAACATAAATCATAAAAAAAAAAGCTCTTTTTGCAATCATTTTAGCCATGCTTTAAAAAAAAAAAAAATAAACAGACAGAAAGCCATTTAGAGGGGCACACCCAGAATGTGTCAGCTCATAATTACAAGCTCAACAACTGAAATACATGTTTGGGGGGTTTGGTAAAAAAAATGACAGAAATTAAACACGTTAATGCAAGTGAACGTTCCCGTTCCTTCTGTTTCTTTCTCCGCTGTGGCAGACGGGGGCCTGAGGGGCGGGCGGGGCAGGTAGGGTGTTGCTAAAGGAAGGTTCTGGGGCAATTTGTGGGGGACCCCTTCGAAACCAAAATGGTCTGCGTCTCAGAGTGGAGATGGAGAGCGAGTGAGGTCACCTAATCAGAGTAATTAAAGGCGGGTGGGTTCGGGGTTCTTTATTGCTTTATAATTCAGTGCAGATTCATGAGTAATACCACAAGCAGATCCGCCCGGTGCGTGATTCATGAGGAAAAAGAAAGAGAAAGAATGGGAACTGAACTAATGAACAGAGGAAAAAATAAAATAAAATGAATAATCCACAGCTGTGTTGTTTTTTGTTTTTTTTTTTTTTTTTGTTGTGTTTCAGTGAAGAGTCTGCGTTGGTTTTGTCAGAACGTGTTAGGGTAACTGTATGGGCAGGCGCCTCTCTCTCTGCCACTTGCGTCCGAGAGGCTAGCAAAAGGCAATTACCAGTTAACTGATCAGCAGGCAGGCTTGGGGCGGCTCGTCATTGGGTGAAGAGTTCAGAGGTCAGAAGGTCATGTGTTAGTTGCCGGTGGCGGCTAGGTGGTTAGAAACAAAAACAAAAACAAACAGAAACAAAAAAAGATAGAAAGGATATTAGTGTCAGCAAGAAGAGACTGGAATGACATCATTTTAACAATAAAATGAATGCAATCTCACATGTGGCCCCTCCCCACCCGCTGCTATGAGGTGAACCTAGCCTAAGCCACACCCCCTGAATCAGGTTGCTAGGCAGTTGGTTTAATTTAAGCGCACACTGCCCCCGAAACCACAAAACAGAAGCAAAGAAAAGCCGAACCAAAAAAATTAAATAAATTAATTAATTAAAAAAAGACAAAGAAATTAACAAAAATCTAGTGTTTTAGTGTCTTTCACAAACAGTGTGATTAGTGGTAAGCTGATCAAAATAACTAGTTACGAGGTGCAATAAATAGATGAATCAATGCTTTCTGATTCTCTCTCTCTTTATTTCGCAGTATATTTTTATAGAATATAAATATACACAAAACCATAAATACATTTGATATAAAATGTTCCAAATATAAAATGACAGTACCTCGTGTACAACTGAAATATCAAAAAAAAAGTATTTAGCTTTTTTTCTCAATATATTTGCAATACACTGCAGAGAACGCAAGCTACCTCAGCTAATGTCTGCGCGCGTCTATCTTTTCTAGAAAAATAATAAAGAAATTTAAATCCCGTAGGTGAAATGGCGGCTGGCAGCAGCGCAGCTACTCGTCTCTCAGATACAGGATAGAAAAGCTCCCCCTTTGTCTTTGCTCCTTATGAGCAGAGGAGATAAATGATGGATAGGAGCAAGCTTGCTCCTTTTTTTTGGGCTCTAATTTCCCATCAGAGGAATGTCATTCCACACCTTAAACACTGCCTGCAAACTATTCATCTCTTTTAGCTTCACAGCTGCATGAACCAAATCTCTTAAGATCGTTTTTGCCTGAGCTTTGACTTAAACACACACTGTCACTGTTCACATGTAAACAAAATGTGCATACCACACTCATCCATTTAGCAGGTGTGTGGATGTACAGGTGCATCTCAATAAATTAGGATATGATTTATTTCAGTGATTCATTAAAAAAAGAAACTCATCTAGCGTATTAATTCATGACACACAAAGTGACATTCTGTTCATTTATGTTCTTTTAAAGTCCAACATTCAGTTTGAGCTTTTTGCTAAATAAATTAGCTGCATTTCTATTGACAATATAATTGCGCAAGTTAACATTTTGAAATTCAACCCGACTGATGGAAACACAGCAATTTTGAAAACTCGTTTTTTTATATGTTTGGCTCTAGGGTGAGATAGTTTTTTTTTTTTTTTTTTTTTGTCCATATGGAAATTGGATTATTTCACAAAATTGCAATGGAAAATCTTTATTTACATGAGTCACATGATTAACAACTGGATGTTGCCTCTGGCACAAACAAGAAGAAGATGACAGGATGTAGACAGGGTCATAGTGCCGCAGTTTTTTAATGACAAACTAATTCACGTGTGATTTTAATTGTGTTTTTTGTTTAATGCGAGATAGTATTTTTCTTTTTTCACATTAGCAGAATATTGCCAAATTTTGTGCACATTTGCAATGGAAATGCAGCTAAAGACTGCAACCTACCATATTATCATAAAGTTCAGTGGAAGAAAAACGTTTGGTAGAATGAAAATCCCAAACAAGGCTGAAATAAAATATATGCACAGATTACGTGTGGTCTTAATATTTGCCTAGCAGAAAGTCACTTTACTTATTTGAGTGTTAGCCATAATAGCCATTGCCAATAATAAAAAAAAAAATTGAATGGAAGGAAAAATGAGGTAAAAACATGCGTAAGCAGCACCTACAAAACTACCAAAACCTGCTTTAGTCTACATTTTACCACAGCAGGTAGTTTGCCAGCAAATTAATCTGGCCTAATCTCCCTGGAGAACCCATGGAGCATCATCAACAGGAAGACACCAGACCCAACAATACAGACAAACTGCAACCCATTAAAGCAACCCGGGCTTCCTGAATACCTAAGCAGAACCATGCTATGCTGCATTGTTGCAGTAAATCATGCAAAACACGAAGTATTGAGTGCCATACTGAATATACCATTACATCCTGTCAGTAGGCTCACATTTCTGTTTTAAAATGCTTATCGGCCAGATGTAACATTCAGTTTTTCTTTTTTTTTTTAACAATGCAATCCTTGGCTGACATGGGATTTCAAAGCTCCCATGTCAGCCATCTTGTTTGACAATCGTGTCTCTCAATTTCTATGTATTTGAAGTCTATCTAAGGATCAGGCCCAGACAATGATTTTTACAAGAATAAAGTTGTAATATTGTGAGAATGAAGTAGTAATTTATAGAGAACTCCCATGTGAAAAATAAAAAAAATTAAATGAGGAATGTTGAGCATCTTGTGAAGTTGTACCTTGGTATAAGTTTTACATATAACACTTTATAGAAATATTAATCATTTAACATGTCAGCATCAAACTATTATCCGTAGCAGGACTTTGAAATTATTGCACAAACAACTGTCTGTTTTGCAGAAAAACAAATTCTGCTGGTCATGTCAGATTCTGATAACTAAGCTTTTTTTTCCTCATTAAAATTATTTTGTAATTTTTTTTTCTAATTAAATTGCTAATATTTTGATTAATTCTCATAAGTAAACAATAAACGGCCCAAATACTCTGTCATACAAGTCACTGAAGGGATGATTGAAAAAAGGACCATTAATATTGTAAATCGGATCTGGTATTAAAACATCTGAGATTTAATTTTTATGCCATATTTCCCACTACTACCAGAAATAAACACTGAAAATGCATCACTTTGTGTGTAACGGATCACTATAATAAAAGGCTTTAAATTTCTAATTTTCTTAGTAAAATAAATGATTGTTTCAACAATATTCTAATTTATTGAGATTCTCTGCATAGGGCAGGTAAGGTGGGGGAGGAAAACAAAAAAATAGTACAATACAGACAATGTACAAGTTTCTGACTAAGGCAGTGAGGCATAATAGGCATAATATTCATATAAATGCATCAGTCAATAGCAAAATGTAGCTAGGAGACTAAACTGACCTCTGTCAGCGGTCACAATCCTTTGGTAAGGATGGACCCGCGTGTCATGCCGTCTCACTTTAGTAGCCATTGCACCTAGATTGTAACAGGTCCACAAGGTTAGAAACCGTTCACTTTGAGGAAGGAAAAAAACAGTCATCTTTTGCAGTAACAACATTCACATTTCAACCATTAGGACTTATAATGCTTGGATTACACAATACAATTAACATAATACAGATTATGGTACATATACACAACACATATATCTTTTTTTTTCTTTTTACAAGTAGAAAAACTTGGTAGAAAAAAAATAATACATCTTTTTGGAGATTTGCTTTAAAAACTGTATAACTTAAGTACTAAACTTCCACAGTGCTCAGAGATATATGGGGTGGTAAAGAGTAGGGGGTGCTGGGCTGTCTACAGGAATAATGTGAATCTCCCTGTGGGATCCAGAAGGGAACCGAGAGAAATTTGTCTCTTTATTTTGAAAGGTGGGGAAATCCAATCCAGCTCTGATAGTAATTGAATCGTGGCAGACACCACCTGCCTCTCCACCTCTCCTTCATTTTCTCCTTCCAGCTTTTCACCATTTCTCTCCTGGTCAATCTGCTCACTGACGGCACAGCCAGTCATTTTCCACCTATATCTGTCACAACCGATTTTCCCCCTGCTGCAGAGGTTGACACGGCTTCATATGCATGACACAAACAAACTGTTTGCGTGTCGCGGGACGTGCAAGAGTTATTAAAAAAGTGATGTGTGCAGGGATTAAGACAAAAACAGAAAGTCTCCCAGAGAAAACACCGCCATACTGAGGTCTAAATTTAACAAGATTGTTGTTCTGAAACTGTTGCGACGAGTTACGGTTGTGGCTACATATGTTTACAGAGAATCTAAAAAGTCTATACACCCCTGGAAACAGGCTATGCTTCTTTTTAAGTAATGACACCAAAACAAATAATTTCACAACATTTTCCACCTTGAATGTGGCTTTACATCTTATAACACCCACAGTGTTGCCTTTACTCAGCTCCCTAAGTAGTTTCTCAGAAATTCACACCTCGAAACATGTAAACAAAACAATGCACATGTTGGTATTGTTGGGGACTCATTTGGATCATCAGTGTTAACTGGCACCAAAGGAGAATTAAATAGACATTTGGCTGATGCTTCCAAAGTTTCAAGCCTCTTTGATTAGAGCTGAAATGATCTCAAGATAACAAGAGATATCCAGCTGCAGTCATTCATAACTCACAGAACATTTACTAAATGTTCTCAGTCACACCTTCATCCACAAAGATAGAATTTTTTTTGTAGTTATCAAAACCACTACAGTTCACATCATCAAAAGATCATGAAGCATGGTGATGGCTGAGTAATGCTTTGGGCCTATTCTTCTTTATCTCGTGCTGAAAATTAGTCAAGGTGGAAGGAATTATGAAAAAGCCCAAATTCAAGTCAATGTTGGCACAAATTCAGTAACAGGAAGAGGAATTTCCACTTACAGCTGGGTGTCCAAGAAGAAAGCACAAAAAATTCTTTCCACAAATAAACTTCTCGTGCCTTTTTTTATTGTGTCTGCTCAATAATAAACTAACTATGCAAGACTTTACTGAAACACACAAAATAGGTAGCGTACAAGAGCCAAAGCACACAACTTACAACAACCCCGACTTACAGCGCGGATCCAAATGAACAAAAGAAAAGCTTCAACAGAGGAGGACTGAAGTCTGGAATGGCCCTGCCCAAACACAGACCTGAAAGAAGGCTGTGCAAAGGAAATGTTCTCTCAATCTGACAGATTTGGAGTATTTTTGCAAAGATGGGTGAACAAATGTTGCCATTTCAATACCTCAATGCAAAAACACTAATAATAAAGTTATTTCCATACAATATTTTATTACAGTATGGAATAAATTATAGTATAATTCCAAACAATTTATGGTCTGTTTTTCACTGAAATGATTGACCTGTGTCTCATTTTACCAGGGGTGTGTAAACTTTTTATATTCACTAAGCACAACTCTAAAGAAGCCGACGACCTGCCAGTGCCTGGATACAGAGCTGCATAAAGCAAAGCCACATCCGTGAGAGTGTGTGAATGTAAGAGGTGTGTGTTGCTGAAGGCACCGATCGATAGTGTGAGTAAATAAAATGCACTAAGCTGGTGTAACCCTGCAAGTTAAAGAGAGAAAAGCCAGTCAGCTGTCCCTGCCTGTTCTACACATGTTTCCCAGCGGCACCCATGACGCTCGGGTCAACTAAAAACAAAACAAACAAACAAAAAAAAAACACACACAAAAAAAGCTGCCGGCATGAGATCTTGGAGACATTAGAGGAGTTTGTGTCAAACAGAGATCCGCACAAACTGACATAAGGCTCTTTTGTCTCAACCTGGGAGCAACATTCCAACAGTCCTTAGCACAACATATGCTGCACATGTCAGAATATTCAACAGATGTCTCTTTGGTAGCAGATGTGTTGAGCTTTAAGCACCATTGAGAATAAGAATAATATGTGGAGCTAAATATTTAACTGTCCCTCCTGACAGAAACTAAGGAGGATGTCAGGTAAAAAGCAGAGAAAGCTCAAGTTTAACAGGGGTGAAGCTAAGACGATGTGAGGAAGGGAGGGGGGAGAAAAAAGGGCATACTGGAGGAATTTAATGAACATCCCCAGTGGGAGCGAGAGAGGGACGGTCTCTAGGCATCAAGGCCTGCCCGCGGAGAACAGCGTGCAGAAATGATTTCAAAAGCTGCAGAAATCCGAGGGGATCTGCCGCCAGACTGAATATGCCTCCAGGCCAGTGCATGAAAAGGTTAGAGAGCAGGCTGCATGTAAGAAAGTGTGTTTCTGTCAGTGTGCCTCACTTCATACTGAGGCAGATTCTGCTATAAACCTTGCAGAGAAGAGGCAATGTAAACCTGAGAGCGGATTTGTTTGGCCAGAGTGAAACTAAAAACAGTGAAATAAGCTCACTTTTGGAGTAAAAAGAGACTTCAACAGCCCAGCGTTCACACTGTAACGTCTGCCCCCCTTTCAGTATATTGCGGTGTCCATATGAGCCATCACCAAGAGCTCCACCAGCACATCCACCCTATAAGTTTATCTGTTTTTTATCTTCAGGTGGACACAACATATTTACCTTTCAACAAGTCCTGACTGTGGCTCATGGTAGCTGCGTCCAGCACCCCGACGCCGGGGTAAAACAAGCTGCCCTCCTGTCCAGGCTGGCTAAAGTTGGCCGCTGTACCCGCTGCACCCAAGCTCCCCCAGGCTCTCTTACCTAGAACCCCACTGTGCTCGATGGGGTACTCCAGCAACGAGGTGGGTGCCAAGGCGTAGGGGTACTCGTAAGGGGTGGTGTAGATTAGTCCGCCGTCTGGTGTGGGAGGCACCAAGGTGGGGGTGCCGTTGGGCAGCATAGCGGCCATCTGAGTGGGCCGGATGAGGTTCATGATGGGGGCCCCGGCCGGCGTTGGGGGCCGGAGTGCCTGCGGAGGCAACACCTGACCCGCGGGGGCCGCTATGAGGCGGGGGCCCTGAGCGGCCGCCGCCGCTGCTGCAAGAGAGAACGCAAGGGGGGCTGCCATAAGCAAGAGAGCAAAGGACAGGTGCAGAAAGAAAGAAGGAAGACAAAGTGCAGCGTGGTCGATCAATATCACAGATGGACAGAAAAAGGGTGGAAACACAGAGGAGAAAAAGAAAGGTAGATGGGAAGGAAGGGGGGAGAAGGGGAGAGGACAAAAAGAGGAGAGGAGCAAAAAGGAAAATTAGTCCATGCAATGATCATGGTGGTGAACCACAAAAGCGACAGTCTGTTGCAAAAAAATGTAATCAATACAACAAATCAACACAGCCAAAAATAAAAAATGAATGAAACCCTCCCCACACCAAAACAGAAAAAGCACAAAATACAGCTGTGACCCACTGGATGCGCCCCCATCACCACTGCAGCTACAACCTTAATGGGAACAGTGAGGTACAGACACAACAGAAATGACTGCAGACGACACCAATAAAAACAGCCACAGCAGAAACACTGTGGGTTTATCACACAAAGGTTGAGATTGCAACATATTGCTGATCAATTCAATTTAAATGGATTGTTAGCAGTCAGCTTCTGTTGGATGTGAAAAACATTTTTTAGCAGTTTTCTAAATAAATCAAGTGCTTCAGTTAAATGCTTAGCTTAATGTAACACAAAAAAGAAACAAATAAATGCTTAAATTGATCAATTAAAATGCAAATTTCACAGATTGAAGCGTAAATGTGCAGAATAATTAACTCTAGAACCATTTGAAATGAAAGCAGAAATCACAAAGACTCAAAACATGCACAGGTTCTGGACTGGCTGGCGTAAAAGCTCAATGTTAATGAAACCATGTGACTGACATGCAGAATGAAGCGGATGGAAATAAGTGAGGAGGAGGATGTACGGAGGCCTGTCGAAAGTTATAAATATCATTAAAATGTTTGTTTATTTCAGTAATTCAATTCAAAAGTGAACCCACTACAAGAGGGACACATTTTAAGTGCTAATTCAGATGATTGCAGCTTAGAGCTAATGAAAACCCATAATTAGATTTCAGAAAATTAGAACAAAATCAAGGTTTTTATACAGTAATGTTGCACTGTTAAACACAATATCCATCTACTGCTATGTAAAAGATCTCGATACTTGGTCTGGGCTCATTTTGCATTAATTCACACCTTAAGAATCACTGCAAAACACTTGCTCAAGTTTCAAGGACTTAAAAATGCATAAAAATAGACTCACTTTTAATACTTAGCAACACACCACAGAATCACGCATGGGGTGTAGATCTTTTTTCTACCACAGTTTGTCCTTCCACTCAATTTTCTATTAATCTTGTTGGTTATCTTCATCCAGCTTATTTAGAAGCGACATATCAGTGATATTAATTTGGGGGTGTTATAGGCCATAGTTATCAAAATCATACATTTTGGCATAATGAATTGATTTAATGCATAATTTTCACTTTTAAAAAATGAATTACTGAAATAAATAATGGTTTTGATGATATCCAATGTACGGAGATGTATTTATGGATAACAAAGGGCAGGATGAATGGATAATTGTTGAGAAGGAAAGAAACATATAAAAACAGAAGTGGTCCTGGATGTAATGCAGAAAACAATCTGATTGTTTAGAAAGCTTGTTAATAGTTTGTTGTGGTCATGAAAACACTAAATCTTGTTACAAATTAATCTGTTGTTAGTTCACAAGTAAGACGAACGTCTGGCCTGGTTATATATGGTGTGTGTTATGAAGCTATTAGCCATGTATGCTGCCTAATAGACCGATCAGTTGACTTACGTGTTTTGACATTGTTGTCTCTGTATGTCCCGTTGAGAATAGCCAGCTCCATCAGCTGCATCTTCTTCAAATTGTCTTCACCCTCAGCCTGAAAAAGAGAACCAGACAAATATTTATATATACATATATATATATATTTCAGCAACAGACTTCAGGCCTAATCCAAACTAGAACTGAAACTAACAATTGTTTTAGCAATGGGTTACTCTATAAATTAATCTGATGATTAATCAATTAATCACATAAAAAAAATGGCACATTTTTTATTTAACTACTTAAGTCTTTTAGAAATATATTCATAGATTCAAACAAATAATTAAACTTTTTTTTTTTTAATGAGACAATTTTATTGCCTTTAGTGAATGCTTAATCATTTGTTGCACAGAAAGCATCTGCAGCAAAAACATATTTCCAACACTTCCTATGGCTGGTTTGTTAATTATTTTTTGGATTAATTGGTTAGCAAAATGTGCTTAATAGGAAATTTGGAAAACGTAGATAGTTTTTATACAGTTTTGGCTTAATTACCGCTCTCACGTGTGTTGTTCTTTGAGCAAAGGGCCCTTTTTTGAGTCTGTACACCCCAATTAGCAATGAATCGATTACTAAATTAGCGGGTGATTATTTCAGTAATGGATTAATCACGATTAATCGTTTCAGTCTTAATCCCAACACAGTGAAGGAATCTACATGCCAGGCGTTTATGTGCTCCCATGGAGCCGCTGAATCGTTTCAACACGACATGTTAATGTTCTCTACAAGAACTGCCTGGACAGGGCTTAGTCAAACATGGATGGGGATAAGCTAAAGTGCCATTGTCATTCCAGAGTGGCTTGTTGTTGCTAAAATGCTGACAGAGACATTAAGTGTGAGAATGCATATTCATAATCCATATCAGAATGATAATTACTGTAATTTTCTTTGCTCCCCTGTGCGCAATCAAACTCGCAATAACCGCCCTAGCTAATGTCAGTCCTGTCAATTAATGTTTGGATAAATAAATACAAAAGCAGCAGCCACTGTCATTATTGCCAAATTAGGGAACTGAAATTATTCACGGAAAGCAATTAAGATAGCAACTCCCACCCTCCTCCTAACACCCATCTCTCCCTCCGTCGCCTCAATCCCTCCCCCAGCACCTTGAAACTCCATTTTCCCTGGAGCTACCAGACACTCAATAACCATGACAACACAAAAGCCCCTGTAATTTCCCAGGTAGTGCATCATATTTAAGCTGGGCTGGTATGTGAATCATTTTCCAAAGTGAGGAGAACAAAAGCGTTAGCGGCAAGTTTCACCGACCTCACTCCAACCAAAAGTAACTATCGATTTCATGGCTTTTTTGTATCTTTTTGCTAAACGTTTCAGTTCAAAAAGGCGGACTGGTTACTCCACCATGCGCACACCGCATCTTCATGCGAATACAACAGAAAGAAATAAAAGGCAGCTGACTCCGTTCCTCTATTCAGTCTCGGAGCGGAGGGCCTCTTCCACAAATTGGTAGTTCAGCAACAGCGTGTTGCATTCAGAGGATGATGAGGAAAGAATGGATGTGGAGGGGGAAAGAAAAGGAGGACTCAGAGTTAAGCCCTCCCTCGAGACCCCTCGTCAACATAGCCACAGTGAGAGAGAGAGTGACAGAGGCTGATCTCCCCTGACTAAATATAAGGCTGCAGAGCTGTGTACTGTTTAGTCTGTCACACAACTTCCACCTAATTAAAGAATTCTGCCTTCATTTCTTCTGCAAACATCTGCCTGCTTTCTTTTTATAGGAACACTTTAACAGGGTATCCAGAGGTTTCAGAAAGTCAACTTTAAGACTTTTTAAGGCCTCTTTAATGCCAGCTTGAATGAACTTTAAGGCTGAAAAAAATATAAAATGTAGGGGATGATTTGGGGATCCCACGGGCTCATTAGGGCTGGCAACAGAAGTGAGCCAGTGGCAAAAACAACCACTATTCACCCAATTGGTGAGACATTTACACTTACCTGTGAGACATAAAAAAAGCTAGCTAGCAGCTAGTTTTTTTGGTGGTCGGTAGCAGCTGGCTATCGACCACCACGAGTCACAAAACACACTGAAAATGCCTGTGTGCTCCTTAAACCTTTGCAAGACAAATATGTCCCGCAAGAAAAAGCTACATATGAGATTATATAGGGCAGAACTTTAAGACTTCTGATGAGGCTGAGCTTAATTTTTTTAAATGATTTTAAGGCCTTCATTTTAGACAAATTGGAGATTTGGTGGAATATGATTTTAAACATCCATAAAAATTCCTAACTTAATTTGTGATCTAATCTAACTAGGATCATTGTAATCAAATTTATACATCAAACGAGATAACTGATTACAATGGTCCTAGTTAGATTGCATTTTTATAATATTTATTCATGAAAAAGTCCAGCGCACCTTGACCACACCATTCTGTGTTTTCTCTGAAAAGAGTCAGCAGTTGTTTGAAAGTAGGCCAGGCCAATGGAGAATAAGAAGTTACCATAGAAATTCTCAACAATACATTCGTTGCTTTCTCAAGTTGATTTTTTTTGGGACTACATTTATCTTTGCCATGGTGATGTATAAAAAGCTGCATGAGAAGGATTATGGCAGGGAATCTCTGGGTATCAACGAACAAGAACCTGCTGCCCAATGGAAACGCAGAAAGAAACGGCAAACATCACAACAGTGTTTTCATATTTAAAGGGTTGGTGGAAGAAAAAAACTGAAAGAAAAAAAAAAAAAAAGAAGCTCGGCAGCAGAAATGTTAGAAAAGCTTATGTGCATCTATGTGCATTTTATTATACAGACGTGCAGGTCTGCAGGGGTTTAACAGACACACAAAACAATCCCAATCCAACCTACTCTGTATAGGTGGCAAGCTGCCTGTTGAGAGCAGAGAGAGACAAAATAGAGAGCAGAAAGACGGGGGAGCTCAGATGCTGCAGCTAGGATGAGGTGAGAACTGCTCTGTGGAGAGGCTCAGCGGAGGGCAGATGATACAGCTTCATGTTCAGTAAGAGTGTGGTAGCAAAGCCAGCCAATACTATTGGATTGAGTTTTTAGATCTGAAATAAGATAATTTATGACATGAAGTTATTAAACCAATAGTTCCTCTTTTATTTTAGGCCATATTTCTCCAACTAGTCTCTTGTTGGGAAAGAGGAAAGACAGTTGCATAAAGAAGTGGATTTAGACAATGGAACATGTAAAGAATATAGAATTTCTTTTCTATCACACCATTTAAATTAAACTCTGCATTTCCGGACCGCGCAAGAGACCTGAGAAACTCCCCCCACTTCCATCCAGTATTGTGATTCCTGGAAAAGTTCTTAGGAAAAGATGACAAACTCAAAGTGAATGCACACAGGATCATGAAGCAATGATCTTGCCGACTGCTGTGGAGAAGCTGGGTTGACTTTCATCATGTTGCCTCATGTACGCTGGGCGGAAGCACAGCTTTTACACCACCATGAAGAGCAGTTAACCGTTTAACGTCAACTTGCTCAGGATGTCGTCACAATTAACATACTTCTCAGAGAGCATGCAGAAGACATAATATGTCAGTCACTCAGAGGATGGCAGAGTTGTGATCCCGCAAGAGTTTGTAATGCTGTGGCTGCTGAATACCTGGGAGAGGGACGGATGCTGAATTAGAGGGATCGAGAGGAGGAAGTTCTAGCATTTCCCTGGCTTTCACACAAGCGTGCATGTGACAAACATACACGTCCTCCTGTTGCTGTCCATCAGTGGAAAAGCCACTCAATAAAGCCGCTCTATCCACAAGAATCTGATTCAATCAATGAGGCCTATTTGTGAAATCAGCAGAGCGGTAAAAGCTATCAGAGACAAGCAAGAGGGGAAGGGAAAGAGGGAGAAGTAGGAAGGGAAGCGGATAGAGATGAGCTTTAGTAGGTGAGCCATGTCCTACCTGACACGCCTGCGATGAGGTCAGCTGACACAAACTACATCATTGTCATGTTTCTGTGTTTAGCGTAGAGGTCCCACGGCCTGGATTTAAATGCAAATTAGATCCATCTTGGTTGGGTGATTATGTGTTAAACTGTATGTGTCTTAAACTGTATGGTTTCTAGAATATCTCAAGAGTTTTAAACCTGTTTAAGAAATATGTTCAGAGACGTAACCAGATCACTCATTACTTTTGGTAGAAATTATTTGGAAAAAATGTGGGAAGTGTAGAAGAGTAACAGAAAGTCAACACGCCTGCGATGAGGTCAGCTGACACAAACTCCTGACATGCGTCCATATTCTGATTAGAGTGAGACCTTTATATCTGCGTGGACAGAGGAGCACAACCGCAAGTACTTGAGACTTTCTCAAAAAATACTTAAAGCTGCCAATTTTAATAGTTCAAACAGAAAATGTACATTAATATATTTTAATACACACAGTGGAAAACATCTTCGAACCACCGCCAGTCAATCAGCGCTAAGAAAATGTAATGGTGCTCTTGGGTTGGCGAAATTGCAAATACCAGCCAATAGAGTGTAGAATTAAACCTTCTTATCCCAAACAGAATTTTCTTTAAAATATTTTAGATATACTTTATGTCAAATCAGGCAAATTTTCTTCAAACAATTTGGGGTTGTGTTTCACAAGAAATCTGAAAACACTAAACCGCAAATAGGCTGGTTCACTGTGTTAAAACTGATAGCAGCATGGTCATTAATGTTGTAAAAACAGATAAAAATGTGTTTGGGAATCTCTTCAAGAAATCTTGTGGAGGCTCCTAACTTTGATGCCTGTTCTGACCCAAGCTTGTTACAATACGAATACATACACAAACTGCAGCTAAAGCCAGATTTCTGCTTATTGCTTTGTTCTGTAGGCGCGTTTGAAATACAACAAGAAACAGATGACTGAATGTCTGTCTGCACCCAAACGCCCCTTCTGACGCTCCACTTTCAGGCCCTCTCTTTGCCAAACCAACTGATGTAAACAGCCACTTGGGTTGGGTCGGTTGAATTCGCTCATGTTTATAGCCATAGACGAGGGGTTGTTTTTGTTTTTTTTGCTAATATCTGGCAGTAGTGACTGAATGCAGCTGAGCTCAGAAAACAGAATGAAAAGGAAGGGAACAAATAAGTCTAAGAGGAGAAAAGGCCCACATAGCACGCATAAGAGGCAGAATGAAAGATCATCTTTGAGTTAGTGGGGAGATGGAGAGATATGGAGAGAAAAGAAAAGGACTGCTGGAGAATAGGAGACAAGAAAAGACAGAAAGAATAGTGAAAGCCAATTTGTCTGCTCCCCAGTGGCCTGACACTGGCTAAGGCCTGCTTTCCTTCCCTGGCCTTGCTGCCCGTCATCACAAACAGACGCCCAACCTCACACACACACACATTTCTGAGGCCTCAGCAGGGCCAGGGTCAGACTCTCTCCAAACTACTCCAATTACCTGAGCAGTAAACACAGCCTGCCCTGGCTGCCACCTGGGAAACAGAGGCCGTGTGTGCAGAGCCGAGAAGGGGGAGGGGAGGGGGACGGAGGAGCGGCTGACTACATGTACAGGGCTGGAACTGGTGGTACCGGCGCAACTTTACCCCTCCTCCCTGTCACTGCTCCCCTTTTGGTTCCTTCCCAAACTCCAACATCTGGAGGGAAATGATTACTCCCGCCAAGCTGCCAAGACGACTTATCAACAATTCCACACTCTCCAGAAGCAGAGGGTGAGAGAAGAGGAAGGAATGAGTACTTGTAGCAGGCTTCAAAGCATTTCCACACAAAATAAATTACTGACAAGAAGTTTAATCGATTCAAGTCGACTAAAGCAAACTTGGAGCATGGATCGCAAACAGAAATAAAAACATATGCAGCTAACTTTCTCCCGGCGTTTTCATAGGAGAGACTGTAAATCTGAAAACTGCACAGTAAATAAAGTCAGAACATGCTGCTAAACACATTGTTTTTCTTTAGGAATTACACAGGAACCAAAACAAACCAATCCATAAAAATGTATTTTCTATGATGAGACTTTCGATAATTCATGGGGAGGTAAAAAAAAAAAAAAAGAAAAAGAAAAAAGAAAATGAGTTTAAAAAAAATTCTGTTCCTTTTAATAGACAGAACATTTAATGTCTGTGCTGGAGCACATTATATTCATGCTTTTAAAAAGAAAAAAATATCTGTGCTGTACTTTCAAAGGCAATTTTCTTTCCTCTGCTTTGCTCCTTAGCTTTTGTGATCATATCTACCAGGGGAATTAGGCCTCAACTGGATTTTCTTTTTCCACCAGTGACTAACAATGCAATCTCCTGCAACTCTCCTCTCTGGTTTTCCTATACTTTCAGAGTCCTCATGCAAAGCCTCTTTTTCTCCTTTGCACACAGCTCTTAGTAGTGTGTGCCATTAGCCATGCAAAACCAACAACACACCGGCTCATTAGCATAGAAGGGAACCTGACTGCAGTCAGATTATTACAAACGTATCAGGGCTGCTCCGCCCCATTACTGTCAATCCTGCAGCTTAGCGAAGTACAGAACAGAGTGGCAGATTACAAAGTGAGCAATGAACTGTTCCAATAAAGCCTTTATTTCTGCCTCATAACCAACCTCACTAGTGCATACGCCTCAAACTGAAAAAGTTAACTCTCTGCTGTCATTGTTTTCTTCTTCCTGCTTCACTGCTGCGCTGTTACTCCACCTGCTATTTCACCTTTCTAGGCTTTTCCTGACTTACTTTTAGTCAGATAACTGACAGTTAAACCTACAATTACTTTATGAATGAAAGATCGCATGCGGGGTTGCACAAGGCTCTGTTCTCCGGCCACTTCCAATCAACACCTGTAGGTTCCTTTAAAAGAATAATTAAGTCTGACTGCATGTGAATGACCTATTTAAGATTCAGTATTTGTGGATTTTTCAGTAGATTGTTACCTAAAATTATTCAGAAAAATCCAGCCAATCTACATATTCTTTCGTAGAGCGTGTCCATGACATTTGAACAAGAATGTAGCTGTGGAACTTGATGCTACTTGACTGGCTTTTGCAAAGCAGTTGCTCTTATTGGTTGAGCCAACAAGAGCAGAGAAGAGGAAGACAGTAGATCTTAGCAGTACTGCTAAGACGGTTTCAACTGTGTGTATAAATGGTGTTACATTTCAAAGTCTGCATGGAGTCCATTACTAAATCAGACTATTTTTGATAAATTGTCAGAATAAAATAATTCAGGCAGTTGCAGCTAATCCAAAGTGGTCCTCTTGGGTCCTGAACAACATCAAGAAAATGGATCATATCACATCAATCCCTAAATGAAAAGATGGGAGTTTAAAATCTTATGATTGCTCTATAAGGCACCAAATTGTGTTGGGCTGGAAAAAGTGTGCATCAGTAAAACCAACAACATCCTGAAAATGTTGGTCTTGGTTATTTATTGGTTGTAAATGTATTTATGTTTAAGTGATACTTACATTTTCCTGATATTCTTTAAGAATTCTTCTCTTAAATATAGATTTTTTCATAAATGGTCCTTTATTCTTCCATAAAGCATGCCAACAGCTACTCAGGGGTCAGAAGAAATGGGCAAGATATAGGTGGCAAGCACAGTCTGTGCCCCAGACCTGGCAAATGTTCCTAGATCTATGGGGCTTATTACAGCCCTTTATTGGACTGCAGGAGAGTGAAGTGGGCTGCCCTGGTGCTGTGTGCTAACCCCATCAATATCTGCTGACAGACTTATACATAGACTCAGTGCCACCAAAACTAGAAAAGAGAAAAACAATGGGGCAAAAGAGAATTTGTCCTTCAACCTGTTACCCGCACATATAAAGACTCAGAAAGAAGAAAAAGTTGATTTTCTCTAATAAAAATGTTGGCTTGTGGAAAATATTGATTTGTTTACCCGTATGGAATAGGCGGGGATTCCATGTTAGTTATTACCAGCAGATCAGACTTCAGTAATAACCTAGAAAATTAAACCTAGATTTTACCACTCAAGTTAGATAAATGACTCAAGCTTATCCATCTGCATCCGTTTTAAGGAACATCTCATGCCAAGTTGTGTCTCATGATATCCCCGTGTTGTACAGCCCAACCAACAGCTGTTAGTTTATCCTCTCCTCTCTTTTAATCATCGACATTTCTCTGCAAGGAAATAATAAAATCTCCACCCTCTCACTCAATCTGCTCCTGCAACCTTTAGAGTAACCGTCCGTTTTTGTTCCATTTCTCTTTCCCCTCACTCCCGACCCCTGCTTTTATACCTCATTCTGCCACACTGGCAGACGATGTATTGTTCTGTCGCCACGATCCTTTAATGCCATCCAATCGAGCGGGGAATATCTTGAAGGGATTTGGGTAGGGATGATTTGGGAGGTTTAAATGCTGCAAAAGGATTTGCATCAGATTCAGAGATCCTGACTCAAAGCAGATCACTGAAGCCTTCTCTTATAACAGAGATTTGAAAACCTCATGTGAGATGTTAATGCAAACCTTTTGAAGATTTGTGTGTGTATGTTAGCAAACCGGGATAAATCTTGGAGACACCTTCCTTAGGTTGTGTGTCTTAATGGAACCTGACAATGCCAAACATTTGAGTTTATTCATTAAATTCAAGGCTGGCATCAATAACCACCTATTTTTTCTTATATTTCTGAATTTCTCCAAATAACTAGGCATACTTCCATCAGACGTAAAATTTGGTCTATTAGAGTGACCAAATTTTACAACATTTTGGCATTTCTTAATTTATTTTTTGTGTTAGGTCAGTTTGGATCACTAAAATTATAACCATTTGCTGAATGCTGAAAGATTTGCCAGGTATAAATATTCATCAGATTTGTAGAGTTCCATAATCCTCTGATATTTTTTCATATTTTATTAGATTTTTCCATGATGTCCTTTATGTAAACTTCTAACTTTGAAGTACAAAAAAAAATCTTTAAAATCTCTCACACTAGCAGTTATAAATACTTTTGTTAATCCCAAATGACACAAACCACACCTGTCTTTTATCAGGTGTGTAAATATCTGGATTGCACTGTGAAAATAAAATCCTTTAATTTTATTAATGTTTTTGTTTATGTCAAACATGCTAAAACTGAAATAGAAACAAGCCAAAATAGCACAAATTTCAATCAGGAACACACCGAACCAGAACAATGAGCACTGGATTTTCAATAACAAAGTAAGAATATTTTTATTTTAATTTCCTAAGGAATCTGCAAAATGTCTATTTGAGAAGCAAAGTTCTTTCAAGGTTTTGCAGGGGAGGAATGAATACTTGAACCTTGTAGGCTTGTTACAATGCAAAGTAACAACCAAATTCCTCAGCAAGCGCTGCATTGAATGAAACAATTTAAGGATTAAACAGTCCCATACGTTTAAGACGAGCTTCAATGGAATTTAGGAGCCATTACAAACAATTTGTCCATTTTTAAGACATTTTATTGTCTAAGGTTGCCTTTTAAATCTAAGAGATTAAAAGCACATTAAGAGACCTTGTGAGGTGGTTTTATGTTCTCTGATGGCTCATTATTTTTAGCAGTCAGTATATCTGAGGTGTTCTGTGTTAAACCATCCCAATTCTTCAACTTTAGACCTAATCAGTCTTTAATTTTTTTTTTTAAACATGCAAATCTGTCAGAAAAAAAATACTTATTTTTGGACACTGTAAGAAAAAAAAAGACACTGATAATAAATGATGTTAACTAAAACTAGTGAATTATATCTAATGTCATAGATGACAACTAGTTTACCACTATCTATATCATAAATGCTCCTATATTTGCATTTGTGAACAAGGTTTTTGCTCCAGTGGTAGAACCTAACCTTTCTGTGCAACCACCAAGAGGGTGCAGAAAGCCAATGGTGGGACAACTATTTGAGCCATAGCCACTCGAATGATGCATTACGGGCTGAGGAAAGAGCTGAATTTGACGGGAAGCCTTCAGGCGCTCTAAATGCTAGCGCTCTACAATCCTATTGCCCTGCCTCCAATACTGAGGCGCATGGTCGCTGGAGGAGGAGACATGAAAGCCATGCGTGCGTGCACGTGTGGGTGTTTGTTCTGACTTCAAATGTTGAACCTTGGCCACAGAACGGTCCACCACAAGTTCAGAAACTACTGTGGGAGGATTTGCATGTGCAAGACAAAAAGACAAAGTGGCAGAGAGACGCCGAGGGTTCTGTCAGCAGTTGGCCTTTAGAGTCCTGACTGCGACTCTCTTGAAATCAACCCACAGGAGTATGCACACTTCTGCATTTCCCTGCGTCTCTGTAAAGGGATTAGGGGAACCTTCAAAGAGAGGCAAAGATTGGCCAGGGGCCTGCTTGGTCCCTCTCCACGCCACAGGAGGACAAGGGCAGATTAAAACTGTCCGGGCCTTTTAGCCAGCCTTGTTAGTGGACTTCTTTTGGTGTGTAGTGCATTAGGACTCTCCTATCCCCTGCACCCTTTAAGGAGCCAAACACAACCAGGTAGATTAAGTAGGTGGTTATTTCACAATGATGTGAGGGATTTGGGCGGTTGGGGACCGAAATGCGCGTGTGTGACTGTGAACTGAAATTAACAGGACAAGTCGTCAAGGCAATTTTAGACATGCCGCAAGGGGCCTGCTTACACAGAATGCACCTGCACTGGGGACTGAGGCCAATTTAAAAACCTAAATATGAAACCAAGTAACTAACCAAACCATCTGACCTCAGATGAACAGAGTGTATAAAATGATTAGAAACAAGTTAAACCCAGGAGAAAATGTTTAAAGCAAGATGAAGCTGAACCCATTTATGTTTTTTGCCTGCAAGTTGGTGAGGACGGCGTGAGACAAAAGGCGGTTTTATCCACGCCACTCCGATGGGAAGAGAGTTAAAACATGCTGTTAGGGACTAATGTTACTGCAATCGGAATCACCACTCTGCCCTGGATTTTCACCACTTCCTGTGGCTGAATGCGTGAGGAGAGTGGTGATGAGAAGGGAAACAGGAGCAGTGGAATCAACAGAAATCACACCCCGATGTTTCCTGTTCTTGTTTGTCTGAAGCCTTCTGCAGGCGCACCCCCGGGTGGATGAACACAAACATTTCATCTGGACAGATCAGATTTTCTTTCAGATTGGAGCGTTGATTTCTTTTATTTTTTCCCAAACACAGAGGGAAAAAAATATGCAGCTAGTTCTACTATAGAGCTAGCAGCTTTTAATCCAACAAAAAATGATCTGATTGAAAGATTATCCCCATTTAGGCATTTAAAAATATGAGCCATGTTCAGTGTGATCCACCTCTTGCCCTTTTGACTGCCCTTTTCAGTATGTTTTATCAAGAAATTGGGAGCTAGAAGTATAAAACTGCTGCCTTTCTCACCTGGTGCTACACACTCCAGGGCCGCTGGAGTGTGTAGCATCATTTAAAATTCAAAAATACGGCAAGAAGGAAATGAAATGCTGTAACTCATATTATCAAAGTGATGTTGTGGACAGGAAGGATGTCTGGTAGCAGTCAGTCTTGCAATGAATCTGAAGAAGACTGACTGTTATGATGATCGTAAATATCTGCAACAATAGCAATAATATTGGATGTTGGCATTGGTACTAATTTTCATATTGGTGCTTTGCTAACAATCAATATGCTTTCTTTTCAGCAGCAATGCAAATAATCAGGATCTTTTCCTGTTATAAATGAGTAATTAGAGTAAGCTATAATTTTGAAAACATACTTGTTGTTGCAGTAGTGCCATTTTTTCCCAAGGTTATCACACAAGGAGAATTTCAAAGCAGAACAACCTAAAATTAGTATTTCAAAAACCCAATATGTTGTTTCTAATTCAGATGGCAAAGAATCTGAAACCGTTTTATTGGAAGCAAATTTAGTTCAGCATTTAAATCATGAATTTTGTTATTTATTTTTTTAAAAGACATCTGACAGCTTTTTACTTTTTAAGCCAGTAATTTGGGAGCAGAGGAAGGTGGAGATCAGGAAGGTTGTTCCCCATGAGGTTACGGTTTTTTAAGGCCAGTAACACCTGTCTGCCCCTCAGGAGAGCCACAAAGCTGAAGATGAGAAGGGATGGCCAGATGGAGGTGTAGAGGAAGGATAGCAGAGACTAGAGCAGAGCAGGCCAGGTCTCCAGGCACATGAGAAAAACGCTTGCTAGTAACTGAATGCAATAATAGAATAAAAAGTAGAGTAAAGAGGGCTTTAGGTTAGTTTTTGCTATGCAAGTCACTCACATATACTTTTGTGTCCTTCTTTTGTGTGTGACTGGAGCAGCAGAAGAAGACATCTCAAGCCTCTTCAGTGGTTTTTAAGATGTGTGTTATTAACGGGATGAGGTCGCCTTAAGGCCACCGCAGATGGAGTAATACAACAGAGTGGTGAATGCCTTGTCCCTGCAGTTACCCGCAGAGTGAAAGAACAGCGAACAGCAGGAGAGCGAGAAAAAAATAGAGCAATAACAAAAATATAGAGAAAAAAGCCCCCACAAAGATGGAAGATGAAGAAAGATGGCAAGAAAGTGACAGAGCAAAAAGGAAAGTGTTAAATTTCTCAGAAAAGGTCAAGTCTTTTAGTTGAAAATGGAATGAAAATTACTAAAATAAAAAAGACCATTAGTAATTAGCTAATTTCTTAGTTTGATCAATTAAATCAAAGGGTGTGAAAGGGCATTATAAGTGTAATAATCAATCAAGTTATGGCAGATATTTGTATTTCAATAAATAAAATTGAAATAAGGAACTCTAAGCAGAATTCCCTTTGATGCAATTACTTCATAGCACCTTTAGGGGGCACTGAATACAGGAATGAAGGCCAGCTTAAACAGAAGAAGACAACACTTGCAGTCGGCTAAAAGTAGATGGCCTCATTCTGTGATCATACATAAAAATGCCCAAAAATGAATATATAATATTATGTGATCTGAACAGACAATAAAGAAATGCTTTATTTGTGAATTCAGCAAACAGATGCATCTTCTCTTCACTCCCTGCCTAATTCTGAAAACCCAGAGTTAATGCCCACGAAGAAATGAAGTGAAATAAATGTTGATGTGCTTGTAGAAATAATCAGCTTCTCACTTAAGACTATTATTGATCACTTCTCACAAAGAAACTCTATAAATGGCATGCAGTAGTGGTTATTGTTGGCACCAATGCAACCAGGAATGCCTTGGGTTGTAATTCACTTCCTGCTTTTGAAGCGGACTCCGTTCTGCTTAGCATTCACATATCCATTCAAACCACGGTAGAGTTCACTTCAACAGAACTCTGTTGAAGAGACCTAGGTTTTTAGGCGGTCTAGAGTTAATTTTTTGGTCCACATCAGAGTTTGATTGCTCATTCACGCCTCCTCAACCAAACCTAACTTTCTAGACAAACCAGAGTTCCATTAAAGCGAACTAAACAGGCCTGGTGTGAATGCACACTAAATTACACACAGCTGAACTATATTGGTTCTGTCTACTGGTTTGCAAAACGAAATTGCTTTATAAACGATTAAAGGGAGTAATGAGAAATACTGAGTATTGTGGGAGACAAGAACAGCAGCAGCTTTAAGACAAATATTATAAACTCTTCAGGCTTGACGTTAGAAAATAGATAGTTAGAAAATAGACTACACAAACATAAAGTAGACTAAGAGCAGTGTAGGAGGAGCACAGCGATGGAGTCTGGCTGTATCAAGCAGAGGTCACCGAGTCGAGGAAGTCAATTAAAAAGATGATTAACATCCATGTGGGAGGTGTGGTGTGTTCGTGCAGGTGGGATGGGCCAAACACTCTCCTCTTTACACACACGCTCATACATATATTTAGATACATAATGGGAGCAGTGAATAGTGCAGTCCAGACTGTTGTAACTGGTGTCCAGGGAGGTGGAGATCAGAAGGTTAATATGATCCAGCCCAGCTCCTTCATTAGCCTGATGAAGGCAATAACAGCCTACAGGGAGAGGAAGGCTGTCAGGTTGACGAAAACTAGCAACCTACAACCAGACTGCAAGGTTGTACTTTGTTAGCAGAGCACGGCTGTTTTTATTATCCGTATTATCCATCTGCAAGTTTCAGCAAGTCAAATTTGACACTTTTTAATTCCTTTTTAATGTAACCTTGAACAAAATGTAAGACAGAAAAATATTAATATTACAATCAAGGAAAATTTCTGGGGTCTGTTTGTAGGTTGACTCAGAAGTGAGTCAGTGGCGAAAACGGAAGTCGTCCGGTTAACTGGCAATAAAAGTGCACTTACCCATGATGGAGGCACAAAAGATAGCCAGCTAGCTGACAAAGCCTGCTTTTGCCAGACAGAAAAGTCCCACAGGGGAAAAATAAAACAACATGCATGAGATTACATGACTAAATTAAAGTCTTGTGATTAAGGTATTAAAGGCCAAATTACATGTTTTTAAATTAATGAAACATATTAAAACTTCTTAAGGTTGCACAGACACCCTGTTTATATATAATGACTGAAAGGAGGTACATTTTACAGTTTTAAGACACAAAAACATGAGTAACTGAGCTAATCAGGGAGGCTTAATGATAAATGTGAGCTTCTGATCATAAATACAGGTGGATCTCATGGATGGATGAAAACACAAGGCGGCAAAGTAGATTAAGAGCAAATAGGAAGAGAATGGTAGTAATAGGTAAGCCTAATAGACAATAAACATCATTAATTGGCGAAGCACACATGGATGGGTGCAGCCAGATGGTGTTTTGTACTCATTTGTCATACACTGCTGACGGAAAGGGAAAGGTAGCGAGAGCAGGAGCTCGAAGAGGAGGAACAAAAAGGAACGTTTATGGATTGTGGAGTCAGAACACGGTGGCCTAGAACACACTTCCACTGCTTAAATCAAGTTCTGCATCATCCTCCCTGCCTGCCTCTCCAGACGGAGCGGTTCTGATGGCGCTGCCATGCCGCACTCTGCCAAGCCGGATGCATACTGGTGAGTACAGACACAACACCCCACAGATAGCCAAGCTTGGCATCTATTAAGGTCCATCTGTCTGCTTTAGACAAAAAAGAAAAAAAAAAAACACTATCTACTTTATCTTTCCTCACGAAGGTGGAGGATGGCAGCGAGAAGAAACAAGAAAGGGACTGATGGAGGGCAAGAGGGGTGGGGAACTTAAGGATCTGAAGCTCCGTTAAGAAATATACCATCTTAGTGTATAATACCTGCACTACAACCCCTTTAGAAAGGGTTAAAAATAGATCTTAAGAAAATTGTGACAGGAAAATGGAGTGCAATGTGTGTAGAGCAGGAGGGAGGGGGATGAGAGCAGCATGTTGGGCTCAGGAGGCAGGACTGGGTTTCCACAAATGGAGATTAGTGCTCCAGGCCACTGTCTGGCCAGGCTGCTAGCATGCTCACTTTGTTCTCGGCAATGACAGCTTCAGTCGGAGTGGGGTTGGAGGGGTGTACATGGTCCACCATGTTCACAGTGGCTCCTTACTTTCTGTGGGCCGTTTCCCTTCCAGTTCTTTCTAACGTTTGGTTCGTCTATTTGGCGGTTGAGCTCAGAGATTGAAATTGACTAAGTTCTTATTTGGTTTAAGAGATCAGCTTGAGACAACAAACTGACACTAAACATGAGTATAAACTCTTTAAGCAGCCGACTTTTCGCTCTACAGCAACAACTTGATCTCTCAGAAAACATGGGGTGCGGTACTGAGGGCTTGTTTTCAAAACCAACTCTACATTTACAGACAAGATTTAGGATTAACTCTTCTTAGGATTTACAGGATCAATCAAAATGGGAAGCAGAGAAATTCTAGACATTTTGAAGATTAGCAGCTTTACTCCAGAGAAATTGAGAAAGTGGCCGAATCTCTTTTGGGAATTCAAATGATTGGCATATTGATGTTTGGTTCAGGAAGACAACAGAAAAACAAAATTACAGCCTTTAATTTTTTTCGTCCAACAACTTATAGCAGGTATGGACCTCTCTCTGGCATTAAAGTTTACAACAGTTTCAAAACAATAACAATCAATGATGTCATTCCTAAAACTCAAAGTGATCAGACGTCTCTGTATCTATGGATTATAGACTAGGACATATGCACTGCTGGTCAGCTGGCTTTTAAAAAAACGAAAAACAAGACTTTTCCAATCCTTACAAGAAAGACCCTCTGAACTTCTTGGAAATATTTCTGGCCGTGTATAAGAATCGCAACTCCTAATCCTGGCAATCCTGAATCTATTCTAAGCTCAAAAATCTATTTTAGTCTGCCTATTTTTTTTATAAAATAATATTTTGAATAATTCTTTAATATTAAATATTAGACTGTTAAAATAGAAAAATTGGTTTCTGAATTCAAAATAATTTCTGAATGAAATCATGCCCCTAAGAACACGAGACACTAAAATATTTACATCTATATTGTTTAGAAATGTCAAATACAGCAGCTTCAAGTGGAAGCCATAATATTACATACACTTTGTGTAAAAACTGTGCAGTGGAATCATTCATTTGTGTGGCTTTTCATGAAAATTTTCACTTCGTTAAATTGAGCAATCTCACAACAGTCTGTCAGTAAAACTGAAGGGAGAATCCTGGCTGCTTTGTGGCCAACAGTAAACCATTCCTACTTGGTTCAGGCCGAAAAGAGGCCAGCCAGGTCCTTCATTGAGCCAAATGCCAGCTTTACATCTCATAAGTCACCCGGTTGTGGCAGTTTTCACTGTTGACAAGCAAACATTTATCATTCAGGAGAAGAATTTCAGTGTTTTGCCATCTGGGCATTGTTTGGGTTGTGTCACACAGCTCAGCAGAAGATCACTGACAGCATATGGAGGTAATTCAGTTGGAGTTGGACTTAAGCAATGAAATGTTTACCCCAGACTTCTACATAATTTTAGACATTTCTGCATCTTTCATAGCTGGCAAGTGTTTCCATGTCACTCGTGGGGCTCAGACTACCCACAGGCCAAATATTATTGACTCTGTAGCACTTGAAGGGGCAGGGAGGGAAAGTGGAACAGGCTGTTCAGGATTCATGCAGACGCCGCTGCTCTCTGAGTGGAGGTTACCTAAAGTGCAGAGAGGCTCCGCCGTAAGGCTCGGTTTGAGGGCCTTAACGAGAGACTCAGGCGATGAGCGGAGCATTTTAGTAGTGTGTACACACATGTAAATCCTTTTCTCTTTTCTTTTTGAGAATGTGTATTTGTATGCGTGTGCAGGTGTGTGTGTGTGTGTGTGTGTTCAGTAGGCCTGGATCAGTTGAATAAATCCACACTTGAAAGAGGAGCTCAATCAAGCTCTCCCACCCATCTCCCCTCTGTCTCTATTTCTCTCACCTCAACGATGCTTCACTGCTCACAGTTCATTTTGAGTTGAAGAGTTCAGGGATCTAAAGGGCAAAGGGGCAAAAGTAGGGGCAACAGAGAGCAAGTGTGTGTATTGATGGGTTCGCAATGATACTTTTATCCTGGGCTCCACAGATATAATGAAATTAAAAAGTGTACACCCTCATGAGAAAAGAACAGATTTAGAGAGTAAAAATTAACACCAAGGATAAATAACTTTAAAACTTTACCCTAAAAAATAAGTAAAAGCAATTTTTTCTTCAATTGCTAAATTCAGGATTCTTTGATGGAAACCTACCAACACATCACATGCTTGATTTAGCAATATCTGCAGAGCATCTTGCAAAAGTTGCCCAAATCTCGCTGTACAGAAATCACATAGTTTTTGTCTCCAGCCATAGATTTTCTCTAAGATTTAGTTCCTGTTCCTGGCTAGAACTTGTTTTGTTTTGGATAAATGCCTGATCTCATTGTAATGTGAAACAAACTAACTAACAACTATCTTCATTTTTTTTCCAGCAGAGCAGACAATCTAATGCTTTGGGTAAAAACTGACAAAAATACTGTCCAGATTACAAAAACGAGTGCGGAATATGGCTAACACAAAAGATGGGGAAAGATTTGTAGTTTCAGTCACGACCAACTGGTGTTTGGGGAGGGCAGTATACAATTCTGAAATCAATTTTATTTGAGAGAATATTTTTACTGAATTATTTTGTTGTCACAGTGATTTTTGTCATGTTTCTAACAGTGAAGGAGTGATTCATTCTCTTTTCCCAGTGAAAAGAAACTGTTAAAAGCCCCTAATAGTAAGCTGCACAAAGCAACAGAGCTGCTTTCTGGAAAGAGTTTCGTGGAGAAGCAGAATTCAGTTTTTATGCACCACAAATCTGTAACAATCTTGCAGAAAACTGCAAAGCAGCTGAAACACTGAGTTCCTTTAAATTCAGAATGAAACCCACCTGTTTAGAGTTGCTTTTTGAACCATAATAAATGAAACACTGACCAACATTTTGGTGTGTAATGATGACATTTGTCAAAATGTAATATTCACTGGTTTTCTCAATTGTGTAGCGTCTTCTACTACTTTGTATTTGTGTTTTTATAATGTAAAGCACCTTGACCTGCATTGTTGCTAAAATATGCCATGCAAATAAACTTCACTTAAAGCAGCAGTTTCCCATATGTGACAAAATTGTTCACTTTATACTTAAAACTGAATTGTTAACGCTATTTAAATGGCAAATATCAGCATTTTTAGCTATTCTTTTTGACTTTGAATCCAAACTGGAAATGAGCAAATTGATGAGAGAAAAAAAAATACCCTGAACAATTTCTTTAAAAGGTAGCAGAAAAATTAGAGAAAAGGATTTCATTGGCATCTGGTTTCTCACAAAAGGCCTTGAAGCTGCTTCCCCACATTGGAGGAATAAAAAGAGCTTCTTTTTAACCCACCCAGTGGTTCAGGTAATGACTCACAGCCATCTTTGATGTACTCGTTAGGACGCAAAATGCACACACAGTAGATTTCTCAAAGAGTGAAGATGCTATTTTTATGGCCCTTTTTTCATGAATTTTATATTCAGAGAGCCGTCAGTGATGTAAAAGCATTGCTGTGAATGTGGCAGCGGATCTGCATGAATAGTGATTCGTTCTTCAAGTTATAGTGCACACAAATGTTGAACATATATCTACATGTGCATGCAAATATCAAGAGATTTATTCGAGAACAAAAACGCTGGAAACATCAAATGTTCAAGATTGAAAACCTTAACGGCATTAAATGGATTTGCTACACAGAGACGGTAATCCCAAGGGCTCATTATGGTTAGTTTTTATTATTATGGCTTATTATTAATAAAAACTAGATAATTTCATTATGGAGCAATACAAAAGATTTTTAAAATCTTTTAAAAGAGAAATATATGGAGAAAAAGATAAATATTACATTTTGCTATTGTTTATGACCAACACAATTTCAGAGAAGAATGCTTAGGTATAGCATATCAATGGAAAGTTGAGTGGAAGGAAAATATGCATTAAGCAAAGTTGCTCAAGCAAATAAAAAAGCATATCCGTGTCATTATTATGAAGGAAAAGCCCTGTTACAACTTTGGAGGAGATGTAACAGGCCATAATCATCAAAACAAACAGAAAGGAAAAATGAAGCAATTTTAAAAGGAAAAACTAAATCCTGAGTCACCAACATACCATTTCAGTGACAAATACAACAAGAACTGGGCAGCATGGGAAAATAAAATAAAAATCATGAACAATTTGTGCTGACAGAAAACCTCTTTGTGGTTTTGAAATGACGTGTGGAATTAATTTTAGCCTTAAAATCCAAGCATAATTCAAGGTTAATATAATGTAACAATGCTCCAAATGAAAAACTGCAGTACATTTCCTTGAAGCTCTCACACTTGGCCAGGTCCCACCCAGCTCTGTACGTTGCCACCTTGTGGCAAACTGCAACCCTCAGCTGCTCTGTCCACCTGTTCCCCACAGTCAAATCACAAAACACAAACTCCATGCCAGCAAAGCTACCAGCAGCCGCCACCGGGAGCACAGCATTAAGGAAGTCTGGCCTGAGGGGGAGCGGAGATGAAATGTGGCCGGCACCGGAGGTGTGTGCAGCTCACTCTGATTTTCCACTCAACTGGAGGTACTGCCAACCTGTTCCCCTCGTCCATATATGGAGGTAAACAGGATACCAACCCTGGGGTGGAGTTATTGTGCCATATGCAGTGGTATTATTATGTTATGAAAATATGGGAAACCTTCCCAGCACTTATTAAAGCTCTTCATCTCCCCGTGACACCCAAATGATGGAGAACAGCAAGGCGATGGCAGCTGCTGGGAAAGCGTCAACAATGTAATGCATGTTGGCGTTTCTGCAGGAAATATACTCACAGCAGGTACGAGGAGCTTCTTGACTTCCTCTACCGCTCTCCTCATCTTGATCTCTGCTCTGTTTTGTGTGTCTTCAACTGTGATTAGGACGTGAAGGTCTTCATTTAGGTGTTCCCAGTTTGGCTTCCCTCTGTTCTGCTCCTCCTGGACAGAAACACAGAGAGAGAGAGACGGTGAGTGGATGTGACAGCGCGGGCGTGCTGGAGCAGCAGCGGTACCGGCGCGTTATAAGACAGAGGAGAAAAGAGACGGGCTGCTGCGAGAAGAAGCAGGATGACAGGACCGGCCCGTTAGTCAGCTATTTAACTGGAACTTTGAAAGGACACCCTTCTTTAATAGATCCCATGCTTCACAGAGACAAAGATGACAGCGAGCCCTGCAGCAATTAATATCAGAGAGAGATGAATGGATTCAGGGATCAGAGAGAGATGGATCTGGATTTTAACCTACATTAATGCGACTTGTGGGAAAGGATTTATGGCACATATAGTTCAAAGTTATTCGTGGGATCTAATTAGAATACACAGTTTCTCTTAGGGGTGGGTATTCATTGTATCATTTATTATGAAAAATTTTGTATCATGATAGGGATTTTGGTTTATTGTTGTCCTGGTAAATTTCAGTGATTGTAAATTTTATTTTTGCTATTTACTCAAGTTTCTTCCAAAAGTGCATCAATAAATATCAGTAAATTCAAAAATAAGATTAAAACAGTTACCCTGTGCAGCTTATAAATCAATCTTTTTTTTTTTTTAATTAAGTGATTTCAAGAAGCCTATTAAAACTGGGAATGTTTTTCAAGAACAACATGAATGCTGCACCATGCAGTTATAGCAATACAGTTACCTAAAAAATAATAAATACCTTTCAGCATAATTTTTATTATTACCACAACAGTACCACAAACTACTGTGATAAAATTATCAATACATAAACACTTGTTTCCCTTGTTTTTCTCACATATAGAGTAAAATATTATTGTTTTCTCTTTATAAAACTGAACCAAAGTAGAAAAAGAAATATACTGAAAAAGCAGCAATGCAAGCAAACACAAAATCTTAGGAAATGAATTCATCAGTTTAATTAGCAGGTCATATTTCCTGTCAGTCAGATAGCACTAGCCTATGCTGCAGGCTGTGGTTTCCCTTCAGACCACGTGTAGCTAAATCTGTCTGCTGCTCTTGTCCTGCCATTTCCATAATGCACCCTTACAGTTTGTTTTCCCCTCAAATGAAATGGTTTTGTTTTTACCTCAACAAGACTATGTTTTCTTTGTCTTTTGATTTTCTCTCCTCTGTTAAAACAAACAAAAAAAACATGCTGAAGCAGCTGAAAGTTAACTTCCTGTGCTAACAATCCCCAGATCCACTCTGAGCAGAACTCAACCCCAACCAAACACTGGAGTCAAACATGGAATTTATAGTGTTTAATGTGTGAGTCTCATACGGCAAAAGCAAATGTGGTGGAGTAGCAGTACTTGTCAACAATTGGCACTGCTGTAGAATGTCGTCTCTGCTTCCTGGATATCGAGCCATCATGAATCTGTCACAAAGCAGTAATCTTCAGCCAGAAGCCTCTTTACATTTGTTGAAACACTGACTGCTATAGGATATACTTCCTACCCACAGAACAACTGTGGGTAGGAAGGTTTTCAACTTTTGTATAATTATCTCTTAGTCCAGATGAGCATCAGTCAGATAGTCAGAGTCTGATGCTGTCCTAGGACTAGTGGGGACAAATGTTTCATGGTTAATGCATTTAATATGTTAAATAATAGCTACTTAATCCAGAAAGTTAGCAGTGAAGTGCTGTATGGCAAAGAGTTGCACAACTTCTTTTGAAACCAACCATTAACCTAAAAGGGAGGAGCTGAGGTCTAGATTAAACTGAAGTAGATTAAATATCCACTTAAAAAGAGAAAAAAAAAGTTTTCAAAACCTCATGATGACAAGCGCTTACCCCCCTGCTGGTGGCGCCGATTTGCAGACTAGTGATAAAAGCAGAGTTGTTTACTTCAACTCCTATAAACCAGCCTCAACTTCAGATCAGACTTTATTTGAGTGGTGAGCTACTGTGAGTGTGTCTAATTACTAACAATACACAGCGTTGCTCTGTAGGAGTCCTGTCGACTTCGCTTCTATACGGTCAACAAGACCTGCAAAGTAAAGGAGAGGAGGCACGCACGCACACAGCTTCAGAGTCTGAGCCGAGTGCCACCCAACTGCTTTATACTCCACAGAGAGCTGTTGCCATGGCACTGCTCTTTACAACACACACACAAGTTCGTTCAATATTCTGCTCTCGTTTCCCCCTTTTCTGCATGTGGGTGGGGCGATGGCGGGAGTAATGGGGGCTAGTTTAGGCAGCGGAGCCACTATTTTATCACGGCGCCTGGCTTATGGCCTGCGGAAGGGGGGGAGGCCAACCAGGATTTCCAGACAGGCGATTCGCTCTGTTCCTGTTCAAAAATGTGACACTAATAAATACACATCTGTAATTTCAGCTGCAGGTTGTTGAGTTCAGTCAAGCTGGAGTTTAGTTCAGACTCCAGTCGATTAGAGTTGCAGAGGATGCACGAACCTGCACGCGAAGCTTCACAAAACGCAAATGCACCCAACACACACCATGACAAGGTCACCGCACGCCCTCTGAGAGAAAGTGACAGCATGACAAACAGGATGAAGGCCAGAGGGGGGGAGACAGGTTAGAAAGGCGAGAACAGAGACGAGAGCCGGGAGGAAAACTCTGAAGTGTCCAGACAAACCGCTCCGCTGGAACCATACGAAGGGGAACTGGTTTCAGTCAAATACGATGAGAGTTTTACGTTTCTTGAGACTAAATCTCAGCACAAAGTCAAAGAGTGAATGTTGCTTACAGGAGCACCTAAAATCAGAAAATAGTTTGTTTACTTCAGGAATTCCATTAAAAAAATAAACGCTCTGTATTATAATTTCAAACCATTATTTCTGTTACAGGAAGCAGAATTTTCTTTGACTATTAAAATATGGCATAAAGCCCACTAAAAATAATTATTTTTGAAAATGAAATGGTGGCCTTCTGAAACAGCATATACCCTCTATCATTCAGATTGGAGAAATCCACACGGCTTATCAGGGCAGAGAAACAGGATGTGCTCTAAAATATCTTGGTAGTCGTTAGAGACTGAACACAACGGTCCAACCGAAGCAGGTGACCTAGCTCCCAAACTGCTTCCTGACTTCACACTGGACCTGGAGTCCAAATCAACTTAAATTCTGTCAATACCAGCCTTTTTCCTTCCACTTAACTTCCCAATGATATGACTGGATATAGTGACCTACTTTAGCAATAAGAGTTTCTGCTTTACAAGCAGAAACTTCATCTTCCATTTTCTGTACCAATACATTGTGCAGCACATAGATATACAATTCAGTAAGCCAACATTTATGTATTTTTTGGGATTTTTATGTGATGTACTTTTCTGAGGAATTTTGTTTTCATTCGCTGAAATAAAATGCTTGCAACATATCAATCTATGTGTAATGAATATATGTGATATTTTCAGTAATATGGCCATTTATTGAGATGCACTTGTTTGCAGTATACAGTTTAAACCTTCAGCTTGAGTCCAGTAAACCTGAATGCCTGACCTCCTCAAACTGCCTTCTTTCTCATCAGTTTTTAAAAGAAGCTTTCACTCTCAACGTCTTCCATCTTTATTCAAACCATAAAATCCACATCTGAAACCAAATTGAATTTCATCCATTCCTGAAGGACGCATCTAATTTCAGTCAAAGCCTTCGCATGGAGCCTACATACTACTTTGAACTATATGTAAGGATTCAACCTGGCCCTTGAAATTATAAACTTTTATCACCATATGTTAAACTGCATGCATTATTTTGCTGTGCTCCGAAATACCCATTGTCGATAAAAGAAAAATAACGAAGGAGTAAATTTCCACCAATAAAATTTTACTTTTGAGATTAAATTCATGTTTGTAAGTTTGGCATTCTTTGATTAAAAAAAGCATTTAAAAATCCATAATTGGGGCGTGCTGTGGTGGCGCAGGGGGTTAGCACGCCCCACGCTTGGAGCCCCAGCTCGACTCCCGGCCCCGGCAACCCCCGCAACCCCCGCCGCACGTCCCCCTCCCCCGTCAACCCATCAAAAAATGCAAGCCACCAGCGCCGCTAAAAACTCTAAAAAATAATCCATAATTAAAAGCCCTAATTTACAATATTAACATTAAGATGCTAACACATCGTAACATTAGAACGTTGTATAACAGGAATGTACCAAAGTTGAGGTAAGAAAATGACAGAAGTCTTCAAAGGGATGCAGAACTTTTTTATATCAGAGCCTTTTTCCTGTATCATTTTATCTGCAGGGTGCAGACTCTATATTCATTTACACCTTGGAAAAATATTCAGAGGTACATATCCTAAATTTACCACTTCAGTACTAGAAGGTTTCTGTTGCTTTTTGTTACAAATACTTACTTCAAAATCTTAGTAAACTTTTTGTTGTCATTTTTTAAACTTCAAACTTTATAATAATATCAGAAAACATCTGTTGCATCATTGTAAAATTATGCTTGTAGCTATGGAGAATTTTACTTTATGTCTTGCAAATTAACTTTTCAACCTCAGGGAATATACAAGATGTTTTTGTAAATATGTTAAATTAAACAAGAAATTTAAGAGTTTTTTTTTTTTTTTTTTTGTCAGAAATTTCTTCCTCTATGGACTTTTTTTTTTTTTTTATCAACAATGCCACTTGATGCTACTTTGTACCTTTACCATAAAGACTTTTCCAACTCAGGATGGCGTAATTAAGGCCAAGCAAAATAATAAAGATGATTTAAAACACCCACAGGTAAAAAAAAAAAAAAAAAGAAAAAAGGTTAAATGTTTATAAGTATGGATATAGGGGTGGATTTCTTTTTAATAATACGAGTATAATAACATACAACATGATCGCTAAAATCTGAAAGGTCAGAGAGGGCAAGAAGCTGCATTGAACAGTTCACTTAAATGCCACGACTTTTAGCTCTTCCAGGAAAGATGATACAGCAGCACATCTGAGCCCAGGTTATTAAAAAGTAAGGCGAACATTGAGCAGTAGCCTAACCTTCAGCCGTATGTCACCACTGTGCCCTGAATGATCACATTAGTTTCTTGTCATTTGCAGACAATGAGAGGAAATGTGATAACAGCAATACCGGTGCAGGAACAAAGGTTTCAGTGAACATAGTCGAAGATGAGAAATAGAAAAAAAAAACTAGAATTGATTTACTTTAGTGCCAAAAGGCTAATAAAATGTAGCATACAGGCTGCAAATGTCGTGGTAGTTGGAAGGGAACGAAATGTACGAGGCGCGCTGTAACAACATCTACTGGCTGGCAGCAGCTGAAGACCAATTCTGTTCTGTCAGAGATCGTGCTGATACAACAGTTTTAGTTGTTATGTGTTGGCACAATCAGCAAGAAAAAAGAAGAAATAAATAAAAATTCATTTGATGGAGAGCGTTTCTTAAACTGCAAGCCTGAAAGGATTTTCAGAGTGGCTCTAAATAAAACAGATGTCTGCACCACTGACTGTAATCGCACTGTGAAGGAAACTAAATAGAATTAGGGAATTGCTCTGGCGAACGGGAAGGGGAATCCCCTCTGTGCATGTGCAGTGGTCGATAGAACAAATCTGTAATTTAATTGATGTTGTTCTTGCCGTTGTTCTGCATTATTCGTGGGTGAAATGAATAAAAAGAGACCAAAGCTTAACAACATATGGTGCTTTGATAGGAAGATGACTTCTGAGAGTCCTTCTGGATGTTAGTAACAATGATTACAGAAATGAAAAATGACAGAAAAAAAATGAGAGAAACCACTTGAAAATCCTTTATCCAGAGAAACTATGAAATGTGAGTCTGCGGACAGTTCCATGTGACTGACCAAAACTAACCAGAAAAAAAACTTAAACTGAAGAAAGTTTGGAAACTTTTTATGGTTTTAAAACCATAAGTCTTCCAAATATTATTAATATTATAAACGCATCGATTCAATATAATGTGCAGCTCTTATAAGAAGGCAGACATGATTCCACATTTTTCATTAAGCTGCCATATTATTAAAAACCTAAATATTTCATAATGTGAGCACAGACGAGATGCTTTGATTTGTTAACAACAGAAACTCCAAGCACAGCATCAGTGACAGAGACGAATAATAAATTTCTTTTTGGTTAAATGTGTTTTAGCAGTGTGTTTTTAGTTCTTGCTAGTTTTTTTTTTTTAGCAAGAACTAAAAAGTATAGAAGAAATTAAATCTTTTCTCTAATAATGTAGCAGAGGTGAACTACTACAGACTTTCTACAGGTTTCCACAACTAAAATGTAAGGCCTTTTAAGACCCTTATGAATGAAATTTAAGGCCTGCACCATGACAGAAATGTACAAAAAAAAGAGCAAATCCACGATAAATTTGTACTTAACCCATGACAAAAACAGCAAAAAAGCGAACCAGATAGCTAGCAAGGGTATATTAGCAGCAAGCTAATGGCCTCAACTACCTGGAGTCGCAGAACGCAATGTTGTCATTTCTGTACAACTCAAACTTTTGCCTGACAGAGAAGAAAAAGAAAAAAATACAAAAAACCAAAATCGTACAATATCCAGTATTAAATAGTCTTACTATGGCAACATTTAAGACCTCCGATTAACGTATTTAAGACCATCTTAAGACTTTTTAAGGATGTGCAGGTATCTTGTATTAGTGTTTGGTAAATACAGGCTTGAGCAGTACCTGTTGTAAATAATTAATCTTTAAACAGGAAATGTTCAACCATCCCTTCCACAGGATAAAAGTTGTAGAGATGGTGCAATATTATGTAATACATACAAATTATTATGCAATTATTTCTGCAAGTTCTCAGAAGGGATAAAAGTGTTTCAACACTTCAGATTGTTTACCATATTTTTCTCATTTTCCGTACCGACTTTGCATCCTCTTCTTCACTATTGTGCTTTATGTAACATTGCTGCTTCATCCCCTCTGCCTGCCTGACTCTCTCCCACTGCGGAGCTCCAGTGAGCAGGCTCCCTGTCAGGCAGCGCGGCCCAAGGGGGAGTAACCAGCTGAATTATTGAGAGCATAAAAATGCTGCCGCTAATGGATCCTGAATAAACACACTGGCTTAGCTGCTGCTGTGGCATCCTCCGCTGCCACAGGGCATCAGGCTGAATATACTGAGGTTGAGGAAACGGTGACTGGAAGCTACTTCTGCGGCTTTGTTCGTGGCTGAGCCACAGCTTTGACACACACACGTGGTCTGATCCAGACGCTGCTGGGGCCCTGCAAGCAAATCTTTCAGCCTATTATTCTGATTATGGATGTAAATGCTGGGAGACAACAAGATCCTTTCCACATGATGTTTTTAACAGCTTATCAGCACTTTAATGGAATATTCGGAGGACTGACAAGGAGGAAGGAAGGTCATGATTTATTGAGGATTAAAAACAGATGTACCAATCAGCCCGAGGTCAGAATTCAACACTGATTGGCTCTAAATGGTCATTTGTGAGCCAAGAAGTTTTTTTTCTCTTTACTTTATTGAATAAATCAAAATTCAGAACTCTTTCTTCTTTAAACTCACCCTCTAGCTGCATGTACTTTAATGCACTTAAGCCAAAAAAAAAAAAAGAAAAAAAAAAAAAACTAGAGGCATATGATTTGATACACAAATGTAGATAAGTTTATAATTCTTTATTTTCTGTAAAAAATTGTACTTCAAGAAAAGAACCAGGAAAACACTTTTGTTGTATTACAGTCCTTAGGATAAAATTTTTAATCAAAGTGAAGATCAGCATGAAGAAAACTGGAAATCAGGTCATGGTAAAGAAAACACATGCTGATTAAAGTTATAAACTTTTACAACTTTAACTGCAAAAAAATAAGAGGACAGAATATTTCATAATTCAGGTGATGCTCTGATTTGATAAGAAAAACCATGCCTCCTGAGTGCATCTCAGTGTTCAACATTACAGCATATTCTCCTTTTTGTCAGCAGAGTACATGAAAAAGCCTGCAGCAGAACCAGCTGCAGCACCAGACAGAAAAGAAATGCGTAAACTGGCATGCATCATTAAGTTTTAGAAGAGACGGAGATTAGAAACAAAATCCTAGATTTTAGCAATGAACTAAGACTAATGTCTAGAGATCGTGTCTGCTTAATGATTCTCAATCTCTTTTAACCATTTTTGGATCAAATTCAAAAGAAAAAATAGATTTCTTTTGAAAGGGTCTTCATCTCATTCTTCTAGAAAATATACTTACCAAAGGGAATGGAAGGAAAGAGGAGAAGGGAAGGATGGAAAAGCTGTCCCTGCAGCACAGTGGCATTTCTAAGATTATGACTCAACTGAAAATCTGTGTCGCTCTGTGTTTTCATCTGCTCGGGCATTGTCAGGTTTTCATGATGCATCATACGCTCAGTAGGGGGGGTGGAGCAGCCAGAAAAGGTGCCCATCACTCCAAAGAGTGCTCTGATTTATTTGAATGAACTGCAATATAGCACCCCTGTCTGGCAAAGCAGAGCAACTAAAGCCTCTGCAGGTGCATCTCAATAAATCAACAGGTCAGCAGAAAGGAGATTTAATTTAGTAATTGAGTTCAAAAAGTTATATTTATCTATTATTTATGTGGCATAATACATTTCAAGTTTTATTTCTGTTAATCCCAATGCTTAGCGATTGGAGGTAGTAGTACAGAAATGTTGTGCGCCGGTCAACACTATTTTGTGTTGAAAGAGGGAAAGCCACAAAATCTAAGAGTGATGTACCCAGGCATATCAATGAAAGATTTAGTGGAAGAAAAAAGTGTGTATACACTCAATTTGTGGTTCAGCATTCTCAGACTTTTCAAAATGCAGGTGTTCATAGTTTAAAATTGCAAAAGGTTACAAGGTTTTAGTAGACAGAGTAAATAACATAAGGTCTTATTTCAATTTTGTTTTATTTTTCTCGTATGAGGCGAAAAGGGGGAAGGTTTTTGCGGCACTGTACACATTTTTATGTGTTTACACTGTATATGGTTATTTGTATGTTTCCAATCTCAGCACAGAAGCTCCAGATATAGACACGGCCCCTGGCATGAGCCCTTACTACTGCCTCCTGCACTTTCTGCTGTGCAGCGCTTTGCAAACAGCGCTATCAGATGTTAGCAGCAGTCATCAACTGAGCGTGTGCCCGCCTCGTGTTTCTGGAGGCCCACTGGGAAGTTCTTGTGTGACCAGCATACCACCAAATTTCATAATGTCGTGTACCATTCCCAAAGAGATAATACATCATTGCAGACAGAGAAGAGAAGAAAAATAAGCCAGTAGAAGCAAAACACATTTGGTATTAATCGTATGAAAGAAGAATCGGAGAAAGGCTGATGAGTTTACCTTCTTCTTGTCTCTCATGGAGCTCTTTCCTCGCACCATGATTTTGCATCCTGTCTCTGCTTCCAACTGTTTGGCAGTGAGTCCCCGGGGACCGAGGATTCTTCCCACAAAGTTATACTGTGAATACAGACAAGAAAATAAAACTGGTGAATCTCCTGGAAACACACAGGGTGTGAAAGAAAGGCCTGACCTGTGAGGAAGTATGACTGGCAGCAGCTTCTTACCCAAGTACTGCTAAAATCATAAAATGGCTCACATAAAGAAGTTTTTTTATAGTTTTACTTTTAATTGAGTTAAAAATAGCTTAAATGGCCAAATAAATAAATAAATAATAAAACAAATAAAAAATTAACTCTTGCATTATCTTCTAAAAAAGAACTATGGTTTGGTCAAATATTCTGAACTTTTGTTTTCAGAAGTTTATATAGCTGTTCATTTTAAATTATGCAAGAGGAGCAAATACTACTTTTGTTTTCAAACAGACATTCATAATGGATTTACAGTGCTTGAATTCAAATGCATTATTAAAATCACCAAACCTTAGCAGAAAATCAAATACAGAATGAAATCTTAGAATCTGTGGCAGTGGAGTAGGCGTTTACAAAACCTTTTTTGGGAGTGGGAGGTTAAACAACCTTAAATTGCACCAATCTCAAATATTAAAACTGTAGATATCACAAACCTTCTGTGTTACAAGTGACTTCAATTCATACTGGGAGCGTAAAAACTTTGAAATGATGAGTTACGTCTTTAAAAGAACAGGCTGTGATTCCAACTCCCGCTTTAGATTATGTTCTTAATACCATTTTAAAATACATATATCTCTGAATATAAACGAAAAGCAAGAGAGTGGAAGTGTGAATCAGTGATATATGGTTCATTTGATGTAGTTACACATTTTCATAAAGATTTGAGTAAGGATACATAAGTCATAAAATATAACCACTAAAAATCACAGCTTTGGGAACAAGAAATACTCCCAGCGACCAAATCAGACCCTCACAACCAGAGAAAGATGTCTGTCTATTCTCCAGCATTAGGCGGAATAACCCTTTTCAGCTTTATATAATATATAATTTAAACATACTGCTCATTTTTAGATCCCACAGTGGAAACAGACAAGAAACCACCAAGGCAAGTTGGAAGATCCTGAGATATTAAGCTCCACGGGAAAATTGTCAAAATTTAATACAATAAGAGAAATTACATTTAGTTACAGAAGGATTTGAGATTTTATAGTTTTCCAACACAGTTTGAACAAAAACAAGTGAGGAGAATCTAAAACTCCAGGCTGTTGTTTTTGTCCTTGTCAGATGGACTTGCCTGCATCCCTGGGCAGTCTCCACCAGGAAGGACACACCCCGTGGCCAGAAAGACGCCGGCACCCTACGGATAATCAGAGCATGTGGGCACACATGCTTTAAGCCCGTTTCTTTGTCACAAGGCAACTGTCTGTTTGATTAACTCTAATCAGAGAACTAGTGCAGAGGGTACGTTCTGCAGTGCGTGCCAGTGGAGGGATGTGAGGACACACGTCCTCAGTGGTCAGCGCGTGGCTCTGCTTCTGGCTTGTAGGTAAATAAAAGCCCAGAACACAGCTGTCTGTCTGCATCACACAACCAGAGCAAACAAGGGCTCTGAGCTTTACAGTGGTGCTCCAACACCACACACAGCTTCTAACCCGGAAACTGCAGTGACAGAAACGTGGGTGTTAAACTTCTTCACTGCTGGCAGGGTTTCTTGTTTGCTTGTTGTAGGAATGATTTTAAAAATAATTAGTTTTTTTTTTTTTTTTTTTTTTGGGGGGGGGGGGGGGGGGGGGGGGGGAGATAGGGGAAGTTGAGAAACTATGACATTTCACACTATTCTAATGGCTGCAAAAATCTTCCATCATTTTAAATCTCGTAAGAGTTACAACCACGAATACATTAAACATACAGTGTATTACAAATTAAGCTCCACACATCAAACAGACTGAAAAAGAAGCAGCAAATAATGTCTGAGGTTCAGTCTGGCTGTAAAAACCTGAAAGTACTGCAGAGCACATTCTATGTCCTGCTCTTTGCACAGCTCTGAGTCACTAATATCTCCGTACAAGTGATGGCAGAAAGTGTTCACAGGGACATAAATGTTGATGAGAATCGCCTCTGACAGACAGCAGCGGCCTGATGGAGGGAAGAAGAGAGACGTGGAGAGAGGCCAGGCCGGGTGAGCTGACCCTCTTCTGCCGAGGACGGCAGCTAAATATTTGAGGACCAACACTGCCGGCACGTTCCTAGTCCACAGGGTCTTCAGCTCCATCTGTGTGGATCACACTGACGGTGTGTGTAGACTGCAGTGAGCAGGTTTTGTGTCTGGCAAAGCTATCAATTAGCAACATAAGATTTAAACGGGCACATTTTAGGACAATGTATCCCAAAACAATATGGAGATATAGACAGTATCACTGGCTCAAAGGTCCCCCAATCAGGATCAAAATAACGGCCACTGATGGGTGAAATAAATAATGATTGTATTCTTCATAGGACTCGTTGCAGGGTGGGATAGATTTTGTCCTTGAAAAAATCTATCCCACCCAAAAAGAGATTTAAGAAAATCCAACAATGGGATCTGTTGGATTTTCAATTGTGTGATGGCTACACAACTGAACGAAACATCTCTGAAACCTGTAACTCCTGTAGTAGGTTCTGTTTAAAAAGGTCCAAGTAAAGCAGAGAGGTGAACCGGCAACAGGGTTGTTGATGGACAAGGTTCAGATCCAAAAAACTGAATATTCACACCAACTCAATTAGTCTGCTTTAATTAAACTCTAGTTTTTTGTCTAAAAAGTCTGATTCATTTGGGGAGGTGTGAATGTGTAATCAAACTTATATGTGGACCAAAAAAGCAATCCGCCTAAAGACCCAGGTCTCGGTTGGTTTGAAGTGAACTTGGAAGTGGTTCAGATGGAATGCTGTGCGCTTCAAGTGCACAGCATTCTGGGTAAACACAACCATAACAAACAGTCAAGTCTCATGCTAGCAAGAGACATGGTTCATGGTCTTTAACCAAAGGGAAAAACGAAAAATCCTACAACTTCTAAAACACCACTCCATCTTTGTTTACATTTTATGAAGAAGGAAGTTGTGCTCATGTCCTCTTCAGAGGTTTTTGTGTCATTTCCTTCAGTAGTTCTTTGTGCAGCGTCACCACAGGTGAGGTGGTGGAGATGGAGGTGAGGGGCGACAAAAAGGTTGTTCAAAGAGTTTGCATGACTTGACACCTTGCATTGTGAAAACCAACCGCATCAGCTGAAAATGTAACAACTGCTGCAACTGAGACTATTAGACTGTCAGGTGTGAAAGCACCCCATTGAATTCACTTGTCATAAGGTGGGAAACAAAGTTTTTTTCAGAAATATCGACATCCCATGTAAGAAAATGTATCCATTCTCTTTTTGAAAATATTTTTTTTATTTTTAAAGCCTAAAAATAGAAATAAATAGGTGGTTCTTTTAAAATGACTACAGTAGATATTGTGGCTCTAAATGAGTTTTAATGGGGAAAGACAGGCGTCTATGGATGATAGACTATACTTCAATCTGAGTCTCCATTCCTTTTCCAAGTGTCAAGTTATCTATAACAGCCTGCCATACTAAGGGTGAAACATACATTTATTCTAAAGGCTTTGGATAGTGGAAATAATTATTTTACTAAAAAACTCAAATCTCACACATTCACACAGCTCTGTACATATAAAGCCCCCTTCAAAACAAAGGCTCAGTCTGACATTAAAGGGCTTTTGTTTGGCCACAGTTATCACCGATCCACAGGCGGGTTATGTTGTGAGCATCTCCCCTGTGTCTGTTTGTGTGTGTGTGTGTCTGTGTGTGTGTGTGTGTGAGAAACACAAAGTACAGAGTGAACTCTTGTAGATGTCCTCGACACCCACAGCTGATGGTCGTAGAAGTTTCTGTGCACAGATTTCTACTTTTGGCATTTTTCTTCCACAGATGCAGGCAAACAACAGAGAGACGACAGCAGCTCCATGAACAATGGTCACCGGAGCACAACAATTGTGTCTTTGACTGTGTTTGTTTGTGGTGGTGGGGAGACAGGAAATGAGATCATGCTGAGAGCTCTGGCTGTGTACGCGGAAGGCTTATCGAAGAGCGGGGCGAGGCCGGCACCAGAATACCGATCGTGTATTAGCTAGTCGGGCTTATGGAAATAGGACGGAGTTCATTCAGTGCATCGCATCAAAGCAAGGTGGAACGGCGGTGCACCAGGTTCCATCAACCTCTCAATTTCTCTACATCTTCTCTCTTACCCTGAACTTATTATTCCAATCATTTTAACACTGCACTGCTCTGCAGTTCCTCAGGCTTCTGACGAGTCTTGTTTCAAGTAAGTTTTTTGGAATTTATAGAGGAATAACTTGCATAACACCCTCCAAAATCTTCCTTTTTACATCCATCCATAGCTCCTGATGACTACACAGGCTTCCTTTTCCTCTTTCACTTACAGAACAGGATCTTGCATTTCTTGATGTGCTTATCGCCCATCCTCTCATTTTTAATGCTCTCTAAATGCACAAATCAATCTTTTTTTTTATTTTTTTAAACCATACACAACCCCTCTGGCCACCAGCTGGTTCATCCCTTTAAATCACTGGTTCATCTTTAGGCTGGAATATTTATTTTCAGTTTGTTGATAACTTCCCACAACTTCAATCCCATTTACTAGAAATGTAGAGAAGTCGGATGGAGACTGAGTTTAGTTGATTTTCAGCTTGATCGACGCAGATCGTTGATCAGCTCGTTGAAAACTACAAATGCACCATACCTAAGACTAAGAGCTAACAACTTTGGCTAACAACACTGCTGTGTTGATGCTAACTGCTGGGAAAAACACTCAAAGTTTGTAATTTTCAGCAGCAATGATGTGTTAAAAAAATGAGTTCACAGAAAGCACAAAGAGTGAAAATAGCCATTCGGAAGGAAACAGTGTTTTTAGCTTTTCAGAGAATTAAGAGTTCAGCAGACAACTGGAAGCATAAGGGCATTTAAGGTAACTGTTAACCAGCTCAAAGGGAGATCAGGGGTGTTACAAATCAAGCTGATCATGCAAAATACTAATAATAAGACTTTAAAGACAGTTGAAAGTGTTGCCTTTGTAATCATGGTAACTTGGTTTTGAAATGCCAGTGAAACCCTGAAGAACTGCAGAACCCCTCTCACGCAGTGGGACGTCACCATCAATGTAAACAACTGGTAGATAATTGACAGGCTCCTGTATAGTTACCATAAATGAAGAAGTGATTTGAGAATTAATCACAACTAACAGTCAATTAACACCAAGTTAGACAAAGCTGTGATGTGACTAAATTGATTTTGGTGCTCTGGATGTGAGTAGGTAACTTTAATTTGCGATGTTTGTGCACACAAGCATGGAATTTGACTTCAATTACACTTTGCTCTCAGCACAGAAGCTTGAAATATAAATATGTGAAAAAAGCAAAATAAGATAAGGTTGAATTAGAGAAATATGTATGGTATTGATCACGCTGTCTCTCTTTCTTCCCCCAGAGAGAGCCTGGGGGAAGAAACTGTCTCTGGCGGCTGGTTTTTGCAAATAGCGCAAATCTGTGGGCAGAAATTCAAACCATTTGTGTCCAGCATGTGCGAGGTCTTCAGAAATGTTGGAAACCATTTTCAAGACTCGTGGTCATGTATAAAATTTAAAACAAAATATGTCATAACTGTGTTCCAAAATGTGGAGGATTTTCTGGTATTCATAGTTTTTTATTGCCAATAGAGACAAAGACAGTCTTGTATCTTTTGGTTGTTTTTGAGAAATCAGTTTTATATTAGACTTTATTGTTAAAAGTTAAATGTTTAGTTATTTTTACTGTCCATCTAGTCAAAACTACTTGGAGATGCAAGGCAGAAGCCATTTTATTTAGGATGTCTCACAAGGAACTAGAGTAGTGAAGAAGTGAAAATTAAGGATTCAAGTAGAGACATGTTCACCTCAAAGCCCTGCAGGAGTTAAATCTCTCTCTAATCAGCATACCTGGTGTGCTGCTCCTAATCTATAGCTCTAGTTGTGGATTCTGTTTAAGTTTATTTTAGGGTTACAATCCGGATGGAAACGCAAAAGATGGAGAATAAAAGAAGTGACGCTCATTTGAATTATCCATCTATCCATCCATCTTAGTGCATCAGTTCGAGTAATACATTTTATTCGTACCCCAGTGGTCACATTATTATCATCAAACAACAGGGAATAAATCCTCGCCAATCATTTCCCTTCTTTAATTATTCAGAGGTGCCACTGTTGTATTGGTCTCAGGAATCCTCTATCAGTGGGATCTGGCATGTGAACGCTGTACCTGATACTGCAGATAAAAGCTGACACTGTGTCCCCAGTGACACTTGTGATCCGTGTGTGGTCAACCTGTTTCCTTCGTCCTTCCTCCTCGTTTTTCCACATCTCTGCCTCTCAGCTTAATGATGCACAGACAGACGGGGCGAGGAAGCACAGAGGACTGTTCGCTTACAGTATCAAAGCACCAGTACGCAAGCTGCTGTTGGAGGTGTTCCCATTACTGCCCTGAAAGCTTATACTGTTGTCATTTATCAAGTTAAAGCTTTAAAAGAAAAAAAAAAAAAACTAAATTCTCCTTGTTTAAGTTATTATTATAATTACTTATCGAACAGGTAAGTAGAAAGCCATCAGTTCATTAAATATTGTCCCCATCCATAATTGCTGGATAGCTGCAGTTATTAAAATCCTCTAACCTACCACTCTGAAGTCAGTTGAGGTGAGTGTTTCGGCACGTTGCCAGCGCTGGTAATGACTTAAGGGGGTCAGGAAGATATCAGAAGCTGGCATGATAAGTGATGACACCATCATGGGAACAACTTTAATGACTTTTCTTGTCCAGGGAAAATGGACCAGGAAAGTCTGCACGATTTTACTGCAGAGAAACAGAGTCGAGATTTTCTCTCTGCAAACTATTAAAAGTCTGGAATTTCAAAACGTGAAACACTACAGCACCGCACGACGATTCAAAGTGCTCCATAACTAACTTTTCACACACACTTTAGGTTTTCACCTGTTCTGTTAAAGACACATTCTGAGATTAGCTGCAGACCAGAAGCAAACAATTTTGCTTCTGCCCTCAGAAACTTAAAATCCCATCAGTTTCCTGTCAGCCAATGCACCACACCAACAGGCCACACTCACAACACTCTTCAGTGTGGATATTGAGTGAAGATGAGTAAAAGTTAGCCAGGTGAATAAAATGAAGAGTTAAGAAGTTATCTTAAAGAAATGCCAAAAGAGATAAAAGGAAAGTTTAATGGATGCAGAGATTTCAAACAGTCTCTTCCATCCATAATTTTCATCACCAGAACTCGTTCCTGCCCACAACATCACCGTCTACAAACAACTATTTTAAGATACTCAGATGACACAAGTTACGGCGACATTTAATTTCCCTTCACATTTATTTAACCTTCAGGTTAAATAAATGTGTTTGTAAGATTTATGTTCAAAAGCTGTTGAATTAAATCTTTGTTCAAGTTGTACGACTAACAAAAGTTACCGATATTTTGTCTAAAACAACAAAGCAGGCAGCTACTGGGTCTGTTGTTTAATGAACAAAACTGATTTAAAATCCAGCATTGATTACTGTCCCTGAGTAATACAAGCCAATTATAAAAATATGCAGATGTCCTCCAGGCTATTTAGTTCAGAGACGACGGTTGGGCCACATGAGGGGAGACTGGGGCTTAAGAGGGTTTCATTAGGAAGGTAAACAAGCTCAAGTGACATAACTCGCTGAATGTGGGAAAACATCAGAAGCTGATGTTTTTATACTCCTCGCTGTGAGAACCAGCTACTTCTGCGTTCACAAGCTTGAAGGCATTCTAGAGTTCAGACGGTGCTGTTGACCAGTTAACTCAAGAGTCCAGTTTCACACAGTCAGCACAGCAGAGGTGACTTCCACAATCATGTTTGTTTGCAGCCAGCAGCTGACCAGTCCTCTTGCTCACCACGGCGTTCTGCTTCAACAAACATAAATACCAAGCAGGGGACTAGAGCAGAAACAGACATGCGTTCAAAAGACCTGCGACACATGCGATCAGACGCCTGAAGGTCAGCAGAAATGACACGCGGAGCTGCCAGTCAGCTGCCTGGCGATGTGCATGTGCTTGCTCGGAGAGCAGCCCAGCCATAGATACGGTTTAATTGAAGGTTGAAGTTATCAGATAGCATGCGACTAGGCTGTCAGTCAAGATGCAGTCACCGCGGTGGCGCTTGACAGTGTTCTGCACCGCTGACGACATCAGGAAATGGCTGACTTTCAAGAATGGTGAGGGGGCGGTTAGACAGACAGAATGATGGCGATAAGTCATACTCACAAACACATTAGCAGACTGATGTGGAGGGAGGTGGAGTGGGGGACACAAAATCAGAGGAGGGACACACTTAAGGGAATTAGAGCAGAGGTGGGCTGGCAAGGAGAGTTATTCTGGTAGAGTCAACATAGGAACCAGGCACCAGGACAATCTAATTATCCAGAGAAACCTGGACCTGGCACATGCAGCTGGGTAGCAGGAGGCCTTGTGAGTGGGTGGGACCTTAGCCTAAAGAGATGACAAATCATTGGAAGAGTTTTGTTTTTAAATCTGAGGAAAAAGTGAGCAGAAGCGTTCCAAAAAAATTAGAAAAAAAAGCATCAATGTTGCCAAATCTTCTACAGCAGATGACGTGATGCCAAATCAGAGAACATCATTATCTGCTTTTATTGGAGAACCTGGAAGTCAGGAAGATGCAAACCTCTGGATATTTTTAAGAATTGTGCAATTTAGGAAATGAGCTTGAAAGTTTTGAGTCCTCATCAGGGTCTCTTCTCCTTTAGCAGCAGACACAAAGTGACAGATTTCCCTTCCTTCGTTATTCATTTATTTTCTCTCTCCCTTTTTGCATCATCCATTCCCTTACCTTGCATCTAATTAGATGCGTTCTTTATCCTTCCTAAAAATACAAATGGGATAAAAAGACATCGTGACTCACTTTGTTCAGACTTCTTTAATCTCAGAACATGACAAGCTCAGCTCTTGAGGAAGTCTGCTGAACATTTTTCCACTGGTTGTCTGCAATACCCAGTTTTTTACTCCAGCTGCAGTTTTTATAAATTCCAGCAGTTGCATTTAAAGCTGAAGCTTTAAATGCCATGTCACAGATGAGCCATGTTTGTCCTCGGTCCAGGCAAACATGTAAATACAATAATTTAGAAGAATATTAAGACAGTATCAGTATTTTATGGCAACATATATATTTGGGGTGCAAACCATGAATGTTACACAATATTAGGAAGTGATGTGCTGGTTAGAGGTGGAGGAGGGAATACATTTTTCAACGCATTTAGATGCAGATATGGAGAAGTCAGACTAAATTAAACCTTATATTAAGTTAAAATATGACCTCATTTGAAGGAAAGCAGAAGGTCTGAGAGCGGTGAATGCAAGTCACGTGGCTCCAAATATAAATGAACTGTAAGAATTCAGCATAGTAGCAGCATGTCGCTGAGAAGGATTTTGTTTTTACTCACAGATGAAATTATCTTACACTCATTATGTATAAGTTCAAATTTAGTCTGGAATGTGCAGAGACCGCTGGAGGTGCAGATGTTTCTGATGCTTATTTTGTGTTTTTTTTTCTAAAATATTTAATCTCAGAGTATGTTTATTTGTGTACGGTCTGCAACCTTTACAGGCTAAAGAGCCATATTTGTCCTCGGTCCAGTTAAATAAGCCTTGTTTAGAGTAGCAAAAGTTCCTTGACCTTTTGGAAAAGATAAAATAAAAATCTTATACAGAAAATTTGTTGTCAAAAAAACTGTCAAAAAAAACACAGTGTGTGTGTGTATTATTTTAATATTTTAAAATAAAGAAAAGCACAAAACCTTTATAAAAACCAGATGAATTTACTTCTATGGGATGTTAATATTTTTGGAAAATGTAATAAAAAAAAAAAAGCATGCTGTAGATACTAGACCTAGAAAATATTACTGGTTATTTTGTGTCATTCTTTTGTGGAAACTCAATTCAATTATGACAAGAAAGACAGCTAAAACAAATATTTATTACAATATGTACATTTAAGAGTAATTGTTACTTCTTTATCAAGCGAGGTGGGTGGCTGATCTGGGGGTGTGGTGACATCAATAATCGATTTGTTATAACATCGACGCATATTAAATCATAATCGAATCCTGATTCCCAGACATTATGATGGTGATGTAGTTAAATGTTATGATATAAATGCAGTCTTTGTCCACTCCTCTGTTTCTCATCCGTCATCAACACTTCATACTTTCTCTGTGACCTTTAGTATCTGGAGCGCCGTCGTCTGTGTCAAGTGAGGGAAACTAACCGAGAACAAGCTAAACCTTCCTGACACTTTGAAAATATGAGACAAATAAAGCATCCAAGCAGCCCTTTGGGATAATCACACTGATGCTGTGGTGACTTTAAATCTTCTAAATATCTAGGAGCTCTAATTGCATTACAGTGTTTGTAATTGTTGTGTTTTTTTGTTTGTTTTGTTTGTTTTTTTTTCTCACCATGCAAACCTAGTTTCACAGAAAGTAGGATTTACTTAATTCAGCTCAGCGGCTGGCAGCTCCTGTCTGGCATTTACAGTTTTCCGTCTCTATTTAGAAATCTCACAAGGTTGGAGGTTTTATGTAGATGCAGGAGAGCTAAACAGGAATGAGAAATGTGTGTGATGTGTGTGTTCCTTTGCCATTTTTAGCCTGTGAATCTCCAAAAGTCATCATGACCAAAATGGGGAAACCTAATTAATTTAGTGGCTTACTTGACAGCTTGTTGTAAGCACAACGCAGAGTCACCGCCCCAATTCTGCACGAAGCTCAGCATCCAGAGTGAGAACGAAGGCCACATAAGGATGCTGCACTTAACACTCTGTAGTGGGGATGATTTAGTTGATGTTGCAATTATCGTGAGCTTTAACAACAACAAATGTAGTGAAAACCTTTACCAATGGGGTCAGCAAGTTCAATTTGAGACTTTTTAAGGCCTTTTTAATGCTGCATTGAATGAGATTTAAGACAGAACAAAACTGTTTGTGGGTCTTGGCTTTGTGCTTCTCACTGCATATGGGTCTACAACCTTAAACAGTAGTGCTAGAATTAAAAAGTTTGTTTGTTTTTTTTGTTTGTTTTTCTGTTATTTTTTGCACAGAGTGCACCGATGAATAAATGTGTATCCATTTATGATAGATGCAAAAGAAGCTAGCTAGCTAGCAAGGGTATATTAGTAACTAGCTAGCCTCAATTGCCTTGAGTCACAGAATGCAATGAAGATGTGCTCAGTGTCTTATCAAGTCAGGAGGAAAAAACTCATTCCATGTCCTGCTGGGTTCTGACCTGCTCCATCTACACCATCTCTTCTCATTAACGACGATATCTAAATACATCATACTCTAAGAAATATCAAGGGGTTTAAGGAGAAACATGGCTCCACAGAAAAAAATATTATTTGTTTTCATCTTCGATATTCAAGTAAAGCCGAATGAAAAATATATTATGTATCTTCTTTGACTCCCAGTGTTACACTAGAAAAGGCTAAATATTCCACAGCACCAGCAGCTTTACGTTAGGGCTGAAACGATTCCTCAAATGATTCGAGTACCTTGATTATTGATTGATGATAATGCCCGGGTTTTCATCGTTTTCGGGGTACCAATAAGCATCCTTAAAATGACTGGCACGATGCCTGGAGAACGGCAGCCTTTCACCTCCCGGAGCTGTTGGTTCAAAGCGAACGGCAGGGACGAGCACGGCGGGAGTATTTGTACAGGTAAATAGATAGACTGAACATGGCGGGCGGCTGAGTAGTTGATGAGAACATGTTTGAAGATGAGTGTGTGACGAACGAAGGTGCCGTAAATATCCTGTATTGCTTCCCCCGCCCGGTCTTACGGTCGTTCCCTGGTCTACCGGTCACTTGGTGTTTATCTACATTTTTGCCCAAGTACAAACATCAAAGTAACTATAAATATAAATGCAATATTCTGATATGAAACAAATCATTTGTTTCAATGTTTTAACATTGAGAAGAACAAAAACAGGCTCAGAGTTGCTGAACTTACATCTGGGTACTCTTTGACAGGCACAAACAGTTTCTCCTGCAGGTGAACGATGGGTCCGATGGGTTCGGGCAGCTCCAGCGGGTGTCTGTCCACAAGGCCGTTCACTGTATCGCTGTACATATCTTTACGCACTCTGTTGATCTCTGAAACACAATTAAAAAGGAACAAAGATTACTAAAAGGGCTATTACACGGTTTTGGTTTTATTTACCTAAAGTAAAAACCCTGCCATATTCACTTGACTGGTAAATTATTGATATGTGATACATATGTGAACTCATGATCAACAGAAATTTAAGGTAAACACAGAGACACAGAAGAGGATTACATTTCTTAAAGATGTTACAGTTAAGAACGACACCATTAGTAAAACATGCACAATTTCACTAGTAGTGAATGTTACCATTTACTACCTGGCAGTGATTCACTGACATTTTGCCTAATCTTCCCTTTTCTTTCCATCAGAGATACACCAATCAGATTTGCTATGACTAATTACAATTTCCTGCTTTCTAAGAGGTCAGACCTGCTGATTTTTTTACTTTTATTTAAAAGGACTGAAACGACTTTGACCCGAGATGATTGTTTTGAATCCAACACAGAATGAGGGAAATACAAGATTACCTCAGAGTGCATCAAAAGTACTAATTTGTTGTTCTGAAGCATTTAAATAACAGAGTAATCTATATTCCTGCTTGAAGGGAGTCAAGCAGGATACTCCAATCAGCTAGTTAAACAGATTCTTTATAAAACAGAGCATGTCAACATAATAGTAGGCCGGTCACAATGTAACAACAAATGTTGCTGGACGATAAATTGTCCCAGACGTTATTGTGATAAACAATAATATTTTCAAGTAGGATAATGGTAATGGTGGCATAATAATCTGAGCACATGTTCACAAATATCAATAAACTTTACATTCAAATGAACATTTAACACAGCTGCATGATATCTTAAATATCCAAAATAAACTAAATTTAAACTGTAAATAAAATGAATTATGAAGTCTCTGTAAACAAAATGTCACTCAAAAAAGAGGCTAGTTGTGACCAAAGCACCAGACTAAAGACTTCTGCCATTGGTAGAAAGACAAAAAGAAAAGAGAAAAACAATTAATAGAAAGTATTGAGCTTATTGTATTGCACCCAAGCACTTCCTTTGCGATTACAATGGAGTTTAATACACTGTACATTTGTACCACAGCAACTCTGAGGGTTAAGACCACTGCTGTTCTCCTCAGAAATCTGAGTGAGATGGAAAATAATAAGACCAGACAGCTCTGATCCAACTAATACATATCTTCTTACTGAAACACTCTGTTACACACACGCGTGAAAAACCATTTCCAGTTGATTGGAAGACCAACAACCTCCCACAACAGAAGAGAAGAGTCAAGACAAAGAAATGCTGCTTTTCATGAATGTCCACATGTGTGGAAATGTCAATGAAGACTGACACCTGCAGATATAACATACATTAAAAAGACAAAAGACTCGGGTTACACAGCAACGTGCCGAGACGCTATTACCCCACAACCACACTGTCACCGAGCAAAAAGAGAGAGAAAAATCGGATCAATAGGCAGAGATCGGAGGTGACAGGTTTGAGAGCAAAGGCTCGGTGTCTCAGAAGGATTTAAGGAGGATGTTAGGTGTTGTACACAGCAAGGATCATCCTGAAACTTTTCTCCTGTAGGAACTTCCAAATTAACCCAAAGCAACTATAGTTGCACTAAGGCGAGCGTCCCTGACCGCCAAAGAAATGATGAAAAACCTGAAGCAAGGCCAGACTTGCATTAGATTTTACTGTCATTCTGAAACATATTTGGTGTTTAAAGTTACACAGGGGTCATTTCAGGTCAAGGAGCTACACTTTTCCAGTACACAATTTCCAATGAATGGATTCAAGTAATAGACAGGAAAATAAATCTGATGGAATTTCTGTTAGAAAGAGAAACTATCCTGCACCTGTAAAAAATAAAAACCACCTGCTAAAGTCATCTCCAGCCTACTTGTATAGCTTCAGAGTGACGCTTTTACGAGTCACATGACCTTAGCTCTGCAGGTTTCAAAGATAGTCTCAGTCTTTCCATATGATGACTTCCTTCTCCTGGTATCTAACCCAGAAATAAGATTATATCACTTCTACGCAGGAGGCGAGCCACATTATGCCCTACTTTCATCTCTGTAATGGCTAATCAGCTTACAGTTTTGAGAATTACATGTTTTGTCTCTTTTTAAGTGAACATTTACAGACCCTACACATGTTATATTGTTGCAAACAGTTATGAGATAAGATGAGCTAATATTGTGTAGCTTACATCATCGCCTTGTTTAAAAAGTTAAATTATTTAGAAGAAAAACACTACAGATCTGAAGTATCTAAAGAGTATTTGTCCTCTGATAAAAGGTGAGAAAATAGGCCTTATTCATATTTGACAATGCAACCCAACAAGCACCAATAGCAATCCCGCCTCTTCCAAATTGTTATTTCCTCTTGCTGAAATGCCACATTAACATAAGGGGGCCGAACCAGGCCATCAACGGAGACATGCAGCATTTGACAACCTCTAATTTTAGTGCTGCAACTCTTTTCTGAAGCAATGCATTCACCTAAAAATTACCCCCTGCTTTACAAGGCCGACAAAAATCATTTATCTATCTGTCCACCCCAGCAGAAAGCCTCATGAGTGTGGAGAAGTGGGTTTAAGTGTGCATCACCAACTTGAGTGAGAGGGGTGGCGTTAATGGAGGAAGGAATAAACAAAAGGAGAAAATAAACTGGGTTGTCAGAAAAGGACTTTCACTGAACTCTGTTACGAACAGATTTTGAGGCCAGAGTCGTCTCCAGTGTCAAGCAGAGCTCCGTTTTCCTCAGAACCGTGAAGACATGTGCCACTCCGGACCGGCAAGTTTCAGCAAGTTACAACACATCCACATCATGTGCTGCATACTTCATCGTCATTAACACACATTGGACACACTGTGCTGCAGTTTGCCAAAACAGAACGGATTAATGGACTTTAACTGGCGGCTGAAGTCCATTATGCAGGAATTGGTGGTCAGTACCATAAACCTTTGGTGTTGCTTCTTATAATTTGCAGGTTCTCACAACAGAAAACTACATTTAAAAACTGATGACCAATGGTTAAAGGATTAGTCACCCACCAACATAACCATCCCATGAAGTCTTGGTAAATACATATTAGAAAGGAAGTTAAAGGAACTTTGTAGTGTCTTCAGAGGTTATTGTTTTAAAGTGACTTCATATGGGCTTTTGAAACCAAATGGAACAATTTGTGTTATTTCTGTTTTATTTCCATCTTCCTGGATGAAATTTGTGAATTTTATGCTAACATTTCCTACTAGGCAAAGATATTTTGATGTATTACAAATCAATTTGCATAAATAGTCGACGTGGAGCTTCTGTTAGGTTCCGCTGTATTGCTAAGATGGTGTCCGCTGCATGTATTAATGCATATTTAGTAACTCAACTATTAAACTAATAATTTAAGAAGGAGTCTCAAGCATTAACTTATTTTACCTATTTGTGGTGTAGTTGTGGTCCCCAAATCAACTTTCAACTTTGTGATTTTTTTTGTCTTAAACCAAAGAAAGACTTTAATCGCTAAAACTGGCGTTGGACGTGCTTAAAGCAGAAAACCATTATCTGGCATCAACTTTTCGTTCCAGTAATTCTTTTCCATTTCTCACCATATATAAACAGATATTTTCTTGACAATTTTGTATCAAAGGGAAACAGGTGGACCTCAAAATGAAAGGATCCCGAGACCTAAATATGAAATGAAATTAAACTAAAGACAGAACATAAACCTTTATCATTATTAAAGGTTTATGTGTGGAAGGTCGATTAGATCAAAAAAGGAAAACTTAAAGCCAGAGTGAAGTGATTCAGGCTTAGATGTGCCTCTATACTCGAACAGCTCCTTTCTGCCTTGATAAAAGTTAAAACATGTCTCACTTTATCCATCTCTTTTTGTTTCGCTCAGTTTCTGTGGTTGTCAAACTCTGAAGAGAAAAGGAAAATGTTACAGACAGTGCCTGCATATCTATCTGCCCTTTGTCAGAAAAAGAAATGATTTCTCCTCATCTTCCGTTAACTTGTGACAGGTGGAGGGGTCCGAGGTCTGACAGCAAGATACTTCAAGGGAGAAACTTTATTCACAACCTCAAAAAACCAGGCGCTATATTAAAAAACAATGGACAAGTCCCGGAGGAGCTGCTGTAATCAGGTTAAAGACAGGTGAACATCACACAATGAGAGCTGCTCCATAGGAGAATGGGAACAGGTCCGTTAAGAGGCCAAAAATAGACGTGCTCCGTAACTGCTTTGTCCTCGGCGCGTGGGCTCAGAGCCAACCATCCTCTGACCAAGCAGCGCACCTCTGTCCGCACGCAAAGCAGAGAAAAGGAGAGCAGAGCAGGAGCGTAATGGCCAAATAATCAATGCTGTCTGCTTTACAAGAGAAAAGCTGCTTTGGTTGCCTTGTGATGCCTGGTATTAGGTTGATCAAATCTGGCATCTGAAACAGATCCGATTCTAACACCAATTAATCTGTAAACCAAAATGATCAAATGTTCAGAGTCCTGCAGATAGTTTGAAAGTCTTCTTGCATGGGGCAATTTAAGATCAAAAACTGTTCAGACGCCAGCCATTTTTATCCACCTGCACATGTCGCTTTGCTCCAGCCATCGTTTCCACCAGGGAGGAGAACTTCTACAAAGCTGAGGTAGCGTAATGAGAGTCCCTCCAAAAAAAAGAAAGCTACTGCAATCATAAATGCACCTAAATGTGACGGTGGTGAGTAAAACAAGACTCTCTGGAGAAACACGCTTTTTCACTTTAAAGCTGAGCACTTTAGCCATCACAAAGCCTGGTTACCCTTTGCAAACTGAAAGGATTTGGGTGTTTAATGCATTCCTGGCCTTTATTCACAGCACAGACAACTTTATCCATGATGACACTCCGACTCAACCGTTTAGGGGTCTGACAGGACATGCATATAGGAGAAGGGGTGAGCTTTTAAAGCGGAAATCTACTGTGCATTTGGGGGTAGGCTGAAACTTAAAAGTGTCTGCATTTCTAGATTTTTTCAACAACTCAGCCCATCTTTCCTCGCTCTCTGTCTGCAGCTGCACCAGCCTTTGATATTCATACTTAAAACTATTCCTGTCTTTTCAATGACTTTGCTGTGCTCACAACATAGTTAAGCACAGTTTGTCCTTCATTCTTAAAATTAAAAATAAGTATAAGTTGTGACATATGCTGCCATGCACAATGCAACCCATAGATGTGCATCAGTTTTATCATTCTGATAAACCTGAACATTACAAACCAGGGAATGTCTTTTGGAAATTACATGGGTCATGGCAATCAAATACGTAACAGAAATTCAGTGTTTTTGTCAAAAAGTTATGCTTGTGGATCTTTTTGAAGAAAAAAAAAAAAAAAAAAATTATATTTTGCAATCTATTTTCAAAAGTGCCAAAAAATGGTAGCTATATTGAGTGAGACATATTGTGTCATGGAGATATGTTACTGTTTCCAGCAGAGGCTTATTAGTACAGATATGTCTGTCCAATAACTGGCAGTATGTGGCTCCATGCAGAAAAAGACACCTATGTAACTTTGGTCTGCTTTTTGAAAACGTCTGTTTTAAAAGAAACCTTTACTAAGACAGTTTTCATTTTATCCAGATACAGTGGATCCCAGCCTTTATGCAGTTCAGTATTCACAGATTTTTCTGTGAAATTTGACTCAAAGGAAAAGTCATCCATTAGCGGCTTGTTAATGGGCATTTCTAAAATATCTTAAAGAACATCTCACTTGGGAACCAGAAAATACCTAGACACAGTGCTGTTTATTGGCTGGCATTTCCAAATCACCCAATCCAGGAGCAGCATTTATTTTCCTTTGAAGAAAAAAGGAAGACTGAGGATGTTAGATTCTGTAGCACAGAAATGCCAAGACAATTTCCACTGTATTAATGGATATTAATGCATCTTTGGTGTTTGGACTACTAAAACATGTTATAAGCGTTTTTAAAAGTTGTCTCAACTATTTGTGGATTTTAGCAACCAGTGGCCAGCTGTGGTTCCTAACCCTCATGAATACTGAAGGTCCACTCTTTATTGTTGTCATATTTAGTTGTTGAAGCAAAATAAAAATGGCAATTATCCATCTGGGCAGGAGATGGCTTTACAAATCTATATTAACCATCTGGATTTTCCTTCCCACTGTTAACCACAAACTAAACTAATGATCCTAACTGTCAATCTGCAACTTTGTACATAAGGCTTAACTAAACCACAATAAATAACATCCATAATGCACCGTTTCACAACCAATTCAGCCTAACGAAGGCTTTGAAATAGCCTTACTCAAGCTATGAAGATTGTTAAATCAAACATCAAAACTCATTTTGAAATGCATAATCCAAATAGGCGCTGCTTTCAATAATTCATCACAGCCTACCAGTTTCTAAATGGTGAATCCATCTTGTCTAGAAAGTAACCTGGAGCACAATTTCAACTGTTATAAAACAGCGACTGAAAAATAGAAAGAATGTAATACAGCCAGCTGAACTTTGGACACAGGAAAAAGACTGGGGATTTCATCACAAATTCTTTTGGGACTCTGAAACTGCTGCTTCAGGCATTTTGCTTTCGCAAAGCAACAGAAGAAATTTTCCACAACAGGAACGAAACTCTTCAAAACCTGAGTCAAGTCATACAAAACTGTAACATATGTAGGCACATCCTGAAAAGTAAAAGCAGATAGCAACCAAGCTGGAATACGAGAAGCTACTACACTGGAGTTTTGACTCTAACAAATAAATATTGATTTTATTTTTCCTGTTCCTACAGTTACAGTACACTGAGGGGTTCACAGTGTACTGCTGCCACTGGGCTCTTAAAAGTGTATGGGTCCAGATTGTGCTTGAATTGTGTTTCACTTTTAGTTAATTGTTAACTGAAACAAGCTTTCAGAGGCAGGTAAAGTGAAAGTGCTCAGGATGAGGATAGGCCACAAAGTATGGAACTGACCTAAGAAGGCTTCTGGACTCCTCTGTCTGAGTCAGGTAAAAAATAAACACACACCAGCACATGGGTAAACAGAAAATCAGCATAGGAGTTATTCATCCATACAAATTGAGGACAGGCTTTGCCTTATAGAAAACTGCTTACACACGGTAACAGAAGCACAACCTTTCTGAAGCAAACCATGTGGCTAAAAATGCTGCCTTTAAGTGTGCACATGAACATATACACATAACTCAGCCAACTCCATCCTTGAAAGCAGCACGTTCTGCTTTCTGATCCTGAATAATGAGCTGCAGCTGCTGAAAATAACAACACAGGCTAGAAAACAACTACAGCCAACTTCGTCCTGGACAGTGTCCCCGCAAAACCTTCAAGTATACACGCAAGACGAAAAAAACAAACACCTAACTCCTAAATAAACATTAAAACACCCACACACATGAGCTAATGAGCCTCTGTGCGTTTGTAGGCAAGGCTCCCCCGAGAGCATGAACCCACAGAAATAACGGAGGGAGGAGGAAGACTGCCTGGGAGAAAAAGCTGCTAAACAAATACTGCAGGAAGTTACACTAGCTTGCGTTACTAGCCACCGGTTCATTTTCAAGTTACAGATTTAAATCAGAACACCCATAGCTGCTCAGAGACAAAAGAGCTCTGATAATCCAGATTATTATAAACAAGGCAAATATCTGAACTGCATCCACAGTTCCCCATAAACAATACTGAAGTTTGAAGACAAAGGATAAAGACTAGAATGGATTCTAGTGAATACTAGAATTTTCTTTCAAAATGTTTTAACAACTCTGGAAATATTAACTTTAAACTGCTTTAAACTTTAGATTCATATCCATCTTAAATCAAGGTAGTGATTGAACAGCAGTAACGCCTCTTGATGCATAATCTATGCATACCAAGCAGTTAACTGGAAATACTTCGTAAGCATCTAGTGTTCAGAGTTATGTCCAGCTGTGCTTAAATCCGGTAATTTGCATATTTAATAATTAACCCTAACCCTAATTTGTTGGGTTTGTGTGATACTGAAAATAATTTATATTTAAAAACATTAATAATTAAGTATTTTATATACTGAAACAAATTCAGACAATGGGATCAGAAATGGAGGTTCTGAACAGCACTGTTTTGGATAGTTTACATCTTAAATCTGTTGAGTTTAAGAAAAACCCGAGTAAACTTAGCAAATTAAGAGATTTGGTTTTTTTTTTAGTATTTTAGTCAGACCACGTTTAATCACCACAGATCCAGCTCAGCCTTAATTTCTTTGTTTTCTTGGGGGCAAAAAAACCCCAACAAAAACACAGGTAACTCTTTCTATCTCTATCGAAAAACTGGCAATACTTGACTTGTAAGATCTTTAAGAAACCAGAAATTGGTACTGCAACACTGTCTGATTGAGAACCTCTACTTTCTTGTAAGTCAGAGACAACAAGAAGTCTAGTGCATCTTCTATTCTGCCTGAAGCCTTGAGAATATGTATTCTAAAATGGGAACATGTAGGTGTGGTGATGGCCAAGAACAGCAATCAGCAAAGCCATTTATCATAATCGGTGGCAAACGTAATGTTTTCTGGGACTGTCAGCGTGACTGGATGCAGGAAGAGAAAAAAGGTTCCTGGCTGAATAGGGCTTTCTGTGACTGCTGGCAGTAATGGGGACAGTGTGCTAGAAAAAAAAGTGTCAGAGTGTGTTAGTTTGGTGATTAAACAAGGCAAACAGATGATGCAGACAAGGAGAGAAGGAAAGGCAGAGCTAAACAGAGACGGGTGAGAGGCAGAAACGGAGACAAGAGAAACTATCAAATCTCTGGAGATGTTCAGATTCTTATCCACGTAATACAATCATGTAGACGTCTGATTAGACTCAAATTAATTCTGCAGGATGGCCGCAGTCTTAATCATACAATTGGAGCCAAGCTATCGCCCATGACAGGAAACGGAGAATCGCTCTTGGAGCCATTAGCAGGTTAGCGAACCTGAAAAAAGCTCTCAAGGGGGCCTTTAAAAATGTAACATTGTTAAGAAAAAAACTCTTCTTGCATCTAATGCTGACTTTATTAACACAATACTTAGCATGTAGATATACTAATCAATTGGTCAATGATTGGAATCATCCAATTGTCTTAATTTAAGTAAAATCTGTTTGTTTCTTTTATTTTTAATGTTTTAAAACTAAGAGCCCAGAGTATTCAGTTTCTTAAAAAGCAGAAAGTTTTGGAGCTGATGGTTTGATGCTTAAATGAGGATTTTTTTTTTTTTTTTTTTTTGTCCATCATGTTCTCTTATTCAGAATATCAAAATAACTACCTTCACCTCAGAAACTAGAATATTAAATTTCATACCATATCCCCCCAAAATGGCAGGTTGGACCTGTTGAAATGCACAGATTTTCCAGAGATGAGACTGAGACAGCAAAATGCCGAGAACAAAAACTTTTAATATCACTTGCAAGTGGAGAACGACAGATAAAATCATAGCAAACTCTATGTGTCCTGAGGAGGCTGAAACAATCACAGAATCATATACAGTTCCTTGGCGCACAGGAAGTGGGAGTCGTTTCAAATACCCATTACCAAATTAGGACACATAACATAAAAAGGGGGACTCTGAACCCAATAGACAGCCCTGAGGAGGAGGCGTCCTCTACCTCGCTTCCTCCAAGGCTACAGATTAGTTGAGCATCTCATCCCTTTCCCATAGTGGGGGTGCGCTAACTATTTGTTATCTCTTCCCTTGCAGGCAGCTGGCCTTGGAACTCCCTTTTACCTACACAAAGGAGATCTGTTCTTATGAGACTATGAGTTACCAGGTGCAGTTGGCTAGGAGAAAGCTAACTGCACCTGGGTTATACAACTCAGAATATTTTATACATGTCGAGATGCAATCTTAAATATTGTAGATAATTAATTTTGTTCCACAGGACCTCAAACTGAAATCTGTACAGACTAGAAAAGCCTGGTGGGTGTATTTTAAAACCTCAATCAATCAGTTGGTCAGAATCAGACATTCTGACCAATGTCAGACATTTCTTCTTTGAACAACTGACCTGGGATCAGCAGGTCAACAACAACTCAACATCTTTGGTATAGGAATGCATCAAAAACATGAAAATCCTAATCAGTGCATCTTGTTGTAATTTATTACCAGCAACAGAAGAAACAATATAAATAGAAAAAGGGTGTAGTTTACTGTGTCATTTGTCAAATTTTTAAACCGAATTAAATGTGTTAATAGATCCAGGTGGTCATATAAACGTAATAAGGCTGTGAGATAAAACTTCTCTCTCCCAGACACATCCACACCATCAAAGCCCCCAGCTTTAAAGTAAAAGAGCTTCCGATAGTATCTAGAAAGCCATTAGGACCCCAATCTAAAATTAGAAAAACGGGATCATCTCCATCTTTGATGATGTGGAACTGCTTTATGGGGCTGTCTGTTAGTGGGGGGGCAAGCTGGCGGCTCAATGAGCCGTGGGAGTGGCAGTTTTCTGCACTTATTGGGATCTGCCACAGAGCGTGCTGGTACTGAAAGGGAGGGTTAACTTGATACAGGACCATAATGGTTCGCTTCTAATGGCTGCTGCAAGCGGCTAAGCTTTAATACTCCCAGCAGGAGGCTGGGGACAGTGGGGGTGTGCTTCTATATGTACAGTCGCTTATGTACGTTTGAGGGAGTCACCCCAAGATGGGAGATATATGGACCTTCAAGAAGTAGTGTGGTGGGAACAAAAAGCCAGCAGTTTTTTCTCACAACTTTAACCTTTTTAGTATTTTCTAAGAAGTTCTCTGCAGCTCCCTTTCTTCTTACTTCACTTTGTAAAGCAAACCAATTTGCTACCTCAGCCAAATCAGCCAACCTAATGCACACAATTGCAGACTCAGACTCCTTCAAAAATATCAAGCGAATGCAGACGACTTGAGCGCAGTTTCCTTCACCTAAAGGAGAGGCGGATGTGGCGTTAAATTGGAATCCAAAGCGATTGTCATTTAACAGCCTGGCTTTCACAGAGAAGCCTCATGAGCTTAAAATGGTTTCACAAATTTCACAGAGTACATTCTGTCAAAACAGAAGAAAAGAAACCTCCTCAATTAGGCATCACAGAGCAGAGGTTTTATGAAATAAAAACGTACAAATGTTGAGAGCAGCTGGAATGAGATGCTTAAGCAGCACAAAGAGCAGGAAGGATGCAGAAAAAAGTACTTAATTCTGATTTAAGTGTTTAACCCAATAACTTAACACAGCTCCAATCATTTTCTCCTCATCTCTACCCGCATTACACAACCTGAATGGGCTGATCTTCCCTCCATTCAGAACTTGTATGGGTCAGGAAGAAGGCAGATACCACACATCCTGGACACAAACTGCTTAGACTTTTACATAGAGGCTGTCACAACAGAGACAGTTTTGTCACCTTTTATATATTTATACTTTAAGGTTCTTCACTGAGACTGACGTGGAACCAAAGTTAGATTTGTTGTTTGTGTGTAAACCTGGCAAATAAACATGACTCTGATTCCAAATATTCAGTAATTACTTGATTTCTGGGTTTACTTAAAGAAAATAAATCCAATCTCCCTTTGTAAAAGTTTAAGTGAAAGTACACACTTATGGAAAATGAAGAAAAAAACATGAGGTTTTCAGCTGAGTAAACCAAAACTGGGATTGATTGGCAAATAGTGCATGAAAATACACAAAAATCCTGCTAAAATCAGCAGCATTTTTATTAAAGGGTAAAAGCGGAATATGATGAGACTGATAGGTGTAGCCTATTTCTTATGCTTTGTAAAATATTTGCCATTTTACAAAGCATAAAACATTATTCAATAAGCTGATATTGCAGTGATACAAGTCTGATGTCACACCTCAATAAATATTAAATAAAAATTGGATTTGATCATTTTTGGACAACATTATGCTAAATATGTTAATGTAGGTAAAAGTAAACAATAATTATTAGGTCATAGTTGTTAAGAAAAAAGAGGTGTCTGGATGTCAGAAGTGTCTCTACCTGACCAAGTAGGCACCTGGACTCAGCCTTACAAACAAGTATCATATTTCCCATAAACACACACACACACACCACAGGAATGTGTTTGAGGGGAGGGGTTCTGAGTGAAATGAAGTACAGGATGTCTGCAACAAGATGTGAGAATAGAAGATAAGGAATGTTAAGAATAACAGGATGCAAAGTCAGGAAGCATGCCCATGGGGTGTTATGTCTGAGTATGAACTGTGGATCTGAGCAGTCCTTGGTCCCGTTTCAGTCTGGAGTTCTCCAGGAATCTTACTGCTACGCAGGGAGACAAACCGTCTCAGAATTAAAACAACGGGTCTGAATAAATAATGAAGTAAGAGTTACACAGAATAAATAGGAGTTTAAATAAGGAGGACCAAAAATAGTTCTAAAAATGATGGTCATTGTTCTCTGTAAGTGTGTTTATACATGGCCGCCTCTTTAGTCCCTCAACAATAACAGGAAAGGTCCAGCTGTCAAGAGAGGAAACAGCAGAGGAAAAGGATGGGGACGTGAGAGGACCTGATAAGATGCATAGCACTTCCTGTTCCCTCCCCGGTCGCCCAGGCGACCACAGTCCTCACAACCTCCAGCAGGAACGGACAATAGGGAGATCTGTTATGCTTGATTTTGACCATCTGTGTAATAATGCCCTGATCTGAGGTTTCCTGCCCATTTTCTTTGAGGTCAGACTCAAACTGGAACACAAAAAACTAAATTGGAGGAGCTTTGAATCAAACAGAACAGGAAAGAATTGTAAGATCACTCCCATTTCTGCATCAAAGCTTCAATCCTCAACTATTATCTGACTTTTTAAAAAAGTTCAAAGTGCATGCTGTGGGCTGATGTGTTTCTATATTGAAAACAGTGAGTTTTGGCTATGATGGATTTTATAAACACAGGGAAAATCTGTATTTGGCCTTTCATTATGAATGTATACAAGTAGGACAGAGCAGAAAAAAATACAACGTGACTATTTACGTATGGAAAACAACACAGTCAGAGACAACCTTACTGTAAATGTTGGAGGAATCTTTGCATGATTGGAGCACATACATTTTATAAGTAACAGATGGAAGCAGCAGCCAGAGTCACACATATAAAAAAAAATGTTTTTTAAAGTACAACCCATACACGGCTTTATTAGGTGTACGTTTGGTAGGCTGGTAAAATCGCGTCTTTAAATTAATTTGTTCACCCAAACATAAAGGAATTTGAAAACTAAATGCCCTTTTTTAAAAAAAAAAAGCACAGCAAACATGCAAAATCATTTTTACATTAGGATCTACATTGAATAACTGTGTAAGAAAGACAGCAAACATGAGGAAGAACCTGCTCTGGTCAGATAAGGCCTGAACTGAACTTTTCAACAGCATAACCTGTTAAGAGGCTGCAGACCTGAGACTGGGACGGAGGAGACGACATTCAGAAAACAGTGAAATGTGAAAAGGTTCAAGGGGAGTAAAAGATTTTTGAAGGCACTTTATACACCTCCATATTTAACATTACGTTTGTTGGCAATAAAGTCAAGTGTGTGTGCATTAAGACTCCCCCTCCTTCACAGAAAAAGTCTAGAAATCACAGGAGTCAGGAAGAAAGACAAACAGGTTACACAACAAAGAGCCTGTCTGCGTTGATCTTAAGAGCCAGCTGAGGCGGGTTGAGACCTGCTGCTTTATCTGAAGCTCCCATCGGACTGCCAATCCCAGTCCCCGGCATTCAGTAACAATCAAATCACAGCTATTGTTGAGTGTTAATGCTAAATTTGTTTTTGTTTTGTTTATTTTCTTCCTGAATTTATCCAGAAGTCTAAACAAAAAAATAAATAAATAAATAGTGACAAGATGGACTGCACGCACATTTTGCTGTCAATAAGTGCAGATTAGCAACGGTGAGAAACTGAAGCAGTAAAAAAAGGAAATGAGGTCTGCCCCGATCTACTTGCATCTATTTACAGATCATAACAGAAGCTGTTCGTTGTGCATCTGCTGCAGATTACCTTCATCATCTGTTTAGTCTGCCAAGAAAGGATGATCTCGATTTTTAGAGGTAAAAAGAAAGAAGGAAGCGTCATACCTCCTGGGTCAGAATGCTAGACTGGGAGGGAAGGAGTGGGATAAAAGAAAAGGCAAGAACCCTTCTCGCTGACTCAACTGTCATTAACCATGCTTTCACTAAACTTAAGCTTTTAAACATTGATCTGCCTCAAAGCACTTGGGTGTGAGGGCTTAACAAATCTGCAAGCGCATGTATGCATGTACACAATTACAGCCGGCGGGTGCGGACGCGTCGTCTCTGCTAACTGATGTCTGAGGCCGGCCATGAGTGAGTAGCAGAAGCGAGCAGATGCTGCGATCCCTGAGCGCAGTTACTGAGAGCCAGGCTGATACAAACCGACAGAGCGCGATGCAGGCCTTTAATGTCACCACTGGTTCTCACATGAAAGAGGCAATGTAGCCCCAAGGCTGGATTTTTACCACACAGTCGCACATACATAGAAGGAAGCTGCAAAGGGGAAAAAAGAAAAACAATTGGAAAAATAAGAAAACGGCAAGACGGAAAGAACATGAAGGTGGTGGGAGCGGTGGAGGGACTCTGCTAAAATAAATAAGAGAAGAAAAAGACAAAGCTGGAAGAAATGAGTCATCCCCTTGGGAGAAACCATGCTGGAAACACCGCTACAATTAAATAGTTCTTGTATTGACTGCTGCATTATAAATAAGGAAGGGCGAGCAGAAGGGTTTCTGCACATTTAAGGCTTAAAGATAAAGAAGAAAGTAAAGTGAACGCATCTGTCGGAGGTGAACAGCCCAGGGTTTTACATGGAGCGTCGATAAAACCAGGCCCTGGTTCATCGACGGTGTCAGTTACTCAATAAAAATAAGGTTGCGAGAAGAACACCCACAACAACAGGCTAAACTTTAACAGCAGGAGAGGAGGAGAGGAACAGTGGGAGGAAGATTAAAGGGGACAGAATGAGACAAGTCCATCTCCTACCTGACTATTCTTCACCTTAAGGTGTCAACAGCAGCTGGCACCTTCATCATGCCCACACCTGCCCCACCTGCTGCTGTCCACCCTCAGCTGCAGTCAATCTTCCCTTCTCCAAAGGGTCATTCATATTTAAAGAAAATTGATCTATTTATAAACTTCGCGCAAGCGTCAAGAGGATCAAATTTAAATTTTAAACATTTGTCAGTCGATTCTCAAAGTCACCACCATCACAAAAAAGAAAACTCAGAGGCAAAGAGGAGAAACACTGATTCGTCAGTGTTCCAGTAAATTTAAAATATTTGCACTAAACGGTGCTTAAAGTTTTAGCTGGAAACCTTTTAGTGAAGTGTAAGGGTAGCTGATTATATTATATCACAGTCATTTCAATGTCAGTGTGTGCAATATTATCACATTCAGATGATATTATAATCAGACTCATTCTCATATCATTTTATTTATCGTGGTTGTTTTGATTATTTATTTTGGATGTATTTAAAAAGTATTCTACTGTCAGTATTAAATGTTCTCTGGAAATTTAATCTTACTGATGTATTGAGCTTGTTGTATTTGGATTACTATGCCTTTATCATTATATTACTTGAAAATGGTCTCAAAATGACAATATTATCATTTATTGCAATAGTTTCTGGGGCAATTCATCATCCAGCAAAACTTGTTCTCTTTACTGTAAGGAACAGACAGTTCTGCAGAGACGATCATCAGGGCTGTCTATCCCTCCATCCTGGACTCCCACAGAATTGGGTGAGGAAAAAGTCAGTTACCATCTCTGCAGACCCCACACATCCTGAACACAAACTGTTTGGACTTTGACCTTCACCTCAGTGCTACAGAGTGGTTTTTGCAAAAACCCGCCTCCACAGAGACAGTTTCTTCCCCCCAGTCTGAACACAATGAACACCTGAGCAGTCAGCTACTTTACGGTGGAAAACATAACCATATTTTCACTGTCACAATCCTTCTTTTGTTCCTTCTATATAAAAGTATGGCTGCAAATGCATCTACGTATTGTTCCCCTTTTCTTATTTTAATACAACCAAAGGTTATATATTTATACTTGCTGTCTGCACGCAGTGAGAACCTGAAACCAAAGTCAGATTTCTTTTTTTGTGCAAAAAAACTGATTATAATTATCAGTTGCACCATGTTAAATATTACATGGTGCAAGAATGTAACATGTAATATTTAATATAATATAACATAATATAATATAAATACCATGTTGCTCCCTCCCGGGGGTCTGCAGCTGCAATAAGCCCAAAATAATGTAGCACGCTCACAGAAGACATAAGTATTTGTTTGTTTATTGCAAATCCCATCATTGTCATGACATTCATCCAAATTGGATGTTTTTTCTGATATTGTGTATATTCTAAAACTACGTATGCAGTTTTAGAATATTCTCCATATTGAGGGATGGCTGATATAAATTTGTGCTTTTTTCCTGCCAGCAACTGTGCATACTTTACAAATTTTGAACAGGCATATTTTTGGGCAACACAGTGTTCTTGCTGTTGTCTTCAAGTGAACATGATCTTTTCCACTGAACAGCAAATAAACCATTTAGATGAGCAGTTTGCAGGTTTTGTGCCAGTTTCTGGAAAAACAACTGCAAAGCAAAAGTGGATGATTTGCAAACTTATTTTTCTGACCAATTTCTCAGTATATTAATATCAAATGCAACTTTTGGAGAAAAACATGCCTAATGTTTAGAAGTTTCTTAATTACGATTGGTTTCCAGCTGGCATTAGGTTTAAGATATCAGACTCAAAATGTGTAGCTCCATGTATGCTACACGAGTGAGCAGTGGAGAGCTCACTCAGTCTCAGAGAGAGAAACAAAAAATATATTTTCTCAAGAGGCAAACATTAATGACATGTACAGGAGCATTTATACACAGCGTGCTGTACTTTCACAGATTTGCTGATATTTAAGATGTTGGGCTGGTGAGACTTAATGCTAAAAGTCTGATCGTAAACGTGAACAAAAAGGAAAGGATTATGAATGAATAACTGTTTTTTTTTTTTTGCAAAATAAGAGCCCTTTGTTTTTTACACAATCAGATGTGTGTGAGTGCTAATCAGCATCATGTGCTGTGTGATGTTCTGCACGTTGAGGCTTTCAGATGAGCGTAGCGCTGTCTAACAACACAGATGACACTGAAAGGAAATCTATATGTAAATATCCTCTTACTGAAAAAGAAGAACATTTTTTTAGGGCGCTTCGCTTTTTTTACTGTATTTTTTAAAAATGAAAGCAGGGAAGAAACAATGTTTAGCAAAGTGAAATATTTCCACTACCGCAATTGCAGTGAGTCAATATACTTACACTCCACATGTTGAATATGAAAGAATGCAGAAAAAAAAATTGATCCCAGGTTGAAGAAAACAACCTAAAGTTTGGCAAACTGAACTATTATGAGCATTAACAAACCCTACATATTTTCAGTGTTGCCACAAAGTAGGAAGTCACTAGTTTCACTTTTTGACATGTTATACCCAGTCAGAATAATTACACAAATATGGTCACATTATTATCATATTTACTTTTACGCATAGCAACTATCCTGAATGTGCTATGCTAACTCCTGCACTCCAAAGGCCTGTTCTGAGCACAGAAAACCACCCCGTAAGTTGTGAAGCTAAAACAATGGGTTAGTCACTGCTTTGACCCAAAGCTCAAATCCCAAATACAAGCCCCAGGATTTAAGAGCATGGCAGGGTCAGAGGGGAAAAGCATCAATGAAGTAAAGCTCTAAAACGCCAAAATGAGCTCGCAGCTACTCTATTACATCGCCTTGCATTGCCAGCATCTGGACAGACCGCAATGACATCCAACACCCAGGAATGTACAACATGTGCCTGTGAGAGGACATAGACATGCAACACAGAGCAGAGTGACGCGCTATACATAACTCACAAAATTACAAACATGAACTGTGCAGATAAAGCAATATTGGATGAGTTTTGAAGCAGCCAACGTAGCTGATAATATAATTAGGCTGAGAACCTGTTACACTTTAAATCAACACATCATATGGATTGTTATGTGATTATTAAGCTTCACGCATCGAAAAGCAGTAGAGTTAATTGCGCATTAAGTTGCAACACAGTTCATTCACAGTTCTAAACAAGCAAACAGGGATCGCACTTACAGGCCGACCCGATACTAATTCAATATGTTGATTTGGCTGAAAAATAAAAGCATTAATGGGGTCAGCTGGAGCCAACGGTGCATTACACGCTGAAAACACTAGAGACACAGATGCACACATTGATTCAGACATTTCTGTTGGACAGCTTTTTGTGTGGCCTATGAAGTCTGTAAAGCAATGTTGCAATAAGGGATGAAGTAATCGCGCTCTTCCTGGCCGACAGAATTCAGGTTCTCAGTGAGGTCTGACCTGCAGGGTCAGGTTTTAAACGACGCATTTAATGTGAACAGACTTTTTCAATACTTAGCCTGCTGATTAACAGAAATTTGTCAAATTTAGATCTCCCGCCATTTGATTTGTTGCACTATTGTTATATATATATCTATATATATATAGATATACATCTATATATATATATATATATATTTTTTTTTTTTTTTTTTTGGGGGGGTTTTCCCCACCATTATTCTTAGTTTTTTCCTTTTATTTGTTTGTGTTTATATATTGTTCTTGTTTCCTTTTTTTCCTATATTTGTTCTTCTTGGTTTTTTTTTATTTTTTCATTTCTTATTTTTTTCATGTGTTTTCATATTTTTCAATTTGTTTTATTTTCTTACTTTCTCAAATTATTTTTTTCAATTATCATTTTCCCCATTATTCCTACTACTTTTTTCTTACTATTCTTATTTATTTAAATTTTCTTACTTCTTACTTTATCCCCCACATACACAAAGGATGGCGCTAACAGCAAAAATAAAAAGGCAACAAAAGGAGATGGACGACATAAATACACAGATTTAACATATTAATGCTTTAAAACAAATTAAACATTTGAGAGAATTACAATTATGTTAATATAATGTTACTCATGGATGCAGTCCTTTGCATTGTTTCTGAATCTTAACAAATTATTATTATTAATTTGTTAATTGACAATCCGAAAGCACAAACAAAAAGAATACTATTTATTTCCACAGCTGCAACATCTTCAAAACCAAAACAGTGTATCGAATGTATTGCAGTGTGAGCACAGTAGCTATGGTTTCATTTTCATTGCAGATACCAGTCAAGTAAAATATTTGCACCCAATTTATCACACTTAATATTGGAGTTCAATTTGTCTTCAAATACCATTTGCTGTATTTGGTTTAGGAGCGACAATGCTGCAGATTGGAAGGCAAATAACTAAATCCAGACAATGTGTTTAAAATGTATAGAAGGTTTCAAGTTGGATGAATGTTGCAGCTAAGACAAATAAATGCAGAAAGTAACAAATGCGATGCGTTGTTGTGGGATACTCTGACACAGAACAATGCTTGTGTGCATTCTTCTATGTGAACTTGCTAGAATGCTACAGTGTCAGGGCGTCTGGCCCATTAAAGCACAAAAAGCCATTGTGTAACGTTTGCAGAGGACACAGAGGGCCGGCCTGTGGAGCTGAGGAGGGGTCAGCAGCCCTGTTCATATCCAACCAGATGACCTCATTCACAGAGCATAAAAACGCCATCTCCCCCCATGAGCAACCTTGGTTGCCATTTTTGCTCACAGTCAACATAATCGATCGACAAAGCAGCACTGAGGGTCACACACACACACTAACCCTTTAGTCAACATTCTGTCCTGATAGTTATCTGTAAAATTCTGATGTCAGTCCTTGCTGTTGCACTGTGGGCTACAGAGGCTCTTTGTCTAACTAATCAAAGCTAAATCACACAACACCAACTACTGTCTAATCTCCAAACCAGTCCAGTGATCAGGTTAGACAGACTTTAAGTGCTACTACAAGAATTACAGTCTTCAGCAAATAACTAACAAGATGCAAAACTGGTTTGCTAGCTGTTGCACAACCCTGACTTCATTCATGTGCTGCAACTGCTGCTGGGTGTGCTGCATGTGGGCATAAATTATGCTAAACAAATCGTGTTTTACATTAGAGCACAAGAGTGTGAGGCAGAAAGCCATAGGAAAAAAAATACAACTGTGCAGCAGATGTAACTGGAGTTGGATCAGACAGCCTGCAACACCGCAGAATACACGAGGAACATGCATGATGACATTTTAGCTAAGTAGTTTAATCCTTAGATGTAAAATCAACTAAAAATGTCCTCTAATCATAGAAAAAGTATTTAACCATTACAGATTAAATTGTTCAGTAATATCTGACAGACACATTGACTGGTTTACTGGTTTTCTCAAGAAGCAGTTGAGCATCTACTACCCTCCCATTTCATCCCTGATAAACTTCCAGCTCTGCATTTACATTTAAACCTACCTGTAGAGCTTTGTGTGTTATGGAAAAGATACAAATAGTACATAAGAGTCGGTTCACTGATACACGTACCTTGAGGCCTGAGTATTTTCACAACTCGAAGTCAATACACTGATAAACTTCCAGCCCCATAAAGAGGTCAGTGTGCTTCAGTGACTGACTCCTCAGTCTTAAGGTTCATAGTTTTATGTTTGGGTTACTGATCTACACAAGGAGCAATTAGTTTTATTTAGCTAGTTATTACTTATTTAAGATGTGTATGTATGAATATTTTGACATAAGTCACTAAAAAACATTTCTTTTTCATAAAACATTAACCAACACAGACTGACCTCTGGATTTGGCCTCAAGTCAAACTGAGTTTGCCTACCTTAAGTCGAAAACATAGAATTAAAGTTAAGAGTCACAGAAAACTTTTTATTTTTACCTTGCAGTGAACTGGTGATTCATGTTTTCAGTCAAGACGCCAGCTAACTTGAGAAATTACTTTCAGTCGCTGAACCCAAAGCAGAAGCTGAAATACTTCACTGTGGCACTCGTGTTAAACTGAGCTAAGATGCACTATGTGAGTGTTTGTGGGGTAAACGCACATCAGGCTGGAGGTTAAGTGCTCTGACTGTGCTCCTGGTAAAATTCCTGAGCCGGCTGCCAACGCTCGCCTGCCATTCCTCCTCTGAACCCAGAGAGAAAATGAAGGCAGACTGGTGGGCGAGGAGGAGCTGAACAGAAGCAGCATTCAACAATTTATTTATTTATTTTTAGCTCTTATAAAAAATAAAATAAAAAAAACGAGAAAAAATTTAGGAAATGCTGGAAAACTGCAGATATTATTCCTGAGAAAACACTATTGTCAGAAGCTGTACCTGTTGTGACGGTGCAGAAACCTGCAAACTACAGTGAGAGAAAGAAAAGGGAGGGGGTTCTGAGGGGGGTTATATGCGAATATGAGTGGGAGAGCTATCTGAAGCACTCCAAGAATGCAACAGGGCGGGTGAGCACTTCGAACAGAGAAATACTGTTTAAACTTCTTTATGCAGGCAAATGAGTTAATGGAGGTATGCGATGAGAGAAGATCTGTGATGCAACCTAAACAATTCAAAGGAAATCTCAGACAGACCATCTCTGTGGAGCAGAATTAGAGAAGAGGAGCTTCTGTTGTCATCTCAGTGAGAAAAGAGACCCCTTTCTTCCTCTTCCTCCATGTCTGTCAGTCAGAAAAACAAACCACTGACTTGTCCTCCCAGCCTGAAAAGCCTGTAACTTCCCGTACATGCTGTTTTCATTGGCGAAAACACACAAGTTTCAAGCAGGGTGGAGCACCGTGTTCAAAAAAGAAAAAAAAGAAAAGTAGATCAATTTAGGAAAAAAAAGTCTGAGTCAGGGGACTGTTGTAATAGAATGATTGCAACATCCTCTTCCACATCTTCCTCTTTAACCCCTTTTGTCATTATGTAGTAAACACCCGGAGCTCTGACTCGAGCTTCAGCAAGCGGTTAAACATTGTTAGGAATAATCCCCGTGCAGCCAGGTTACCTTCTCCTCATCCTCTGTTGGTTTTGATGCAACCGCTCGGCTTTAAATGCTTCAGGGGAGAAAGAAAGAAAGATAAACATGCTCTTGCAAAAACGACGTATAGGGGATGACTCTAAGTGTTGGTGACAGTCAGATAGGCAGCCAGGCAGGCGGTTGGGGCAGGGCAGAAGACAGAAGGCCAGGCGGAGGCAGCGGCGATAAGGAGGCCCAGCACTCATGGGATGGAGGCCTGATAAGAGCGCTGAGCCGTCGCTGGATGACTTTATCATCCAGCATCCCAGATAGGAGTGGCCAAGGCAGAGCAGAGGGACTGACAAAGTTCCAAAGCTGGAGTCAAAACAGAAACCGGAGCAGAGGATGGTTCCATCTGAAGCATTAAACACTGAAGGACCATGTTCACAGAGCTATTTCAGAGCACTGAAGTAGCAATGGTTGAATAAGATGCAAACTCTCAAAAGTTTTAATAGTTAACATCCATAATTGTTTCTAAGCAGATAATAGTTCAATAATAGCTGAACCTTCACTGAAAAACCAAAGGGGTTAAAATATATTACAGGTGAGTTAGAATGCAAGACGCCTGAAATGTTAAATTTCTGTTTTATTCAAACAGGACTTTATGATTGCAACATGACGAACACTGACATTTCAATTATTGCTCTGCTATTCAGTTTAACTCCAGAGGTTTGCAGATGCAGGTTTAAATTTACAGGCAGTGGATTAAATAATAAATGTCAGAGTACAAAATTGTAGAGTTTCTGAGTGTGTGTTTGAATAGGAATCTGGCAAGATAAAATAATTCATTTATCACCAAAACTTTGAAAGATAAAGTAATTCATTTATCACAAGATCTTTGAAAAGCAATGCCGCCTATGTGCCAATGTTTGTTACTGATAATCACAATCTTTAATCCTGCTATCTGCCTCATTGAATACTGAACTTGGTTCTCTTGATGTCATTTTCAACTTGATACTTAGAGAAGCCAAATTTTAAGCACAAACAGAGTGCAGCGCTAATTTATCCCCGCAGAGGGGAAGCGAAGAGGGGCCACATGAGGAGAAGCTAGTGGCAGACAACACAAAGCTTCCACTTCTGTCTTCACACTGGTGGCTGCAGCTCACTAAACCATCTCATAGAATGGCTCTTAGTTAATTAAATTCCAGCTTCTAAGTGGAGTTCAGGGAGAGGAGAAAGGATTGGAGTTTAACAGGTTCATTCCTGCAACAACAATCCTGGCCTAACATTCCCAGATCTCCCAGCCTGTCTGTCTTTATCCGCATTCCCTCAGCTTTAACCAGCATCTCACTCACGGATGTGCTAAATTGACTACAGGTCAAAAGGTTACTGGAGGTACTCAATGGAAGGAGGATCTCATTGGCCTTAGCCTGTGTAGTGCTTGTACAAACAACACAAAGATGTTCAGAAAAAAAGCAGATCAGAACACAGACTTTTAGGATTCTCCTATTCGTCACAATCTGCTTCCTAAACAGTTTTTCCCAGGGGAGAGGTTCTCTGCAGACAGTTTGTCCTCCAAACGCCGACAGCTCTCCCAGGAATGTCCCGGTAAAATCCTGATGCAGAGATGCAGCGAGTAGATTCAAAACTGTCTGGCAGTGCAGATACAAACCGGGGGGACATTTTCCACAGCGGCCGTGTTCGGACACAATGCTTCATTCTGGGTGTTTACACACCAGATAGTTCCGCAGACTTGGTTGGATTGGGGACCAAAAATTGCAAGATTTGTTATATTTTCAGTTAGTGCAATTGCTTTCACACTCCAGTGTTTCAAACAAAACAAACCTTTTCAAAATCCCATTCCACCCCTTGCTGCACCAAGAACAGCTGAAGGAAATGACACAAAAACCTCTGAAGAAATGTCATTCTTCATGAGATGAAAATGGAGTGGCATCAGATTTTAGCGATTGTATTTTTTCTCTTTTGTTTTTGGTTAAAAAAAAGAAAAGAAACATTTCTACTGCTAGCACTAGACCAGCACGTTTGTTTTGGTTGTATTTACCCAGAATGCTCTGCACTATAGTTCACTTCCTGCTTTAGGAGCAATTTCCAGTCCACTTGGTGTTCACATATGCATTCAAACCATGCCAGAGTTCACTTCAACCAAATGAGAATTTAGGCGGACCAGAGTTTGCTTTTGCGCATTCACACCTCCCTAAACGAACCAGACTTTCTGGGCAAACAAACTAGAGTTCAATTGAACTTGATTGAACAGGACTAGTGTGAATGCATCCTCAGTCCATGGGGCTAAACTCAGAGGTAGGCCTCTGTCTATGAACCTTCAGAAAATAATCGTGATTGTGGTCGTTTGTGTACTGAAACTATAAGCAGAAACATTAAAAACTTTGCTTTTGCGACAATGACCCAGAAGTTTTCCTCTGAACCGTGTTGCTTCCGTTTACAACGTCTCAGGTGCCAAACAGGTGGGCTGATCGGCCAACAAGCAAAATATTCCCTAATTCTGTGCAGATTGTCAGTTCTCCACTGGGACTCTTCTGAAAACTGAAACAGCTACAGATGTCCAGATTAATATGATTATATTCCTCCGAGCCAACAGAGACGCCCCCAACTCACAGGATCATGTCCAAACAAACCACAATGTCTTAAACTGGTAAATTAAGCTAATCCAATCTGCCTCTTTAAGTGCTCCGCTGCTTCAAAACAGCACTCCTCGCTGGCAGGCTGCACCGCTAGATGGTATAAGGTCCATCTACATCTGCCAAGAAAAAAATATATAGCAATTTGAAGCAGCTTGTTGGCAGGCACCTCGTAAAGAAAAATAAAATATATAAAATACAAAAAGCCCCTCCACAGCAGGTGTCATTTCAAGGAGATGAACAACTGCAGCGCAATGGGATTTCTAAAGAGGCCTGTCAATCGGGCATTGTGACCTTCAGGGGCCACATACGTATCGGGAAAGTAAGGACGGCCACGCACGCACACACACATCACCGGAGCAGGGTGGGAGCAGCCACCGCGCACAAGGGAGGTGTCGGCTTTCTTCCGCCATGGAAACAGCTGTGCAGACATGCATGAAATGTTGGGTGGGTGAAGGAGACTTGCAGCTGTCGTGAGTCGGACACAAAGTTAGAAGTGCTACAAGACGCTGGAGATCTTATTCAGTGCTCTAAGGTTCGATGGTCACATTCCAACAACAAATCTGAGCTCACATGTTGATCTTACTGAGCACGCTTTCAGCATGGCCAGAAGGGTAAACGCTTGTTGAAAGAATGTTTTACGTTCTCCATGGATTGCTGACCTAATTTGAACAGCTTTTCAAATTGCTGCTGCATTATTGTTGTCTTGACGAAGCTGCTGATTTCACTGAGATAAGACAGACTGAGAAGCAAACACACAAGAAAAGAAGTAATATTACTAAAAAGTAATAATCAACACGACTATTGTGGTAAAATGATCTTAGCTGATATTCTTCGCTGCTTTTGAAGTACAATAATCTGGAATGGACTAGACATGGCGTCATCTGTTTACTTGTGAAGGGGAACAATGGGGTTAAGAGCCTGACCCCAAAAATTCCCCATCCACAAAGTAAACAAACCTGCACAAAAACTCCACCAGTCCAACAAGCTGCACTGGGTTGGGCTTCAGCTCACATGCAATTTTTGGCAGCAGGGTAAATTTTGGACCGGCGCTGTGGAGACGCTTGTAAACCTCAGGAGGCGTCCGTTTAGACCAGAGAAACTGGGGCTGAAAGTTGCAAGTGTGCCGCCAAATTATTTCCCTTTCCTACAGCTTCTCAACCTGCTAAAACTCATTTTTTCCTCATGTTTTTACATGAGCTGTCTTTCTAAAAGTGTCACCATGAGCTCATTGAGGGAACTATTTGACTGCAGAAACCTTATAATAACCAACCGCTTTGAGGGAAAACCAAACGGAAGTAAAATTTTATTTTTTACATCGCATCAAAGCGAAAATCTCCTGACCTCTCTTGAGCAATAAAGAAGCTTCCTGTATTCAGTTAGAGCAGAAAGAAGGGATCCCTACTGAAAACCTCTTAAATCAAACCACAAACACACTTCAACAGAAAAAAGTAGAAAAGTTAGTTAAGCTTGCACTGGGTGTGTGGATAGAACTCTAAATGCTAATTTTCCAGAAGATTTGATTGATCCTCGGCTTTACATTGAACATGTGCCGCCTATTTATACACACATTAAAAGACTTCTATATTCATTAATCTAAAATGGGTATAAAGAAGCATAATTGTTTTCTAATCCAGTCTCTTTCTCCCAGACTTAAATATTCCTGTCACAACACATACTTGTGTTGCGTACCTGCATCATCTCTGAGAGCTTAAATATGAAAATGAAGCACCATTTCTTCCAGTATGCACAAATTCAAAAATGAAATGAAAACTGATTCATAAAGATGTCTATATTGTTTGTTTTCTTATTGGATCTAAAATGAAGAAGTGTTGTCTATTTCTGTCCCAAGTGTCTTGTTTATCAGCAATCAGAACAGGCAACAAAAATCCTTTCAGACCGGTTTAGCAACTACATACTACAGAGCCAACTCATCCAGACATGCAACCGAAACCACAAAGTATGCGCTGCTCTTCGCCTCCTCCGCTGCTCGGAGTAAATCCCTGCTTATCCTGTAGCTTCCTAAATACTATATCATCACACATTATGCTTATTTACTGTGCTGTCCAGGTCAAACGTTTCCCAAAATACGGGGACAGTGGCGCTCTCTAGTGTCCCTTACATAAACCATAGGTCCAACATGCCGCTCCGACCAGCTTATGTGTTTGATACAATCAACAGAAAAGCATGAAACCAGATGAAGGAGAAACCCACCGGGCAAAGGATAACAAGAAAATGTATATTTTAAAAATAAATAAATAAATACGAGTAGTACACGAGAAAGAATATTTAAAGCACATCGTGGCTGGTGGGACAAACGTTCAGGCAGCTTAGAAAGCAGAGGAGAAACTACGCGGCGCCACGTTTGGAGAAAAAGTTGGAGGGCTGAGTAATCCCGGTGAAGCCCCCTCCTTCCTCCTTCCCTCCCTCCCAGCGGCGGCACCTCGCTGCCCATTGTTCGGGCAACAAGCTGCACATTCCTCCGCGCTGGTCGCCTCCACAGCTGGGGGGGCAACTAAACCAAGCCTGGGCTAAAATAAAGGGCACAACTGGAGGCGGAATTCCGAAAAAAAAAACATCATCAAGGGACAGAAATAAAGCTAAAGCCCTGGCCGAGTTTTCAAGACGTACGTAGCTGAATTGAAGGTGCTGAAGTTGGTGTCCGATTCGAAGCGTGACCAAACTGCATGAGAATCTGGTCAAACTTGAACTGGAAATGGGGCCATTTTAAGGTTTGTTGGCCTCTTCACCGCTTGGTTTTCAATATGAACCTTCATTTACACCAATAAGGAGGCAAAAAACTAAAACTAAACTGTGTTTTTCTCTTCATTTCCAGGCTTTACCAGCCATTGTATTTCTAGTTTTCAAGTTAAACCTCCTCCAAGTTAGTGAAGAAGCCGCGTACCTTGCAAAAATCAACCTTGACGTTTCACAAATTGTATTTCATAGTTGTGATCAGTGTTGAATAATTATGTCCAGGTTTGATCTGCCTAATTAGCGTAGTTCTGGACCCATCCAAAAAGGGTAGAGAAGCAATATAAATCGAAACAAAACAGCCTTTTAGTGAGTTTTCACAATCAGAATAGAAGTTACACACAAAAAAAAAGACATTTTACATAAGATGTGATGTTGTAGATATATTTTTGTCTGGGTTTCACCTTTTTAAGAATGCTGTTTTTTTTGTCTAAAAAGCCAAACCAAAAATGAAATCTTTAAAATAACCGCTTTTACAAACCACAAAGTGTATTTTATAGAACTTATATAATTTGAATGCAAATATTCTGTTCCAGTGTAACCTTTCATGCATTTTAGTTTTCAATCTGGATCTCATAACATTTTCAATTTTTAAGTTTTAACAGATCACAAGTTGTATTGGCAAGAATTTATATAATTTTAAGCAATATTCGAATACAATTTGACCACTCGAAGTGGGTTATGTATCAAACTAGTGCAGATCAAAGGCATCTTGGTTAAATAAAATGAAATAAGCTCTTTAGTCTTGAGCCTAAGGAGAAGTACGAATACAATACCAACTTCAGCGACGTGCCGAGAGTTCAGCGGAACGCAGGAGTCTTCAGCTAGCTTCAAATGTGGCTAACTCAAGCTAAACTGCTGTGAAACATGTGAGAAGAAGCGCTATCGATAAAAAACCACGACTTCCTAACCCATCTTACCCTCTAACCACTCATCTCACAATACTTTTGAAGGGTATTATGTGGTTTTGCTTTCTCTAAGTGAGTCTAGCAAAGTTTTCCGATCGACAAACTCCGTTTGCTCCAAAACAAAACTCCCTCGCTGTGATCTCAAACAGGGCAGAACTGGATTTTTTTTTAATTCGGGTGGGGTTATTTTTTTAAGTTTAGTGTCCCTGCTACTCCAGACAGTGTGGGAGCGCCCATTCCGCAGCGGGGACACCCGGAGAAGTGGTAAAAACATCGGACTGCGCCGTGGTCACGCTCCCCCTTCCACGGCGCCACCCCCCCCCCGCACGATCCAAACGCAGCTTACCTTCATCCAGAAGCCGCTCCAGGTGCGTGAAGATCCCGCAGAGATTTGGCAAACTGGTCATAAGCTTCTTTTCGTTTAATAATTGCATCAAATAGTCCGGACTCGGCCTCGGTCGCTCCTTCACTTCGACCTCTCCGACCATCATCTTTGCGGCGAGAGCGAAGAGCGAACCACCGTGAAAACACAAAATCCTCTTTTAAGAAAAAGAGAAAAAAAACGAAAAAGAAAAAAAGAACTTGCTGCTTCAATCCCTCGCTTCCCTCCTCCTTTAGAGCAGAAGAAGGTTGTGTAAGCCCCTCTAAAATTCAGGTTTTTGTTGGTTCTTGTTGTCTGAGTGGAGAGGGGGGCCGAAAAGAAAACCGTTATGTCCCTTCTACAGACTCTCCTTTACGCCGTGTGCGCTCGGGGACGTTCGATTCCACCACTGTAGAAAAGAGCCCGCCCCCTAAACGCTTATTGGTCAGCTTGTGTTTCGGGGACTAATTTTAAAACCAATCAAATTGAGCGTTGATGCCAAGAGGGCGGAGAGACATTGTTACATCCAATGATGGACAGAGTTTGCAACCAAAAGCGAGCTGTATGCAGGAATGCACATACTGCCACCGGGTTGTCAACACAGAATGAACAAAATTATTTATTTCTTCTTTACGTCGTTTACGGCTACTGGCATATTTCTGAACGTGCTCATTCCGCCGAAGTTGAACCACAAAGAGAGAGAACCGCTTCCCTTGAACTGTAAGCGTAAGTCAAAGATAAAGACACAAAGACTCCATACGGGGTAAAGACAAGGGGATATGTGAAGGAACGTTCTCCCAAAAAGGGGCGAAATGGCTGGAAAGTCATGAAAGGCAAAATGAGCATCTGGCACATTTTGCCAGATGCTCATTTTGCATCTGAAAATTATTGTTTTCAAATCCAATAATAACTTATTGGATTTGAAAAAATCCAAACATACAAATCTAAAAAAAATAAATAAAAAAAACATTAAATGAAAAGTAAAAAATAAATTCACACATTTGGTGATCTTTATGGTATGAAAAGATTTTTACAACTATGAATAAATTCATTGTTTAACTATTTTTAAGTCAATACAATCTTTGACATGCAGCAGTGACACAGAGAAACTCCTAAGGTTACTGTTCAACATCAAAACATTGAACATGTTTTTATGTTCAATGTGATGACAGCAGTTTGCTGAAGATATGCTTTCTTTCAGCAGGGACAGACATTAGATAGTCCAGGAAGAGAACCTAAAGTTGTTTAGAAGATTAGAAAATGGGGCAGATGTTCATCTTCCAGCAGGACAACAACACGTGTCCCACAGCATCAACCTCCTCATCGACTCTTTCAAGATCTTAGAGTAATATGTGTTACGTTAACATATCATTTCAGTCTGGGATAAATTAAGTATTTTTGAAATCAATAGAACTGAACTGAGTTAAACATTCAGCTGGAGTAGAAATGAAACGGTTTAGATCAAAGCACAAACTGATGTTTTATATCCAGATATGGAAAGCTGGGGAAACGTGCAACTAAACATTGAACTGGAAGAGTTCCTACTTGTCCTATTTGTTGTAGGACATGTTTCATTGTCCTACAACAGATATATACTATTTATGTTGGTCTATCACATAAAACCACCACAAATTTAATTAGTTTGTGGATGTAAGATAAAACCTGCAACAGTTCAAGATGTGTTATTGCTTCTACAAGATATTCTAAGAAAGGAATAAAAAGCAGTAATGATTTGCAAAGCAAGCAAAATGTGATTAAATTACATAGCTTCTACTAATTATTTGGCTCCTCAAAAAAAGCTCTATGATTCCATACATCATAACAGCTCATATAGTAACTTTAGTTTTGAAGATTTTAGTCAATAATTTATTGACATCATTCTTTTTTATTTCAAATGAAAGAAACATAGATTAGGTTTTATTTTATTATATGTTGCACAAATGACTCGCATCCATACACAAGTAGTGATGTGAATCCAGAGGATTCCTTTCCCATAATCCGTAGGTTTGGTGAAGATGTAAGGTTTTTGAAATGACTCGTACAGGTCCCCTAATCTGGTGTAGTGAGCTGGTATGAATACTCATATGTGGGTTGAATGTGTGTTCAGTCTTTTGCTTCATACACAAGATTTGTGTGTGACAGACATACTGTAGCACCTCACTTGCCAAGACCAGCCCACGAATAGGAACATAAAATCATTTATGTGTGAGTTTCAGTAAGGTTGTTGAAATGCAAAGAAAAAAAAAAGAAAAAAAAACATTAAGTCTATTTCCTGACAAGAAGCATATACTTCAAGATATCTTGTTACCTACTGATTGATTGATCAATCCACCACTGATCAATGTTGCCTTTCATTGTCCTGTCCTTGGAAGCACCTTTCCACAAATGCTCCAGAGATCAGCATACTTGATCAATGCAACACACAATGACGTTCAGGTATTCACGTCCTGCTATGATGAACCACAAGTGGTACATTCTGATTGTAACACCTGTTGGTTGAGAGGCACCCGGCTAAATCTGAGCCCTGACCTTGGCCGCCATTCAATTTGTCCGCTGACCCAGTGAAGTGCTTGGAAGTGCTGTGGCTACATGGGTGCATGAGTGCTTAAACAGCTGCACCAGAATCCTGTAGCTGCAGTTTGTCTCCATGTCTCCACTGTAAGAGTTCTTACAGTTCTTACTGTAAGAACTGTAAGAACAGTTCTTACAAGCTGTAAGAACTGTCTGTAAGAACAGTGCTTGTGTAAGATGGAGAAACAAAAGATTTAAAAGGCAGTATTGTGCATTTTCCAGGCACAGAGTGCCATTTGATAGCACAATCAAATAACAATGTTACCCTCAGTTGTTATAGAAATACTATACATATATTAAACATGATTTAAAAGAATTACAACATCACGACGTTGCTCCTCTATTAACCTTTTAACAACATTTTTACTAGAGTTTTACTGAAGAGTTGTTTGTAATGAGCTCAGATGCGCAGTTCCACCAATTGTTTGCTAATTGCTGCTGGCTAGTCTGAAGGAGCTGAGTGGGGGAGTTCCAGGGCTAAGGTGCTTAAAAATGCATGAAAGAAATAAGGTAGCATTCCAGGTATGTTTTTGATGAGGGAATAACTTTATAACTTGATGTAAAGCTCAAAAAAAGTAAATGTTACATAATACTGCCCCTTTAAAGACAAAATTACATAGCACAAAAATGTAATTTGGTTATGCAATGACAAAACATTATGTACAAAAGAGATATAAGATGGTCAGACCTTTTGAATTGTTCAGCCATCTAACTTTCAAATCAATTCAAGAATATGTCACCTATCCCAAAGGGAAAGCATATTATACAAGCACATGTCTTGCAAAGAATCTGAAGAGGTCTGTCACTAGTCTCCTGACTATCATGGCACGCTAACAGCTCAATATCTGGGCTGTAGTGTTTCCTGGGTGACACCATCAGTTGTTGGCAAGCGCCACTAATCACTAAGCCAAATCATTTGCTTTTCCTACTCCTATTTAAATTTCTATCTGGCTGAATGGTTTGAAAGATGTTGGAGTAGGGGATATGATCTTTGCCCATTGTGATTGACAGAAGTGGTGGTGTGAACTTCCTCTATCTCTCTCTGCTCTTTGGTCCTGCTCTGCACCCACAAAGCCTCATTTTCAACTATTCTGGGATTTGGGTCAGAAATTATTTATGCTGTTGAGTTGCTAATCAGTTGCTCTCAGTTGTAAATGCTTATCCTTTACGGATTGCAGATTAGCTTGGGGTTCGGGGGCACACTATGCACATAAATACAATGGCAACCTGGAGAGACTAATTAACCTACTGTGCATATTTATGGAAAAAGGAGGGATCTGGAGAACCTAGAGAGAGCCCACTCTGAGGACCCCAGCTGGGATTTAAACCAAACAACTTGTTGCATTTCAACAGTGTAAACAACTGCCTTGTGGTTTAGCAGAGAGCAACATATTATTCTGAATTTAATAATGAAATAATTTCTTATTGTTTTCATATAAAAAGAATAATATAGTCTGTAGAAACATGATTTACATTATTGCACATGATAATCAGGGAATTTTTTTTTTTTTTTTTTTTTTTGGAACCAGAACAGGTCACAACAATTTAGATTGGTCAAATGGATTCATGATGATAATAAAAAAAAAACCACATCAAGTACATACCAAATTATTTTATCATCTTGTTTCAAATTATTTTACCCACATACATAATATGGTGTGTATGGATTTACTGTATGCAAATATTAGCAATATGTTTGATAAGAGATTCTACAGGTGTCATAAACTCAAATTTAAGGCTTCTTAAGACCAACATGAATATAATTTAAGACCTGCATCACATTATATGTACAAAAGAACATTAAATATTTCATATTGTAGTGCCAAGCTTTTCACTCCATGGACCGCATGGGTTGGAAACAGAAGAGCCAGTAGCAAAGATGAACGTCATCCAGAAAAGTGGAACTGTTTTACACTTTAACGGCAGACGTAAAAAAGCTAGCTAGCTAGCTACCTGGCAGGAGTTTACTAAGGGTAGCCTTATCAACTAGTCTCAGAACATAATGAAGATGTTTATGTGCAACTAAAGAAAAATAAGCTACATAGACTACATGACATTAAATTGTCCTTTCACAACAAAATTTGAGAACTGTGCTTAACATATGTAAGGCCAACTTACATATTATCCATCGTAACATTTCAAGACATTTAACATTTTAATTGAAATTTAAGACTTTTTAAGGATGTAAAGTGTTTGATGTAAAGTGTACAAACAGCTGTGTGGGTTATGGGAATTTTTGTTTTTTCTGATGTTTTTTTCAATGTATTTGTCCCATTTGTTGATTTACTTTTTCAAAATAACTTTATGTTTATTTTTTCCTCCTTAGTCATCATTGAGTTTGATGGTTAGTGGAAGATTTTTGTTTTGTTTTGTTTTTAACCAGCAACCAATGACCCTGATGAATAACAATGATTTTATTTGAATTATCATGTAAAATAAAACATTCCTAACCAAAATGCCTTTGATTATTTTTATGGCTACATTTTTTATTTTGCATTTCCAATCACAAAAGCTACAAGTCATCCTTCATGGTAAAATCCCATGACTAAAAAGTCGTTTTAGATATAATTTGACACTTGAAGAAGGACATGGTCATAATATCATCACATCAGGTTTAAATGCTGCAGTGAAGGTAGAAGTTAGATTTTTCCAAACTATGCTAACACAGTTTAATAAAAGGGAATTGTGTGCTTTTTATCTTCACAGAAAAGTGGCATCCTCTCAGTCTCTGGCAGAGCATCAAAGGAGCCTCAGTGGCAGCGTGTGTGTGTGTATGTGTTTTCATCAGTTACACAGTGATGACCTCTAACACTGGTCACAAGTACAGTTTTGATCAAGTGGCAGCAGTTTTTGTCTGCAGAATAAATGTGTTGCCACCCTTGTATGGGGGCATGTCTTTGTAATTGTAACAGAAACACAGTGAGCCAGGCTAACGTGACATTTGATCCCTTTTCTTTCTTTTTTCTTTCCTTTTTTTTTACCGTCAACACCTTATAGTAAAATATTAATGTCCTTTGAACATTTCCACATTTTGTCACTTTAAACTTCAAAGTATTTTATTCAGGTTTTATGTATTCATTTGTATTCAGTCCCCTGAGTCAACATTTTGTGGAATCACATTTTACTGCAATTACAGTCGCAAGTGTTTTGAGGTATTTCGCAACTAGTTTGCACATTGAAATTTCGACTCTTTCTTTTTCTTACTCAGTTTAGAGAGACATCATCTTTTCATATTTTGTTGGAAATGCTGAAGTTTGGTTTTGATTCTGGACTTTGACTAGGTCATTCTAAGTCATAGATATGCTCTTATCTAGCCCATTCTTTAGTAACACTGAATGTTCAGCGTTGTTGTCAATAGGGCCAACCTCCATCTCAATCTTAAGTCTTTACCAGTTTTCATCTCCCTATAAACTAAAAAGTAAAATGCTTCACCTCTGTGCTAAAGAAAAGCAGAAGTTATTACTACTTTTTAAAACAGATGTCTTTTGAAAGTGATTGGCTCCTCTGGAATCTAACAAACTTTTGAGCTTTATTTCTAAAAAAAAAAAAAAAAAAAAAAGGTTTCATAAGCCAGAAGATTTTCCTCTGACTTCACTATTATGCTTTGTTTTTGTCTATCATATAAAATTCAAATTCAACACAATCAAATTTGAGAAAATGTGACAAATTGTGGAGCAGTTCAATGGATGTTAATATTTTTGTATGAAACAGAATAAAAGGTCACTGAAGGACGACATCCAGTCATCTTCATGGCTCCTGCAGTGCATTTGGATGCTGACTGTTTTGACACAAACAAAAAACGGCAAAAATTACAATTGAACATGATTAAAACTAAGCATCACAGAGTGAGTTCAGTGAAATTGGCTGCTGGGTGTCAGTCCTTTTCAGCCCAAAGATATTTCTTCAACATTTTATTAGTTATAATTGAAAATCAAGTAGTCAAAGTGTCAAGAATTTACTATCTGGCTCAAAATCAACAGTGCCAGGAAATGGCAGACAACTGAATTTATCATATTGTCATTTCCACCGCCACCACCAATTACTCAGGCCACATGAAATGGGTCCCATCATCCAGACGGTCTGCAGTATCAGTGTGCCATCTTAAAGCAGGAATGATGAAGCATCCCTTGAAGTCAAACGCTGATAAGTGATTTTAGCGGATAAGACTTTGCAGATAGACCACAGGAATAAGAACCAAGTTTAACATGTGGCTTGGAGATAGCTAAATTGTTCACGGTTTTGACTTCACGTTTCCCTTTCTTCCATCCTTCCTGTTTGACTGTTAGCGTCGGAAAAGTCACACTCCTCCAGCATCAAAAAGAATCTGGCATTTATTTTGAGCTTTGAAAATGGGTTTAGTTCTTATCGCTGACGGTGTGCTTGGTAATTTGCACCTTGCCTCTTGCTCATTCTTTTGAGGTGGGTCACATGCAGTTTGTGTGTAAACGTTAAGATTTGTGTGAAATAATGATAGACAGTTAGAGTGCTGTGCCTGTGCACTCCTAAACGTGTGTGCATGTGTGTGTGTGGGGGTGTGTGTGTGTAGGTGTGTGTGTGTGTGTGTGTGTGCGTGCCATCTCCTTCTGTTCTGACAGCCTCAGAGTAAACAGAAACAATATTAATCCCCCCTTTTGCTCCCCCTGCCCTTGTGTTTTCGTCATTTTTAATAACACGGTTTCTATTCAACAATTAATCCAATTAACAAGGATTCAGATAATTAATGAACATGCGTTCAACCTCTTTTGAGGAGAGGCTGTTAGCTCAGTCACAATGAGCTCGGAGAGAGCGCCCTGGGTTTTCGACTCAAAGTATGCTGATGGAGACAATTGGGCTTCTCAGCAGGGGCCCCGAAGCTTGTAGCGGCTCGCCTAAGGGGCCTCAGGCACAGGAAGTGAGCGGGAGCCGGTGATGGTGAGGTATGGTTCAGTTGTGATAATGCCAGTGGCTGTGAAGGAGGCGAACAGCCTCTGATATACAAACAAGAACAACATTGCTCATTCTTTCTTCTGACTTGTGAGTTTGGGGACTGTGGGGAAAACGTGCTGGCAGAATCTAGGTCATTTACATCTTGAGGAAGGTGGGAGTGGAGCAGAAATTAAATAAATGCCTCCCTAGAAACTTAAACATACACAGAGAGTAAAGAGAGAGTACACACCTATCATTCATTGCAACATCAACAGCCGCTTTATTAGATACACCTTACTAGAAACAGGTTGGAGCCCGTTCTACCTCCAGGACTGTTTTAATTCTTGGTGGCATAGATTCAATAGTTCTTTGTCCAAATTAAATGATAGTTTCATGCAGCTGCTGAAGATTTGCTTGCTGCACATCTGTAGCTGCGTTTCCATTATAAATGAGTGCAAGTCCTCATAGAAAAAGCACAATTTTGCAATTGTGGTCCTTCCATTAAATGAGAAATTAAATTAAAAACATGCAAAAGAAATCAACAATTGAAACATTACATTTTTCCAAGTGCTGTCACTTAAAAAAGGTGAGACAAATTCAAATTGTGCTATCGTCATAAAATGCCTCATTTGAACCATTTGTCTCAGTTGACTTGAGTAATGGGTGAGTATAAAAATCCCAGGAGATCAGCAGTTACTGAAATACTCACAGCAGGCTGTCTGGCACTAACAACCACACCGACTTTAAAGTCAATTTAATCACCTTTCCTGTTCAGTCCGATTCTCACTTTGAAGCCAACTTCATCACATCTTGTGATTGGCTGATTCAGCATTTGTGTACCTAATAAAGTGGCTGGTGATTGGCCGGTCATTGTTTCACGAGCGTCACAGAGATCCAAATCGCTCGGAACAACATTCTATTAAATTTGTTAATGACTGGAGACTGTTTATCTACAGATCACTGAAGGCAACACCAAGATATGGAGGATGAGAGCAAAACTAATGGGAAAAAAATAAAAGCAAAGGTAGCTCACGCTGGGCAAAATTGGCTAACCCCACAGGGTTTACTTTGTAGTCTGTAAAGAAAAATCCAATAAGAAGCTTTAACTTGCTCTCTGCACGCCTTGTTTTTGATGCCATTATTGAAGAAACAATACAAATGTTTCAGCCATTAAGACAGGATGCAACATATGTGCCTGACTGTGTTGAGACGCAGCCTCAGGCCTCTCACTGAGAGAAATTAACCACATGGAAGAGACGTAGAAGGACTATTCTTAGTCTGAGATGATTTTCCTACACATTCAATGCAAGACAAGGCTGACAGTTAAATAGCCCACTCATAATACTCTATTTGTTTATATAAAAACAGTGATAATAACCTTTAAGAAACAAATCGTTATGCTGCGTTCGTAAAGATTCAATCAGCAAGCACCAGATTTGGTGTTTCACACAACTCTGGGCGACAGAAATCTGTTGGCATCACTGATGAACATCTCAGCCATCTGCCAGAGATTTTAATCAACCCAAATCGCTCTGTTCTGACTTCATTTTACCTCTCGTTTTATTAAGCTTACAGAAACACAAACTGTGGTAATAACTAATGCTTTTAGCTGCAGGGCTTGGAGCAATTAAACAGATGCAGACTCACTGGAAAACCAAACTACTATCCTGCACACAGTGAGTACTGGTGTTAGAATACAAACACAAGTTTCAATTTATTTATTTTATTGGGGGTTTTTTATTTTATTTTGTAGATCTAAATAAAGTATGTCACTCATAAACATAAAGATTAAGGAACATGAACTGTCAGGTTACATAAAAAAACATCTATGAAACTCCAGTCTTGTCATAGATTCTATTGGGTTTACATCTTGACTTTGACTAGGCCATTCCGATACATGTATATGCTTTGATCAATGCATTTTTAGGATCATTTTCCAGATGGAAGGTGCAATCTCAATTGTTTTTGCAGCCTCTGTTTTGTACTTAGCTCTGTCCATCTTCACATCAACTTTGACCCCACAGTATGATGCTGCTACCACCATGTGCCAAGGTAACCAGAGTAAAATGCTGAACACAAATATATGTCGCACTTTGAAGATCATAGAATATTTATTTCCCTTTACAGTTGTGCTTTTTTTTTTGTGGGTCTATTGTCAAATCACAATAGAATATCCTAAAATGTAAAATGTTCGAGGGGTGTGAATACTTTTGCTGATCCTAGACTCTTGCCATTATTTTCTTATATTTTCACACTGGTACGCACTTAATTTTAACAATTTTATAAAGTGGGAGAATAGTTTTGCAGGTCTATACCTGAAAAGGTAGAAATGTTGCATCTGGGAAAATAAATTAATTTATTCAGTTTCCAAAAATCGAAGTGAATCCTAGATTCTTAGAAAAAAAAGAAAAGAAAGAGAATAGTATGGATTTTTTTGTTGTTGTTTCAGTTCTTCACAAATGAGACTTTGCTGCAGAAAAAGGTTATATTTCTGTTGGAATATTTCTGAACAATAAAAGGTGGCATGAGGAAAAAACATATCTATCACAATTCATTCAGCTGGTGCTACATTCTCGCGCTGCAGTGTTTCCAATAACCCTTTCCTCTCCACCGTACACCGTTCTGTATTTTGTTAAAGGTCACCTTGGGTGTTGTAGAGTAGATGGTCCAATGGTTTGGCAGTCTGGTGATGGAAATACCTGTTGGCATGCCTGAGACGTGGCAAGGAGGACAGCTGGAGCTACTTATGACAGACGGCTGAGATGGGAAAACCTCCAGTCTGGATTCCTACCTTTAACCTGCACAACACACATAAAAATCACAGGAAGGGAAACTTAAAAGTGGCCGGAGATAAACAAGTTCCACACCCTCCTCATCCTCCCCCTTGTGGAGCGCTCGCTGGTGTCATTACAGCTCAGAGAAGTCCAGCTGACGCCACGTCTGTCTCGAATTGTTAGCAGCGAGGATCCGCTCCGCATTTGTTTACCTGCCTGTGTGAGCGTGCCCGCTAACCCATAGCGGGGAAAGAAATGAGTGTTTGCGAGAGATAAAACCTGAGAGGAGGAGGGGGAAAACAGATCACAGAAAAAAGAAAGCACTGCGAAGGAAGAGAGACAAAAGGAAAAGAGGCAGAGGATTCTCATTGATTGAATCTGCCCAGAGAGGCATTGATACTGTGGTAAGGTCTGAAGTTTCACAGAAAGAATCAAAGCAACAATCAAAAACACTCAAGGATAAATCCACCGTTACACATACATTCTGCTTTTAGCTTTTCTGCCATAAATATTTCAGATGATCAAACATATTTCCATAACAGACATACTGAATTAACTGTGATTGACCTCAGTTACTCTAGTTGCACCCAGTTATGATTATCGCCAGACCTTAATCAAGAAATGACTTACATAGAACCTGTATGACAACTGGAAGTAGACCAAATGGTCTAAATAAAACACAGATACATGGAAATACAAGAACTATGGAGTTCTATAGGACACCTGGGGGAAAAAATGTTCGTTTGCGCTACCTCGCAATAAACGAGCAAATACAACCAGGTCTATTTTGTATACAGACACAAATGTTAGTTTAAAATTGCAAATATATACACATTTAAAGAGCCTCAGTGAAAGTGTGTTTATATATTCTTAATACGTTGGTGCAAAAAAGAATACAAGATTTTTGTGAGATAAGGGAAAAGAAAAAAAATCCCCCATGTCACCTAGAGGACTCCGTAAAGAACAGATAGGAAACACAGTCAATTATATCAGTCTGGAAAAGGTTGCAAAGTGATTTCTGAGGATTTTGAATTATTACAGCTAAGTAGGTAAATCTCTACTATGCCATTCTGTTGGACACATCTGAGTTTCTCCCCAGATGAGGATGGAGTCTATAGGCATATGTGAAAAAGAGCAATCGTTCCCAGGGGAGCATTTATTTCCGTTGCACATCGCAGTCCCCTAGCTGCAAATTCTAACAACCTGCCTTCTGAGAGGAAACCACAACCACTGAAATAAGAGCGACAGGAGAAGAAGCGAGAGACAAAATAAAAAGAGGAAGTGAGTGATAAAGGGAAAGATGGATGAAGACTTCCCGAATGCTTAATAAATCCGTCACTGGTTGGAGCCGAAACGTGCAACGCACAATCCGGCTTTGATCAAGTGTGACCCTCATGGATGAATTATGGGACTTTCAACATGGGTAGGAATTATAAGTAAACTGGGGCATTCCCATTCAGCTTGTTTGTTCAGATAAAGGAGTGTGGTGATGTTGTTAGGTGACAGCTGTCGGCTCGATTCTCTTGTTTTTCACTCCAGAGGAAGAAAAAAAAGCTAAGAACGTAGTTTCATCTTCAGTTTTCTCCTCCCTGTGTAGATAACAGATCCTAAATCTCAGCTCTTGGTTGATGCAATCTTCTTTGCAAAGTGACACAACATCCCATTTCCCTCCGTCCGTCCGTCTCGACACGGGCCACACAGCCTCTCCTTCTCTTCCTTTCTCTCCATGCTGGATTCCGTTTAGACTGTCGGTCTGTCGTTTCTCTCAGGTGCGACTAATCACTGTGTCCTTCTCTTTATTCAGCATGTTTTCCTCCTCAAACACAACCCAAAAACAGCTTCATGCTGCCTTTCCTCTGCTATAATTGTCTTTCTCTTCAATTCTCAGACTTGGCCTTTTCTCTGCCGTCCACGGTCTCTCTTCCCCCCCACCATCGTCAACAGAGAGCTATCGCCATGTTTGTGTAGCTTTTGTTGTGCAGCTCAGTGCAGCATAAAAGCCTTTGTTGGCCTGCCATAACAGTGATGTGGCGAGACGATGATGCACAAGGACAAACTTGAGCTCCACGAAGCCCACTTTAAGAAAATTGCGTCTGATTGTGATGCAGCGCCTCAACCTGAAGGCAGCAGAAAGGGGCCAGACGTCCTGCGCTTATCGGAGCCATTCTGATCTGTGTGGCCGTGTGAATTCTGCACATTGTGGCGATGCTTGTGGTGCTTTCCATGGTGAGATGACTTGAATTTGTGCCTCAGTGGGAGCTATCGCCGGCTGTAGGGCAGCAGCAGCTGTTGTGAGAGGCGGCGCTAACTTAGCTAATAATAGTCATAGAGCTGAGTGAGTGCCAATGGGCCCCACATCATGTAGAGTTGACCATCGGGTTCCAGTTGCAATGAAGAGTAGCAATCAGGTCAGGTCCTGGATTGCAGGTCATAGCTTCCCCGCTTGTAAGGATGAAGGCCGGTGGCGGTCTGTGGAAAACATAAAAAGTTATTACGTGATACATAAATAAAGTCATGCCAAGAAAACATTCATTGTAGAGATACAAGAGGTTATGATTACTTTTATGGAGTGCTGCAACAGATAAAACTCCAAAGAAAATCATAAATAGCTCAGTTAAATATTGATATTTGAGGTGATTGGGATAATGAGAAAATTTCAACATGTTTTAGAGAAAAAACTTAAAATCTTAAAACTATGAAACAAGTAAATCACAATCAGTCGTTCTACTATAATTTTAAGCTTTAAATAAGTTGTGTTCAAACCTTTTGTACCTTACCTGATCAAAATCACCAGCATGTTATTCTTTAAAAATGCTAAATAATGTTATTTTGAATCGGAACAAATTAAAAATGCTGGTGCAGTGTGTATGGCTGTGGTTCCCAAAGTGTGAGGTGCGCCCCTAGGGGGGGCTCAGTGCCATTGCATGTGGGAGGAAAAGTGGGGAGGAAGTGTGGATGAATGAAAAAAAACAGTTACACCAAAGTGTTTCACTATAAAGGTGGTTTGTAGTTTGTTTTGTTGCAACCACTGGTTTATGGAAACAAAGTAGAAAAGAAAAAAATATTTGGGTTGAATGTTTTTTATTTTGTTGATCTAGAAAATGTTTTAGTCTCAGCAACAACAGAAACTTTATTCAAAATGCCTTCATGTACTTAATCATGAAAATGTCTGTTTTTAAGAATATTTGTGCACCTACTTACCATGATAAAAAAAGAGATTAAAATTTTCTTTATTTCAGAATCTCAGCTCACATTACCTATATTAATTGCAGCTATATGCAACAAAATTATTGCTAATTTAAATGCATAATATTTACAGAGTAATAATGTGTTTGTTCCTCAGTAGATATTACAATATTTTGCTGAATGCTGCTAAAACATTGGTTTTAAATTACAGTTTTTATCATAAGCATGCATTTATGACACTGCTGAATCACAGAAAGATTGATTTCACCACAAGTACTTTTAAATACTCAATAGGGTACCGGTTTTGTAAGTATCCAAGCCCTCAGACAACATTTTCCCTTACCATCCCTGTAAATCATCGCATTGTGGACTCACACTGAAGCTGGAGTCTTTGCTATCAGTTTTATAATTTTGTAAAACATAATGTTCCACTTGTAGCATTTTTTACTGCTTGTTAATTTCCAGCCATTTTCTTGGCTGCCTTAGGCTTACCTTTGGACTTTGATAATAATCTACATTTTCTTGTACTTAGACATAAAAGTGCATATAAACTACAAGGGCCTACAAGCCTTAAGAGAAGTAAAAAAGGAGATCTAAAAATATAATATATGCCATATGATGTATAAAATTGATTAGTTTTCAACTCTGCTTTTAATTTAGCTTGATAACACACCAAAATGTAACATGCAGTACAATTATATCGTCGAAATAAGCGTATTATGCTTTATTTAAAAAACAGGAAGAAAATGGAAAAACTCAAACGCTAATATAAAAATATGTTTAGTTTAAGAAAGAAAAAGATAGCAAAAAATACCCAAATACATGAAAAAGTAAAAAAAAAAAAAAAAAAAAAAAAAAAAAGAAGCAAATTTATCTATTTTTTCTATATTATTTGTTTAAGCATTTGACAAAATAATTGTAATTTTGGGGTCAGACAGTTTCAGTTCTCTATGTTTACTAATTCTCAAAATTTATAATTATGTGCATTTCAATGAGGCTAACTCTAAAAGATCAAGTTGTTACAATAACATCAACGCAACATTTTATCTTAAATATCTTTTAATAAGAATGAACAAAAAACATTTTTTAAAAAGAACAATGGGCTTCGAGAATCCTCTTGGTTGAAAATAATAACGTGCCTTTATCTGTGACAGATAATATCTGCTGTTGGGAAGCAGAGCAGGATGTTATAGCCTGTTCTCTATGACCGCAGGAAATACACCAAATGTGCTGCAATTTATTTCCTGCTGTATAGTGGGGCACCTGCAGTCACAGAATGATCAATAGCTCATCCGAGGAAGGGGAAAAAGGTCAGAATATTATGATTAGAATCATTTTAACTCTACTGTAAACATGTTGTTGGTGGGGTTTTTTCTCCTGTGTGAGAACATGGCGAGATAAGGAAGAAATTCAAGCAATGCCACGCTGTGTGTTTCTGGCCTGCCACTGAAGCAGCCATGCAGCCATGCTGTTGATACACCAAATAAACTTGATGTTTGCCTCCATTTCTGTTCATTTCCCAGCTCATTTTGTTAGGCGCATGAGCAATTACAGCTGGCTGCTGTCGTTTAGCATTGTTGACTATTATTGTGTGTATGTCGAAATGTAATGTAATGTTTTGGGGGCATAAATACAATAATTTGTGATGACTCCATTCTTAGGGAGGCTGAAAGAAATTCTCTATAATGTTAGCATTAAATCTTGAACACTGGGTGCATCAAAAATCTCATTTATTCAAACAATTCTATTCAGAAACCGAAACGTCCCATATCAAAGTGACTTCTGTTTATTATGATACATTTTAGAGATAACATAAACCCAAAATTCACTTTCTCTGAAAATCTGAATATAACAGAAAAACAATAAAAAGGGGTTTTAATACAGAAAAGTCATGCAACAGCCGAAACAATGATGGGGAGCATAGTTACCCAGCAGGCAGTCAACAGGCTATTGCTAAAGAAGCTAGCTGTTCACAGAGGTCAGTGGAAAGTTAAGTGGAAGGAAAATGTGTGTCAGAAAAAGGTGCACAAGTAACAGGCAGTGATGGCAACCTTTGGAGTATTTTGAAGCAAAACTTGTTCAGTAACATAAAGGAGATTCACCAGGTGTGGACTGCTGCTGGAGTCAGAGTTTAAACATACAGACGCTTCCACGACTTGTGCGACAACTGTAACATTTCTCATAAACTGAAGATGTCTCAAAGTGTTTTACCTAAGCTGAAAAAAAAAAATATTGAATTGCTGCTCAATGGTCCACACTGTCCACAAAGTAAGACAAGACATTTTTCATTATTTAGAAACCAAAGGAGCAGAGTCAGGAGAATCACTGCTGCTTGAGATTCATCTTGACATTTTCATGATCAATGAAGATTTAAACCATTTTATCTGCTGTTGTTGATATATAGCAGATCAAAATGGCAAAAAATGCATTTAATCACATTTTCAAATGTACTTATATTTATTAATGCTCTCATGAAACTAATAGTGGGGCAAATAGCAAAAATAAATGTCAGGGTTTTTTTTGCCATCAATAAATAAAACTTCTGATAGCGAAAAATCTAAATTCACGATAAATGATAAACGATATGATAAATGCCCACCCATAGGCCAATATTTGCAATAAATCACTGAAGTCATCTACTTTTGTTAAAACTCTAATTTATTGTGATGCATCTGTGTGTTATACCTTGCATGAAGCAAAACCAAGAGTAGAACAAAAAAAAAAAACAATTAAAGAAAGCTTATAGTCAAACAATAATATACCATTTAATACTCTTTTTTTTCTCTCATCATCTTTCTGTTTCCGAGCTCTCCTTCAGCTGCCAGCCTGTGGCTCAGTAAAATTGGACAGGTGAAGCGGGACAGCGGGGCGTCATTGATACAGTTCGACAGAACTGCAGGCTATTCATGGTTCGATCTGCTCATTAACCGAGAACAGAGGTGAAAATGCGCCCTCCCCCCTCCCCCATCAAGGTGATTGCTCTGTATTTGCTTTGCTTTTCACGCTCAGTTATTGAGGTAAAGTATGAGTTTTGTTGGGTGAAAAGAAAACCTCCTTTCACTCGTTTCTCGTTTCCCGTTGCCAAGATCAAGCAGCAGGCAGAGAGCAGCTCATCTGTGTGGAACGCCTATTCAGTAACATTCTTTTCAGGATGTGCTGAGGTTGAAATATGGGCATTATGAACCTGTCTTCTGGTTGAGAATAGATTCCTCCGCAGGCTTGTAAAGTTGCTTTTGCAGGAGACATGACTTATACTAAGAGACAGTGCAAGTGTCCTTGTGAGTTTCAGAAATCAATTACACTATGTTTCCCCTGTGGACTGCAGGGTCGTATATGTATATGTGTCAGAGTGGGAGAGATATGGCTGCTGAGTCGTCCGCTGTGTCTGTGGAAAAGTTTGACTTTAATGCATTTGGTGATAAACCGGCTCCAACGGCAGAAGATGCTCACATAGTTACTGACTGGTCTTGGTGAACAAACAACACGTCTCTGCTTCATGCGCGAATGCTAACAAATGAGCCCGCATGTGCTCACCAACAATCACTGTGGGATACGCCGAGTTCAAAGCATGTTCACCAAACACGTGTGTGTTTGTCTGGAGGAATGCTGTCAGTCGTCATTGCTGAGCGTCGTCCCCTGCGTGTTTCGGCAGCCTCTGTCTCCAGCTGCGTTTGTGACAGAATGGGTACAGTAGTAAAACACAAAACAATGCCACACTAGCTGCGTCAGCGCAGTGCTTATTGTATCTCTCTCTGAAACAGCATTTGGAGATTATCAATGATATCTTTAGGTGTTTCATTAATGCATGCCTCACATCCACATGCAGGCTTTACAGGCGTGCAAAAGGAGAAGATAAATTACATGAATAAAAGTTTTTCTTTTTTCACTCCAGCTGCCATAAATCTGAGCTCACAGTGGCTTCATTTTCCTCCGACTGAAGGAAAAACAAACACTTCATTCTGGAGTCAAGCACCATGGGAGGTAAGTGTTTGACAGTCAAAGAGCATCTTTGGATTTTAAATGAATAAAACACTCTAAAACTTTGAAGCGAAACTCAAAGAATATTTTTTACAGCTTGTCCGCACAGCAAAAAATACCAACTGTTACCAACTGAGATTTAAAAAAAGGCCATTTGATGACAGATCAACACACTCTGAGCTGTTATTAAGCCAAAACTGTAGAAAAATATATTTAGCATTTAAGGTTTATTTTATTTGTGTTTTTGCGGCTGTGGGGTATTTCTACTATTGTGTAAAATAAGCTTAAATTAAAAATCAGCAGAATGTGCCAATGTTATAGATCCGATTAATCATCACTGATTACTTAAGTGATTGTTAGTTGCAGCCCTATCTGGCAACAAAGCAGAACCTCTGAGTCTAATGGATTTTGTGTCATTCATTGCACAAAATCCATTAAACTTTGGATTGCGGCTGTTTTTGCTGAAAACGGCTGGCCAATTACAACATCAGGCAGGTAGACATAATGGTAAGTACAATTGGTGTATCTAGAACATTTAAGAAAATACAGAAAAACAATATAAGAGAACCAGCAGCCTCCAAATATGTATTAATTTTTTAAATCTGGTCAGTAACGCTCTCTGAGACAGAAGAAGAAGGAGAAAAACAAATCTAACTCAGCTCAGTCTGGGTCATGCTGGTGTGTGAGGTTAGCGTTAAGGTTCAGAAAGCACCACCTGTGGCCACACAGCGCTGCTTAGCTCAGATTTGGCAAATGCCATCCTTCCGTCTGGCTTCATACCCAGTGGACAGGCTGAATCTAATTTGGTCCTCTGCTGTGGACTGTAGGGACCGAGCGGCAGAAGAGTTTTTAACTGTTCGACTGGAAGTTTAATGAGGCGGCCCATGGAGAGCAGGACGCACAACTTAGTGACGGCTCTGCTGCTGCACGATGCTGCACACGAGGCATGAGCAATGACCTGGAGTGGTGCTGCACAGGTAGCTGTGTCAATTCGTGCTCCCCAAAAAACAACAAAGAGCCGCTAACTAATCAGCTTTGTGCTCACATTTTTCAGAGTGAATTGGAGTTTTCAATCACAATTTACATCTGAAATGCAACAATGCACTCATGACCGATTGTAATTGTAACAAGAAAGCTGTAAATCCCTCCCTCTCCCTTCGGATACTCACACACACACACACAAAGACAACACAGTAAAACAACAGAAGCCCAGTGCGCTCTGGGAACTTGTTATCGAAAACACATTCCTGAGGTTTTCAGCTTCCAACACTTTCCTTTCCATCAGCACACACACACACATGCACACACACCAACGCACATGGTGACTTTATCAGCTCACTGCAAACTGCCAATCTCTTGCCATGGCACTCGGGGCTCAAAATATAATTCTTTTCTTTCTTGAACAACAAGACAGGAACAGACCTGCATGCCGACGTCAAAACTTTGTTCAACAAATAAAGATTTTCTTGCAAAAATAACCTGGAAAGCAAAAGGATTGATTTTATTTCTGGATGCTGTAAAACTGAAGAAAGAGAAACAAACCAGTGTTTTGGTCAAAAAGGGAGCTGCAGTAAAACAGATATAGATCCAGAAGAGAAGAAGTGAAAAATTAAAGGGAGCAGTTACATGCGGTCTCGCCCCCCCCTCCCTTCTTCACCAGTAATTAGACCTGAAGTGAAAAGCGGGAATTAAAACCTCACGACTTCTCTCCAGCAGCCCGTCCTTTATTCCTTCTCAATCTTTTCTAATCTCTCATCTTCCCTGACAAAATCACCCTGTCTTACCACCCATCCATGGCCTCCTCATTAAAACACACAAAAAGCTGGTCTCATAAAGTGGGCAGAAACACTCCTAAGATCTGAGTCTGTTGCACTTTCTTTTTGTTTGGCGCTCACTGGACATGAGAGCAAAGCAGGAAACCATGTTCAGTCCAACTATAGCGACTTTTACAGATTCGGCTTTATTTAGCTGCTATTTACTGTTTTCTTTTTAGAGAGGCCATTTACATGAAGGAATGCAGATTTTAGTGGCTGTTCTTTTCAGCCATTTTGGAAATCAGGCTGTTTTTTTTATGCACCAGCTGCCCACATCACAGACATCTGCACTCAACTAGTGAGCAAACAGTTGCAGGCTCTGCAATGCACACCAGGAGCCTCACTTCATGTAGCTGGGGGTTACATGACAGAGCAATGGAAAATGGTCCAGAATTGTGAAGTAAAAAGGAAACTATAGATAGTTTTCAAATACTTTTACACATAAAATCTGAAAAGTGTGGCTTATAATTTGTATTTATCTTCCCTGAGTTGATAGTCTACCAGCTTTAAACATGAAAACATGGAGTGTACATCAGTTTTTAAGTTTTCTAAATAGGTGTGTTTTCACTAAGCAAATTAATTTTTGTAATTCCAATTTGTGCAATGTTTGCACATATAGTGGAAAAATGCAGATAGGACTACTAGGTGGTGTAGTCAGTTTCTCTGCCATGTTGGTTTTTGGACATTTTAACCTCCCAGTAGCCAAAATCTTACTGGTTTTCACAGAATTGGAAACACTGAATTAGACTGTTCTTAGAAAACAAACAACAAAATCAAAAGAAATATGATTTTGTTGTTTGGAACAAGATTAATAATTTAATTTACACACTGATCTACACAACTTAATGGTTTACAAACTAAAACACTTAATACTGGGCTTCTCAAAACGAAAACTTAAGAAAAAAAACAAAACAAACAATACAATAAAAACGAAAACCCTCCATTTGGTTGTACCCAGTGATGACATCAGTGACATCACACACCCATTTAAACAGGAAATGCTGTGCTGGCTCTTCCTATACACCTGCAACTAAAGGAATAAACAATGGTGAGTATAAAAGAAACAAACAAAAAAAACAATTTACCAGAAATGTGCATTGTAACAGAAGAAACAGATATTTATCTAATGGTTTAGAAGTTTTAGCTTTAAAAAAACATGATTGGTGATAAAATGCTACCACAAACAAACCTGGGATAGCGAGTGAAGCAGAGTAACCACGGCAATGTTCAAACCAAAGCATTATAAAAAGATAAAATAAATCAGAAATATGTTTAAACTGGGGACTGAAAACAATATGCTTATATTAGTAGAAAGTAAAGATTTGTGACTCAAGTCATTTGAGTATTCCTGTGTGTTTGTGTGTTGGAAACTCATCCCCCTGTTAGAGGAGAAATGAGCAGCTAAATCCAGCCCAGAGGGAGAGTTTGGCCTGCAGACGGAGAACGAGGAGATCTGGGAAAAAGGTGCAGCTTGGGAACCAACAAAGATCAGACCAGTTTATGGAGGCCTCGGGGTGAAGGCTTGGTGGGGGCGAGAAGGTCTTGCATAGGGGGAATTTTTGTTGTTGCCATATACTGAGCCTTTCAGCTCCAAGTGCACTTCTCTGCTGAGCTGTTGAAGGGGCAGCAGCTTCAAAAGGAGGAGGGCAGGGGAACTCGCAGTGATTCTCAATATTTAAAGAGCAGAAAAGGGAGAAGTGTGTTTAAGGAGGGATGGAGGGCAAAGGAAGAGAAGGAGGGGAGGGGAGGGTGTTAAAAGCTGCCTCTGTGAATGTCCTTCAGCAAAATATCTTCAATTTCAACTTCTCTTTCCTCTTCTTTCCCCACCACGTCCTTTTATTTTCCTTCCCTGCTTTCCTGAAATGTGTGCAGCGTTGGGCAGAAACTGAGAGAAAAAAAAAAATCTTTAAAAACAATCACAATAAAAACCCTTGCCCTGCGAGCTGAAGGGGGGCCGCTTGGCAGGAGCTGGATGTCAGCTTCTCCCGCAGCAAAGGAAGGGTCGATACAGGCCGGAAGACATTCAGCGAAGCAACATTTGCAGAACAAACCGCAGAAGAACCTATGTATCAATCTATGCAGCAATCTGTCCATTCATCTATCATTTCAATCTGGCAACAGTGGCTGTGCCGCTCCGGCTCTGTTGTGATTTCTGGCAAACCGCAGCAGACCACTAAACTACACAAAACAACAGCTGCAGCCCTTTTCCTCCTCCTTCTCCACCCTCTTCCTCCATCCAGTAGTCCCCACGGTCCTAAACAATCTGTCTTTACACATCAAGCTGAAGACAAGTCGCCACAGATGGAAGAAGTTCTCAGGGTTCCTCCAAATGTGCAGACCTCAGAGGGTTTATTGGCCATCTCACTACACCACAGCTGTCCTGTCTGTCACCCCAAGACTGATTTATGTCCATGTTTTGAGGGTGTAATCCCCCATTTTTCTGCAAAGAAGCGAATGACACACACAGACCGCAGCAGCAGCAGCTTTGGGAAATAAAACTCTGGAAAGCAGAGCTGATTCAACATAGCATCAGCCCACCTGCCATTGTTTCTAATCATCTTACCCTGATTGTGGAGGCTCCTCATGAAAGCAGCTTATTGAGGAGGCCACCCAGCACAATAGCTCTTTCATCACGGCAGCAGGATGCGTGAAGAGGAGATTCACTGAGTCTGAGATTCTGTTTTTTTTTTTTTTTATCCAAGAGGTTTGTCCTTGCTGGAAAAGGGAAACGAAGGAAAGCAGCGTAAGCTGAAACAGCTTGAGTTCCAGGAATATTTTCTCCACGGCTGTACAGTGGAGTAAGCTTGTTGCCATTCTCACTTATCACCTCCCTGATAATACTCTAGCTGCATATTTTCAGAGCTTGTTGTTATCTTAGCACATATTTCACATGCATATACTTCCACTTTCCCCAAAAGAAAATGTATACGTAAGCGAATAAAAGTAAAATAATCAAAATGTGAATAATAGCTTAAAAGCATGCCAAGGGTTGTTTTTTTGTGCCTCTTCTTGCTCAATTAGATTTTTTGGATTCCATTTTTGTTCAATGGAAGCATGCTTGCTGGACAATCAGAGAATAGAGGGGCTCACCGCTGCTGAGTGTGTGAGACAGAGTGTGTAGGCTGCAGGAAAGAGTTGAGGAGTGGATTGGACCTCTGGAGTTGGTCTGTGCTTAACAGCAGGGCTCTAATTAAAAGGGCCTCACAGTTGGGCGACAGGCAGGCTTCTCATAAAGAGAAGCCTGGCAGAAAGGTGGGAGAGACCAGGTGTATGTGTCTGAAAAGAAAAAGAAGAGAAAAAGTGGGGGAGAAGGAAGGAAAGAGTGTTTATGTGTGCGTAACTACAGGTGTGTCTGTGAGGGAGGAAGACGAGTAGGAAAAGACGGGCCTAACAATGTTTATGTTGGGATCAGCAGAAAAACTTCTAGAGAGAGAATAAGTGAGCTTAAATGTTCCCTGTTACATGCACAGAAGGAACTGGGAACAGAAAACCTCAATTTAAGAAAAAATACTGGTCCACATTTGTAAGGAAATTAAATTCTGCTAATTTATAAAGTGCCAATTCACAACAAATCATTCAAACAGCTTGAAATTCAATGACATACATTGAAATTTGATCATATGTTTGATCATTATGATACAGTTTAGTCAAGTTCAGTTTATTAAACCAGTATGAACCCATTTGTCTCGATTGAGTTGGAAACTTAGCAATAATCTGAAAGTGAACAAGCATGTGGCCACAGTGGAAAGAAATGACTCCAGCAGAGCAGTTTGAGCCACCATAGAGTTCGAGAAGCAAGAACAAACACACAAAAAGCAAAAACTGGTCCAGGAGTACTTTCTATGTTAAAGAAAAATTTAGCATTAGCTTCTGCTATGAGAAAACCACAGTTAAACAGAAGAGCTCTGAGCATAGTGCCGGTTTGTGCATAAATGGAAAGTGCAGTCACACAAACCATCCAAGTCACATGTTAGATTTTTTTATCTGGCGTATGCGCCCTTCTTACGAATGCCACCCTGGGCAATTGCCCATGATTGCTAGAGAGGGAGAATGTGAATAGCTACTGTAAATGGCAATAATTGCAAACAATGCCTACTTAGAGAGTAGTAGAAGAAATTTTGAACCAGAGTCATAACACAGGGTGATCTAAGCAGCTCCAGGTGTAAAACCTCTGATGCTGGAAACAGATGTTTTTGCACAAAATGTATGAAAGGATAAATAACTTTTCCCCTCATTCTTAGACATCAAATCACTCTAAACTTTGCGGCATTTTGGAACAACACAATGAAAGAATAAAGAGAAGTTTTTTCTTTTTTATTTCTGTTTTGAAAATCAGATTGTTAATTAACTGCATTGAGTTAAAACAGAATGCATTTAATGCTTTAATTAATCCTTTAAATTCAGTCATTGTCGCTCTCAGTGAAATAAACACAGGCCTAGCAACAAAGAGATTTGTTCAATAGATAATATTTTTACTGCTGGAAAATACAGTTGTGATTAAAATCCTTTTGCTCTGCTGGAAATTAACCAGTTAATGAGCTGACCTTCAAAATGCAAAACGACCCAGGGATCACTGCACAGATGAAGGGCTTCGGTTGAGCAGGATCCCTGCTGCAGCGTCTCCACGCTGCCATCAGGGCAGTGTGACAGGATGAATGAATGACTGAGAGAAAACGACATTATAACCAGGGTTTTACAGTTTTATAGAATTAATGTCTTTGGCTCTACTTACAATCTGTATGTAGAGCCATCAGGGTGAAAGTTCTAAGAATATGATGGAGAGTGTGTTCACAAGGTGTCCAACAACTGTTGAATTTTGAAAAATAAAAATTAATATTCTGCCTAATTTCTGTTTTTACAGGGATTAGATGCACAGGGAGTAGAAGCAAACTTCCCATTGAAAGGCCCAAGGCAAGAATTCAAGGATTTTCTTGCTGCAAGACATTAGTCCTTAAATTTTAAATGAACTTACAAGGAGAGAAAAGTGTGCAAAATCAACTTTTTTGAGCTTTTCATCATATTATAAAATTATTCTAACATCAAAAACATACCTGGAGTGTTGCCTTGATTCTTTTCTGTTTGACAAATCCTTTAATCTCCATGGCTCTCACAAAGCCATATTTCCACAAAGCTCAGTCCCCAGACGAGCTTTCACCACAAAGAGCACCCTCACCCACTCCTTCCCCACTGAGCTCCTCCAGACTAGCGGCAGCAGGCATTAAGAACTCATCAGAACGGTTGTAAACAGCATAAAGAGAAATGCTGCTGTGATGATGTGCTCAAAGCGGAGTTTTGGAAGGAGTAAGAGCTTCTTAAAGAGACAGAGGCAAATTTCCTTCAGTTTACGTTTGATATATGACCTTCAGTCTTGGTAGACCAAGACCTTCAGCTAACTCTCCATGAGGCTTAAAGAGGCAGGGTTCTCTTGTTGATTGCTCCAGCATTTAGTTCCAACATGCAAACTGCTGTTATATTGAACACTTGTTGTACGAAATCCCTCAGCTGTACTTTCACTTGCCTGTTGATTGGTTTGCATAATCAAGTTCAATTTTAATGGGAGTTTCTCTTTGAAAGCAGAAACAAGAATTGCTACAAATGTTCTTATCATGACCTTCATCCCAAATGAACATCGAAGATGGCTTAAAATGTTCACCAGGGTGAATCTGAGGCTACAACCTTGTATTTTAAAATAGAAGTTTAACACATCAAAACGTACACGTTTTGTTTTGTCCTCTTACCCTGCATCCTTTTGTTCCTCTAGTGGATTAGTAAGATGCAGACAGACAGCACAGCTGGGTCTCACATGCTCAAACACACACACATATGCACACCTGGCACAGGACCCATTCCCAGTTTGTTGCTTTTCCATCACAACCTTTGTGTGTAATCAATAACAACATTTCAGCCTCGCCCAGCTACCGCTCAATGAGCCTCAGTGGCATCAAGCACACACATGCACAAACATCAACATGCCAGACTGCGAGGACAGAGCTAAAACAACAGGCTTACGTCCAGCAGCGGTTTATTAAACCCACAACCTCTCCACCAGCCATCGTCTAACTGCTCAGGCTTACTGAAGTCTAACCTTTGCTGTAGGTCACTGATCTCATTTTCCACGTGTTCATCCAGCGCAGCAGGTCTCTGTCTATAGGCTAGCTGCAGCACAGGACCAGCAGAGGTTGAGCATTAGCAAAGCAGAAATACATCAAGGTCAGTGAGAGTCAGCAGCAGCAGAAATAGGAAGAATCTGTGGACATCGTGGAAATAAAAACAAGACCAGCGAGGGATGTCTCTGAGCTGCACAGGAGTTAAAGCCGTTAGATTCCTATCGATCTCGGTCCCACTGGCTTACTAGGCTACATCTGTATGTAGGTAGACTGCAATTGGATTCCAATTCCACACTTCCGACAAAAATCATACCATGTCTTTGGCTAATCTATCTTTAGAGATACCGAGCTCTGGAGGGATCCAAGGTGAGAGATTCACTCCTGTTCACAGCACAAAACCCTCATTTCTGTAATTTATTTTTCAATTAGACAACAAGACCTCAGCATGACTCGGAGCAATATCCGCTTCATGATTGAGTCATGCTTTTATTGTACAAAGAGGAGCCATCTTAGATGATGGATCAATGCTATTTCCCAAGCTGTTACCATGCCCATTATTGTTTCAATTACCAGCACTCAGATGATGGTTATCCAAGCCTCATCTTATCAACTTGTGTGTTTAATGAATTTATTTCTGAACCAGCAACATTATATATGTGACTGACATGGCATTTACCTGTAAAATCTAAATACTAATCCATGTTCAGAAAGCTGTCAACTATGTGATTATTTATATGTATGGCTAAAATCTTTATGTTACAATTAAACTAAAAGGAAACAAATCAAAGCTTTCCACAGTGCTGTGTGCCGCAGAGGATCCAGCTTTTCCATCTCTGCCCATCTGTGTCACTCCCTCGCCACGAGCAGAGTGTCAGTGCTGTCAGGTGCGAGTCAATGCCGTCAGATGCGATCTCATTACGCCAGCTTACCTCAAGGTTAGTAGCGGGCTGCTGGCTAGGCACAAAATCGATCTGCGCCGAGGACAGGCGTTAAAGGCCACCGCAGTGAGCTGTGCGCAGTGCGCACACGCCCGACGAGCGCTGCGCCTCAAAATGCAAAGTTGCTCCTGACAAGAGACAGTAAAAGTGTGTAAACAAAGCCCTGGAAGCATAATGAGTGCAGGTTAATATGGGGACTTTTCTTTAGGCTGTTAAATGTAAATAAACAACTCGGGGCCTGCCTGTCAGTGACTCCAAAGCCCTGCAGTGTCTGGTTTTATTCAGTGTATTTTCAAAAACATTTTATTGTCTTACAAGGATATACTATAAGTTCAAGTTTATTTGTATAGAACATTTCAGCAGCAAGGCAGTTCAAAGTGCCTTACATAATAAAAGAAATCATGCAGTCACCACTTGTGAAACAAGCAGGAAACGTTACATTTTGTTAAACGTCCTCATCAAAATCATCCAAACATAACATCAAATATGTTGGTCACTGTTCCAATCAATGGAAACTGTAAGCAAATGGGTTTTTAGTCTAGATTCAAAGGCATTCAGTGTTTCGGCTGTTTTGCAGTTTTCTGGGAGTTTATTCCAGATTTGAGGTGCATAGAAGCTGAATGCAGCTTCTCCGTGTTTGATTCTGGTTCTGGGGATGCAGATCTGAACCAGAAGACCTGAGAGGTCTGGAAGGTTGACACAACATCAGCAGATCTTTAATGTATTGTGGTGTTAAGCTGTTCAGAGATTTATAAACTAACGTCAGTATTTTAAAGTCTATTCACCAATAAATGCATTGATGGGTTTTTCCAACTCTTTTACAAAGAGCTTAAATTTGCACAAATTTGTACAACTTTTAATCTCTCAATGACCTAAAGCTTTGGAGATTTAATGTCCAAAAAACTGGCAACTGTAATTGAAGAGGAAAGTGACTCTAAAAGCATTAATTCAAGTGTTGGAAAGTTTATTTTTAGTTAAGCCCCATGAATCAATACTTTGTAATGTTCTTTCCACGTCACAATATTTTATGACTTTCTGTTAGTTTGTTACATAAAATCCTAGTAACATACATTGGATCTTGTGGTGGTAACAAGGCAAAAATGTGAAAAAGTTGAAAGGATGTGAATACTTTTGTAATTCACTGTCTACTAAAGTTTCCTGAAACCATAAAGATAAAATTGTCACAATCATTTCTTTTCAAGTCCCAGCCTGTCACTTGGAGTCCAAAGGAAACATCAAAACAATAAAATCCCTGACAGCAACAACCTTTAATGATGTTGTTTCTTATTGCATAAAAGACAAATCTGTTGCAGGAGACAGGAGAGCAATCTCTTTTATGTGTCACATATCACATCTACCTACAAAGAATTGAAGCAACATTTTTATCACAGTATAATATGAATGCACAATCCTAGATGAGTTACTTAGCAGCTGGCTAATATCAGCAACAGAAACTTACTCCAATAATTTGCGGTAATAATCCACTTTCCGATAATTTGTTCTCGTTGCAGGTGTCCATATGTGGTAGACAGCAGAGCCTTGCAAAGGATAACAACATTTTCCCTCATTTACATCCCTCTGTGGGAGAACTCTGCATATGCTTAACCTAGTTATTGTTATTTAAAACATACTTTCCTAGAGAAACACGTTTCTAACTAAACAGTACAGCATATCTTAGGTTTTCTCTTCCTCTATGGTAGGGAATTTAATCCATAAATAGCACATTCACAGATTAAATCTAGAACAGGAAATTAGGAGTAAACTGAGTTTAGCTAGATTATACAAGTACCACAACATAAAACAAAGAAAAGCTTATTGTCTTTGTTGATCAGTTTCTGCATTGATGATGCATTCTGCCTCGGTTTCTGCATCCCCACCTTGCACATTTTACTATGTGGAGTTTAGTAATTTTTTAATCTGTTATTTTCCCTCAGAGTTCAAAGGTGTGAATGTAATGAGAATTTTGGATTCTGAATCGGTTCTCTAGGTCCACGTTTGTGAATGATCATATGATGTCAATGCTTTTATCATAAAAACATGCAGGCATATTTTTTCCACTACAAATGTTGTGCATGCCAAGAATGCCTGTGCCATGGGAAACAATTTTAATAAAATTTAAAAAGAGGCACTATTTAAACTGTACTACAACAAGGAAGGAAAAATATAAGTAAATAATTTTCTCCTAAAAACATTTGGAAATTTGTCACTGAGGGACAAAAAAACTGAACAAGAAATGAATCCAGTTTTTTCTCTTCCTATGAATAGAACAAAATCAAACTTTAGGATGTACTTTGGTTTTAAATTAAAAAAGCAGTCGCTATAAAACTGACCAAAGATTTGGTTTGAGTTTTTAGAAATTAACATGCACTTGGGTTAGGATGATGGATGGATAGATGGAAAAACCTCATATTCACACAGCAGGTTTTCATTTTGATTCTGTTTTTCAGCTGAAATTAGATTTATATTTTTTTGTTCTACTAATTAAATGAGACAGTCACGCAGCAGTGAACTGTTTACCAGAGTTGCCATTTCGATTTTAAAGCTGACAAGCATCATCACAAAATCATAACAAGTCAAAAGAAACAAGAATATTAGAATTGTCAATGCACTAAGTCTAAATGGATAGTATACCTGCTGAGGTATACTACCTCAAAAGTTGAAATCTCTACAATGAACTCTCATAATAAGAGCGATTTAAAGTCAATTTCAATTTGACCTTTGGATATATACATTTATGGATTAAACTGACTGCAAAATGTGAGGAGCAATAAAATCAGGGGACTCCTCATAAAATCAGAACATGTTCAGAGTGACATTTGTCTCGGTTCGAGGTGGAAAAACTGACAGAAAAAAAAGAGAAAAATGAGATTGAAAGAGAAAAAGAAAGCGGTCAGACAGGATTGTAAATCCAAACAGTGATTTGTCCCCTTTGCAAGTCAGAAGACAAAAAAATCATTTGAAGTGACGCCTTTTTTTTTTTTTTTAACTCTGAGACAAATCAAAGTCTTCACCTGACATTAACGGAGAGCTCAATGAAGATCCTCTGCTTCACATCTCTGCAAGTCAATGGAGGAGCTTAACTGCAGTTTAACCATCAAAGGAACAAAGTGTGGTACTGTACTGTCTCCCATCATGGAGAACAGGGTCATTACTGCACTTTGAAAAACCATCACACTCACACACACACACTTTACGTTCCCGCAGACACGCAGTCACACTTTCATGCCAGTACTCAGTGATTCGCTACGTGCCTGGCTAATAAAATTACTTTCGTCTTCATAACCACTTTAGCCTTGGAAGCTGCCATCAGTGGAAGGACAAACACACACACACACACACACACACACACACACACCACACACTCAGGTAGAGCAACGAGTAGGGAGCAGTCCAGCTCTTCCATTAGCCAAATGAAGTGGCTCCCGAAGATGGATGACATGGCATCACCTCCACCACCAATCACAATATCACCCCTAAAAAACCTTTCACTAAAAGCCCCCTAAAACCTACCTCCCCTCCTCCCAACCCAAGCCGACTGCACCAAATGGACGATGAGCATTCCCGGGTCCATTCGACCCACAAGCAGCACTTTTATTGCCCTGGTTATTTATCTCTTTAATGCAATTGAATTGGCTGCAGTGGATGCCTGTGGATGAGGAGAGATACTAAATCATGGTGGGTTGGGGCAACGCTGTGATTAAAAGAACTTTGGCTCCACAATGACAGCGGCAGTGAGAGGACAGCATGATGTCTGTCTGCATTCAAAACAGGTCCAAGCAGGGGGCGGCAACAGGAAGCCCGAGGACAGTACTTCCTGCTGGGAGATGACGCGTTAAAATGTACTGTTACATTGACATTCAAAGGCAGGATTTTGGTATAAATGGTGGGTATTATGCAAAATTTACTTTTGGAGCTTTATGTTAAAGGGTACATTCACACCAGCCATGTTTAGTCCATTTTTATCACATTCTCGTCCACTTGCCTAGAAATTTTGATTTGTTTGGCGAGGTGTGAACATGCAATCGAACTCTGATATAGACCAGAAAAGCAAACTCTGGCCCGCCTACAAATCTAGGTCTTGATTTTGACCGCAGCGCAGGGCATTCTGGGTAAATACAGCCAAAGCAAACACACATCTCTGGTTGAGGTTCATAATAGATAATTTCCAAATTAACAAAACAGTCAATCATATTTTTTTGGATAGCTTTAAGAAATGAATTATTAACTTAAGAGCTATTGTTTGTGTTTATTCAGGCTATCTTGGGCCTACATTAAAAGTTGTGTGATTAATTTAAGTATTTAGGTGTGAGAAAACAGCAAAAAAAGAAAAATAATCTGTAAGGGGGCAAACACTTATTGAAGGCACCGTGTCACTGACCTCATCAGAGGGTAGCAATTATCTGAAGCTATCCCTGCCACCAATGGTTAATGGCTGTTTTCAGAATATTAAGGTGGTCCAATGATGTCTGACATGTTATATTAGGTGTTTTACATTGTATTTATTTAAGGCCTTCAGTCTTTGACCTAATGTTGTCCTCTGGATGTTGACTTTTGAACATGGCCTTACATACAACACAGAATAGATTAGTTTAATTCAACATTTTCCACGCCTCTATGCCTAAGAACTTGGATGCATGAAAACAATGATTTTCCCTTTTTGTGACTATATAATCTGGTCCTTCTGTGCTCTTTGTTCTCTCCCAGAAGGTCAGAGAAAAGCGTTTACTGGTGGAGGTATGCATCCATAAAACAGCCAGTGTTTTATTGGCGGCGGCGAGGCCCGGGGGTCTGTCAAGGTTTACGAGTGCGGAGGCCCTTTAAAGCAGCAGTGTTTAAGTGAGGTATTTACATAAAACACACCAAGGTGTCTGTGTTAAGTGGATCTACAACTACAGCAGAAATCTTAGATTGAAGAAAATCTTTTTTTGTTTGTTTGTTTCTACTGAAGACAGACACGGTTCACGATGACTCATTTGGTGCAAACTTAATGGATTGGGGAAAAAAATATTGTTCTTTTTCTTTAGCAACTGTGTGGAATAAATCCCAAAAGCTTATGGAGTAATATTTAAGCTGTGATGCTTTATGCCTTTATTGATTTAGCCAAACAACTAAACACACATTCGCACTCCCATGTCACGATGGTTTCATCATTATTTGACTTTTCTCAGACCAACAGTGGTGCTTTTCATCCTTTATGTGTGCTTTGTTCTTACAACTTTTTATGTATTTGATTTCTTTTTTACTTCCTTTATTCTGCAGAGCAAAATAAAACCCCCAATGTTCATCCTGGCTGTTTGTTCTTATGTGCTTCGGAAAGGTGCACTCTCCGGAGAAGTGGTGGAGCGATGGGAGGATTCGGAGAGGCTGGATGGATGGGGAACGCTGAGATGTGCTGGGACAGCAGTACCACCCAAATGTGAGTCATAGGACACACTGTCAACAGCCATCCAGCATCAGACACTGACTCATTATGCTGAGGGAGAGGAGACGACAACAGCAGCCATGATCAGGGAAAATGGAAAGGCATGACAGAGAGGAAGAAAGAAAGAAAGAAATAATCCAGCCAGCAGTTACCGTAGCAGCACGTTAAAATCCTACAGGGATGATGAGTCAAAAATCTTCAAATCTTGAGGAGAACATTAAAATTACTGAGTGTTTTTTAAAGCAAGCCAGTCCTTTTGTTTTTCACGACACTCTGGATCAACTTTAAAAGGAGAAACAGCAAAATCTGTCAATTTACCAAATGTCTGAAAAGTGGCCTGATGGGCCAGATGATTTGTTGCACAGAGCCACGTGGTCAGAAGCTGCAATGTGAAATCAATGGAGTGAACTCAGTCAAATTAGTTTCTTCCTGAAAAATGAAATGATCCAATAAGACGTGTATTTACTGTTATTCTTTACACGAAAATCATAAAATATTATGATTTTCAGATCCTAACAGTCATTTCTCGTAGATTTTGTTCTTGCTTTGTGGAGTTTTTATTTAGAGTTTTTCTTATGTTAGTTTATTTTCTGTTGGGTTCGTAATTCCTCAGTTTCTGCGTCAATTGAGACTAAAATTTCAAAGTGAATCAGGAGCTCAGTGAAGGACAGCATGCATCATTTAAACTGAATCAATTGGCCCACACACCACGTTCCCAACTTATATTTAACCCTAAAAGCAGAATTGATATCCAAGATGGTGGCTTGCAAAGTGAAAAATAAAACCTCATCAGTGGACCAAACAATCCTGGAATCTATTCATGAATGATTTTCTGCTTGAAGCATTATTATTATCATAAAAGCCAGGTCTTTCTTTCAACATTTTAAATCAGAAAGATCCAGTTTATAACAGGTTACAGGCTACCTGTTATGACCCGTCTGGGGATCATAACATGAAGGATCCATCCTCTTCAGATCTCAAGCAGCCGACACACACAGTTGAACATTTTATGTTATTTATTTAAAAGATGTATTTTTGATTAAGATGTTACAACAAACAAAAGGAAACTGTCTGAATATTAACCGAAACTTACCTAATTGAAAGCAAATATACCAAATGACAAAAACATACCTCCCTAATTAAGAAAACTGAGCAAACATGAACGGCAGCTCCTTACAAACTCCAGGATTTTACAAGGTGTTACAGACAAAAGGCCGGTTGAGATGAGCTGAGGACGGATGGCAGGAAGTCAGCGTCAGCAGCGTTGATATCCGTCTCCTCCGGAGGCCGCCAATCGGACGCCTCCGTCGCCTTCTGGGAACCAATCAGAGACAGGCACCTGCATGACAGTCGTAACACTACCTCACAGCATTTAGCACAGCCACACTTCATATACTGCAAGGAAGGGTGAATGGGGAAATGTAATGGGGAATTCTTGATAAGAATTGTGTATTTTCAGGAAAGACAATAAGGAAGCTCCTAACTAGTTTTTATTATAAAACATTTTTTTGATCATCTGAAACATGACAGAAAATAAATCTTTAAGGGGCAAATACTTTTTCCAGCTCTGTTCATGTTAGGTTAAGACTACGGACTCTGCTGTTTGTGTCGGTGAAGTTCCAGAGCTAAAGTCTGTCCTCTGGCCAAATAGGATGCAGGACCATTAGGCCGGCAGAGCGGGAACCATTTATTTGCCATCTTTCTTGCTCTGGCTGTATTATCTTCTGTGATGCTATTTGTCTGAGAGCAGCCAAGTTGCTGGTGTGACAGGATGGGGTAGAGATGAATGATGGGATCCGAGACATACTCGGTTTTGCTTCACTGACAAACTGGGGCAGGAGCTGGTGGGATGAGTCAAGGAGAAGGGAAAGAGCAGGGATGGAGGCAGGGCAAGGAATAAATGCACGCCGGACTGAATGCGGTAGCCAGCTAGCCAGAGGACACAATTTACAGCACCTGTTGGCTGTGAGTGATCAGAGCAGGAGGAGAAAGGTTAATGGTTTGTTTTACAGGATGAAGTGATTGGGAGTTAAAGCCAGACATAAAGAGAAAAATTACATTCGCACAAGAATGAGAAGGATATAGATGGTTGAGGATAATAAAGACAGTCAAAAGAAGAATGGGAAAAAACACAAGAAGCTCAAGGGACCCAGATAAAGACAGAGTAAGGGTGTGTGAGACGAATAAGAAGAAAAGGTCGCTGGTGAAGGGATGTGTGAGAAAAGAGACAGAGGAAATATATATTTGTCCCCTGATGGGAGTGTGTTAAGAGTCCATCTGAGGAAAAATGAGATCAGTAGCTGACTTAGTGATAGAGGAAGACTTTGCTGCCCTGCAGCTCACATACTGACTCAATACCATCTCCCTCTGCGCTGCTGTGCTCACGCAACCTGCAGCACACGTATTCTGCAGAATAATACTCTGTGTTTGTGTCTGCAATGTGTTATTACTCAGACTCCTGCACAGGTTGAAATCTCCGCCAAATGTCCAGGACAGTTTGTCCAACATCTCCTCCTCTGCACCATGAACAAGAAGCTCCTAATAGGATCCACAACTGACCTACTAAACACACATCTACAATCAGCTTACAGTCTCAAAAGGACTGGACAGCAGTGCTACCAGTTTGGGCATCTTGTACACGTAAATAATTCATTAAACATGTTAATGTTCGAGAAGAAGGAAAAATGTCAGGCTTGAAAAGGACCAAAATTGTGATGGATAGACTGGGTCAAAAGATCTTCAAAACTGAGCTCTTCTTGGGAGTTTCCGATCTATCAAAGTAGTTCAAGAAAGCATGATGAGCTGGTCACAGGGTCATGAACAGCTAATGATCATTGGTGACCAAGGAGCAAAGGCTGGTCCGTGTGTTTCAGCCCAACAGATGAGCGACTGTGGCTTAAACTGATAAAGACACTCATGTTTAAAGCTTAAAGATACTTTTTGTATCATAGTTTGTCTCAAAAGTCTTAAAAAGTATTACATTTATGTATCTAAAATCAAGACCTTAAGTTTTATATTTTCTTTAATGAATTGTAGACATATAAGTTAGCCTTATAGATGCTAATCACTGGTCTTAGACCTTGTTGTGGCAGGACTATTTAATCTCATATATTCTGCATAAGGTTTTCTTACTTGTACTAGCTTGCTAGTACAAGCTAGCAAGGACTAGCTTGCTATTTAATTAATAAGTACTACCAGCTTGTTACTGATGACTTTAATCACCACCTGTAAAGGAAAAAAAAATCTAAACCACTCACTTTGCAACTTCCAGGACCAAAAATATTATGATCATTGATGACCAAACGAGTCATATTTGGTGTCAAATGAGTAAACTTTTATGCCATTTTTTCCAGTTCAATTTCCTCCACAGTAACACCAAACTCTAGATTGTCGTCTAAAGTGATCGGTGAGTGAGAGAGGGATGTCTTAGTCTAGTCCTCAAGGGTCCTGTATGTTTTCAATGTTCCTCTGACTCAACATCTGAATCAGATAAATGGTTTATTATCAGGCCTCTGAAGAACCTGATGACTTAATGAGGAGATAATTCAGCCAGTAATTTAGCTATATTGGAGGAAGAACACATCTATAACAGGAGACCAGCTCTTGGGAACAGGAATTGGGTTTGCAGTAGCCCTAGATAGGTCACCATCCACTCACACCTTACACAAATCAACTTAAACATGTTTTTAGATGATAACAGGAAGTATGCACTGCAAAAACATACAAATATCACACAGAAAGAATCCAGTTGGTGCTTGATCCCAAAGCCATTTTAGCCAGCTATTATTCAGTCAGACTCCCTGACCGACCCAGGCCTGGTTGAGTATTATTATATATTCTTGAATGTAAACGATAAAAGCTGTTTCTATATCCAATGTTTTACCTGCCAAATGTATGCAAGTAGTCCGTAAAAATGTATTAGGAGCTAAGCCAGAACTGGAGGATATTGTTGCACCCTCTAAACCTACTAAACAAGTAAGTCCGCTTAACACACACTTCCATTACAGCATAACACAACAATGCTCCTCCCTGCCCGGTGCAGAGTGTGCCAGAGGGGAACGAGGCGAGGGAGGAGAGGACGGAGAGCCATAAGGGAGGCAGATTAGAGAGCCTACAGGCCTCTGGGGAGGAGACAGAAGAATAAAAGGAGGAAGATGAAACACGTAAGGAGTGCAGAGGAGGAGGTAGCTGTTGGTTAATAGCATCTGACTGAGATTACACCACCGCTGGGTTTACCTGATTACAGCTCAGAGCTGGAGGACGATTCAAAAAAGCAAAGAAAAACAAACTTGCACACACACTGACAGCACAGGAATCCACGGGGAAGGCGCGGCGAAGCAGCAGCTGCAGCAGCCTGGACAGATGCAGACATCATAGGGGAGTGTTCTGGATTAAATAAGGCAGTGGTTCTGAAACAGCATGTTCAAAACTCCTAAGATCATTACTCACAGGTCCGAGGCTCAGAACAATAATGATAAACAAATCCTTTTTATTGAATTTGCTGACAACTTCCAAGTAAAATTAATATCAAAGCAGATGAGGTCAAACTTAAACATAACCACAGACGGTTCTAATATACAGCAACAAGGAGTGAAAAATGATGCTGACTGTGACTCTTGAGAATTCTGCTTTTTGTACTTTATGCTTGTTCCAGAGTTCAATGTTTCTGAAATGGTTTTCCAAACATGTCATTTAACATAAAAAATAATTCTTGAGCTACGATTGTTTAGAAAGTTATGGGACAAACATCACAAATTTGGTCATTTGATGGACTTTTATTTTGAATCTTCCGAAACGAAAGCTAACGTTACGGGTTGTGTGTCCTCTCATATGGTAAGGCAGCTGCGGTCCAACCGGCTCTTGTAAGGAAGAGTGTGTTTAATAAATGGACGAGAAGTGTGTAATATCCCAGTGTCAGTGTGGTTATGAGTATTTGACTGTGCTGCTAATATCACCACTAAGCACAACCCAACCCATACTCCAAACTCTGCTTGGTCATTATTTATGACTCGTGCTTAAGGCTCAGGCCTTTCTGTCCGTCTGAGGGAGATGAGCTTCAGTGTACAGTCATCTATTCATGGACTCACTTATTTCTTTACAATGTAATTTCGGCTTTGGTTTAAATTATCTTTTTTTTTTTTAGAATATTTAAAATAAGATTAAAAATACCAAGGCGTAACGCAATTTGACACTATTGGTTGGTGTTTGCAAAGCAACCAAACCAGGAGTGCTATTTATTTTCCTTAATGCTGATTGGCAGGAACTCAAATCTAAAATATTTTAGAACATTTTAGAACATTCAAAAATATTTTAGAATATATTAAAGTGAAATATTCTAAAAATATTCTAAAATAAAATATTCTTTTGGAATATTTCTTTGTCTAAAAGAAGATATATGGAAGAATATTTTGTTTCTTACAGAAAATCTCAAGTATTCGTGAATTTTATTTAGGCAGATTTAGAATATCTCACACATGACCAACTTCTACAATCACATTGTGTTGGAAAATAGGGCGTGGTCAGAGTAAAAATTAACTTAATGTTCAGCCGAGATCTCAGTGGGAGTCGTACTGAAATAAGGTGTGCCTGTTGTGGTCGCAGCTGTGATGACTGAAAACATCAGATGTGTAATTTCACCAAAGGTGTTCCTCCTTTTCAGGCCTCTCTGGTTCCAGAGCAATCAGTGATTGTTTCATGTAACGCATATTGTCTCCTCGCTCAAGCTTTCCTCTTGATCTATGTTTCATGCGTTTGACTGGGGCACATGAGACTCAGCCAGCAGTCGAGTCGCAGAAATATCCAGGCCTTACAGGGCGACGAGGAGAAGTTAATTAATCACCAGAGTCTCAGTTTCCTGTTACCTCATAATCTTGACCATAAAAAAAAAAAAAAAAAAAGATCTGCGAATAGAAATAATAAACAAAAACAGTTATATTTCAACAATGTTTAAATAAACGACCAGCTCCGTCACATCTACGTAAGGATTTTCAGCTTTCTTGACGACTATTGATCTCCGAGCTTTCAGGATGTTTTCCAGACAAAGCGCAGCCATCTGAGGATTTCGTCTTCTTCATTTTCAGAGAAACGGGGATAAATAGTTCTGAAGAGTTTCTCATATTTTATTAGTAAGCTCCAGCCCTACTTTCAGCTGTTCCATTTCCTCTAAATGCCTTACTGATGAACAAAAACACATCATCATGCATTGTGAATCAATCCCCCTGTTAGTAATCATCTTGGGTTGGGTCCTTTATTAGGGTTATCACTTTTTTTTTTTTTTTTCCACCACATCTTGAGAGAAAAAAGGAATTTGAGCTCCTCGCCCAAGAGAGACAGTGCAGAGTCGATTAGTCATTTTCTGTGAACATCATTTGTATTAATAACAAGTGGGATTGCGCCTACAGCTGTGCCTCAGCTCATGTCCCTGTGATGAATGCTTTATTGGTTTGGGTCCAATATTTCTTGAATATTATTATTAGTGTACGTGTTTTATATTGATTTCCTGCAGTCGTGGGTTTCATTGCTTATGGCAGCTCTTTTTGATCCATACAGAAGTGAAGGGAAATAATTTAGTGCTGAAAGAAGTTAACACGGTTACGTTCGCATGAGCACAATATGTTGCTGTAGGGCCTTTTAGTGGTGACACGCTGCGGTGAGAAACAGCAGCAGTCCAGAACATCAATACACAAACTTGTTTCCGTCTGCACCCACTTCAGTCTGTGAAATTGCTACACGGCCTACGGGAATCCTTCAGTGGGGTCCCCGCGGAGCCGCAGCTGGACGCGGGCGTGAGTCGGAGAGGGAGGCAGATGCACTATGCAGAGAGAAAGTAGGAGGTGGAGCGGAGTCAGTCAAAAGTTGGGAAATGTGGCCTCTGAATAATCAACGCCCAAATCAATTTGTTCAACGTCCAAGAGAAGCGGGTGGACTACAGAGGAATGTGTTGAGTGGGCGGTCGCTCGGTGCGTCCAAGTCCATATCTCAGACAAACACGCAACAGCCAGCGAGGCTGTCGGAGTGTGGAGAGAGATGGCCAGGAGGGATGGGACCGAATAGAGGGGCCCACTCACACAAACACAGCTTCACTTGAAGCTTCTCTTATTCCACACATTTTTAGATAGACTGCATGCGCACAAATTTACATTTTTTTAATCAAAGAGTTTTCTGTATCCTTTCAGACTTTCTACATTTTTATCAGTAACTACTTATTTAACTTAGCAGTATGAAAAAAAAACTGCCATATTGTTTACAAAAACAGACCATGCAACCTGGATTTGCCTAAAGGAAGCATAAACATATTCGAGCGTTCAATGCGTTAAAGCAGGAGTGTGTAACTTTTATTTAAAGATAATAAAAGTTATTTTTAAATAAAAGTTACACACTCCGGCTTTCGTATTTGTTAAAACTATCTGTACGTCGTGAGACAGAAAATCCATGAGAAACAATCAAGTTCCTCCACCTCCTTTCAGTGTAAACTGAAGAAATGCACAGATCCCAGTCAAAAACAACCAATCAGAGCCAGGTGGAGTGTCTCAACGCTGTCAATCATCCTGGTGTGCACTCTGCCAAATGTGCAAATGGCAGAGAAACAACTTACTGTTCCAGCTTACTGCTGTCAGGCAGAAGCTGCAGCTTAGCAGAGAACACAGAGAAGGATGTGAGCAGCGTGTACATAAGCATGATCGACAGCACTAAGATCCTCCTCCTGGCTCGGATTTTTTGTTTCTGTGTTTTTCTACAGTTGCCATTGGGAGAAGGCAGAGGAGCTAAAAATTTTTTAATTATTATTATTGTTAGTATTCTGTGCTTTAACCTTTCCAGAACAAATTATTCATTTTATCACCACAAAGCTTTGCTATTAGTCCTATTCTGTCATTAAAAAAATTAAAACCTGCCAGGAAAAATTTTCTGGATTCAGTGGAGCATGTTTCCTGGAGATGTGGCCTGCAGGCAGCAGCTGGCCCGCTGCACCCTGCTCAATAAAGGCAGTCATTTTGATTTTAATACACCGTTCTTCTCCACACCCTTTTCAATGTTTCCTTTAGCATCCAACAACATTTTTCTTCACTTTCATTTAAATTCTTATGGTGTCCTGTTTCCCAGAACACTACAGATTTCAATTTTCTCTTCTTTATTAATATTGTTTTGTTAGAGTTGGTCTAACATGGGAGGAAGATACAAGATGGGCAAACCATTTTTCTTGCATTTATACTAAATTAAATGAAGGGGTCTGGTTTTGTTGAATCCTCTGGAAATAAAATATTTATGAGAATAAAAGCACCAGTTAACGACAGATGAAAAATCTTATTACCATCCAAGAAAAATAATAGCTAACAAATCAAAGAAAAATAAAACATAAGCCACATTCCAGGTGGTAATAATGTGAAACCATGAAGGAACACCTGACGGGGATTTAGACCCAACAAACATTCAGAAAAATTGTGGCTGAAAAACTAGCATCGTTTATTATCACAGGATGTGTTATTTTTCTGCAGGCTATGGCAAGGCAAAGTAAAAGACAGTAATGAAAATGTGGGAGAGGCTGGCAGAGACGACTGTGGGGTGAAGAAAGAAAAGAGAAAACAAACTGAACCCAGACAGAGAGAAACGAGTGAGTAAGGAAGAGAAGAAGTGTGAGTGGCAGGTGACTGTGCAGGACTATCTGGGCTCAGACCGTTCAGATCCCCTGACATTTACAGAGTGGCCGATCGCTCTTTGCCATCCTCCTCTTGAAAAGTTCAAACGCACAAAGATCCACAGAGGAAAATGTTACGCTGTGTGGATTAACGCTCGCTCTCTCTCTCTCTCTCATCGCTCCCCTCCATCCTGTGCGTGCTGCAACTGTCACTCTGTACGTTTTCATGTTGGACTGGTTTTAGTTTTGTCTCACAGCTTTGTTTGAATTTTAAACAACAAATCAGTTCATGGTGTTTAAACTAAATAGAAAAACTCCTGTGTCTAGTAACCTGGAGGGCTTAAGCAGGCTGACAAGTTAGGAGAACAAGGTTACAGTCTTCAAGGCTCTACACCTCTAATTTCTTACTTTTTAAAAATTTTTTACTTTCTATGTTATAGTAATATGCTCGATCAGAGGGTGCCAAAGTCCATCCTCCAACTTCTAGATGCTTTCCTTCTCCAGCTCACCTGAATCAAATGAATGGCTTGTTGTCAGTTTCATCTTTGCTGTAGCTGTTCACTCACATCTGAGCAAAAACATCAAAATCAATTTGCAAAATATGGATTTTTATGATTTTTGAACCTCCAGCTTATATTTCTGAGTTGAAAGCAAAAAGAAGCATTTTGTCGAAACAAGAATCATGGATATCAAGTCCCAGAAAGGCTGAACTCTTCCTGTGCAGACTCATACAGCAGTCATCATTTTCTCAAAATGTTCCAGAGATGAAAGTTTGTCTCTGAAAAAGGCAAGACATATTGTTTGTTGTTAAACGGCACCAGAGTGAATTTTAAGACATGTATCTTAAAATCGGGGTGTGCCACTTGTGCACATCACTGCAAGTGACAGTCCAGAAAAGTATAGAAGAATGGTCAGTTCAGCCTTTAATAAGGCCTGAACTGACCATTCTTCTATACTTTTTCTATTTCTCTGGAGCATGTTTGATAGATGCACTGCAGTGTTGATCATACAGATAATTGTACGTGGTCTGCAGGAACTCTTAGAGTCCAGAAATCCAGCTTGATCCTAATTAACATAAACTCAAGACTAGATTTAAGCTGTGTATAAAGGTAATATGTTATTGGTTAAAAAAAAATCACAGTACAATGTATTCTAAAAACAAGAATAACAATACAAAAGTTGAATAACACTTGAAAGCCTATTTTCAATTCACAAATTAACTGAAAGTTTATGTTAAGTATTAACCAGGAGAGAAACCTCTGATAGCACCTCGTTGAAATAACTCAAGAATAAATTCTCCCTCCTTTCTCTGATTATCCGGCCAGCTTTGGTGCTTGAACTGCGACCACCTAAGATGCACCAAAGAGAATCTTTCTGCAGAGATGATGGCGGGCCTGCCCTGTTCGTCACCTCTTAATCAGACTGTTGGCACTGGCTGCCCAGAATTGGATCAACCTTTGCGACCCGCGCTTCTGCGCTGCTTCCAGAGGTCAGTCTCACATCTCTGCACCGTCTCTGAGGCAGCTGCAGGCTCTCCTGTATGAAATCTAATTTCTTCCTTTTCCTTTTGTTTTTATCTCTTGCTGGTTTCTTTTATTAACCCAGACGTGATCTTTCACAGCTCATACTTGAATTACTGGAGCTTCACCACTCTTCCCTCTTTCTGGGTTTTGAATTTCACATTTTAGTCACATTTAGACATAATTTGCAGTCTGACAGTCAATATTACCGAGACCTATATTTTTGACGCCTGATTGAGAAACAAGCTGTTCTTTTGAGCATAGGTACAGAGCGCTCGCGAGCAGAGTTACCTTGATTAGATTCGATTGCAGGACAGCTGCAGTGTAAACAACACTGATTGCGCATTGTCTGCAGGAACTCTTACTTAGTGTCCAAGATTAGGGTCTGTGTCTCTGTCCGAGAGCTGTAAACAATGATAATCAGGAAATGGAATAAATAAACCAAACAGCTGCAGAGTTTTTCTAAGATGATTATAGACCCTGACTTTAATAGAGTATCAGGCCACCTTTGATTACAGCACACATTTCAGTAGTTCAACAAAACAACATTTAAAATTTCTAAACTGATGCTTTGTAGATTTCTGAATTTGAACTGATGGTCCAAAATCTGAACCTCTTTACAGTGAACCCTCGCTATATTGCGGTTCACCTTTCACGGTCTCGCTGCTTCGCGGATTTTTTGTGCAGTTTTTTTTTTTTTCCCGCAGGGCATTATATTCTGAATCCTAACTGGCTAAACAGTCTCTCCGATTCTTCTCTACCTGTGTGTCAATAACGTTGCGGTTTAACATGTACACGTTCGTAAAACAGCTTGCCAAATTTAAGTTTGCTAATTCTCTTGCAATTTCAAGTTTCTCTAAAACCCATAATGTCGACAAAACGTTCTGCACCGACAAAAAGGTACTTGCGTTCGGGCCCAAAAGGCAGCGGAATATCGGTTTATAAGAATCTTTTTGCCCAGAAAAAAAAAGAGCGACAACAAAAACTACCTATAACTATGTTCGTATTGATGATTAAAATTATTATTTTTACAGTGCAGCAGTTATTTGTAAAAAAAAAAGAAAACAAAAGAAAACGTTTATACAGTACTTTTATTTGTTAAACAAATGGTTGGGCCTGTAAAAAGGTTTTATTCTTTGGTTTCAATGTATTATAATTGTAAAAAAAATAAAGGATTTCGTTTTTTTTTTTTTTTGGAACGTGACCCCTGCGAAAAACGAGGGTTCACTGTATAAAGTTTTATAGAGGTCAATCCTAACTCTATAATGAGTTCAGGCTTTAAACTTTGTGGTGTCCATTCTTTCTCTCAGAATGACGTTAAATGCAATTTCAACTGTAGTTTTTCTAGCTCAAAGCAATTAGTTGTAGCATTTGCTTAAATTAGCTTTACATTTATTTATTATTTCTATGGTGGTGGTTTTATTGGTTGCTGGAAGGATTACAGCTAAATTGAGCAAAGTGTCTCTTTGTGAACTCTTGCACGTTTCTTCATACTTCCATAAAGTACAGAAACAAGTAACAAGAGTGTCAGTCCACACAGATTGACCTGCAGCCACCAACAATGAGTATTTTTTGCCACCACACACACATACATCCACTTCCCTTATTTCCAGCTTGGAGCCATATCCAATATCTGGCCTGACTGGGTTGTCCTGAATCATCCCCTCAGGTATGTAAGCTCTTCATTAAAGCCGTGGCAATCAGAGAGGCAGAAAGTACAGCTCCTCGTAAAGAGAATGGATCACTTCCCCATCTTCTGCAGTAAGCTGTTTGCAAGAGTAGACACCCTCCTCCATTTTCATTAGCGATCTGACTACTATATATTCTCCATATAATTGAGGTTGAAACCTTCTGCTCTGTAATGGGTCTTTCCATAACAATCTTTTAAAAGTGAAAGCCTGCCATCCTGGGGTGATGTGAGATATGAGTTTGGGTTGGGTGTGTGTGTGTTGTTATCAGGAAAATCACTTGTAGTCATTTTCTTTTTAAGCCACTTTTCAAAGGCAGCTTGATGTAAACAACGTTTTTCCCCCCACTGTCTGAGACACAATATGTGGAAAATAAAAGACAGAAATGAATAATCAAATCTCAGTACCTCTAACTTGCTGCTTTAAGTCCTGGACTTTAAATGGAGGTTTGATCTTTTTCGTGTATAGCTGATGAATTTTGATTACTGCAATTTGACAAATTGAGCCTTTTCTTGTGAAATCTGTTTTCATGCACACAAGTTGAAATATTTTCCAGACACTGCTTAATTTGCTTCTTTTATGTTGCTTTGAATGTTTCTCCCTTTAAAGATATTTTATGCCGGCTGTTGTTTTATGATAAGAAGTTTGTGCAAGAAGGAGATTACAATGTTTACGACTATTTTATGAACAACAAGCCACTTTATAGACCTAAATGAAAGCAATAATAGCAAGGTTTTTTCATGTTAACAGGTGTTGATTCATTAGTGCACAGTCTCACAAAAGTATTCATTCCCTTTTGTTACATTTCAACCACAACATTCACTGAATTTTATTTGGTTTGAGAGACTAATAGCTACAAGGCGGGATATAAAATGGATAGATGGAGGATAATAGACAGACAAAAAGTCATGCATATTTGTTAAGTGGCTTCGAATTCCAATTAACCTCCATTTCTTTGGTTCCTCTAAAACAAATTCAGTGCAAACAGTTGCATTCAGAGGTCTTTAAATCAAAATAAGCTGCTGCTTGGACTTGCAAGTCATTTTTCCAAAATATATTTTTATGCATAGTGACGTAGGGGAGCTGAAAAGAAATGCACACCACACTTTTCAGATTTTTCTCTGTGAAACATTTTCATAAACCAACGCCGAGTTATGAATTACTTTGTGTTGCTCTATCACATAAATACATTGAAGTTTTCAGTTGCAGATTCACACAAAGTTAAAAGGTTTAAAGGATAATAAAGTCGTATTTTATTTCACATTTAATTGTAAACAAGCAGCAAGTTCAATCTGCAGATCTTAAATGCACGCGTCACGTTTTCCCATCGACTTCCGTCAGATCTCGCATCTCAAACGACATCTGAGGAAAACTCTGATGAAAGGGAGCTCGAGTTGTAAAGAGAAGTCAAGACGGTCAATGTTAAAAAGAGCTCAAGCAGTTAAGAAAATTAAGATATGTCTGTATGGGAAAAAAATAAATAAAAATTGCACCTTCCTGCCTATTAGCCTATCAGCTTGCACCATCAAACCCACTTCCAGCCAGGAGAGTGGGGCTACCCGTTAGTCTGGGTGATTTGTGGTCATGTATAAATTGGAAGCTGCAGTCTGAGTCAAAGCAGAGCCATAAATAGAGGAAAGGAGACGACGACAGCGGCCTGACAGATTCCAACAGAATTGATGGAAAGCAGTCTCATGCAGATGAGGAAGACTTTCTTGATAACTGTGGTGAAAACACATCTCCCTGCCGGCTCTCGGAGCCAAAGAGGAAAAGGCCAACGCAATGCATTTGCAGAAAGACTGAGATGCTCAAGATTTTCACAGAAAGGGGTTTACTTCAATTGCTGTTTCATACGGTGTTGGATTTGTACTTAAGTAATTAAAAAAAAAACTTCAGCTATTTTTTCAATGGACAGTTTATTTGAAACTGTCCATTGAAAGTTTAAGGACAGGTGGGTATTCACTGTATCATTTATCATCATCATTATCATGATGAATTAATAGTAAATAAAAAAACAAAACTCAAAAAATATTTTAGTCCATATTGCCCACCATCCACAGCCTTAGTACCAGTGATGATTGACAGCTCTAAGACCCGCCTCCTGGCTCTGATTGGTTGAGAGAAGCCAGAAAAGCTCAAGTTTTTCACAGATTACCTGACATAGCGACATTTTCAACAAATATGTAAAATTACATACCGCAGTTGTAAGAATAGGCACAGCTTGTTGAGTGGCCTAGTCAAAGTGTGGACCTAAATACAGCAAATTCTGCCCCTTTTGTTTTCTGCTGGCACACAGAGCTTTACTTTTCTTTGCAGCTGTTGTTCTGTGTTTTTATGCGATTGCTGTAGCAGTTTTAATATCCCTTCTAGAATCAATAATGTTTTATTCTAATTGAATCATGTTGTTTACAGCAATTACTTTGGGGGCAATATATCTGAGAAAATATCTACCCAGAATTGTTATTTATGAGTTTTTGGTCAACTGCATCATTCATAGTCTCTGCAGCTGGAACGCAGATGGTTCGGATGTGAATCCTTAGAAAGCTGCTGGGAAACTCCAGAGATTTTAGTCAGCTCCAGTTAGAGCTGCATATTTAATGAGTCTCAGGTTGTTGAGTCAGGGTTTGAAAGAAATACTGTTTGACAGAGCTAAAAATGAAAAGAAAACGCAATAAAATTTTGTTTAAGCTTGAGCAGCAACAAGTTGAACTTGAAGTTCATTACTGCAGATGAAAAGCTCAGTGTTTTTCTAAACAAATCTATGAATTAAGTCATAAAAGTCCAGTTGGGTGTTGCTCTTTCTGGCATCTGGATCTGTTCACACTGAGGCGAAAAAATGGAAAATAGATGTCACCCAGGAAAAAGTTGAACATGTGAAATGCTGACTCAGTCCAGGGTTCATCAGGTCATTCTCACTTCTGTGCAGCATACTATCTGTGCCTGCCTTAATTTAATGCGCACATGTGAATACATTACTCTCCCATGTGTGCATCTAAAATGTATGAATTCATAGTGTGCATGATATTGTGTGTCTAAGGTCCCTGGGTTGAGTGTGCATGTACTGTGATGTGATAATGCATCAACATCTGACATCTGTGTCAGCTTGTGTGTGTGTGTGTGTGTGTATGTACAAGAGGAGCTGCACAACCCAGCCCACCAGAGGACCATTACAGTGAGAGTGTTTGAGAGAATAATAAATTTGAGCTGGGCGGAGAGAAGAGAGGCTGCGACCACCAATCGATCCCTCTGCTGTTTCTCAAATGAAGAGGGAGGGATGAGCATGAGAGACGGAGAGAAAAACAGACGGAGACAGAGATTCTGGGGTTGCTGAAGCAGGCGGTGGAAAGTTTCAGTTATGAAAGATTTGAGAGTGGAGAACAAGGATGGCGTGATTTGTAGAGTGAGACAGGAGGAGACAGGAAGACGGTGCAGCAGGGTAGAGGGGAAGTGAGTGGAGTGAAAGACGGCCAAACGATCAGTCCAATTAAGAGCCGTCCCTGTGGAGGCAACTGTCCCTGTTCTCTGCTGCCAACACTGCACAGCTTCGGCTTCCAAGGACATCGTTTTCCACATGCGTCTCAAATCGCACAAACCTCATTGCAAATTCATTAATTTGTTTTTTTCTACATTAGTGCACATGAATTCATCAGTGCTCAGGTAACACCTTAAGAGGCTCGCCCAGGAAACAGACGCTTTTTCATGTACACCTATGATCGTACATTTCTCATGAGGCGCGCAGCCTCGGGAGTGGTGGGGGGTTTGGGGACGAAGTGGTGCCAAAGATGGCTGGCGCCACCAGCAACTGGTCCCAGGGTGCTGATGTGTGCCAGAGGCTAATACACTCATCTCTGCTCTGCCCACCCACCAGCTGCAGCTGAGGGGAGGCATAAACACTTGCCTGCAGTAAACTACACACACACACATGCAGGGACTGCACAGATGTTGCATACCCATGCTTATTTACCTGAGCTTTTGGTGATGCTAAACCTCCACACACATTTTTTAAAACTTGTTTTCTCAATAAAACCAGATTTTTGCACACACTGTCTAAAACAAGAAAAAAAGCCTTTTTTTTTCTTGCTATCTTATATTAGAGTAAACTGAAATTTTCAAGTTTTGGATCTTTCATGATGACTAAAACTTTTCCTATGTACAATTTGATTTAATAAATCCAGAAGTTTGCATACATTTCCTGATTGAGTGAACATTTAAACTGCACAACTTTGGTCAAAAGGAGGACATCCTTCAACAAGCTTCTCACAACAATTTGCTCCCATTTTGGCTCAAACCTGCAGGAACTGTATCAGATTTTATCCTAAACACACGTTTAGTTATGAAACTTTGTAACTAATTTGGTGTCTATTTGGAAGACCCAAGCTTTAAAGTCAATTTTACATAACACTGTCTCCATAAAATCCTTCCTGATGTTTTGAGAGGTTGCATTTATAGGTCCACAAAATAGCCTTAAAACGCTTAATTAAGTTCTTTGGCTCTGAATTTGTTTGCAAACCTCAATCAGGTTTTTTTTTCTGCTGATTTTAGAATAGTTTCTTTCCCGCCTGTCATTTCTGAACTGAACTGTGGTTAATAACTCTGTCTTACCTCTGCCACCAACTTTTTTGCTTTGCTTCTGGGGTTGATTCTCACACTTTGCACCAAAACATATTCAGCTGCAACACAGAACTCCTTCCTGGATGGCAAGATGGTCAGACATTTGTCATGATGTCACACATGGAAGCAATGTTTTTGAGGTGATGGATGAACATCCGTGAGTTTATTGTAAGTTATCTAAAATGTTCTCTCATTTTTCTGGCATTTTGCAAACACTAATATTAATATTAATCCTAGCTGAGCTAAAACAGGAGAATTTAATCTGATTTAATGTCCGATAGTAGAAAATAAAAAGTTCTGCGTCTATTGAAGCCATATTTATTCTTTCGACTTTAAATGGCAAACAAATCTAGCGTGTTACTGAAGTGAAAAAAGGCATTACCTGGGCGGAATAAATTAGACTTCGTAGCTGTTGGAAAACAGCAGAATAACAAACAAAGGAAGAGGAAATGAGGTTGCCTATTCTGAACACAATCACAAAGAAGCCATGAACAAAATGAGTCGACAAACTCAGAAACAAAACCACTGAAGGTGCATAATTGGATGGAGAAACGTCTGTGAATTGTTTTTTTTATTATTATTATTATTATTATTATTATTATTATTATTTAGACGCAAAAACAATTCTGCCAGCATTTGCAGTTTTTTTTTTGACATGAAAGTAAAAATAAACTTTTCTCCAAATGCTTATAACTTTTGAATAAAACCATTTTTTAAAAACTGAGCCAGGATCATTCCTCCACATTTTACTGCAGTTGTATTTTTAATTATTTTATTTTCTAATAAATTATTTGAAAAGAAAATCTAAAACTGAGGCAAATTATTCGTCATCACAGCTGCTTCTAATCTTCATCTCTTCAAACAAATTAGTGTCAGTAACACATTGACTTATGTAAAACTAACTTAAAATAAAAATATATTTTAGCAAATCATTTTTACTGCAAAGCTTTGCAAGTTTTATGCTCATCATAATTTACAACATTTATTTATTTTTTTTATCTGCAGCTTTCTTAGAGGTTGTGGGGAAAGTATGTACATATGACTATAAATAACCAGGATTGCAGAGTCAAAAATTACTTAAATATAACCTCAAATTCTCAAAATCCATACAAATTGTACATTGCCATAATTTACTTAAAATAAAACAAAAGACCAAAGTAAAATGTCAGGATGGGAAGAAGTCAATAACCAGCACAGAGAATAAACTTTACAAATAATGTATTATTTGTTTTAGTCTTTACTTTTTCATGTTGATTAAAATGAATGACTGCTCAATCAGGCAGCCTGACCATCATTACCAAGCCATTTCCAAGCGATTTGAAATCCATCAATTAATAGAGACAGAAAATATTCACGTGCCGGAAACAATTTAGAGTCCAGCAACTAGTGGCAAACAAATTCCCTCCATGATCAGACCTTGCCCTGAAAAACCAAGAGCCTGCAGGTTTAATATCTAAAATTAAACTTTATATATTTTCTTACAACCAAGGCTGAACTGGCTCCTTTGTTTGGGATTTCTTGCTAGAAAAAGAAAAACTCTTTTTAAATAAAGCATGGCGTTATGACTTATGTTTACATATTTAAATGTAAATGAACTTAGTTTATCTCTCTATAGCGCCAATTCATAACAATTGTCATTTAAAGGTATTAAGGTTTCACAGTATCTATTCACCTATTATCTTCATATGCTTATGTGGAGGGAAAAAGTCATAAACATACAATGATATCAATAAATACAACCCAGTGGTACAGAAAGATTTAAATTCAGTTACATGTGTTGCAGTTCTATCATAGTTGTAATAAAATGCAATCAAGTTTACTTTATAATGCAAACTGGTAGAAGGTTTCTAAATAGGGAAACTTAACGAGTTGCATTAAGTTACTGACTTTTCAGCAAGCATGAGGTAATAATAATGAAAAACGACAGGAAGAAACCTCCATAAAAACAACAATAAAACAAAACAAAAAACAAATAGAGCAGGACATTCCTACCAATTAGTGATAAGCCAAGTGATAATGAAACTCGTCTGTTTGTTAAGTTACAGTCATGTGACACATCATGAATGGCACTATCAGGAGTGTGACGCATTGTTGCTCAGAACACTCCTAAGATTTTTGTTTAAATTTATTTTCAGGTGTTGCTCTCTTTCCTTGAACTTGTGGGCGCTGTCTGAGTTGATACATGTTAAATCCTCTAAGATAAATTTGCGTCACATATCTCAATTAACACAAGTCTAAAAAGGTTGTTTATTTTGGTGTTAAAGGATCTCAGTGGATGAAAGAAAGTAGAATCATAGTGAGAGTGATTTGCTGAAAAACTGAAGGAACACAGAGAGACAGTAAGAAAGCAGGAGGCCTAATTTCTGGGAGGATCACTATTGCAGTGGGAACAGGTAAGCGAGATAGGCTGAGCGTAGAAAAGCTGTGGGGAAGTTTAAACTGAGGGAGCTGAGAGGCAAAAACAGGAACACAAAGATTAGGTAAACAAGAATTAGGATGAACATGACCTAAAACCAAAGCCACAAGAAATACAAGGGCATAATAAAAGCAAAAATAATTAAGAAACCGGTGCTACAGGAAAAACAAGAAATAAATGGAACCGTGCACAAGAACAACCAGATTCAGAAAATAAAAGAGGAACTACAACTCAATCATAAAATCTTATGTCATGAATCCAAAAAGTACACAATAAAACCACAAAATCTCAACTCATGACAAACAATCTCACTGCAAATCAGACAGCTGTTAACTCCCCTACATTTGTCATAGAAAGGCATCTCTTCTGTTTTCTTAAATTTGAATAATGAGAGAAAAGCAAAACTGAATATGAGTGTCAGGTGCGCTGAGGGATGACGTCAGTGTTTTACCTCAGTCAGTAAAGTAAACAGTAAGTTAAGTTGCACACTGACTGCAAATTGTAGATATTCCTTTAACTGCTTCCTTTAAGAGTCTTAACATAAATATTTGGATAACTGGTCACTGAATGACTAAACGTCTGCGATGCAGCATATTTTTGTATGCATTGGTATCAGTATTATCAGTATTATTCTTGATCTTTTGGCATTTTTGTGTTTTTTCCTTTGGATTATTCTGTTAAAGCTTTGGATAGAATTTAGTTAAAGTTCATAGGTGTCTATAAAATAATTTCAGAACATATTTGCATGATGAACAGAAACAGTATAAAACCCCATTTCAGTGCAGCGTGTTCTAAATAAAGTGCAAAAAAAATATTGTTTGTGAGCAAAACAATCTGAAACTAACATATCAATCTTATTACTGTAGTGTTGATCCAATACTGACACTCAGGTAAACTACATGATTGAACAGACCTATACTGGTTGCACCAGGTAAACTATCACCTGCAGATCAATGTCAATATTCAGTCAGTGCACCTTTACAATCCTCACACTTCAACAATTCAAACAGTTTCTCCAGAGCAAGCAGGTTTCAGAGGTGTTTGAGCATCTCTTGAAGAAGCTTTGTAAATGACAAGGCCTCTGACTACATTGGGCTGAGCCACTATAATACTATAGTGGAATTAGAGGGATGCAACATGTTGACATAAGGGAAAAAACTGACATCCTCCAATAATTTTCTTTCTCATTCCATAGAAAAGCGAGAGGAAGAAGCAAATAGAAGAGCATAATAGAGGTCAAGGCAGATGTCCCCCTACGACAGTTTTTACCCCCAGACGGCACATCCGCCTCTCAGACAAACACATTAATGCACACGCTTGCATTGCAAACACGCGAGAGCGCACACGCATGCAGGCAGAAGTGAGGCGGACACGCTGAATAAGAGCAACTGATCGGAGCTGGAGAAAAACACAGCGAGGAAGAAGACGGGCACACAAAGCGCTGAATGAGCCTGAAAAGACACGAGTGGGGATTAAGGGAAATGGAGAATGAAAGTGAGAGACTTAGAAAGTGAGGCTGAAAAGAGAAGCAGTCGGGTTTTTAGCATGTGACAAAGGCAGAGAGACCCTGCTATAAATTTTCAGGGCTGCTTTAGATGTAATCTGGACTTGAATGCAAACACACCACCCAACTCTGAGCAGGGCTGTTGTGAGTGAGTGAGTGAGTGTGTGTGTGTGCGGGGGGTGGCTGAAGGATTGGTTACCAGGGAGATTCTGACATATTGGGCCCCACTCTCTGCTGCCCTCACTTTAGCCTTGAAAACGCTCAGTGGTGGCTCCGCTTATTTACAATCATTCTCTCCTTTTCTTTCCCTCCTCTCTCTCCTTTTGTCTCCTGTCGCAATCTACGTTCAAGAATCTTTCGATCCCATTTAGGCAGCAGGCAAACGCAGCCCAAATCTGCTTTATTTGTCCATATTCAACATTTATCCAACTTTGGAACTACTTCAGATTCGTATCAGATTGTTTTCAAAGCGTCTGCATTCTAAATGAACATGTCACATTTTATTAGACTTTTATATCAGTCATAATTCTGCACCAGCAGAAGCCAGATGTGGTAAATCAGAACACAAACAATGGCGGAAAATTAGGATTATGGCATTATGAGAGAAGTTTGTGTCACTGAAACTCATCACATTACATCAGACCACAGCTGGTTCTGACGACACACCCCAACAAAAGGCTAAAAAAAAAAAAGGCTATTTTTATTTTTATTAGCTTCCTTCATCTTGTTATAATCTATTGCTGCCACTACAAAGAAGTAGTTTGGTGCAAATACTTGAAATAAGACAAGATATAAGAGCTTATTTTACGTCATTCATTTCTTAACATTGATTAAAAAGTGTTAGTTTCACATGCAGATTATTTCACTTAAAAAAAAAACATTTTTCCCATATTATGAGTAAAATAATCTGCCAGTGGAACCAGTACTTCTTCACCAGTATTGAGGAATTATTGACTTAAAACAAGCTCTAATATCTTTCTGAAAAGTTACTTGTAAGTTAGTTTTATCCCATTTCAAGTGTAATAAGGTATTTTCTCCAGAACTTAGACTAAGAATGCAAAGATCTTATGTTTTAAGTAGGATCTCGTTACCGAATAAACTTTTAAATTGATCCATAAAGAGCTCCATCCATTATTATTTCTGTAAACAGTGTGACATCAACGTTCTTCTTCTGTGCATGTGGGTTGCTTTGGAGACATAAGCTGTTCACAAGGAAGTCTGATTGCAGTTGGGTTTAATTAGTAGCATGAAAAAAAAAATCAGATTTCAGCAAAAAAAAAGAAAAAAAAATCTGCATTGAGCACAACGAACTACTCCAACTATTGCATTTTCGCTAAGTTCCCTAACTTTCCTTTGACTCTCTCATCAGCAGTTATGGTGGGGACTTGTTGTTCACATCTGGTGACAACCAAACAGGGCCCAGTTGTAATTAGTGGGGAATTCTAATGAGCTTATCAGGTCAAAAGCAGCTTAGTCCTCCAGGACCCGAGCAGGGTGGAAATTAGCCTCGCTGCAGCTCAGACAAAACATACACATGCCGCTTGCACATTACACAAGGACGCATTGTGCATACTGATACCAGCTCGATTCATTAGCAAACACTCACAGAAAACTTCAGCCTCACACTCTCCTCTCATAAAGGGATTAGCTTGCTTTACATCCCTCGGTTAACAAAAAAAAAAAGTTAATTATTAATCTGAATCATAAAAAAAAGGATTCAGAAAAGGCAGCAGTCTGGATGTGAAAGGCTGTCATTGAGGCTGAAAAAGTCATTTCACAACTAAACAGACAGAGGCAGCTAGAAAAATAAAACAAGAACAAAGCAGGGTGCCTTGAAAAGCATTTAAATCCTATTAGATGTTTCGCATTTTGCCATGTTAAACACACAAACTTCATTGTATTTTATTGGGATTTTATGTGACAGACCAACACAAAGTAGCTCGCACGCCTCTGAGACCCTTAAACGCAGTAAGTTCTCGTCAGAGTTCACTTGTCTAGCATTTGATTGCAAGTTGATTCGACAATAAGAACAGCTAACTGCAAACCCAGCAAAACACGGCCGACCACCAAAACCAACTGGCCAGGCAAAGAGAGCTGGAAAGAAACCACAATAAGGGCGTGAAGCAAACATGAAGAAAGTAATTTCGCCAGACGAGACAAAAACTGAACTTTTTAGCCCATTTGGAGACAAATTATGCCTGCACGTCACAGTAAATAAATACCATCCCTACCTCAACTGTGACAGCGTCATGCTTAGCTTTTCTTCTGGTAAACTGGTTAGAGATGAAAAGTCAGATGGAGCTAAATTCAGGGCAATCCTGAAAAAGAAAGTTCAGCAGAGGTTCACGTTTCAGCAGAAGAATGACTCTACGCATATCGCCAGAGCTTCAAGGGAAAGGTTAATGTTCTAGCTCTGAAAATGCCTAGTCAAAACCCAGATCTAAATTAAAGTTTAGGGAAACTTGAAAGTTGGCGTTTTCAGAAACTTTGTCTAATCTTACTTCTGTCCATCTGTTTTCCAAAAAGGAGTGGGCAAAAATCTCTCTGAATGCACAAATCTGGGGGAAACACCAAAAAAATAAATAAATAAAAAGGCATTGCCTCAGGTGGCTGAATAGAAATGCATATCACTCTTTTCAGATATTTATATGCAATAAATTTGCAATCCATTTCTAATTTCTGCTCTGCTTCATTGTTTTTCACCACTTTTTGTTAAACTATCTCATAAAATTTTAACAGAATATACTAACGTTTGTGGCCAGCTTTGTGGAAATGTTCAAGAGGTATGAACGCTTTGGGAAAGTTTCCGAGTTACTAAAACCTTCTTTTTCCCCTCTCACATCCTCATACTTTGCATTTTTCTGCACTTATCTTAAGTAGTTATCTCCACACTTTGTTCTGGGACATTTGCTGTGTATTACATAAAGACCAGAAAGACCAGAAATGGTATGTGCTTTTAAGAAGCACAGCAGTACAAATAGGATTTTATTAAAGAATAATAACCACACTTGTCATTTTGAATAAAGAATGTAGTGCTCCGTTAGCAGAAATGAAATGGTTAAGTGTGTATGCAACGTACATCATCGTGTGTCAGGATGTAATGGTGGCAGAACTGGAGACAGTGAAGGATTATGGGAAACAGAAAGGGGGTGGGTGGGTGGGATAAATCCATTTCCTGCGTTTGGCGCAGTAGTGCAGGCTTCCATCTGTTTTATTCCAGACTGGTTAACATCCAATCACTTACTCCGATACTTCTGTGAGCGTGTGTGTGCGTGTGTGTCCCAGGCTGGAGAAAAATTAAATGCAGAAACTCCTACACTCAAAATGTTAAGATCCTGAAAGCAGAGCAGTGATGCAATGTGTTTGAGGCAGTAACTAATACTGCTTCTCGGCCTTTGTTCCACCTGAAATGTAGCATGACTCGCTGAAACAAGGAGGCGGATAACCAGACCTGCAACGCAGGAAACGATCAAACTGAAATCACGCAACCATGGGAAGTATTAAAGAGTGTGGGGGTGAAAACATTAACCTACCTCTGTGGAAGCAATATTCATACCAAGTCAGAGTTTTTCTTTTTGAGCAGTGGCACAAATACGCTTTCTGAGTGTGTCACTTTGAAGGACTCTACTGTCACTGCAGAGCATAACAGACATCCTTATGTTTAACATTTTACCTACAATGACTGCTTTTATCCAAGCCTCATAAAAATGTCCTTGCCAAGCAACAAATCTAGTCCAATTAACCTACTGCTGCTGCAGATGGCTCCCCAAAGTCTCAAAGTATGACAAATACACGACCTTAACCATTGTTTATGCTCCGAACGTTTATCTGCCTGACAATAGATCTTGTATTTTTTATCTTATTTTATACAGTGAGAGTCGGAAAGCTTTAAAATTATGTTTGAATACTTTTAGTGTATCATTTTTAGTGAAATGTTTAAAGTTTTAATTATATGTTAATGTGGAAAATAAACAGACATCATGACCTAATGTCATCCTAGACATTGTGATTTTATTCATAAAGTAGCTTCAGTACAAGTCAAATAACATTATTCTACAAAACTGATCCTAAAAATGTACTTGTATCTCATTTTGTTTAAGTCAGAAGAGATGTATTTTTAGCAGTAAGTTTTGGTGGATGATTAAAATATTAATCTATTACACAAATTCAATAGATTTCTTTGAATTAAAAGAAAGCATTGGCTTTAGCCGGCAACAAGGTGAGCAATAATGCCAAAATACCAAATATAACTGAGCGCCAGAGACAAACAAGACATAAATAATAATAATAATAATAATAATAATAATAATAATAATAATAATAAAAACAGCAGCCCTTTAAGGTGAGTGACACAGACACACACAGATGGACCCCCAGTCATGGACCTTGAGAAGTAATGAACCAGTCCCTCCATATTATCTCCACACACATCCAGAAAAGCACAAAGGACATGCAGATAATCCCCCCTTTCGTCTCCCCTTCGCCTCCTATTCTCTCTTCTGGAAGCTAATGCTGCACACAACTCATCCCTCACAACACACACTGTAAACCAGACCTGCCTGGCTGCAAGACAGAGGCATATATCTGCTCTTGTTTCCAGGTAATAAAGAACTTCTGATATAGCCAGAGAGGAGCTGAGAGAAAGAGAGGGTGTGAGTGTGTGTGAAAGGTGGGGAGTGGGAGGTGGGATGGGATGAACTACTGTGGCAAAGAAACCCATTTATTAAGAGCCTGAAAAGACATCCTGAGCACTAAAGGGAAAATAGGATTCGTGGTGCTGTTACCCAACAATAAAATGATCATGATGAGTGAATTACAAACAGGAAGTCGAAGAGAACGCGAGATACAGAATGAAAAATACTCGCTGAGCTGGAGAATTAATTAATCATCATCATCAGGTCTGAAGCTGGATAAATAAGAATCAAACATTTCAATGTATTTCTAAGTGTGTTGTTTGGATGAAATTCACAAATGGAGAAGTATTCAACTTTTTTTTTAAATTAAATTAACAGAAACACTGCAAAAATACAGAATCATACCAGGTATTTTAGTCTACTCTCTAGTGCAAATATCTTAATAAACTTGAAATAAGACAAAACTAATTTGTCAGCAACATATAGCAGCTGTTTTTAAAAAATATTTTGATTATCAGATCAATATATCTAAAAGTGAGCGATTACTTCACTTTTAACAAGATCATTTTTCCATGTTATAAATGAAATAATCTGCCAGTGAAATTTACTTTTTTGTGTTTTTGCAGTGCTGACACATTTCTGCATTCATCCTTGCTTCAGTTTATGAAATCCACCTGCTGAAAATCAACCTTATTTCCTCCTAACATTACTTCAGGTCTTGTTTATACCCAAGATGAGATGCTGGGCAATTATAACCATTTAATAATCTATAAATTAGGACTAAACCAGCTAATATATGAGGATTGCTCTCTAAATCCAGGTTCCAGCTATTTCTGGTGTGAATGTCTCTTGAGTAGACCCATTAGAAATATACTAAGTGAGAAAAACATCACTGATGTTTGTATACTTTAGGGAAAAAAGGCATCTATTATATATATCAATAAGTGGATGTGTGAAGAAAGATTTTGGATGCTGTCCAGAACTGTTCATGTTGTGGGTTTGTGCAGAAGGATATCCGTTTACTGCTGCTCCTCCCTCGGGAAGGCTGGGTTTCTACAGCCGTCTTTGATAACACCTCCACTAATATCCGTGCTGATGTGTGTTTTGAAAGAGTCTCGGTTGTCATTCTTCTTCTCGGCCGCAAAAAATACCTCATTTATTGAATGTTGTTGTGAAATGCTTCGTCATTTATTCTGCAAAGAAGGTTCTGTATGATTTTAGCAAGCAATAAGTTCTTAAAACGGTTTAATCTGAAGACTGAATGCCAAATGGATGATAATAAAATGGATTTTCTTTCCCATGATGATCAGATGATTCACCCAACTTTACATTGTATGATTGTTTGGTTTTGAGTCATTCTTCTTAATAATTTGGGGGTTTTCGGTTGTTGAGATTTTTTAAAGTTCTCTGTGTTTGCTCATATTTCACAATGATGCCTGTTTTTCTAACCTGACACTTCGGGGCTCTTCTCTGAAACGGGTTTATCAAGTTACCTTCAGGTTATTGTTGAGCAAATTCCTCCTTCACAAGACCAAATTGAATTCGCAGGAATTGACATTGGGTCATTCATGTTTGTAGAGTTGTTCAGATTTAATCAATCAGTGTTTCACAGGACAAAGTCTCCTAAGAATCTGTTTTCTAGGCTTACATAAATTGTATGTTCAACTGTCAATACATTCATAAAATAATCTGACTACACCCCCCTTTATACAGCAATACAGTTTCTCAGACCATTGTGAATATTTTGGCCCACTTTTCTTTCCAGTATTCCCCTCAGTCCGTTAAGTTTTGCAGACATTAGTTTCTGCACTGCTCTGATGAGGTTCTATCATAATGTTTGATCAGACTGGATTTTAATCCAGCTTCAACTGTCACAATTTGACTCTAAGAGAGTTTTCAAAACCTGACAGCCTGGTTCACTCGGCTCCACTGGAGATCAAATTGCATCATTTGTTACATTTTCCGTCGGTGTGGTTCACGTTCATACTGCACCGTGTTGAACAGTTCAAATCCTTCGAAAAAAACTATTCCCCCTCTCACCTGTGGTGGCGCTGCACTCAGAACTGCTGAAGGAAACATTAAAACATCTGTGGAAGACACTGAGTGCAACTTCCTTCTTCACAAAATGTACACAAAAATGGAATAGCATTAAATTTTCTCTTTTGTCTCTTTTGTTTTGGTTGTATCTACCCAGAATGCCCTGCGCTGAAGTCCACTTCCTGCTTTTTGTGCATTCTCTGGTTTGCTTGCATTCACAAATGCATTAGAAATGTACCAGAGTTCATTTCAACCAAACTGAGACCTGGATTTGTTTTTGCTGTGCATCCAAACCAAAACGAACCTGGACTTTTACGCAAACCATTTAGAGTTTGATTAAAGTGGACTAAACAGAGCTGTTTTCTCCTTGAAATCTGATCCGTAGTAAATCATGATGTAACAGATGTTGAGAATAAAAATAACTCTAATTCAAACACAACCAACGTGGATACTATGTTTCTATGCCTGGCTGTTGTTTCCAACATCATGCTTAGAATATAAGAGAAATCCCAGTCTTTAATGCTGCAAGTGTCATAAAGAGATGGAGAGAGAGAGATGACATGAGAGGAAAGACAAAGCCAAGAGAAATCAACAGTGATATTCTTGGACTGGATGTGAGGCAGTAAGTATGAGAGGCTGGGGGGAGGAAGGAAATGTCACAGCCAATTTCTAATGAAGGGCCTTCCGGGAACTATAGTTAGATAAATTATTTAAAGGCTTTCATTTAAAAATGTCCAAAAAACTGTGCTGCGATGATTTGCGTGCCGGCTGGGGAAAGGTCAGTTGTGTGTTGGGAGTGCTTCATTAACCTCCCACCACCTCCCTACCTCAATTATTTCAGTCAAAGAGCACCTGGAGGGGAGGTGGGGGCGCAGAGATAGGGGGGCTGCTGCTGCTGCTGTCGAACAGATACAGCTTCACTGATGGTGTGGCTGCTGATCAGACGTCAAGAGCTAAGGGGCTTCAACTGCGCTTGGCTTATCTCAAAACCTGGTGGCGGTCCATTCGGTGGGATCTTCGGGTGACTTCAGTCTCGTAAAATCCCCAGAGATGTGCAAAGTAAAGGCAGGTCTGGCATGTGCAGCAAAGGAAGAAAAAAAAAACATTTGAGAAGCTGGAGCCTCGGCCTCAGGAATGTTAAATGTTGTGATCATTTAAAAGACTTTCTTCAACTGCAGACGCTTAGAGAGCTGCAGAAAAGTTTGACCCAACACATGCAAACTTCATAAAAAAGTTTCTTTAATTTGTAGGTGCAGCAGTTTGGTGAAAGTTTGAGCTTTTGTAGAGCAGTTACAGTGATCTTTTCGTAAAAATATCTTGTGGAAAAGTGTTTATCATAAGACAAAATGGACAAAATGTTCACTGTGGCATTAACATCGGGCATATTTATATCTCTGAGAGCCAGAATGTATTGGTATTTAAAACTTTACATTACATTGAATAGTTTCTGTAAGAAATTGCATTTCTATCAACTAAAAAACAAACCTATTTAGTTTCAGGGCTAAATAAGGTAACAAGTGATACTAAATTGGGCACAATTTAGCAAATCCATAAGACAAAGCTGTTTAGCTAACTATAACCTTTAACCTTAGGAGAGAACGTCATAACTGAGACAAACTGGTGTCATGATGAAAATGCTTATTTCCAGCAACGAATCAGTTTCTGCAATATTGGAGAAAAAGAAAACTCACAAACCTGGATTAAATGTATAACAGAAAACATAACAATGCTAACTCTGGATGAACAAAACAATAGATAGATAGATAGATAGATAGATAGATAGATAGATAGATAGATAGATAGATAGATAGATAGATAGATAGATAGATAGATAGATAGATAGATAGATAGATAGATAGATAGATAGATAGATAGATAGATAGATAGATAGATAGATAGATAGATAGATAGATAGATTAAACTTAGTAACATACTTCAGAATCTTTGTATCATTTAAATGAGTGAAACCCAAACATATTTTTTAAAATGTTCACAGAATATCTAGAATATATCTCCCTAATTCTTTTCTACTCTTTTTTTTTTTTTACAGGTCTCTTCCCATCCTGTTGTGGCAATACTAAACTAAATTATAAAGCAAATCCTCTGAGGACAGATTTGAGGAAAGGAGGCATCTGTCAACTCACCTGAGTTGTAAAAAATATATAAAATAGAACTACACACCTAGGAAATGTAATATTGCTAATGTTCCCAGAACTTTGACTAAATTCAAATGCTCACCTGACTACACTTGGTGTTGCTCTTTGGCGCACTGACAGGTGTTCACACATCTGCAGCGCATCCGAATCCAACTGAAGACAGCATTTTTTTATTTTTATTTTTTAAAATCATTTACGGGAGAATTTGCATTCATCTTATTCAGCCCTGTAAAGCTGGCAAGAGTCAGTTAAGTGCCTTAACATGCACTGCTGCATCAAAGAGGTGACTAATCAGGCTGTCGGAGAGACGTGTCACAGAGTGTCAATCCTTCAGCGCTGCTGCTTGTCTCTAAGGAAGACCACTCCATCAGTTCTGACCTCAAATAACCCGCTACGTATACACTCACTCCCCACCCCACACCATGCTGACGATCCAAAGCTCCATGAACACCGCGTGCACTCGTACATTTAGGGTGTTTTCCACACCTGATAGTCTGTTAGACTCGGTTTGATTGTGGACCAAAATTGCAACGTCTGTTAGATTTTCAGACAGAACTGGATCAAACAATCCAAACCCTTTCAGAAACCTGTTCCCCTCCTCTCCTGTGGGGGGCGCTGCATCAAGAATTACTGAGGGAAACAACACAAAAATCTCCAAAGAAGTTCTTTAGCACTATATTGCACATCCATATGAATACCAAAGCATGCTTTTAATTATATCTCTGATAATTGTTGCGTTTGTAAGTTATATATTTCATTAAACTGAGATAAGGGGTAGTATAAAATACGTGTTCACTTCTTCCTACTCCTTTTCAGACAGAAAAATAGTAGTAGGCTAATTATTTTGTCCTTGGGTATGTATAGGCATTTTTTCTCTTGTCCCACTGGTAAATTATTTTCTTGTCTTTAAAAACCTGTTTGAAATAAATAAGTAAATAAAAGTAGCATGAGATTTTTGCTATTTGTCTTTGGTAAAGGCCCACAAGCTTGTTTGTAACACTAGTGTGAGACTCACACTTTTGTTTTGGTTGTATTTACCCAGAATGCCTTGTGCTATCATTTGCTTCCTGCTTTTGGAGCAGCTTCCGATCCCATTGCATCCACATATCTATTCAAACCTCACCATAGCTCACTTTAATGAAAACGAGACCTACTTTTTCAGACTTCACTTTTTTGGCCCGCATCAGATTTGGATTGTGCATTCACACCTCTCCAAACAAACCAAACCTTCATAGCAAATGAACTGGACTTCAGTTAAAGTGAACTAAACAGTGCTTGATGTGAATGCTCCCTCAGAAACTTCCTGTTTTCATATTAACCGAGCAATCCACATCTCTCTGGGAATAAGTGTGAAAGATGACATGATGGTTCACTGATGGGCCTCTGTTGATAAAAGATGATTAAAGAGGTAAAAAATGGAAACTCATCTTGATGTATTTGGGTCAATTTCACGTCCATGGCCGCTGCTGGTCAGGCCTATTTCCAGAAGTATAGGCTTTAATTAATGGGTGATTTAATTGGCTGCAATCTATGAAGTGAAGAGCTTCCTTTCTTTCAGGGCTAAAAAGAATAAAGCTTCATGTTTAAGACTATGGGCAAGAATGGATCTGACATCAGGATAAGCAAATAAAAGCTCTTTGAAAGGAAACAATCAAATATGCATACTGCTGTTTCTATAGAAAAGAAACAATGAACCAAACCTAAAAATAACAACACTCTTTTGCACAGGTTGCAAAATAAAGCAAACCTCTGCAGCTGCCTGTTTCTGCCTGAAAAGCTCAAATTAAAATCCAGATCTTCCACATCATGTAGAGAAAATGCAATCTGGCAGGAACTCCTCTGAGAAGAAGGGCAGAGACTTATTTGCATTGAAATGAACCTTGAACTGCGTGCGAATGCAGTCATGTGTGTGACAGTTGTAATATGTGTTTCATGAAGGACTTTTAGCTTGTGTTTCACCGTGCTCAGGTCACCAGTGATGGGGTGACTCCGTCTTACCGCCTTCTCTCCGGTTAAATCAGGTTTTTACTTACAAGTCAGCCTTTGGTTGTCATTCAGGGTTCGACTCTAATGAAGCTTGTTTGAAGCTACAGCAACACTGGCCTTCTTTTTAGAAGCAATATTGTGTTTGTTGGTTTTTTTAAATTTTCATAAATGTTATTTCCATTGTAATTTTATGTGGTTGAACAGACACATAGATAGATAACCGTTGTGTGCTTTAATATTTGTTCAAGATCTGCATTTTTTTTTAGATATACAGCTCTGGAAAAAAAACAAAGAGCCACTGCACTGAAAACACCATTGAAAACCTCCTGGTTATTCCACCAAATATTAATTTCTGAACTCTTCCTGAGCTAAAACATTAATATTGTTTTTTCTAAATGAACATGAACTTGTTTTCTTTGCATTATTTGAGGTCATAAAGCACTGAATCTTTTTGGTTATTGTGGTTATATCTTTTAATTGTCTGCAAATAATTTTTACTTGGAATTTCAGAAACATGTCAGAAGTTCATAGGATAAAAGAACAATATTAATTTTACTCAAACATAAACCCATAAAAAGTAAAATCAAAGAAACTGATCATTTTAAGTGGGCTCTTCGTTTTTCAAAAAGCAGTCTATAGATACTTAAGAAATATTTATATTTCTAGTTAATCATTCTACACTGTACTGTTTTTTAATTCTGCTATTTCTAAAATTTTACTTATTTTCTTCTGCACACTTTTTGTCATGACCACTTATTTATTATTAATGTTTATTTATCTTATTTCAGGATAAAAGATTTTACCTCACCTTATTTGATCTCATCTTACCAGTCAAAGTTTGTTTTTATTTGTGTAATGCTAAATTACATCAGAGTAAAAAGATTTTCAATACTATATTACCATTTCTTTCATAGCAGACATTCATTAGTATTGTAACAGTTTGTTGATGGTTAATTTTATCAATATATTATACCACAACATGCCCTTTGAGGTCATTCATTAACTTGCTATGACCCAACAACCCTACCCTACATATTCAATAATCTCCTGCAGACATTTAATTGGTATAAAATATACAGATAATCCCCATGCGTATGTTTAATTTTAAGTTATACAAATTATTTATATTTAAATTTTTGTTTAATTATAAATTTTACAGAGTGAAAAATTAGCTGTGCTCCTCATCTGGAAAATCTTAAAAGCTGAAAACAAAATGCTTCCACATTTTACAGTATAATCAGATGTGGGTGTTTCTTTATTAGTACAAATAGATTCATGGGACTAGGATGTAAAAGCCATTTGAGTGGTGGGCAACAGTAGAAAAGTTCAACCTTTTTCAGTTTGTTAAAACAATTAAATTGGCGGCAGAAATGAGTAAAAGCTCAGATTCTTTTCCATTTCCTTAAGTCAGGCTGTGACAAAGAAAGCAGCATAGAAAGACTAAAAGAACCAAAGAAATCAATCACATTAAATATCAAGTGAAATATTCTGCAATACTCATCCATCCTGACATTTTTAACAGGTTTTTAGTAACATATCAAATAATGCATGTAGATAAAAGTGTGTTTGGTGAAATACAAATAAAGGTGGATATATCTTCTAAAATTGGATCATATAATCAGATATTTACATTTAATGCTGTAACAAAAAGCAGCAAATAAAAAAGCAGCACATTAAACAGTGGCTTCTGTAGTGAAATCATATAATAGGTGCAAAAAATATCTAGACATAAAGAAAATGTAATAAATCTTCACGAAATGAGTCTTGAGTCACATGAAATAAAAAGCCGTATTGTGTAAAGTGCTATAAAGTTCAGTAATTGCCCTCGTAGGGATAAGCAGGACGGTGTATCTCTGATCGTCCTCAGCGCCTCGTATTCCTCTTTGGTCTTTGTTACATCTCATCCAGCTGCAGAGTTAAAAGCACTCTTTACAAACAGCACAGTTCAATATCTGGAACCCAGAAAAACAAATCATTTGTGTGTTAGAGTCAGGCTCTGATCAGCATATAAATACAAGCCTTTTATAATGGCTTTATTCTGTCTGATGTTGTAGCGCCACAGACTCTGTGTCATATTTCTGAGTCTAAGGCTGTGGTCCTAATGGTGTAGTCGCCGAGTCCAGCCTAATTTTCAGATTGAAAGCCCATTTTGTTGCCACTCCATTATTCTGTCTGATTGCCTTCTTGTTAGCTGCTTTCTGGGGGAGGATTTGATTTTGCCCTAAAGAAACTCTGCTGTAAGTCGTCTGGCTGCTTTGACATGGTGACTCGTTGCTTTGTGGACGGGTTCCCTGTTCTGCCAAAAGTATTCATACACAGCCAACATTTTCCCGTTTTGACATGTGACACGCATAAACACTTCAATGTGTTTCACTGAAATTTAATGTGACAATCTTTTCATTTTTAAAAACAAGTTTGGAAACCACATTGTTTTTCCTCTACTTCACAGTGATGCACTACAATGTTGTTTGATCTAATTAAACTAAAATTTAATTAATTGAGGTCTGTGGCTGTAATGCAGCTTAGTTTAATTTTAATTTGTTTTAAAGAGAAGGCCACACAATTTAAGAAACTTGAAACATGTGCTACCCAAAGTGAGCTTAATTTATTTCTAACATTATCTTGCTGCTAAGCTGTACTTCCTGCTGGACATACCAAAATAAAAGCTCTTCCAGCACTCAGTCACTGACTTAATACCCACTGCCTTGTTCAATGTTTTGTTGTTAATAGCTTATATTTGAACATCTTGATTATTTTATTTAGAATTCAGAACTAAGACTTTCAATGTTGATTTAGAAAATAATATTAGAAACTCTCCAGTTCAGTTTATTTCAGTTGTTAATGAATTGATATTTGAGTTGTGAGCATCTCTGTTAAATCAGAATTAAATCAGGAAACAATCAGATTCATTTTTAATATTCGCAGATAAGGAGGCAGTCTGACATGATGCTCAAACTCCTGAAAGTTAACCGTACAGAGCCGAGATGTCATCTAAAGAGAAATAAATTAACTGGCATTAAGATGTATGCAAGTGTGACATACGAGCTTGTGTTGAATTTTTGAATTTATGAAAAGAGTGTAAAAAGTGAGTTCTTATCGTGTTTTCCTTTTTACTGTTGTGATGCATCACTTTTTCTTTCACGTGTTTAAATTTAAATGCTGGGTTTCAAAGGCTGTACGTTCATTACTGTGTAATCCATAGTTTGGATCTTGATGTCAGCTACTTTTGGCTTTTATTGACTCAAGTGTCAGGTACCGAGGCCACACGATACTGCTGTGGGTTGGAATTGTGCTTCTTCCCTTCATCATCTGACTGGGACGTTAATATGTTTTATCTTGTTGCAGGAGAGGCATATCTAATGTCTTTTTGACTTTTTCAAATTATGTCTTGCTACAACCACAAACAATGATTAATTTTACAGTCATTTCTAGTAATTTACTCCACCATAGTTTTCACTTTTGTCTGTGTAATATTATTTTCTTGCTTAAGAACAATTTATTGGTACTTTACTCGTTACTGAATGAAGAAAAAAGCATGTTTAACCAGAAACACGCTCAACACAGATGCACAGTTTTATGAAAGTAGGACTTCTTGTCAGAGTATAAGTTTCATGATTTTTGTAATTTTACATCTGTTTAGTTGTTTGTGCTATTAAAGATTACTTACTGTAATTTTACTCCAAAGTACTTTTTACTTTGGAGTAAAAATATGTTGTTGAATGTAGAATTAAGCAGAATAAAACCAGTTTTAATCTGTTTTAATATTGTTTTTTTTTTTGTCCTAATGAGGATAATAAATTTAAGTCCTTGTTTTTATATAGTTGTTTTTTTTGTTTGTTTGTTTTTTTCTGGTGTGTTTATGTTAAATTTTCTTGAATCTGTTTGCATTTTTTCAATCTATTAAAATAAATACAAGTATTTTGAAAGTTCTCCTAAAAAATAGCAACAGTTTGTTAGGTGTTAGATTTTAATCTGTGATCTGAATTCCTAAACTAATCTGGGATGTTTGTGGCAACCTGGATCTGTCTAAGCAGAGCAAGTTGAGCCTCCCTTTGCAAAACCTTATCTAAGGATCAAAGCACGTCGCCTCGGAGAACTCTTCATAGCTAATCAATAATCGAGCCGGCTTATGATGGCTTTCACTCATTACAACTCTTTAATAAAAGCCCACCCTGTGTTGACTGGTGCCTTGAGTGGAATAAACACACAAAAACCATATGGTGACCCGAATGTCTGTTTACTCACACAGGAGCAACTCAAAGTCACAAAGAGGGAACAGCAGTCTTTACTAGCAGGCAGCTCCATCTAAATCAACCATAACTGCTGCAGCAACATCGCTTTAATGTTTCCCCAAACCGCTTGAAATGTCCTGTTCCTTAGGAGCTCTTAAACATCTCCAGCCTAATCAAAATGCATATCAGATTTTTAAAACGTCCAGAAGATTTGGGGGGGGAAAAAATGCTCTAATCAATGCACAGCAGCTGGCAGTTATCAGCTGCAAACCCTGCATTTTCAAGCTTGATTATCTTTCCCAGAGTCAAGAGTTTTGAACTCCAAATTGTGTGGTCTCACACAACCATCAGCAACATATGGTTTGCTATTTCATTCACTCCTTTTGCTGCAGGTGCACAACCTTGTAGCAGTTTCCCCAATCACAGCGATGCAGCTGTTTCGTCTCTCTGCACATATGGAGTCAGGTGACAAAAGTTTGTTGTTTTTTTCCTCTGAATTTTCCACAAGAGGGGAGGCTTGCTGTAGGAATACAGGGTGAATCTGTAATATGTACCGCATGAGGGAAGCGACAGGGATGTCATGGTGCACGGGTCAGTTTTCCCTGAGAAGACCACCAGCTTGGCTTCATACGTCAGTGGAGCACAGCGAGACATAAATAGAGAGGAGGGCAGGTGACACTTCTTCAGCTGTCACCGTCTCCAGTATTCAAAAGCCCCATATGCTCCCATCCACCTTAAATTACACTATAGCATCTGCTTCAGCTTGGCACACACCAGCACTAATGGAAATACAGAAAATAACATTTGGATTGTTTCTGAGTGAGATTAAAGCAATGCTTATATTAAGACCATGTAGTGAACAGAACACCTGGAATCTCATCTTTAAGTAGGTTTAAAATGTTCTTAATGGGCCTCTTGGATCAGTCAAAACAGACCTTATTTTTTCCAGAAACTTGTCATGTTTGGTAGAAGTGTTGTCTGAACGCTGGTGGTCACGTCACATCTTAAAAACCCTGCAGGGTTATGTGATGGATCTGATATTTTGATTTTGCAATCAAAATAATAGATTTTGTGGTGCTACATTTAGAAATATTTGGAATGAATTTTGCTAAATTTGCGCTTATGTATGAGAGTAAAAGTGACTTTGTTTTTAACCAAATCGAGTGAAATCTGTGGAGGGGAATAAAGATTAGGGTTATGGCAAGGAGGCCATCGCAAATATTGATTCGCCAAAATGAAACAGGGAATCTTAAAATCTTAAAAATGCCAATAAAGACTTTTCCACTGATTACTTGGAAGGACATAAATAATATTTAACATGCAATATTTAAATATAATTATACATAAAAATGGTGGATAGTTTAAAAATGACCTTTTGACCGATATTTGTCTCGCTTTTTTTGGTCGAGGAAGACAGTAATTTAACCTTCCAAATGTCAAAATATTTAAACCAAAAACTAGAAAAAAAAATTTAAATGTATAAAAAATTTAATATATATATATATACAGAACTAAATACAAATAAAAGCATTGGCAGACAATGCTGTAACATGGTAGATGCTAGTAAGAAATATATAGAGAGGGTTATGAAAAGTTATACACAACCATCACATCATGCCTCCCATCTCACCCTGAATGACAGCCATATTGATCAGCACTGAATCTGACACAGAGGAAACTCTTACCCAGAGTTTCTCATATTGCAACCTTTGTCTGTTATTATGTGTAGATACACACACACACACAAACACACACATGTAGACATATAAATTTGGAGCCATATTGCTGCGGTTTGTGCTGCAAATAACAATTATTTCAGTTACCGATTAATCTATTGATTGTTCTGACGATTAATCAATCAGGTAAAAGAATTGGCACATTCTGCATATTTTCCATTTAAGCCATTTTTTATATGTCTTAGAACATATTTACAGGCTTTTTTTTTTACTTTATGTGGAAAAGTTTAAAATTTTTTGGATATTTAAGGCTTAATTACTGCGCTGAGTATTTTGTTTTTCTTTCAGCAATTGGCCTTTGTTTGTCCTCAGCTAACGATTAATTGATTACTAAATTAGATGACAGTTATTTCAGTAACTGATTTATCATGATTAACCCGATAAATTGTTACAGTCATAGCACATACAGCTCTGGAAATACTTATGAGACCACTTAAAATCATCAGTTTCTCTGATTTGACTCTTTATTTGTATATGTTTGAGTGAAATGAACATTGTTCTTTTATTCTATGAACTACTGACAACATATCTCTTAAATTCCAAGCAAAAATGTAGTATTTATTTGCAGGAAATGAGAAATGGTCAAAATAACAAAAAAGATGCAGTGCTTTCAGATCTCAATGCAAAGAAAACAAGTTAATATTAATTTAGAAACAACAATACTAATGTTTTAAGAGTTCAGAAATCAATATTTGGTGGAATAACCAGGAGGGTTTCCTTGGGGTTCAGTGCAGTGGGCTCTTAGTTTTTTCCAGAGCTGCATATATATATATATATATATATATATATATATATATATATATATATATATATATATATATATATATATATATGCACACAAACAAAGAAATAGTTTTAAAGCTTCATAATCCACCCAGTGACAATCCAGACAAGGTTTTACTACAAAAGCCTTCAGTGTAGTTGCTTCCCAGCAGAAAGCTTATATCTCAACATGTTTGACAAGACACTCATTCCCTTGTCCTATCTGCCTGTTTTCTCCGTGTGTACGGAGAAAACCGAGAGGAACAGCAGGACCCACAGTGTATGAGGGCTAGAGATGAGTTGAGACAGTGAGTTAAAGCCACAGGGATTCGCTTTTCCCTCCACACTGACTAAATATTTGATGGGAGGAGGTGGTGGAGAACAGAGGAGCTGAGGCTGGGAGGGTGGATCTCCTCTGAGAGTGTACAAAGTGTCCCAAACATGGAACGGGCTGAGTGGGGGGTCAGGGTGCTACATGGGTCACCCCAGTCCTGGAGGTGAATTATTCATCCGGATTAGGTCAACACCAGAACTACATTATGTTCTTTGTGCAGTGGAAAACATAAAGGCTTTTAGCACTCAGACAATAGAGAGAAAAAGCTGAAGGCCATGTTGTGTGGGAGATTACAAAAAAAAAAAAAGAAAGTATACATGAAACAAGCAGGAGGAGTGGAAACGGACGCAGCACGACAAGATATAACAGGAAAGGCCTGGCTCGTAATGAGAGGGGAGATAGAGTTAATTAGGTGGCCCTGTGTTGCAGGATGCGGTTTACCAGTCACAACTTTGCTTTTAACAATGAAGTAACGAGGAGAACTCTGGATGCTTGATGTGGATTAAACACCACAACAGACATTGACTTCTTTTAGATGTCGCAGATTTTATTTGTTTGTTTCTTACATGCTTGAAATGCAAAACAAGAACATTTTTTACTCCGACAAGCATAAAAAATCTTCAAAGGTCACACAGTCCTGCTTTCATATAGTAAATCGCTGAATTGAATTCTGCTGACAGCATTTAGCGTTTGTTTGTCATTAGAGATGCTCTTTCAAATATATTATGTAAATTATTTCCAAAATTAGTCATAGATGTCAGAGCTGACTTTATGTACCACACTGAAGTTAGAGGGAAACCGAGATGCAGACTTTAAAATGTGATCCAGAGTAGATCTTAACATTCGTACTCTACATTCCTGAACGTGGTGTGAAGTGGACGCTGACGTTAAAATCCACTCCGCTACACTCTGAAGTGCATGGGCAATATTTGTGCATACGTGTGTGTGTATGATTATGTGCGCATCCGCGGCAGAAAAGACGCAGAAGCTAAATGAGTCTGCAACGTGGGAACTTTCTGCACAGGCGATCTCCACATGCACAAACACACAAATCCTGAAAATGGTAGCCTGTTTCTGTGCAAATTTATTTACAGATGAAGCTGCAATGTATTAATTATGCCAACAATGTGCTTTCACACTTTGCCGGGAGCCTGATTAAATATTAATGTTTTCTTTCTTAAATGAAAATGAACCATCTGCAACGTTGCAGTAGAGTAAATGGTTGAGGTTCGTTGTGTGCAAATAGAAGTACAAATCTGCTCCATTCATTTCTCTGCACATGATAGAAACACATTTGCAGACAGAAACATTTTTTCCTCTGGCTTTTTAGTTGAGTACAGTGTAATCAAATGGTGTATTGTTCACATTAAATGGACTGGTCTCTTTAATAAAACATAATGGAGTTGAAAGATGTCGCTTGGGTCCAGTTAAGCTTTGCTTATGAAAATTAATATTTACAGATTTACATAATAAAATATTGCACTCCTGGGAATTAAAACAGTTTTGTCAGGTGAGTCTTTTTATGTTGTACTTTTTTTAAAGAATATTGCATGAAATTACCACCTCAATGTGAAGCGGGATTTGGATGTTAATCAGCATAAATTTAAAAAGTACAAAAAAATTACAAAAAACGTGAACTTTTGTTGGGAGTAAAACCAGACACTATGTGATTATAAAATGTAATAATAATCATTTGTAGGGAAATGATTACAAGTGCAAAAAATTTAAATTACTAAGGTTTTTTTTTTTTCTTGACTTCCTCCATAAAAAAAATTGATTTGTAAAGACTGTTCAAAGTGAAAGTAATTTGTCACTGATTTCAATAAAAAGAAACTTTTATAATTCAAGTAAAATGCGATGAAGTAAAAGTACAAAAGTGCTGCTTTTCTGGCACAGTTCATACACAAGATAATCAACAAAATAAAATAAATTAAGTAAAAAATGTTTAAAAAGTTGTTGTAAACTGTAATGGTTTCAGTCCTTGTTTAAAAAACAAAAACAACTATCTCTGCACAACTCAGATTTTCAGAAAAGGGGGAAAGATGTGAATACAAGTGGCCTAAGAATGGAGCCTTGAGGTACCCCGTGTTATCTTTGTTTACTCAGATTTGTAATAGCTAAATTACACTCCAGGTGAGACAACTTTTACCACCCAGTTATAAACTCAGCTACAAACTCATAAAAAGGATTTCTATTTCTATTTGTGCTGGTGGAAGTTGGGTCACAGGATGGAGGAGGGATACATCAAAAAGCTTGAATCAGGCTCAATTACCTCCATTAGAGATAGTGAGGACTGTACATGCTGACGTGCCTGTTTGAAAGGTGGAGATAAGGTTTCCCCTGTCGGGGAAACATGCTGAGAAGGGTCAGTGATAGGATGTGGGTCTCCAAAGACACAAACAACCTAGACAGACAGGAGACAGACTACAAAGATGACAGGTGTACAGGCTTTGTTACTGCCATGCCGAACGATCTTGACAATCTTAAACAATTCCCAACCAGAGATCCAGGGATGTTTATGCATCCAGACACAGATAATGAAAATCTATTTCATTTCTTTTGTTTATCCTGCGTGTCCTTGCCTGGGACAAGTTCAGGAGATTGTAGAAATGCCATTTGCAATTTATTTGGGGAAACAGTACCTTTTTTTTCCCCCCATTTAAGCGGAGGGCCTGTGAGCGAAGGTGTGCCTGTTTATGAAAGCAGACAGGTAACCTGGCACGGGGTGTGAATTCTGCCTGCAGAAATGTCAAACACAATGATGCGGGAGGAGGCTGCGACGGAGCTCTCAGATCGCCAGGAACTCAAAATACACGTGAAGGTTTGTTCAAGGACCCGAATCATACTGACAAACACACGTGACTCCACCAAACATATACTCAATCGGAGAGGAACATCAGCAAAGTAACTCTCATAACGCCGATCGGGAGCAATCACCTGTGCGTTACAAAAACAGCTAATGTTGGCACTACTCGCCTAACTCTATTGTCTAATTTCGACTGCTCGATAATTGTGTTACACGTGTCAGGTCCCTGGAGCCAGGACGGTCCTGCGGATCATTTCAAAGTGCCCCAAATTCATTAATTAAAGTGTGTTAATCTCATTGAGATGGGAGGGGATGGAGAGAGAAAAGGGCCCTTATAACTCATCCAATTAGGTAATTGAGTGCTTACTTGGATTAGAGGGAATGAAAGGAGGAGCCCTAGAGAGACTGAGAAATTCTGGTTCTATTATGCAGTATATATGCTATATATTCAGTTATTAACATAAGAAATTGCTCTCAGCAGTGGTGTGCATGATAGGTGAGAACCTCAATCCGCAACCTGGACATGCAACAAAAAGTGATAGGAAACTGGTAACGTTTTGCTGATAGAGCACCACCAGAGATGTATTTACATTTAAAAAACCGTATAGTTATCATATATAAAAACAAAAACAAAATAGTGTGTTTTGCATACAAATAACAACCTTACGTATCAGAGCATTGAGCCAAAAAAAATCCAACTCAACCCGAACACACAAACATTGAGTTCGAGTCTGCAGTAAACTCGATTATCATTTTAATTGAATTTTACTGCTTTCAATTTTAGACCATTTTTGATTAAGCGGTGTAATTTCTTCCACCTCCATTTTGTCGCTTGTTGTAACCGGAGGGTGAGTGAAGTGCAGATCATTTGGGATGTGTGACTGATAGGAGCAGAGCAGGGCAGAGGCGCAGTGCACTGCGCTTATTACAGAAAAACTATTTTTAATACCTGTATAGTAGTAATTTTCTTATGTTCTTATACTTTTTTTATTGTTATATATTTCGTCTTAGAAAATGCATGCTTCTGCTTATCTTTAACTTGCTGCTCTTACACCAGAACTTCCCCACATTAAAGAGTATTTCTACTGTATTCTGTTCAGAATGGCACAATAAGAGCACATATCTAAATCTGATTGAAAATCAACAGAGGATGTAGCGGGGATGTAGCATCAATAGAACAGATTTGCATTTTTGTAAAGAAAGAAAAGCAAAATTCAAGCTCAATCCAGATCTGCTGGGCAAAACGATCAAACAGAGGTTCAACAAGGCAATAAAGGATATGAACGCGTTTGCAATTAAAAATACTAAAGGTTGAGAAAGCTTTGCTCATCCTGGCATTTAGATTTTGTGTTTCCAACATACTTAACAGCTGACAGCTCTGTGATCCCACCTGCAAATACAACCGCATGTCATAAACATTGCAACATTGAAGTACAATAAGTTAACCTAAAACAAAACGTGGCCGAGCAGCCGCAGTGAGACCAAGGAAAATGTAAGCAAAGTTGTAAAAGTTGAGCTGGCCGGTCTCTGGACGCTGCAGCAATCAAAGATGTGCTTGTTAAAGTGGCAGACTGCCTCAGTAAAGATGCCAAATTCTATTTCATTTAAAGCAAACTGCCAGCCTCAGGACTTTCTGCCACTTAAAGAGAGCATCCTCTAATTCCCCTAAGTGCTTCACATTGCAAAAGTCACTCTGTACAAATTAATGAACAAATCAACAAAAGCATTGCCAAGCTCTTATTGAGGCACTTTTCTCAAGCAATTAGCAATTAGTGAAAGTACATTATCAGACCTGATGGAACAGTAATGGCAAAAGCAGCATCTTTCAGGTAGAAAAAGACACAATAAAAGCAAAAGTTTGAGAGGGTTTTTTTCCCGCTGAGAAACCTGCCTGTCTGCCTACAGAGCAGCCCAGATTATGCATGAATCTGGCCGCTTATCAGCTGACCTTTAAATTGGAGCCGCAGAGTGTCTGCAAGCCCAGGGGCTGACGCTCGCACCTGATTGGCTGCTTCTCCACAGACCTGCTGACAATAGAAATTAACAGAGCCAGGAAGGCATATCCGCAGGCAGAAGGAGTATACAGGAGTGGAGTCAGATAGAGAGAGTTGGAGGAAAGAGAGAAGGACTGGGGGTGTGGGGGATGTTGGGGTTTGGTTGCATCAATATAACAACACATTTGCACTTTTTCCTCCAACTTTCTGTCTCTCTTAAGCTTCAGGGGAGAAGGGAGATGTCATTATGTGCTCTGAAGCATGCTAAAATCGGCGCGAGAAAGGATGGACAAATGCTTCGTATCACCTGGATTTCTTCTCACTCTATCACTCCTTCTGTCTAGAGTTTGTTTCTATGTTCCCAGTATTTTTAAACATGGGTGGTGGAATGGTTTAGACTATGGAAAAGAATTAGTATTGCTAAAAAAAAGCAAAATAATTCTATCATTTTCATGATATTTTGATCTCAGAAGTTTAAATTCTGAGATTAAAGTCAGAATATTGACTGTTTTTCTATGAATTTAACTTTAACCTTAGAATTGTGATTTTATCCCCAGAATTTTGACTTTTGATCTCAGAAGTTTTTAAAATACAAATTCTGAGAAAAAAAAAAAAAAAAAAAGGAATGTTTTTCTTCTCAGTGGCCCTGATCCTATCCTGTTCTGGACAAACTGGGATTATTTGGTAGATAGATGTGTTATGTAAGTGAGGGGAAGATGGTGGAGGAGATGGAGGCTGAAGATGAGGTCTGTGTTCCGTCATCCACAGAGAAAAATGGGGCTCTGTGTGTGGGTGTGTGTGTGTGTGAAGGATGATGGATTACATAGGGACCGGGGGCTCTGTGTGTATGTATGTCTCCCACCCACTTTGGGGCTGTGTACATAGGTAAAGCATGGCTGGGAATTAATATTTCCACAGACAGCTGCAGAATAAGGTAATTAAATAAGGCTAATATTTGTAAGTGTGAATCCCAGGGAGTTCTCTTCAACTGTACAAAGCTGGAGTGTCCTGATTTATAATCAGGCTGTCGTTAACAGGAGCGCAGGTGGTTAAGTAAATAGTGTTTTTTTTTTTTTTTGCTTATAAATATCTGAATCAAAAGGACCAGGATATTTACACTTTAATAAAACATGGTAGGAATATTTTATACTGATTTATTAAACATTTACTGCTCAATAACATGAAGTACACACACAAGCATAGCATAAAAACGTAACAAAAAAGTCAAATGTAGTGTGATCTTAGTATTGAGAGACACTGATGGTAGAGGTTTTTATAAATATGTTTTCCCTTTGATTGCAGACCTCTGCTTGAGACATAACATATATTCACCCTGAATATATGTTAGCCGAGCTGTGGGTGTCTGTATGGCGCAATACGGTCAACAAGCCAAGAGAGAGTGTGACCAGATTTAGCTCTGTGTCCGTCAGCAGCACAAAAATCCCACAGAGATGCTTCCACAATCCTTATGTCTGTGTCTGCGTGTGTGTGTGTGCATACTTCAACATACTCGGGTTAGACTTTATCACAACCTGCCACGTTTCTTGCAGGAAGATAGAAGGGGCCAAATGGGCAAGATTGTGGCTTTGTGTGAGACCAATATGCTGCATTTATCTGCGTGTGTGTGTGTGGGTGAGAGTGCGAGAGAGGGTGTTTGTCATTGATGGATCTGTGTTCAATGACCTACACTTTACAGATAAGGAGGGGAAATTATCAGGGTAACAACAAGAATGCGCCAGTGTAGGATAAATAAATACTCAGCCATGTAAAAGCTGGAGAAAAACATTCCCGCATAAAGTCCACCGTTGTCGAAAGTGTGACCTGAAGGACATTCCCGGCCATTTCAACTATTTTATATGCAGATGAACACTATTAAAATTTCCATGGGTCAGACGTTCACTAACAAATCTTTCAAAGAATGACAAATAATTAGAATTAGAGAGAGTGTTGGTGTTTATTTTCCACATCAATATGAACAGGAAAATTGACGTTTGATGGCTATTAAACTTGGCGAAATACAATGAATGCTTTGGAAGAAATAGCTACTCAAATCCTGTCCTTCTTATGCAGTAAAGAGAAAAAACGTCTTGACTCGGTGTGCCGATCGATCGGCTACCGATCATAATTGGCCGATTTCCATGTATGCTCGGTGATCGTCGATTACTGTCTCTTGTTGCCGATCACCAAAACCGATCACCTGCATCTCATTTCGCAGCCTGCATGTGCAGCTGATTTCCTCTTTCCTTCACACTGCGCAAGCGTGCAGCAACAAATCCTAAGCGATGTGGCGAGGAACTACAACGCTCTGAGAGCGAATGGGGACGTTTGCATGTCCCGCCAAAGAAAAACCTCGCGGGCGAAGAACGTCAAAATGCATCAACACAACGAATCTAATATGGCATTTAAAAATTTGACAGAGGTTGGCTACATCGAGGCTCAATGCAGGAAAAAGGGACAATAATATCCGCCTAAAGTGCTCCAGACGATTCCCACTGCACAGCATGGTGGCCACCATCCTGCATGCATCACACAGGCCAACCTTATTTCTCAAAAATAAAATAAAATAAAAATTGTAGCACAAGGAGCTAAGAAACATTTTCCTGGATAATAAGAGGCTGATGCAAACATGAACACACCCAGCATAAAACTAATGCTTGTTTCTCAAGCATAAAACTAAAGAAAACAAATGAAACAGAGTAGAAATATTTAATTGCTTAAATCTACTACACTAAAAAGATTTGGAAGTTAGAAAGGACAGATTTTCAGTATAGTTTTTAACCTGCTGGTGTAGAAAAATAATCTCAGACTCCAATAGTCTCCTCTTGGAATGAGGCATGGATGTGTTTGCTCCTTGGAGCTCAGATGAGGAATTTGCCGCATGACGGAGCACATCTCTCCCTCTTAAGGAGCGTTGTTGTATTTCATTAGGGATGAGATTCATCACTGTAGGTAAACAAAAGAGTTGGAGGATTTCCTGCTCTGTCCTCGGCTCTGTCTCCTGCACACATTTAAAAACAAACAGATCAGTTGACAGAAACCAGGCAAAGGACAAACCAAGCAAAACAACCACAAACTTCCATTCTTATCGGGATTTTATACAACAAAACATCATAAAACAACAGTGAAATTGGCAGAAAGCTTTACATTTATACTAAATGAAAACCTGAAAATATGTGAACTTTCACCGTAGTCATTATTTTCAACAAATAATTTAAAAAAGCAAAGCTTTAGTTTATGTTTTATAATTTATTTGACCCTAATTTTTATTTTTAGGCTGAAATGACTAGGCCATTTAAGCCACTGGCTCAAAGGCTTAGTCCCGCTAAATTATATTTTTGCGTACATAACTTAAGTTACATAGTTGTTTTTTATTTTTACATACAGATGCATATTTCTGTCTCCTCTTTTTACTTTACCATAAGTATTTCTGTCTCATCATGCAAATGAGGGGGGCGGAGTCTTACGGCTTCAACGTCTCTCTGTATTGGCCGGTTAGAGTCACACTGTGCATTGCTCCAATCTACTCTCCTGGCCACAATAATGATGGTGAGCTGTGATTAGTTGATGTGTTGAGTAAGCTGAAGCTTAGCGTCTTTATTCTAAAACTCCTTGCTAATTATTTGTGAGGAGTGTTAAGACAAAGTATCTTTAAGTTAGTGGCTCTTGTGGACACGGATGTGAACCTTCTGGTTTTCCGTAGTTTGAACAAAGCAGATGGTGCAGTTGGCGCATTTTAAATGTATGGATTTATTTATTGGGCCATTTACATATTTTTTCTTTTAATTATTATTACATTAGTTTCAGTTTTCAGAATTATTGAAAAGATTAAAATTAAATAAAATTTTCCTTCCACTGCTCTGTCATGTAAAATCCCAATGCATATGATAATAAAATGCTTCTGCAGAGTGCTGTGTGACTGGTTTGTGAACGTTCATTATTCTGCACCTTAAGATGACACATCGCTCCCAGGCAGCCCTCGGCGTTTAACAGCCATGATTTTCCCCCTCCTCTTTGTAAAATGGAGCCAGTCCTTCAGAGGCCTGAACATGCGGGTCGTGACTCCGTTCTTCTGGTCAGAGGGCTACAGCGTTGTTTGAGTGAAAGGACGCCCCGGCGGTCCATTTGGGACCCGTTTCAGCTCCGACTTTGAAGAAATGGCTCAGATAAGGACAGCAGAGAGACCAATTTAACAGGTCACAACCCTGTCTCAGAGCGGGAAAGACACAGGGGGAGCGTGCGAACACTGCCGGGGGGTTCTGTCCCATGATGAGATGCTGGAGATATCTAACTGTATCCCTGACCCTGCAGCCCAGGCTGTCAGCCTATTGATTCACAGCTCGAACAGTTGGGGAGACAGGGACACGTTGGGCTTGTGCAGCCTCCACACTGGTGTGTTCATCTACATGCTGTAGACATCTTGTAAAGAAAGACGTGCTGACCACCAATATAAAGGCTGGGACAGAGACAAACAGCTGAGGCTTTCATATATGACGAAGTCAACAGCTGCATGTGAGAAACAACACATCTATTCATGACAGATGTGAAAAACACACACACAGGACACTGGCCCCATTGTAGCAGGGCCGATAAGAGGGACGACATGTAGGCTGTACGAGTTACAGCGTGGGAGAGTCAAAGGGAGATGTTACCACACGCTACCAGACAGTCCTGTGTGTCTTCTGCTGTATTTAACACAAAGACGGTGCCTGTCTGCTGCAGGCAGCATGCTGGCTCCGGTTGAGACAGCCGACGGAGCGTGGGATGGACCTGGAGGTGCGTGCAAGAAATATTGAATAATAGGTGGACTTCAATGAAAGCTTTGACGTTGACATAAACAAAACATAAAAGAGGCAGCAGAACAAAAAAGAAAGAATAAAAATATTACAGAAAAAAGTGAGCGTCAGAGAGAACTAAGGCTACGTTCAGACAGCAGGCGAATGCGATACAAATCTGACTTTTTCATGTCAGACTGAACGGCCCAATTCAAATATTTTCATAAAAAATAAAAAAGGTTTGTGCCACTTCCATATTCAAATATTTTCACCAGAAAAAAAACCTGATTTGTGCCACTGTCAACGTTCTTCTGACACTTTGGGGAACATTTGAAGATGCATCTCTTTATAACAGCAATGACAATATCGACAGCATCTATGCAGATGCAGCTCTGATAAAACTTCATAAACTTTCCTGACTGTGATGGTGTGACACTGCTGACCAGAAGATACCCTCCTTGTTTAGCAGATTGAGTTTTATGCTTTGGCAGCTATAGGAACCTGTTTCTGGACCGCATCGGGCTCTGTGGGAGAGGTCAATGTCGGGGATGTCTGCCAGGTGAGAAAGGTTGGCTCAGGTTTAATCAATGGCCGCCAATGGTGAGGGGCGCATGCAGGCAGGTAGACAGGCTGGCACTGAATCCTACCAGCAGGAGATAAAACTATTCCTGCTGGGGTTCGCCGGCCAAATCCTGAGCTTCCGCTGCGGTGGAGAAACTCACGCTTCAAGACGGTTTAGGGGATTGATTTGACAGCTAATTTACAGGGAAGATTTGCATAAGACCATGTTCTAATGAAGCAGGCTTTTCCTCGCTCCCCTTTGTCTTTCTCCACTCTCTCTTTTAGCTCAATCCTTCCTTTTTTTAGACCACAGCAAATAATAACAGATAATTCAAGCAAATTAAAGGGACAAGAGATTCAAATTGGATATTGATCAGGAGACGAAAGCCTTGTGTTTTCTCCTGTTAAAGCTTGTGTTTAAATGATTGATTCACAATGTAGCTTTCCACATCCCACTGACGTGGAGTTTCTCAGGGAATGGTAGTGCCTCTTTACCATCAATAGGCCCACAACATGTCACGCCATGCTAAGTGCTTTGACACAGCCACACAAAGAGCCCCAACTATCTGATGCCAATCTCCCAAGGTCCGGGTGTCACCCAGGTGTAGGCTTTCAGAGAAAGCAAGGACAAAGTCTTCACTTCAACAGCTCCACATAAAGCAGCCTGACTGACAGCAGAAAGGGCAAAATACAACTTCTGTGTCATGTGAATGGTAAAGGAGGGAGGGGAAAATATGAGAGCAGTCATTGAACCTACAAAGAAGAAAATAAAGCTTCTCTTTCATCTGGAAAGCTCAAAGTGTAAGAAAAAATAAACTGTTCACAACTGCAAAGACCGTGGAATTACACAGTTTCCCTGCAAACTCCATAATGCACATAAATACCAGTCACCACCTTTCTCCCTCTGCTTTTTTATTTCTAAAAGGAACAATGCAGAATAACTGATATTTTGCTACTTTTCACCAGCTACACAGGAAGATGACAATCCTCCAATAAACAGATTTGTTTTTCTTTTTGCTGATTTATTAAAGAATGGGCTCTGCCAATTCCTTCTCTTTGACCATTTGTAAAACTGAACTACATAAAGCATGGCATTAGCTAACTAGCATCACAAACTAACCTGTTTCTTGTTTACTGCAAGCTAAAATAAAAAAATGTTTTCATAAAGTGTGCATATCATATCATTGCTACACAACACAAACATACATTTAAAGCTTTTTTTATATTACACTTGCGAGCAAATCTTGCCTAAAGCAACAACATATTAAGGTTGATATCAGAACACGTTAGCATTTAGCATCTTGGATTTGTCCCAGTAACCAAAACAATGTGACAAAACAACCACCAGAGGGAGTTCTGGAGAGTTTTACAAAAACTGGTAATCCAGAGTAACTTACAAAAGGCATAAAAAAAGTAAGAATAAAGTTGCTAAATGTACCTAATTTACTATTAATTGAGAACTGAAAAGATTCTCTTTTAGACATCACATATAAAACTCAATCTTATCTGTGTGGTTTTTACCATGTACACAGAAATTAATGTGTGGGAAACAAACGGGTCCGAGAACAGAGCCTTGTAGGACCCCAACATGACAGTCAAAGTGGCTGCTAACAGTTGGCACCCTGGTCGACGGTTTTCTGACTCAACTTGGTTGTGATGCATTTCCAAGATATTGATGTAAAATAAACATGTCTCAAACTGTTTCTTTAAAAGTGGTGTAAAACTGTCTGGCTTTTATTTTAAGTGTTTCAACAGAGCCTTTCCATGTTTTCCCCCACTATATGATGTAGGATTTTATGGGCCTTAATCTTTTTCATCATTCCACCATCGGTAATGGAAAACAAAAGGTGAAAGTCAGAAAGATTATGAATTAAAAAGCTTTCAAGCAGAATGGCAGGTTGTTTAAAGGGAAGGTGAGTATAAGGAACATATACAAATCCTTATGTGAAGAATTCAAATCTTCACACTTTTTTTTTTTTTACAGTTTGGATTTGATTTAGAAAAGGTTGCCTGCAATCAGTGATTTCCAAGCACTCGGGAGACAAGAGTAAGTGAGAGCCAATCACTGAGCTTTTTGACCTACAGGCTGCACTTAACTTCCTCTCTTTCTGATAGCGAGAACAAAAGGGAGTAATGGTGGGAAAGATGGAGGCTTCAAAAGATCAAGAGAGACAAATCTGATGCTTTATATAGAGAAAGAAGAATTGAACTGAAAAATACAGAAATAAAACATCGGAAGCGATGTAAAGAGATGTGACAGGTGGAGCAAAAAGGGTTAGAGAATCATTTGTGATTAACAGACAACCTGCAAAAACAGAGTTGCCAACTGCAACTGTGCCTCTTGATAAAAAGTTAAGGATGTACAATATACCTGCATCAGTCGATGTTCGTTAATTTCACAATAATCCTCACAGCACAAACGTAGAGGACAATGACATGTTTGGTTTTCTCTCGTATTCATGGTGACACGCTGAAGGTGTCGTAGTCTTTGTTCTCATAAAAAGCTACAACAAGTCACTGGTAGAAATTTGCTTAAGCACTTGTAAGTTGACAGAAATTCACAAAAGAACTCAATCATCAGCTCCTGCCCTAGTTCCCCTTCAAGGATACCTACAGGCACACAATTTACTGTTTTAATAAACTGCTGCTGTTGAAGGCTAAAGAGATTATTTTTGTTTTAGAGAATAAAAGCTGTGTTTTAATGACTGGTTCTTAATTTGTTCAGCCTGGCAGAGCTTTATAGAGAGTTTCAGTCATCTGTTCAGCTGAAAAATTTCCCTTTGTTGTTAGTTAGCAGGTCTGCGCCATTCCCTGCAGAGCGGATGGAGACCAGAAGCACAAAATAAAAGAGTTAATATCCAGAAACAAAGCTGCCATATGAAGGCTCATAAACAATGAAAAAAAGAACACAGAACAATTTTTGCAGACAGTATGTTTGTGCTTCACCTTCAATGGTAATAAAGTCAACATTTCTTTCTACTGATTTCTTCTCTCACCGTGAAATCAGGTCAGGTGTAAGAAGTGGGACTCAAAAAAAGCCAATATTGATTTCTTAATCAATGACATCTGTTCGTTTACAGAAATTCAGCTCTTAGGACTAGTAAGATTTTCCTCTTTATGTAGGAAAAATTGTTTCAAAAGCTGGAAAATGGAGAGAGCACACAATTTTAAATTCACACACAACACATTTTTCAAGCATGTCACACCATGGGCATGAATGGAGATGTGTGCATTCCTCCACAGTTTCAAATCCAACAAGCTAAACACATAAATCAAGGAAGGTCAACCTCACGAACATTGCAATTTATATGGAAATAATGTAACAGCGTAATACAGAAGTCAACGGAAAAGTATTTATCTCCTTGCGGATATTTCCAGTTTTTCTTTTTTTTTCTACTTAAATGTTTTAAGAAACAAGATGCCTCCAAGTAAAAATCTAAATTTATTTAGGAACAGAAAGAATGTGCAGCGTGAGAGGAAAATGCTATTTAAAATAACCACATGTACAATGAGAAAACTGAGCAAAATTGTCAAGATCAAAACCCTTACTGACCAAAAACAAGCTAAGACTCATCTAACATTGGCCAACAAATACCTTCATGATGCTCAAGATGTTTGGAAGGTGTGAGTTTTGTTTCATTTGGTGGAAAACTATCACAAACAGTCAGAAAATGAACAAACAAACAAACAAAAAAATCAATGTTTTCTAGAGGTTTAGTCAAAGTCCGCCTGAGATTCTGATGGTCTTGTACGGATCCTCTCAATTGCATTAAAACAAATCTAAAGAAACAGCAACTATGAAAAACATTTAATATTTTATCAGCTGATAATTGTTCCGAATTGATTTATTTCAGTCGTTTTTAACATTTACATACGAGTAAAAAATACTTGCATAATGCTGAAAAAAACAAAAACAAAACTGAAAAGTTTCAATAGAAAGAACACAAAGTGTAGGTGGAACCATAAGCTTACAGGATTGTTAAAATCAAACTGCAAAATGTTTCCTGTGTATATTTCTAACACATACCTCTAAGCAATCCAAGCTGAGTCTCTAGATAAACTCATTAAATAAGATAAACAATCATAGTTAAATTTTGGTGTTTGAAAAATGATTTTTATGCATTTCTTTTTACTTAAAGAGAGAAAAAAATATGAATATGAGTCCTCATAAGTATTTCACAGAAGAATCTGTCTTACTGAAGTACAAAACCTTCTCTTTTACTTGATCTTTCATTTCAAACCACTAGTGTCAACATCTTGGAAGGAGTTTATTGTAAGATGCCTTTCTGAGCTCCACTAAAGCATAACATTTCAAAGTGTGCAATGTAAGAAATATTTCATTAGTTGGATGATCAAAAACATTTTAGCGCAACAAATAAGACGAAGAAACCTTAAGAGGAAAACCCTCCTTCACTGCTCTGCACCGGCAGCAAACATTCAGAAAGGAGAAGAGAAATTGATTTTATTAATGGCATTTAAAGAAGTGAGAAGTAAAAGATCTTTGACCATGAAGAAGGAGTTAATAAAAGCGACTGTCAGCTGTGTGAAAGTCTGTCTGCAGCTTGACGACATCTCTCCATCTCTGTGTCCCTAGATGGACCAGCGCAGAGATTTCTGCCATCACCCAGATAAGGTGGAATGTAGAATGACAGGAATTTCAAACCTACATAACAAACAATGAAATTCTAATTACCAGCCAGCGCAAACAATTTTCCCTGCTGTGACATTTGGACTGTGGGACTGTTCAATTATTCATTGGCACTCTCGCCTTGCTGGAAAAGAAAAAAAAAAAAGAGAGAAGGAAAAAATTAAAAGAGTGAATGAGGCAGCTGAGGGCCTGATAGATTTATTCTGGTTTAAAACCTGTGTTGGGACAAATCTGAATAAAGCAATCGTCTATTCACGCCAGGACCTGTTTCAAATTCAGCAAGAACACAGAACAGCGGTGACCCTGTTTCCCTCCAAATGTCAGAGGGAGGTTCACTTCTCGGAAAGTTTAGCAATGAATTGGTCTCGCTCAGTGTATAAATATACTTTTCAGATCAGAGGAAGAAGATGTTCCTTGGCACAAGCGTAACTGAGGATTTTCTTGTAATGAAAGTCTCGTTTTAGTTCAAAGCTGAACAAATGTTATTCCAATCAGCTGAGGCTCAATGTGGGCATGACTTTGAATGCTTATCCCTATTTAAGGAAGGCACACACAGCCAAACAACACCATTATTTCAGCAACTTTACACCATTTCTCTTGTGTTGTATTGACAAGGTTTGACTGAGGGACCTTTTGTTGATATGCCTGGGAAAAGGCCCTTTAAAATATAAAAAGTGTAAAAATTTATGGAAATCTGCACTCATTTTTGTCAGCTGTGAGGAGGCTGGGTGAAGGGAACACGTTGTACAGCAAGGAAGAGTTCAGGGTTGGAGTCAATAAGGACCAGGCCTTGGAGTATAACAGCATCCAGAGCCTTCCTTATTGTGTATTCTCATTGGATGACCTGCAGTCATCATCAAAATTCACCAGGGCCTATAACTTAGCTGAGTCGCTCTGCAGATAAGAGACTGCCAGCCAAACTGAAGATGTATTAACGTCAGAGGAGAGAAATATATATCTTGCCATTTTCAAACTGCAGACAGCTTTTTACTTTCTTCCTCTTCCTGCTACCCCCCTCTATTTTTTTTATTTTTTATTTTTTCGACAGAGAGAAGTAATTAATCTGCAACAGCGACATGGACTAGTGGCTTTGCCCCGTGGATGGCGGAAAAAGGCATGGTTTTTCATAAACTAAAACGTTAATAAGGAGCAGAACATTTAAAATTCCATTATCAGAGTGAAGTGTGTGTGTGTGTGTGTGGGTGTGTGTGTGTGTGTTCCTAACCGCCACCTTTGCTCTGGACTCCCAGGATGCAAATGACCAAAACTGTTGAAGGGCTTAAAATAAAGTGCTTTCCAAGATAGTGAGAGCCTTGGCCGCAGTTTGCTTAATAGGGGCAGCTGAATGGTTTTTGATAGAGGGCAAAACAGATAACCACAGGAAAGTGATGCAGAAATTGTCACATCAAGAAGAATTCAGACAAATTCAACAAATCGTAGAGAGGTAGGATTAGGCCTGGGTTGGTACGAAACAAAAACCATAATATGGCTTCTAGTGCTTTCCCAAAAACTAATAACAAAAATGAAATGTTATCTGCTTGCCTGTATCCCAAAATGAAATTAGATGTTGTCATAACTCATACCATCAAAGTATCTTCAGAGTCATTGTAGGTGTGATGATGTGGACAGGAGGGATCTCCAGTAGCAGTCAGTCTTGCAGTCAATCTAAAGAAGCCTCTGACTGAAGACTGTTTCTATGATTGTTATGACACAATAACACTTCCATTTCCACAATATTATTGTATTATCTATTATGTTTTTTGGTGTAAAGCACTTTGAACCACCTTTTTTGCTGGAATGCGCTGTACACATGCATTTGATATTTTCTATTCATCCTGTTATTTTTGTCACCGGGTTAACATGGATAATCTAACAATCATAATCTTATAATACTGTTCAGCATCTATAAATGTTGATCCAGTCAGAATGTTTTATCTTTGACTTGACTTCCATGAATCCTCTGGGATTTGGGGTAAATCATGTTTATACTGGTTGCACTGCAAAAACATAAAATCTTACCAAGGATCTACTTTCTGGTACAAATATCTATGTGGACTTGAAACAGGGCTAAATTAACTTAGAAGTAACTTTCCATTGAAACATATCAGCTCAAGTAAAGTAAATAATTCTTGAATATTAATAAAAAGTATTTAGTTCCATTGGCAGACCTTTTCATTTATATTACATGGGAATCATTTATTTAAAACAAGGTCCAATACCTTGGGGAGAAGTTACTTGAAAGTTAATTTAGTGGTATTTCAAGTGTGCTAAGATTAGAAACAAGACAAACATACTTTGTATGATTGGTCAGGCAGTCTGCAAAGCTAGGAAATCCTGTAAGAGTCACATATTTTAGGTCTAGAAAACTCAAAAAGCTCTCAAATATTAAACATTAATCATTCACAGTAAGACTTAATTCATTCACAAAGCAGATGAGTAAATTGAAGCCCTCTAGCAGTGAAACACTAGACTGTGCCAGAGAAAACTGTGGTCTCTCTGGCATCTCCTCTGGTATCTCATTAAATGATATGGAAATCCCAACAATGTCATGCTGAATTTTTTGCAGTTTTGAAATTATTTTCCTAAAACTAAATGCTTGTTTTTAAATTCTGATCATAAAGTTAAATGTAGAATGCAACGCAATTGAAAATATAGTGTGTGAAGGTTAATACCTAAAAGTGTGTGCCCTGAGTCAGGGTCAGTCTACCATCACGTATCTGTGCCTCCAGCAGTTCTGCCTCATGTTGGCCGTTACACTCCTCTGCCTCCAGACATTTGATACCCACATAAACAAGAAACACACACTTTCACTTCACACACACGTACAGCCGGCAGCCAACTGCCCATGACATGAACACTACCGCGGGCTCACTGGGCGCCACTTAAAGGCTCCCACTTTGAAACTGACACTCCACTTGGCAGTGGCGCCAAACAAAAGACAGTTTGTGTGCATGTGATGTGAGTGTGTGTGTGAGTGTGTGATACTGAATGCCTGTGGATGTCCCAAAATTTCTCAACAAAAGCTGCAGTAAGATTCTGCCAGCTCTTCTCAACATTGATCTTCCCTTTATTTGTCCCACAGGAAACTTTTCCCAACCACATCACTGCATGTTCCGATGTCTATTTTTGAAGTTTGTCCACTTCGCCCCAAGACGCGACCTTTCCTCACTCTCTTTCATCCGCCAAATGCGAGCGTGAATGTGTGCAAGCGCGTCTGGGTGGAAAGGTAAGGAGGTGTGCTCTGATGACACAGTTAAATCTAGCATGTCACCACATTCATGGCAGATTACCAGGCATGCTTTTAGAGCCAACTTCTTCTGGCAGATGCAAAAACAAGGACGCGTCGCCCTGTAGGTGAATGTAATAATAGAAACAGTATGGCTGTGAAACCAAATTAGGACATCACATTGGGACTGGTAGGATAATGTTAGAATCTGCTGCGTAGAAATATAAATGAGAGGTATATATATTTGTTGTTGTTTTATGCCAATAAATTCATTGGATGAAGGTTTAAGGAAGCTGAAGACAAACTAATCTATAAGATGTTTCACATCAACTAATAAAATATTATATAATACTTAAAGTTTAGCGGAAATTGATCAACATCTGTAACAGTTTTTTCCTAACGCTGGTTATCAAGTTATTTAAACAGCTTTTAATCTTTTTATTTTCATATAATTTGAATATTAACCACTGGTGTTCCACAAGGTTTAATATCAAGACCCTTTTATTTACTGTGTTTAAAAGGTTAAAGTTTGATAGTCCCATTGATACTCATGTGGTTACGTGACAGACAGCTATGTCAAATAAAATGATCCAAATCTATCAGCGGTGTTGAATTACAAACATTTTTTCTGTTAAATACTTTTATAAAACACAGTGAAACTTTAGGAAATGCTTAAAATATATAAATTGGATTATTAAAAATAAAGAAAAGAGCAATTAGACTAATAAATGAAATATGCTGAACCAATTACTGATTCAGTCCCATGCTTTCCAGACAGTATGTTGAGATAAGAATTTGACTATTCTTAATTGTGCTAATATTTTATTAATGAAATAAGACAGTGATTATTTCCAAAAATAATTAAAGATTAAAGTGGCTTTAATTATTTGAGACATCAAATGTTTGTTTTGGAAAAACAGAAAAATAAGCTTTGGGCTTCAGTTTCTTTTTTGTTTTATGACTGTGGGGAGAATATCGTGTGGTTTTTGTTTTGTTATTTGCCTAAACTTTGACTATAACCATAATATTATATTACATTCCATCATAATTCTGTCTATTAAGATGATTCAGCTTTAACATTTCATGGCGCATAATGTCACAGTCAGAGTGTCTGGCAGTCTCTTCAAGCTGCTGATACTCTCTATCAGCAGCTTGAAATAAACAAGAGACTGGTGGCCTAATCTGATTTGTGAATGATGAAAAACAGACTTGAAAATAATAAACTCAGATAGTATAACACCAATGTTTGCTAAAATATATCGAGATGGAGAGTACCTGGAAGGTGGTAAAAAGTGTAAATGTGAAATAAATGTTCTGACATTACAATGTCACTTGTAGAGAAACTTTAATTAGAAACTTGATTTGAATAATAAGAAGCACATACATTTTTGCGGTGTGTCTTTGCATGCATGTTGCATGGAAATGTGCAAGTAAATATCCTGTTATGTTATACAAACACTGTTGAAAATTCACTCTTATTGGCAAGCTGAATTCTGCATGGCTTCAACTTTTATTTCAAGCATTTAAATAAAAAAAGAAATGCTGTAAGATGTATAACAAATTATTTAAGCCACAGCAAAAAAATAACTTCTTCTGATGCTACAGTACGCTTTAAATGTGACAAATTAAATCCCACCACACACAAAGTATGAAAACATTAATAAATAGCACACAGACTGATCAGGCATAACATTAGGACCAATGACTCACAAAAAATGATCTTTGAGTTAGTTTGATAAACATGTATCAATCACCCAAACATGTATTTGTATCTGGGTTACTTTGACAACAAATGTCATTTTGTGACAGATTCATAAATTAGTAAAATATCTTTCCAAAACTGCGGGTGTATTTCCCAGCATGAAATCCATCAACACTCGTTCAAGGAAGTGCAAGTGGTGAAGCATCGACCGGGTCGACGGAGGCCAAGGCTCAGTGACGCCTTTGTGAAGCGGCCGCTGGCCTCTGTCATGTAATCCGACAGACAAGGTGCATTAGCTCAGACCGCTGAAGGAATTCATCCTGCTTTCTGATAGAAACATGTCAGAGCATTGACATTTTTGCCCAAGTTGCACAATGATAAGATGGCAATCTGAGGTAGTTTGCTCCACTGTTGTGGTTGGACACCTTGAAACATGTTTTTACAAACACCAACATCCTGAAACATGGCAAGATAAGAAACAGTGTGAAAGATCTGTTTTAATTATTAATATATAAAAAAATACTCCATCACTTGTAAGATATTCAAAACATAACATTAACAATGACATTAATAATCAGCAGGCAATTTGTTTTATAAGAATGGAAAGCAGTAAACTGGACACTCTTGAATATTTCTGTCTGATGTGGATATTCTGCAGAGAAGTCTTTTGTCCAGCATGTCATAAATAACATGTTGGGTGAATAATTCATAACAAAGACCATTAAACAATCATGGCAGTATGAGCTGCTGTTTAACAAATCATTCTGCGTTTTTTTGGGATTTATTTGTTATAAATTATCACAATAAAATTACAGACTTTTGATTGAGAAGCTCATGAGGACAATTCTGGTCTCTGCAGCTTTCTCTGGAGTATTTGCAACCACATGTATGACAGTATTAGTACTTTAGGCAGCAAACGCAGTTACAACTTAAGTAAAGATATTAAAGTAGGTAATTCTCCCCCTGTGTGACGTTAAAATGCAAAAACACAAAAGCTTACCAAGTGTTTCTGTCCAGTGCAAATGTCTGAGAACACTTGAAATACGTCAAAAATGACTTGCAAGTAACTTTTCAGCAACATAAAGTTGTTTTAAGTTAGTAATTTTTGAATTTTGATGTAAAAAGTACCAGTTCTACTGGGATTTGTGTTCACTTATAACATGGAAATAATGTCTAGTTGAAAGAAAAAACATCTTCCAATAAAACAAGAATTATTGCAAGCCAGTTTTGTCTTATTTCAGGTGTGCAAAGATATTTGTACTAGAAACTAAACAGAAAATATTCAATAAGATTTTGTGTCTTTGCAGTGTACTGCTGTTATATTTGACATTTATAGGAGCTTCGAAAACCATAGCTTGGTTCCTTCTAACATACTTAATGTAATTGTGCCAGTTAAAGTTCTCTGTGATCAATTACATATAAACAACACTCTTATTCATTCTTTGCCCCCTCTTTGAGTCCGCTGCCCCTTTGTAGCCATTTATAACTCGTACAGTAAAGACCCACGCACACACAATGGTGGGAGACAGCTGTTCGGGAGATCATGACACAGCGGCATGTGGCATCTTGTGGGGCGGCATGTTAACACCTGTTTACACCATTTACAGGAGGGACAGAAAGGGGAACACGGCACAATCAGGCAGAGGATGAAGACTTTCGTCCGGCTCCAGCCAAAAAGCACATTTTGATGTCGTTTGGCTGGGGTTGAAGACATTGTGTGCAGTCTTTCATGTGTAAGGAGCTGTCAGTGGAAGGCCACTCAGGCGCACTGGGAAAGCATGCAGGGCTAATCCAAAGGAAGCTGTGTGTCCTTGGGCACATAGACTATGCATGAGAGTAGAAGGAGTTAAATGAAAATGTACATTGTAAGTTCAGTGTTTCTAGTCGAGCAGCCTCCGCAGTGGACAGCTATCTAAAAGCCATTTTTTTGTGTTTCTTTTGGATTTTTATGTTATAAATGCGCAGACCACTGAAGTGGACACGAGTGCATCATCCAATACACAATTACTGGCCATCCACTGCGAGTGCAAGAACATTTTTGTTAAATCCAAAATGGCAGATGAAAAAGCATGCCGACCAACTCAGGAATATCCAAGACCCGTCTTCTTCTGTAGAGGACATGTAAACCCTAAAGACTAACACATACTGATGTATTTTCCAAATAACAACTTTGTATTTGGAGAAAATTTAAACTGATCACCTAGATAAAACCTAGAATTTTTTTCCCACCCTTTTTTGTGCCTCAAGAAAATCAAAACCAATTTCCTTTATGTCCAGAAAAAAATCTGGACATAAAGGATCATAATTCATGCATGAAAGGGCTAGTTTAGTAAAACCTCGCCCCTTGTTTACACTATTTACTTCGTACAGAGGGTCCAAACTCTCGGCTATTGAGAAACGATTGGTTGCTGGAGGAGAATAGCCTGAGGTTTTAAATGTTACCCAATCTCTAACACTTCGCCATGATGTTTCTCTACTGTTGATCCATTTGTTATGTGCACTTAAGAGTCATTTCCTATGTCCACATCTAAATATTAGACACCAAAATAGTGTCTCCTTTTCTCATTGCATTCAATATAAATCTCACACTCAGCCTCTAGAAGCACTTGTGGATTGGAGGACAACTTGTTATGAAGAAGAGAGGCTCTCGTCTTCACACATACACCCACATGTTCACATATAAATCTATATGTAGAGTACATACTCCAGCATACACAAGCAGGTCACGCTGCTCCGTGCTCAAATGTCACAGAGGCAGTAGCGGTCGCTGCTTTCAAGTCCCTCACTCTGGGCCCCCACCACATGTCAAAAATGAAACTTCAAAGAGGGGCCTGACGACTCCCTCGCACCACCAACACCATCCCTCCCGCTGCCAATCCGCCATGACACATGTCTTTCCCCTCCCGGGTAAACACAGCAGTGGAGAAACTAAAGATGGAGGGGGGGGAAAGACAGAGGTAGAGATGGAACGATGGCGACAGAGACAGAGAGCTCACACTGTCGGTACACGGAAAGACAAGGCTGATTGCTTTGAGGCAATCTGTCGGCCAACCTTGACATTTCCCCAGCGCTTGGTCAAGATCATCGTTGTGAGTCAGGCCGACTAGCGACAGGAGGAAGCGCAAACACGAGCCTTATAAGAAAAAGTGGCGAGGGGAAGGAGGGGAGAAGAAGGTGAGGGCAGGCGAGTTGATACTACAGCTTTGCAAGCCAGTGGCATTCAATGGTAAGAAAACAAAGTCATGCGGTTTTTGTCCGGCAAAGGTAACAGAATTCTACACTGTAAAAACACAAAATTTTACCAAACATATTTGGTCTAATTTCTACTGCAAATATCTTAGTACACTTGAATTAAGACAAACTTAAAGTAACTTTTTAGCAAGTTATAGAATCTTGTTTAATGCCAATAATGCCTTTCTATTGAAAAAGAAACACTAATCCCACTGGCAGATTTTTTCCCCCCAATTAAAGAAGATGTTTTACTCATGTTATAAGTGAAATAATCTCAATAATCTCAAAAGGAAACTCTTTTGAGATTTAAAGTTTCTTTTTACTGTCACGAAGTCTTATGAAAAACAATAACTTGGTGTTATTTATGTCATCTTGACACTAATATTTAACATCACTTACAACCAGCAACCAAGAGACTGAGTGAAGTTTCCACACGCGCTCATTTTCACATGAATTCCCACTGAATCCTAATCAGCAGCTGTGCTGAGCGGTAAGCCTTGCTTCCGTTATTGATTGTCCGCCCAAGTTTGTTTGTCTGTGGGTGCTGGTGGGAACCCCCCCTGGAGTCCAGGGAGTCAATGAGACCGCAGCACTGAAAGACTATCAGCCCAGCAGCAGCAATTAGCCCTGGGACTCAGAGCAGCATGTCTCTGATGGTCAGTACAAGCGCCGCAGACGCACAGAAACACAAGCGCACAAGACAAACGAGTGTGAGGAAAGCCTCTGCTCATTAAAAAGCAGAATCGGAGGCCCCCCGACAGGTACAGGAGAAAAGGAGAAACAAAAGCAGCAGGCTGCCACTTTAAATACATAATACCTGGATTTGATTTTGTGTGGGCTGCTGGAACACATGTACAGATGGATGAATGTGTGTTTGTGCAAACACAAACAGGAGGCTTCGAATTTAGCCCACAGGGTCAGGTTGCCAGAAAGGTGAGAGTCATTTACTGTTACAAATGGTGAGGGCAGAAATCACAAGAAGGTTGTGTGGAAGGTGAAGATCCAGGATGAGAGCAACAGGAAGAGAGAGACAGAAAAATAAGAGAGGGTTTGTATTTGTTTTGGTGTTTTTAGGCTGCTCCTTTGGTAAATGCAATAGGCGCGATCAAATGTGATTTGAGGCAACAAAGTGACCTTTTCAGTAGCATGAAACTGAAGCTTGCTGTTTGCTTGTGGGTGGATAACATCACTACAATATCACACTATAAATGGAGAACATGTTTGAAGACATACTGTAGATTTACACACCTCTGCTAACTACCAGGTTTTTGTTACGTAAAAGAAAAATTACCCAGAAATTGTTTCGGAATCTTTCCGCCTTTTACGTGACAAATATGTACAATTCAACTAAAAATCTAATCTGTACACACCTAAACTAATATAATAAGTTATTTTCAGCATTTAGTTTTCTTACCTGACCTGTAATGAGACTAAAAGTTATATTCTCTTATGAGATTTTCTCCATTTCTTCCTCATTTGCATCGTTTAGCTAAAGCAAATGTTTTTGGAAGTATTGTTTTTTTTCCCCCCATTTGAGACAAACAGGAGCAACAGTATTAGTAAAACTGAACATCTCTGCATCATTGATGAAGAGTTAAAATTCAGAGGCAGACAGTTACACTGAAGGAGCGATGGGAGTTTTTGAGTGGTACTGACTGTGCTCTGCATTTGACTTAGTGCGGTTGACAGACAGACTCCTTTTCTTCCAAAGAACATCCCCAAATGTGTTTTTGGTCTGATGAAATCAAACTTTCAGTTTTGGGCTGTAGTTAAATGTAGGTCTGGCACAGAAACACTGGGATTTACTGTACTTGCGGTCAAAGGTGGTGATGGCAGTATCATGCTATCATCCTTTTTGTGAAGTTGAATGAAATGATTAAGATTTGTTAATATCAGTTAGTTGTGATCCCAAGTATTTTAGCATGTGGTTGGCATTTTTGAAAATCCAGAGCTAAATCTGCCAGAACAAAGACTCTACAAAGAATAGTGCAAACAGTTGCAGCTGATTAACACATTTTTAATTAGAATTTTAAAGGTTAAACATCTCATTAAAAAGTGGTTAAATCCTTCATCTAATATTTTACGTCACAGAAAAGTGGGATTTTGCCACGGGTGTGTATTTCCTTCATGTGTGTAATTCTCCAAACTGCTGTGATATTAAAAGAGACACATTTGTAAAGTTTGTAAATTGGTGCTATAAATGAGTACAAATAAAATGGACCAAAAACTAAATTTGAAAGGAAATGTGTCCTAGTGGACAATAGTCTGTACTGGCAGATATTTAAAGCCAGAAACTAAGATTGGCTTTGTTTGTCAAAAAAAATAATTGCAACACTGACTACAGATGATCCTCCATGACAGATGTTTAAGTAGCATCCCCACTAAATTTAAAGTATGTGCAATCGAATCGAGATGTGATTTATTGTTTTGTGAAAATGTTAAACTTCACACAGATTTCAATTTTCTTTTCCAGCAGGTTCCTGCTCCAGAGACTTCAAATTTCAAAAACTGCCATAAGCACACTGTGCACAAGACATCCTGATAATCCCTTTGTACTAACCCAACCTTGTTTCCAACTGTGCTACAGGTGTACAGCACACCTGTAGGGACAAAATGTCCAGAAATCTGTCACCGTGCTGTTTTTGCTCACTGCAATAACATACAGAGGCAAATAAAAGTAAAAATAAAAAAAGAAGAGAATATTTTGACTTTCTTGGAGGTCATAATAAGACGAGCAAGACTGAAATAGGCAAATAATAAGTGAAGGGAAGAGGAGTGAGTCAGTCTCGCTATCTCCCCTGACAGCTGTTTCAATCTAACAAGCATGCAAGTATGCTCAATTCAAAGCACTGGTAGCAGAGAGCATGGTGTCAATTGAAATGATACCTAACACATGCAGGATTAAACAATTTTGCGGCTTCAAAGATAGTTCAAAAACGGGACAGAGGGAGTTATGAATTTTATGCGAACAGACACACATTGAAATATCCAACCGCACAGACACGCAGAGATGAAAAGAAGTTTATTTAGCTACACGGCCGGGCCAGCAGTCTGAAATGTTGTGCTGAGGATTAAATGCAGGAGGGTGTTATTAGACAGACTCACATTAGAAAGAATAATTGAAAGAGTGACCCTGTAGACAGTGTTTCTATTGAAGTTTGGCTTCCATTAATGCAATGAAAAAATCCAATACATGCTATTAATCACACATGGTGAGGAATTTTAGGATACGGAAAAAGCCAATTAAAACGAAGCTTTCAACTTGAATAGCAGAGGTCTACATGGCATGTGACAATTTAGTAACAGATGCTAATAAAGTCAAAATTATCTGCTTTGGTTCAAACTCTTTTTTTATATTTATTCATACGAGTTTCTTCTTTAGCCAAACTAACTCCCTCAGAATCATTACCAAGTTTCTCCAGAGTTTCCTTGTTTACATAAGGAACAAAAACTTCATCTGTTTTTGCATTCCCACTGAGAACCCATCATAATTATGTTCCTTTAAACAAGAAAGAGACCAATTAAATTTCCACACACTTTAAAAAAGTCCAAACTAGTTTTCTTTTTTGTTTTTTTCTTTTTTTAAAGAAAAAGAAACAGCAGAAGTGGTTTGGTTTGTCTGACCAACCAGCAGTTCTTAGTTACCTCTTGGAATATACAGCGAATAAAAAGTATTCATACCCCTTGAACTCTTTTGTATTTTCTAAAGTTACAAACACAAACCTTGATATACATTTTATAGGGATTCCTCTACGCTATTCTTGTACAGGTTAACATAAAGCTAGAGAAAACATCTTTGTCACATTTTTTGCACATGGCTTCAAACAAACTTGTAGTTACACAACTGTACAGTTTTGAAAAGCAGAAGTAAAACCTTCTGCGCAACCAACAAGAATTCAGCAAGTGGTTTCTGGATGGTAAGTCAACAACAAAACACTTGTTTTTTCCAGCAGCCATTGCATACAGCAGTAAAACCAGCTGACCCGATGTGCTGTAGTTCCGCTTGGGTTTCTACGTGATGGACTGGGCTTTACTGGGATTGTTGGGTAACGTTACATACCAAAGATTTTTGAAAAGGTTCATTTTCCAGACATCAAAAGACATTAGCTTATTATCAAAAATATCTGGGTGTTTTATTTTTTTAAAGCAAACCAAATGGAAGTTCAAAAATATGCAAAATGTGAATTTTGCATCATATTTATTCAACGCAAATTTAGATTTTCTGATAGCCCTTTCTCCAAAGACAAAATAACTATGATAAAGTATCAGTTTTATATTTAAAAAAATTACAGAATCACTTATTTTCATCTTTTTTGGCACTCCAGCGATCAAATCCTTCTTAAATTAGCTTCCAAATTTACACAAGCCTTCTGTGATTGAGTTTGACATTACTGTTGTAACAGCTTGGAAACTAACTTTTTAAAACTTGGTATGCCTTGTTAGGCTACGCTACTGACTGAAAACAGAGTAAACAGGCTGTTGAAAAAGTGAAGAGGTGGAACAGTTCTGTGTTTGAAGAAGCTTAAGTGGATGTAGAGGAGACAGTCAGGAGCCTGTTCCAGTTTCAAAAGGTGAGGCAGCTAAATAAAGCTCAGATTAGGACTCTGCTCACTATCAGTGTTTGCACCCTGTGATACTGTGATGGAAGTAGGCCAGAACCGGAGGAGGGAAGCCAGAGTCAATGACAGGAGCTGAGACCAAACACATCATGGAAAGAGTTCCTATTTTCTGAGTGTGCGACGGTATTCAAATGACCGGCGAATGAGCAGCGGTCATGAAGTCCGACTTAGCCAACTAGCTGTGTGATGGTGTGGCTTGTCTAATCAGGAGCCACGGCATCTGCTCTTAGCTTCCAGTGATTACAGCTCAGCAGCCGAGCCTGACAATACGCAGGCGAAGTGTAATCAAGTCAGGGAGAGTGAGGCGTAATCAGCATTTCTCCTCCAATCAGCCCCAAAATCGCTGTGTCTAATCTGCAGCCAGCCATTGATGGGTTTGATTGATAGGATGGATTTGTTATCTGGCTGTGGGGGTCTGCAGGGAGCAGAACAACAAGCAGGAGCAAGAGACACAGTCAGCTTATCAGCTATCGCTACATTTGTTACCGCTCCCCCTTGTTGAGCAAGCAGAGATTTTCCTCACGGGCTACAACTGCTGCTCTGCTCTCATTTATCATACAGAAGAATTAAATGTGGACACTTCAAAGTACTTCCACACACAAGGCTCCCCGGGGGCTTATGTTTTCTCCCTGTTTAAAAGGGAGAGGTCCTATCCATCACTGGTTGTTTGTGACGGAAACAGAAACCACGGCGAGTGTTTCTTTTTAAGTGTGTGTGTTGTGATATCCATGAAATAATGACTCGCATACGTGTGAATGTGTCTGAGATTTGTACGCGTCTCCTGCGCAGGGAGGATTAGTAGGCAGAATAATGCTTCTTCAGCAAACCGAAGCTGTGACCGTAGCATCTTCTGCCTCCAGTTTTGATAAATCTCGCTCCTCTGCGTCAAAACACAAAGAAGAATCCTCACAAGCGTTCGCACAAATATGCTCATTTTAAAAGAGCGCGTGATGAACGAGCTCCATTGATTTCCTGCATGAAGCCAAAACAATAGAGACCAAGACAAATGCCTGGCCTGTTTCAGATAACAAGGCAGCTTTAACAAGACGTGCAGCATTCTTTGTGAGCCCTGAAGAGACGTGGGCGACAAAAATCAAGAACTTAGAGGCGAGATATAATTTGGACCAGAATAGCAAATAATTAAACGGCTGTTCATGAGAATGTGACAATATTCTTGATTTCTAAGTCGATTAGTTGTCACATTTAGTAGCTTTAAACGGACTTGAAAGAATCTCAGCAAAACACCTGCTTCACCCATTATTTCTCCCTAAAAATGGAAACCTCATGTTTTTGACCAACACTCCAAACAACACTCTGTTGTCAGTGCACTGGTGTAAATCACACCTTAAAGCTTAAAGTGAAAGGTTGATTTACAAATACTCACACTCAATCCGAGGTCGTAGAATCACTAAAAATATAGACCAGACTGGCAAGAAATAGGCGAAAACATTTCAAAAAGCTGCTTCAATCTAAAGAAACCCAAGAACTGATAAGAAACAAAACTCTAGCCAACCGAAATTGGCTAGAGGTGAGGTCAGAGTTCATACCTCAACCTCAAGAGAGCAAAACATCTGCTTTATTGGAGAGTTCAGAAAGAAAACAACAGTTTTTGCATGTAGCAAAAAAATCTGAGCAAATATATGGCCTAATAAGTCTCTAATGTAAAACTTGTAGATCTTAGCATGATAGTCCACTTCTGAATTGATAAAAACAATAAAATTGAAGGTTTTGGAGTGGTCTAGTCAAAGTTCAATCTTTCATTTGAATGAGATCCAGAGACATGATTTTAAATGGGCTTAAAAACCCTCTAAGGCGGCTGACTCAAACCGTCTGCATAGAAAAAGAGGCTGAATTTCTGTATGGTGATGTAAACAACTCATTAACGCTCAATGGCAGATGCTGCAGCCAAGTGTGGCACAACCAGTCATAAGGTTTTATGGGGTGAGGACCTTTTTTATACATAGGGCAAGGTTTGTTTGGATACCTTTTAAACCCTAATATAATTGAAACAAACAGATAAATAACTCTGCATGAGGAAAATACAGTTCATAACTCTGTGTAATTTTACACAGGGATTGTAACGATCATCTTATAAAGAGATTAAAGGAACCTGAAGGTTTGGTTTAACTGCAAAATCATTAATACTCTGTATCTTCATTGCACCGTGAAGTGTCATTTGTAACTTCTGTATGACACAATGCAAGTCAAAGTCAGACAAACAGGTTCTGCTGAAGCACCTTCATCAGGCAGGCAGGCAACCCAAGCTTCAGTCACAAACACGAGTCTGTGACAGCTCCATGACTAACTAAAGAATAAACGCCAGAGGCAGCATTTCAAGACTTCTAAATCAACAAGTAATGCTCACCTTGAGCTATAAAGCAACAGAGAGACTCAGCAACAGCAACAGAAGTCGATGGAGAGGGTTTGAGGCCCAGATACGGCTGCAGCAGAGGCTGAGAGGGTCTCTGTCCAGCTGCTAATGGGATGTTCTTGTTGTTGCCAGAGGATAACTCTCATCCTGTGTTCTGGACTGCAGATCAAAGAGGGCCCGGCCTCTGCAGAGCGAGCAAGTCTGCATCGGTGGAGCAGAGTGAAGTAAAGAAAGAAAAAGAAAGAGCTGGAGTTTAAAATTGCCTTTGTTAGACACTCCAAATAGAAAAAATATATAAAAATCAAAAGGCGAAAACAAAACCATCGATACTTCACTTACTTACAAAGACATCCATGTTCTTTGTCAAATCAAAAAAACTCAAATTCCACACAAACTTGAGCAACTACCAGTCTTTTAATGTCCATTAATTATTTTTTCTTGATTTCCTCTACTGTTGGTTTTGCAAAAATGTAAAGGTATGTGAACAGATTGTTTTTTTCTTACATGGTACTGTGAACCAACAACAAAAACTAAACATCTAATCCACCAAAAAGAAGAGAAGGATAGATTTGATTTTAACACATTTTTCAATTAATTTAATTATTTCAATTAGGTTTTACACCTGAGAAACAGTAACTGAGTTTCCATTGACCTGGAATTATGATAATAAATTTACTTAAGTTAAAAAAAGCACTTTTTTAAAAAAGAAACGTTTGTGCTAGGATGAGGTGGTTTGTCAGTTGCATCAAAATTAGTTTATTATGTGAGACATTCATTCACGTCACATGACTTATGTGATTAACATTTGCTGGTGGAAATGTTGTTGGAGGATGAGGTTTTTGTGACTCATCGCAGGGAAAAACTTATTCACTTGTGATTTTAATTACGTTTATTATTTAATGGAAAATTCACAATTGCAAATCGTTTTTTTGGGGGTTTTTTTTCCCACATCAACAGAATATCAAAAACGTTTTGTCCACATTTGTAATGGAAACTCAGATTTTCATATAAATTATTAACCACAGAACAAACAACATCGTTAAAACACCACGAGAGAAAAACTCAGGTTTTTGACCTCGGCTTTTTTCCTCTATATTTAACAAAGTGAAAATTGTGTCAAGTTTGTCCTTTGCAATATTTTGATTTCTTCTATTAATATTAGCAGAAAAATTTGCTTGTTCTATCAAAAAGCTGAACAATGTTAATTTATTAGCTTATTTTTTGGATAGTCAACTTCAATTATCAAAGTCACTTCAGACCAATAAACTTCTCACAACAGACAGAGGAAGAAAATAAAGAAAGAATGAAAGAGAGAGAAAGACAAAATGAGAAAAAGCTGTTCTATCACTGATTTTAAAAAAAAATTATTTCTATGTGGCAAATAACTTGCAAATAGATGTAATAGTGTAATTTAAAGCCAGCATGCCCAATAGTCATGACCTGCACACTGCTGATTCTCGCTAATTGAATCATTAATTGAAAAAGGTGTTTTGAAAATAATAGCAGTTTGGAGTTTAATCAGTGAGGTCATTCATTCTGTGAAACAACAGGGTCTAACAGGTGGCCTTTATTAAAGGAAGAAGCCAGCAACTCTTCTTCATGCTGCTTAAAGTTCTTTCCACTCAAAAAAATATGAGTAAAATGAGTTCGTTTGGACATTGTTATCAGCTAACAGGCTGAGTGGAGAGGGGAAACTGATGAAGTAATGCAGAAAATAATGCGTTGCTTAGCTGAAGTGAGCTGAAATGCTGTAAAATGGAGAAAAAAGCATAAAGACATGGAAGAAAGTAGAAAGCTGCTGAAAATGCAGAGACTCGGCCACATTACCTGCCCTAAAGGGAAATTATGCAACAATTTGTGGATGATAAAAATCAAGATTGTTCCTCTGGGTTCTGGGAGCTTCAGACTTTTTGTGTAATTGTATAATACATTATGAGGCATGATAGCTCAGGTATCATGGTATGGAGACATACTAAGAATTATAGAGGAGTTTCAAGACATTAAAATATTGAAGTCATGGTGTTTTATGTACCCCAACATACCAACAAGATTCAATTCATAAAGTTGCAAACCCAATCTCCAAACTTTAATTCTTTTGTGGAAATCGAAGCATGAAAGACATGCAGAGGAATGCAAGACTAATAACCTGGACTAATTACAGGTGTTTGAAGCTGGTTGACTCTTTGCAACAAATATATGAAGCAGTTCGCAGACACATAAATTATGCAAACAAATGTTAGTTCAGTTAATGAGCTAAAACTTCCACCCGTCATTTTAAAGAATACATTTTTGCATTCACTTGCAAAGTACAAGTGAAGATGAAAACTTTTTTTTTTAAAGTGAACATCTGGAATTACTTATCAAATAAATAAATTTGGCTGCATGTCAATAGAATCTGTTATAAGAAAATTTTAGGCAACAAATGAAATAGCATCCTTTTATTTTCTAGTTTGGTTAACAGGAGAAGTAAAAGAGTTGCAAGAAGAGATTAAACTCATCAACTAAATGAGATGCAAGTGAAATTACTTTTAAATCATATCCTATTCAAAACAACAGAAATAGTGATCGATTACATTAACAATGAGTGTAATAGGTCTATTGAAAAAAATCCTACAAAGCTTCACATATGTAGAATGGAAATGGTTAGAATAAAAGATGAAGTGGAGTTCTTCTGTGTTGGATTGTACCATGAACGGCCCGGCAGCAGAGCCGTTAGAGCAAGTGAAGGGTAAAAACCCGACACTGTTCAGGGTCAGCTGTGATGGAAAGGCAAAGCTTTTTGTCAGGTGATGTGGAATCAACCTTTTGAATAATGAGTGGCAGCCAGCCACACCTGGTCCAGAGATACAAACATGTTTGGGTGTCATGAATGTCATGAGCCAAAAGACAACAGCTCTGTTTCAGGAAGGAAGCCTTTCCTCAGCGCACGTGACAACATCTCTGGTCCCAAAGTTCAACATTTTCCTTGGAAAACCTTTAACAAAAGGGCTGAAACTAAAAGAGCTGATTGTTTCGGAGAGTTGAGTAATGTGCTCTACATGCGGGGCCTTGTGAGTTGGATGAAAGGCTGCTTTTGAAATGCCAGATAAAATGTAGTGATGCGTTCTTCTGATCACACACAGAAATCCTGCAGTGAGCTCCTGACAATCAGATGAATGCAAACGATGTATAAAACCCCTAAAATGAAACCACCATGCACGCACACAAAGAGGAATGAAAGAGAGCAATGAGTCTAACAGTCATGTTTTGGGGCTACGGGAGGAAGGCATGGCCTGTGTTTGGGCAAGGAGAACATACAAACCTCATGAAGAAAAGTCCCAGGCCAGGATTCAAATCCAGCACCCTCTGAACATCTATGGATAAAAACAAAACAAAAGAAATGCATGTCCTTAATTCTGAATTGCATCATGGATGACTGGATAACAAATGGTTTTAGGTGAATATGATTTATGCCATTGCCAAACAGGTATGTGCTGTGGATAGCACAATTTTTATTCAAACAGAACTTAAAGATGCAGTTTGATGCCGTCAGCAAGCCTGGTCACTAAAACGGAACGCTTCATTTTTAACTTTATTTATTATATCAAAGCTATAGAGCTGGGAAAAGTCTTTCTTTGGACTCTTTTGTCACCAGTCTTGTAGGTTCGAGGGTGAAAGATAAAGACGGCCTATTTGATAATTATGTTCTTATTAGAAGACAAAGCTGATGAATATATATCATTATATAAGGTCTAACAACAAAAATGCAAAATTACAGAAGGAGAAACAAAGTTTTACTGGCAGATTACAAAACAAACAACAAGACATCTCCCCCATATTATAAGTACAATAATGTGCCAATGGAAATTATATGCTTTAATAAACAAATTGTTATTTCTTGCTGACTCTTGAATTATTTCAAATGTACTAAAATATTTTCACTAGAAACTAGACCAAAAATACTTGGTAAGGTTTCATGTTTTTGCAGGGAACAGCCTGTGGCGAGTTGTAAACATATAGAAATCTCTTTCCTACAGGTAAAAAAAAAAAAAAAACATTCTTTACATTTCAGTATATTTGTCTGTTCTAACAAACTACCCGGTGCCCAAATGTGCTGAACGAGGGATTACGATTGTGTCACTTTCCTTCCCACTCCCTGCGTGTATGCACACACACACACACACACACACACACCTACAAATGCATTTCTTGTTTGGCGTTGGGACAGAATGGAGAATGAGGGGAGCAGAAACAGTGCAGTGAAGCAGATGTAATTACAAAAGGCAATACAAGCTGTGTGTCCCCAAGTCTCTGACCCACATGGAGGAAGTAAGTCAGAGCTTATCAGGGTTCCACAGAATGAGGAAATATTCCAGCAGAGGTACCAAGTGCCCCCTGCCTCCCTCAGATGTGCCTCGTCTGGAAGATGACGGCGGTGGTGGAGAGGATAGCAAATGAAGTAACACTGGCACCGTCACTTCTTACACGACAGGAAGATTGGACCTCTGTAGGGACTTAAATTATGTAATACTTTAAACGCAGTTCGTCCTGACTGTTAAATGTGCTGCTGAAAAAAATAACATGACAGAAATTGTTGTGCCATCCATTTATGTGATCCAAAAGAACAAGTGAAGCAGTTAAAGTCGTCACACGTTTGTTTGTCGTCTCTGCAGTTGCTTTTCTGCTGTGTTGCTCTTGTTGGCATGAATGATATGTGGAAATGTGGCAGTTTTTTTTGTTTTTGTTTTTTTTTAAATGTAGAAACCAGAAGGGAAACTTGACAGATGTCATGTGAGGAAGTGAACAGTTAGAAGATGAAGACGGGTTTGCTTCTGACAGGATGAACAAATGGTTGATGCTACCTGCCTGGACTGAGTGGCGCCTGTTGCTTGAAGCATCCACACATAATCTGCACAGACATGCGCGCTTCTGAATATATGTGGAGTACTGCAGAAAGGTTTTGGGGCTGTATGAAAATTGCTGTGAACCACAAATTCTTTCAAATTATGTGTTGATTTAAATCCTTTAGCTAACAACATCCCTAGAATGAATAAACTTAATTTGTTTGTTCCAAACATCTTGGAGAATTAAACACATCTCACTTTAATTCCTTCTGTCTGTTCATGTAATCCCAGAAACCTTCTCACACTGATAGATTTCAATCTTTTAAGGGAAATGTAGCTTTTCACAGCTGTGTTAATGAGCCACTGCAGATTTTTTCTTGTTATTTAACAAAGCAGAAAACTAATACATGGGACAGAGATCCCCCAGTTATTGCCCCTCCTCGTCTATCTTTATATTTGGAACATTTTATTGTCAATTTTATATATTTTTTTCCCATGAATTTATAAATATAAGTATTGTATGTTCTGCTTTAAACAGTCAAGAATAAAAGACAACATATTGTTTTTATTTGCAAGTTTTGGTAAAATGGCACTGGTAAATTTACCCGTTTTACGTTTTCTTTTCCAATGACTGGATTTTTCAATATGAAATTGCAACTTCAAAAAATTCCACTTAATTTGTGCATCTATATTCAGAAAGATGGTTAAATTTTAAGTATCACTTTATATTTTTGCCTTATCAAACATCACATGTATCCCTTACAATGTTTAAATACTATAAACATTTGATCTATTATTTATACATAAAAATAATTAAAGGAAAAAAAAATCTAAACTACAATTTAATAAAGCAACAGTGGGAAATACAACCACCCAGTGCTTTTTACCTCCTGGATGCAGTTCACATTAACTTGGCTGATATGCTGGAGGTAATCACCTGTATGGCTCTGGAGAAATCATAAGAATAGGAAAGCAGGGGAAAGTCTGTTAAACAGAAAGAATGAGGGTACATGGAAAAGCCTTTGAATGAAATATGGCTCATATTATTTCTTTCTGCTTTCCAGACAGGGCCGTCTGTCATGGCCACGATGGGGCCAACGAAAGTGGGCTAAGTGGCCAGGCCATTTCTTGTGCCTTTCCAAGTGGGTGAATAGATATTAGGATTTTACAGGCTATTACACATGATAATTGCACAGCATATTGAATTTTAGGCAATTTTCTCACACCGTCGCCTTTTTTCTTGCTCTGTCTTTTCTATAAATAAACATTTTAAAGTATGCAAAGTATTCCTCATGTGCATCACAATTTAAATGTTGTTCATAATACACAAACAGCATTTACAATGTCCTTTAAGATTCAATAACAGTAGCCGGTTAATAGCGTGGCGTTGCACAGCTTTAATACTTCAGATATTCATCTGAGCCAATTAAATGAGACAGTTCTAGGATAAACCTTGTTAAAATGTCACGGTGAACTTTCAGAGCAATTTTAGGACCAGTATTGTACAGAAAGGCCAAATAATGTTTTGTTTTAGAGCCAGAAAACCTAAAAACATTAAAGTATGATACATAAATAAATGATGTTTCGATTGTTTGCGAATAAGTTCTTTTAAAACGCATTTTTCTGACACAAAAAGAGTCTTTGGTGTTACACATTTGGAAGGTTGTTTAATAACAACACAACAAAAGGACATATGAATGTTCTTAGTATCTTTGAACATTTAATAAATAGACATGTTGATTGGTTCATGAAAATAAATGGGTGAAAAGGACAGATTTCCTGTTGATGTTAAAAACACTTTTTGTTCTAGGATTATGACAGTTTGAAACTTGGCCCATGTTCTTTACAGTAATAATGCTGGTCAGAACTGGAGCAGAAAGTATAACATTTACCTGAAAACTGCCTGAAGTTTTGTTCTTGGAATTTCAACAACATTTATTTAAAAACATACAATGCTTTTAAATCTTTGAGCAGGGTTTCTGTTTGTTGGGTCTCCGATCTATTGTGCTTAAATGTTTCTCCACACCCCCTACCATTTAATGGAAAAAGCAACATATATGGACTTTTTTTTCTCCACAGTTTAGCATATTTCCCAATTGTTGACAAGCAAATTCACACTTAGAGTAAGTGCTTGCAACTAAAATCAATTGCTGGTGGCTTAAAGTGTGTGACTAAGTTGAATTCAGTGACAAATCTGCGAGGAAGAAGAAACTGCAGAGAATATTTTCTAGAAGTGGAAAAAGTTCACATTTTTAGTTACTGCAAAAGCCTCCAACCTTTTCCACAAAGTAAACGTAACACCCTTTTTATGAGAAGGAAATTATTTTTTATTAACATAAATTTATATTCTTTCATCAGCATTTTACTCAAAATGTGCTCCATTAACATCGCCTGAAACCCCCCAGCTGCTACATTAGTGGTGAAATTGCCTTTTTACATTTTATGCAGCATAAAAAATGCATACAAATGCAAGTTACAGTTATTGCACACAATTGCAAGCTGGTATTTTGACTATACCACGTGGCCTTTCTAGCAATTCATTTTATTCCTTTTAAGTATCTTAAAAGAACCTTCTAATTTGAGATTTTGCCTAAAAAACCTTTTTATTCTAAAAATTGTCCATTGACAAATTTAAGAACAGCAGACACATTTATGGGATTTGGTGCAGAAAATCCCTTCCTCCATTTTCCCACAACACTGAAAACAACACCGACAAAACCAGCAGGAAACATTTGACTCTGGCTTCGTGCTTTCTTTCTCAAACGTTGATACTTCTGCTAAGCTCTGTTTGATAAAAAATTACTCTGCAGGAGCGCACAGGCCTGCATGCTGAAATGAAATCTGTGATGAAGAATGGCTACCTGTTGAGTTGAAAGTGACAAGAAATGGAAGAAAAAAGGAGATGTGAGCAAAGACAAATTATGCAATGCTGATGGAGCAGCCTCAGCTCCCCCATTTATCAAAATAATTAACTATAATCTGCACCATCCGCAGAGAGCGGTGGATGATGAAGGGAAAGCGGTACTATCTAAAAAATATCTTTAATTTAAAGTAAAATACTTCAGTCTCTTACTTGCAGTCAAATATTGTTGTGGTGGAATATGGTGTTAGAACCATGTTTGAGCCACTTATGTCAAATTTATTTATGTTTTGCCACTCTATTACAATAGAGGTCCTCTCCTTATGCCATTGTTCTACTGCTCTACCTGACTTAGTTGAGTAGCAAAACATTTAGCATATTTCTGCGGATCAGGAGCTGAAGCTATTATAAAGGCCACTGTTTTTATTAGGATTATTTTAGTCTAAACTTCCACCAGCTTCCATACTTTTCACACAGGCTTTAATGTAACGTAACATAACTTAACCATACAGCGGATCCCTGCCTATTCAAGGTTCAATATTCACAGATTCACAAGAAAATTGCCACTTTATATATTTTTTTATAGCTCACATGTAAAATACTCCAAAACATTAAGCTTGGTAAACTATGATACACACTATTGACTGGCATTTACAAATCAGCCAATCAAACCACTGAATGGCTGATGAGTGCTGAGCTAAGGAAGACTATATGTTAGCCTCTGCTGCAGTGCTCGGGTGATTTCTGTTTTGCATGTCAATGCATATTGAGGTCTATGAACGGTTCCAGTCTACTCTGCAGTATTCAGTTTTTATGCACCAGAATCCTGGAACAAACGTCAAGAAAACTGCTAAACTGCTGAAACAGTTTCATCAAATCAAGGCTAAAAACCTTCCACTTTAGAGCTACCTTAGATTCATAATAAATGCAACATTGATCAATTTATTTGATGTACATTCGCTTGATCGTGGCTTTTGACAAAATATAATTTTTATTGCTTTTTCACAATTGTTTACTGGATTATGTTTTTATAGTGCAAATCACAATGAACTGGACTGTTGCTGAAATGTGCTATACAAATAAACAACCTGAATTAATGTTTAAACTTTTAAAATAAATATTTTAAAGGGGATTTCAAGTACTCACGGATTTCAGCTATTCACAGGTAGCTGTGAAGCTAACCCCCAAGAGGTCCGTTGTACATCAGTGTGATACAATATTTTTTTATTTTTGCTGTAATTTCTCCCTCCTGCTCTCAACCTTCATCCCTATCCATGACCTCCCATTTTATTTTCCACAATCTGACCGTAAACTGTTTGGAATATTAGTTTATGGTCAGATTTCAAGGCCAGAGGCGTTGGGGTTTTAAATCAGAAATGCAGGGCAGAAGATGCAGGGTGGTGAAAATATAACACAAATAAAAACTTTCCAAAAGTAAAGGTTCTGGGATTAATCTAAAATAACATGGCACAAGGGCACCATGAAGAATAGGTTGGTCACATAACAGGAAGCAGGCGGTTAATTAGAAACTGGATGCAGCCGTGAGGGAAGGCAAGTAGCTGGAGATCAACTGAGGAAATGGGAGAAATTACTGAAAGAACAGGGAATGTTGGAAACAAGGAAATAGAAATGTAACAACCCAACAGGAGAAGTGATCAAGACTCAAACCAAAAGAAAGCGAGATAACTATTACTGCCAATGAGAGCAGAAATAAACAACAAGAGTGTTACAAAGAATCTTAAAACTATGAACTGAATAAGAAAAGCTAAAGACAAAACCAAATTCCTAAAGTTTATGAAATCTATACCTGAAATAGTGGCATCATCTTGAGTAAAATTAGTAAATTATTGAGCTGATCATTCATTTCCAATAGATTACTGTACTCAACTCTCTTATGTTCAAGACATAAAAACATAAGATCAAATTATTCTTTTTGCCTCAATACTGCATTCTTCCTGTTCTGCATGTAATTTTAGGTGACAGATATCTTCTTTTTTCTGTTTTTGGTTATCTTGATACTTTTTATTTCCTAAAGTTCTATAAGGAGCATCTGAGGCCTTCAGGAACAGACTGAAAATAATTATATTTCTCCTATTTCACAGTCATGTTTTATTACATAAAACCCCAAATAAAATACATTTAGGTTTGTGATTTTAGCATGATAAAATCTGAGCATGTTTAGGAGTTATGAGTCCTTTTGCATGGCACTGTACACAAAACACTTGTTAATTCTTGTCTCCGTCAAGCTTGGAAAATTTAAATTACAAGGGTCATCTGACACGTTGACAAAAATACCGAGTCAGCTCACGCCACGTCTCCAGCCAAGTTCCCATTACACATGCTGATCTGCTCGTCTTCATTTATTATTTACAACCACACGCAGCCAGGGCCATGTAGGCCATTTTATGGGAGTTTAAAATTTTAATACTTCAAAATTCTTGGGTAATTTGGACAGTGACCTGACAGCAGAGAGGTGCTTCACTGCATACGGTTTCAAAGAGATTTACAACCAGCACAGAGGCTTGCCGGCAGCAACCTGCTTCTCAGCGGTCCAGCTGGATACAACACTCCAACAATTCAAATTAAAGCTGTTTCAGCACAAGTATTGTAAAGAAAGAAAAAAGAAAAATGAGTCCCCTTGCAGATTTATATAAATCTATATCATTACACATATTATGAATAAGCTGAGTAAACATGAAATTTAGTTTTAAAATTAGGATTTCACAAATGCTTCTCTGTTTTGGAAAGGGTCACAAATCCATTTCTGAGGTGTTATGACCACAGCGAATCACAGTGAGAACCATTTTCCCCAAACGGAAAACATCTAACGGTGGTCAACCTTCACAGCAGAGGCCAGCCGACCAAATTTACTCCAAAAGCGAACCCAGAAGAACATCTAAAAGCACTGCAGACCTCACTTGCCTCAGTTAAGGTCATTGCTCATGATTTAATGGGCAAAAATGGCCTCCATGAGAAAGTTCTCATTTGAAAACCACTGCTAAAAAAAAAAGAATAGAAAGACTAAAGTCACATTTGTCACAGAAAAATAACTTAACAATCCTTAAAGGGTGACTTTTTGTGCTTCGTTGAATAGGCTAGAACAGCTCTATGATCTACATAAAACATGTTCATTGCATTTCAAATTATTCTCAAATAATGAGATTTTATTCTGGTCACTTCTGTCTATTTTGAGCTTCTTTCAGAATGAGATGTTTTAGAGTCTTTGGTAGCTTTAAATCTAAATAAGCTGCTGCTGGCGATGCCCCCCCAACTCAGTTGCAAATATACATGCAACTTTACAACCGTCCAGCTTTCTGCAGAGAAGCAGTGATGAAGTCAGCAGGACCGTTGTTGTTAAAGAGCTGAAAAGGTAGTGAAATATATATACATAACATCGATAAATATCAATTATCGGCTGTAACACCCAGAGTCCATGACTTGGACTCGAGTCATTAAAATAAAGACTTGAAAAAATGCTCAAAGACTCGGACTTGACTTTGACTTTCACACCATTGACTTGATTCGAAGCTGTTTACTTGAAAAGACTTTATATTTTCCTCAAAGTCTTAAAATTTAAATGCTCTATTGTTTACATTTAGTATAATTGGAACATTGTTTAAAACAAAAACACGACTCAACAGGACTTCAAATTCCAAGCTCCTGACTTGAGACTTGACTCGGACTTGAGGACAAAGACTTGAGACTTGCAAAACAGTCTCAAGTCCCACCTTGGTCCCACCTCTGGTAACACCAATATTGATATTGGATATCTGCACAGATTTTCCAATCAGTGCATCTCTAGTTCCTCTTTGCCATTTTTGAAGTAGAAGCTTAATATTTCTTTTAATGTTATTACAGTTTAGATCTCACTTTGGTACTTCTTAATTTTCCCCTCTTAATTGTTTCCCAAAAAGGTCATTAAGTAATCCTACCTGGCGATTTTTAATTATTGTGTGCATGTATGGAGCAGTTCTGGTTTCACAGTTTTCGAGCACGTCTGCCTGAAACCATTCCCATATGACCCTGACCTTTCTAGAACCTAATGGAATTACGGCGTGCTGACTGCCAATTAAAAAAGAAACAAAACAGGCAAAGGGAGCACATGGGTGTAATTGCCATAAAAACCCTTAAGGTAAACACATGTTCCCACTGCAGGCAGACTAAGTGAGATATAGAGTGATAAAGAAGAGGAGGAGGAGGAGGAGGAAGAGTGAGATTGTTTTTTTTACGTAAATAAATAAATAAAAGCAGAGGAGAAGGGAGTCAAACTGCAGAGGCAGGCTTGCATGTGAATGTGTTGTTAATTTGGCCTCTTTTTAATTAGCTCTTGTGTCACAGAGTGGGCTAATGGGGAGCCCTGAAGATCTGGGCAGACTGGCAGCCTGAAAGAGGCCACCAGATTGGCATGCTTAACCACTGCCTGTCTCAGACATGCAGCTGGGCACTCACATTCCCCCACAGCTGCTGCAGGGGCCCAGAGGTGCTGTTTAAAAAAGATAAAGGCCTGACTGTGGAACACACTTGCTTACTTGTGCTGCTTCATTACTTTTTATTGTCTTTCATTTCGGATTTTTTGTCTCCTGTGCTCAGTCTAATTAAATCATAATCATCTCATTCTTCTATCTAAAAGACAGAATCTGACAGTTATTTAAGGAAACGATGCTCGCTCTCATTCTCTAAGGTAAGATCTCTGTTTACAGAGGTCACACTCGAGCAAGGTTTAAATCTGCTTCTTTGTCTGCTTTGTGTATGAAGCCAGCTGATGTTTAAAGAGTTTGACTATTTTATGAGTTTCAGTCTTTTTTTAAAAAAAAGGAGTGAACAGAGACAACTCTGTGTGAACGCAAACAGAACAGCGCATGCCCTGATGAAAAGTGCAAATACGAGCCTAACTGCTTCAGTTTTCAGAGGGGATTTATGACATGCCGTCTTATTATCTGGCGGTGGGATTACTGCCATATGCTCCACTCCACAATAAAGAGGTGCCATGCCACATAAAGCCCAAAGTGTTTCCTGACACAGTCCTCTGCACTTTCAACACAGATTTAAAGGATGACTACACTGTTCCACTATTTTGAGGGGTTGACAATGAGTTAGTTGCCCTAAGCCTAATAGACCCGCTCAACGCTTCTGTTGGTTCGCGTAACACTTGGAGGATCGGGACAATCAGAAGGTTGGGAGAACGTGCCAATTTGCCTTTGGCTACTTTGAATATGGTGAGTCTTGTGTCTGAAATGGGTAAAAATTGGTTTGTTGGTAACGTAGCAAAGTGCCTCAGCTGGTAACTTTCTGCAAGTCACTCCAAATGGCCTCATACAACCACTGGTCCAGTCAAAGTATATTCTTACCAAGCTCTGACTGGGATTTCTACTCTACCCTATTCCGTTGTTGGTCCAAATTTTACATTTCTTTGTTCATTGTTCAATGTTTGCTTTTATTTTAAGCAAAATGTGAAATCAGAGGAAAATACAGACATCAATTCATTCTTCTGTTAAATTGAAATTAAGATAAGTCCTTAGAAAATAAAGATTATCACTCTTTCAGATTGATTTTGATGCTTATTTTTTATGAAGCTATAATTACATCTTAATGTCGACTACATATTCCAAGCAAATTGATCTGGGCCAGGAGAATAAGGGTCTCCTACTGGCTGACTGAGAGCAGGACATAAAGAAGAAATGTCTGAGTTGAAGAGCGCTGATTAAAATATTGTGCAGCAGGAAATGCGATCTAGCAGACTGATAGAGTCTGGGGAAATATATATAGCAGTCACCAAAGCTAACGGGAGCCAGTATGTGTGTGTTTTTTTTCCCCCGTTAATTAACGAGGATGTGTTTAGATGTGGGCTATGAATTCGGGAAGGATCCAGAAACATGTCAAAGAGGTGTCATAACTTCTTTTCTCACACTGGTCTCCAGTGAAGAAATTTTCCCTGCATTGCGGAGAAGTAATTGCAAGGTGTGAGCCATATTTCCTGAGGCTGTAGGACAGGTAACTCGCTCATCTGCCAGTAGAGTTGTTTGATCTACTAACTTTGATCACCCAGAATGCAGAGTTGGCCAGTCTTATATGACTGAATAACAGAGTACGAGTATGCACATCTCCCAAGTTTCCTCTTTTACATTTACGTATTTGAAATTCTAGCTAAAGCACCTCTTTGATTGCATCTTGTGGTTCTGTTTGTGTCTTCCAGCCATGACCTATAGACTGCACTGGAGTGGTTTTTCAACTTACAGCGACGTTCCTCTAAATCTAAGGGCAGAGCCATTGTTTTGGCCTGTCGCATGGAAGAAAGAACAGAGCAAAACAAAGAGAGAGCTCTTAATTTATCTGTCCATCTACATTCTGACAGTCACCAACCGTCAACAAGATTTTGGAAACAAGCAGAAAAAACATGAGGTTCCTCTGTAGGGCGGATGGATGGATGGATGGATGGATGGATGGATGGATGGATGGATGGATGGATGACCTAAAACTGCAGCAATCATTTCTATAATTCATACTTCAACCAGCCTTCCTTAATGCTGCATACTAAAATAGAAATAATGGATTTCCTGCTCGTTTTTTCCTCATCGCCACCTCTACCTGCAAACAGCCCACCCACAGACAGAAGTTCACACAGACACAAACTGTTCTGGGCCAAGCCAGCTGCATCAGTGGACTGTGCAAGCTCCAGGCTTCTAATTGGCCCCATTTCTCCTCCTCTCATCTCGCTCTTTGTGCTCATGAACGCACCAGCTATTCTGTCTAATGCATAATTCTTAAAAGGGCGGACACACTTTCCTCATCCTCACATGGTGAAACTCCCTAAATGAAAACAAAACAAAACAAAACAAAAAAAAAGAGCTATAAGGGCAGTGTCTTGAAGAATGTGTGTGAGAAAGACTGACAGAATGAGGATGAGATGGAGAGCGGAGACAGACAGAGAGTATGCGCAGGCTGGCAGCAAACTGTGAAGCATGAAGGGCGCCCATTGAAAGAGCCGTTTCATGGAAACAGTGTTGTGTGAGAAAGGGGCCACATAGAAAACAGAGACTCTTCAAACCTGATTGTGGCACTAACTGCTTGGAGCTATAATACTTATGCCTCACCCTCTGTCCTGGCTGGCCAATCAATAAGTCTATTATTGTGATGTATATTACTAGAAGTTTATGCTGCAGAGTCTGGCTACTATAGCTCTGAGATGGTTACTGTTGATTTTAAAAGACCGTTGGCACACTCTCATGTCTGCCCGCCCTCCCTCATACCAGCTACTGCAGAGCCAATTTGCTAATGGATGCAGCAACCTTGTGATTTACTGTTGTCAAAGATGCGCTCCAAGTAAAATGCTCTAAATGATTTAAGTTTGCGGGCGAAATTTACATTTGAAAGCCAGCCCACTCTGAAGAGTGCCCCACATCAAATATGCAAAGTTGATTATCTGCAGCTTCTATTTAGTGCTTCTAAATTACTGTTCCAGCCCTTTCAGTGATATTAAACTTTGCATGGATTGCCTGTAGTTTAGTCTGTGATTCAGCTGCTGATGGAAATTAAAACAGTGAGCAGCGGTGCAGCAAAAAGCACAAGTCCTCCAAGACAGACAACTTTTTAATATTCCCTAAAAGCAAAGTTAATGTCTAGTAAATTGGGACGTCATGTGACAGAGCAACATCATGTGGTGCATTTTAAAGAAGCTAAGGAAAAAATGACTCATTCTTTTCTCTTTTTTTTCCAGGGATGAGTCTTAAAATTGTGGTGCTCAACTGTTTTCTACAAACTTTTACTCAGAGACCTGTAAATATGACGCAGTGCAATCCATAGCGCTTTCATGTAATTTGTAAACAGAGTCCACAATTTTGTCATTTATATTTGGCGCGCTGATTTGTAAAGCCTCTAGAGGTTTGTTGGAGGACAATACCCCAATTTTGAACAGCTGAAAATTAAAAAGCTTATGCTACAACTGCAACCAAAGAAAGACACGATGTCCTCCTAACATCAGAGTTAATTAGCATTACCAGCACAAACCGCAGTACAGCGCGAACCGAGTCTACCGGACTATCAGGTGTGATTACACTCTTGAAACAATTTAGAGAAATATCAATGTGGAAATTTTAACATCTGATTCCCTTTCTCAAAACCAAAGTTATGCTGCAGAAGGAATGAAGCAGAAACAAATGGCTGCTAAAACAAAATTTTACCAGAACTTCAAAGTGGAACAACATTAAATAGAAAGCATTCCAGATGTCATACGTTTAACTGACAGGCGCACCTGTTCAATTCAGGTTGAATGTATGAGTCTTATACTGTGTAGGCCCAACCTGTGGCTGTGGACTGAGAGACATTTGGAAACTGTCAAGGGCCCGTTAGAACCCACTGAGTGGCCCTCAGGCGGCGCCTCAGGGTCTCCCTGCCAGCCTACGCAGCAACACAAATGGACACACATTGACTCAACACGGTTCAGTTCAGACTAAAACTCACTGATTCCACCACAGGAAGCTCTGATGTTCAGGAGTGACGTCATTTTCCTTTTTATGGCTCAGCACAGACCCGAGCACTTTTTAAATGTCAGTAGTCATTAAAAAAAAAAAAAAAAACAACGCTGAACAAATCAGCACTTATTGGCTGCATCAAACTGGCCAATTTCCATTCTGTGCTGGTGGATGTGAAGGATATACATCATGTTCTCAGCCTCAGGTTGAACATTATATGAACAAATATTATATGCAAATATAAAGGCAGAAGAAATTAGATTCACTCAAATCCAAGGGATTAAGCTGGCTTCAGTTCAGAAAAAGTTTCTCATGAAACTCCGACTTTCCTGATGAGAGGAACTCATCATTACTCTTACTTCTTACTTTTGTTAGAGCAAATATATGTTGAGGTCGTGCTACTCTTACTTAAGTACAAATTTTGGACACTTTACTCTCGTCTGGTCCTGATGACGGCAGTTTTCCTTTAGTCCAGTTCAGAGTTGGAGCCAAGAAAACATCAGTTTCACAGTGCAATCAGCATCAACCATCAATTTCACTCTGGAACAAAAACACAACAAATAAATCAAAACTCTGGAGGAAAAACTGCAAACAACGTCAACTTCCCATTCAACCATTAGATCTTTTCTTCCTCTGCTTTGCTATGACAAGGCAGACATTTACGATCAAACATAGAAATTTGATATCTGACTGCCTGCCTTTCTTTTCACACTTTCACTCCATGTTAAAATGCCTCATTAAACTGCAGGGATGAAGATATAGTATCAGAAGCTATTTGCCATGGCTTTCCCCGGGAAAAGGGATCCTATTGTTAGAAACAGAGAGAAAAGTCTGTCAGGGCCTTCAGACAAGATATAATACAGAGCTCTGCCGCCGCCGTGCTGTAATCTACAGTGATGTGGTTGGGCTAATGGGTATCTGACCTGCAAAGGAGCTCACTGGGAGCCATGCAAAAAGGCACAGCAGTGGTAGGGAGGGAGAGAAAGAAGGGGACGGCAGGAAAGAAGGAAAGAGGAAGCAAGCAGGAGCAAGATAAAGAGGGAGAGATGAAGAAGAGAATGGCTTGAAATTTTCTGACAATGAAATGTCTCCAGTAATTGTTCCTGCAGTGATAAATGGTGTCCCATTGTATGGAGGGTCTTCATGTCCTTGGGAGTCAAAGAGATGACAAGAGGGGAGGGGAGGAGAGGCAAAGATGGACTGGCAAAGCAGCAGAGAACTTGGCTCACCTGCAAGTAGGCAACTTTCTGAAGGTGATGGTGCATGTGTGTGTGTGTGTATAAGTGCGTGCCTGTATACGTATGTTTCTTTATTTCTGCCGTCTCTCTGTCGTCATGCCTATTGGCTGAATGTGTCAAACCATTTCTAGTAAAGTGAACCAGCAGGCAGCGCAGTTGCAAGCAGGGTTCGTGCCCTTGGGGATGAGACTGACAGAATAAAAACACATCACAACACTGCAATAATATTCCCTTGACAAGACGCTGAGAGCACTTTATGCCCCAGAGACTTTTTTTTTTTTTGCTACCATGGATGGGGAAAAACATCATTTACCATGCTGTGACATTTCTAAGAGGCATAATCACTTCAAAGACAATTGTCATTCTGTGTTTTGCTCATTTGATTATAATTAACTTACATTTTTAATAGATCTGTTTAAAACGCCTAACTTACATGAAGTGCTTGTAATTAGTTACATAAAACTGAATTATAAAGTTATTCTTCTACTGTACAAGTAATAAAATATAGATAATTGAGTTTTTGATTACAAAAAATGTCCTAAACATGTTTTTATCGCAGTATTTTATTGTTTAATATGGAAAATTATATCTGAGCTTTAACCATCTGCCATTGTTAAAGAGATGTGGCCACAGCAATATGGATGGCATTCACTAAATATTAAATTGTGAGAATCCTTACCTATCTGAAGTTCAATATTTGTGCATGGACCTTTTTGTAGTTTATTCTGTGGAACATTACTCAGTAGAAAATCTGACTATTCATGGACTTTTGTTGTGCATATCTTGAATATTTGAAAGAAAACGGAGCTGAGGAAACTGAGGTACGAAGCCACAATGCTAACTGACGCTATTAGCTGGCATTTGCAAAGCAGCTAATCTAGGATTGCCAGACCAGGTGTAAGGATGTTAGCTTTTAAAGTAGAGCTGCAACGGTTTCCAATGTGCGCATTAATGCATGTTAATGCATATTTTGTGTTTGAAGTATTAAAATAGCCAGCTACAAGCGTTTTTTTTTTAAAGGGGTTCTCAAGTTTTAGCAGAGTTTTGCTATAATCAGGTCCTTAGAGAGGTCAACTCACTTTATTTTTAGTTAAGGAAGAAATAAATAATTTTTGACATTTTACCTAATTATTTTCTAAAGGCAATCACAACAGCACCAAGGAAAACAGCGCTACAGTGCTTCCGGCATTTACCTACAGCTCGCCTGCTGCACTAGCTGTGTAACCTTTCTTTCATTAATACCACAATCAGCCTTGCTTTGTTCCATATATTGCTATCCTGCATTTTCAAACAGGTGTAGCTATAAAACATAACAGAGTGGTCTAAGAAGCTGAACAGGAGTAGCAGCCATTTGTGCACCAACATTACAAAAAGAAAATCAGAATAAGCTTTTCAGCCGAGGGAAAGATTGCAAAGCCAAGAGGAGGAGGACACACTGTAAATGCTACAGAGACTGCAGAGCCTGGAGTTAACCATGACTCACATTAATCACCAGCGGGCCTTGTACACTGCATACGAATGTGTGTTAATGATGATCCTCCCCCTTGCACCACAGTCTTATCTTCAGCTGAAAAGGAAACACAGAGCCAGATGTCACATAAACCACTCTTCTTTTCCACAACAGTGTGTTTTGTGCAGAGCTTTGCGGTTCTTACTCTTCCTTTCCACAGAAATCTCAACTTCTTTTGGTCTCACGTCGTTCTACCACGGCAGTGAAAACGCAGCCCACAAAGCGACATGTGCACCACAGCATTCATCTGATTGTGCTTGCATCCACTCAGGTTCCTGCTGAGCTAGGACAGGTCCATGCCACCCAGAAAGAAAAAGGTTAGACTCATCAGATTAAACCTGTAAATGCACTGTCATTGGTGTAATCGATGTGCCACTTCATTTCAGTGATTTATTGATCAATCCTGTCTGGGGGGTCGTACACAGTGCATTGGTAAAGCTTTGGTAGGAGAAAGAAGTGCATATCCAGAGCACCTGGCACAGGTTTTCGTAAAACAAAACAAAACATAATAAACATCACTTAGAAATCTACCACTGTGATAGTTTTTTCAAGTCTGTCACTCCATGCTCCTGCTTTTTAATTCAGCCAGCGAATCGATGTTAGAACAAATTATTAAAACAGTCACATGTTGGGTAACAAGGTGTTTAAAACATACCTCAACTATCTGTTAACAGTTTTTCCCTGCAGTTCTCTGCAAAATCCATGTACTTTTATTTCTTTAAGAGAAACAAGCGGAAAAAGAGGAACCAGCCAAATCTTTCATTCTCTTGATCACATTAATTACAACTGATACAGAGCTGGCGATGTTTAGTGGTAGGCCTAGAAAAAGCTTTGAAAAGCCTTAAAATAAATTAATCTATTACTGCAGCAGCATAAGCTCACACATTAGTGAAAATGTTAGAGAGATCCAGACAGTTTGAACAATTTTATTCAGCACTCCACCCTGTCAGTGCAAAGCAGTATTTTCTTCCTCGTCATGCACGTTTATCAGAAAGACTAAATACGTCTTTCTGAGGGTTTATTCATTTAAAACATTAGACGGATTGTGGAACATCAGCATATGTAGCAGTATAATCATATATGCAACAGACAGTTCCAGCTACCTTCATCATTCATGTGTGTGTGACAAAGAATCACCAGAGGTGAAGCACAGCTCATCACTTTATTTGAACAACAAATGTGTAAATTCAACAATTTTTGGCCTTGAAAATGTTGGAATCATGCAGAAAAAAAAAATTAGAGGACACTCAAGTGGACAAATTGATTTTCTCATTGTTGTTAGGACTAATTTTACTTGCCTCCTCTCACTAGCTGCAGTGGGGTCATGACTTTGATTGAGGACCTGGTGGAAAAATAACAAATTAGCACAAGAGTAAACACAGGCCATAAAAGGATTTGTGGAATAAGAACTATTAAAGCAAAAACTAAAATAGTTCAAACCAGTACACAAAGCATCAAATGGAAAAAACAAAACAAAACTAAGCCTCTGAACACAAAAGAGAGCGGAAAAGTCTTATTGAAAGCAATCCAAAATAACCACAACCCCCAAATGATTTAAACACAAAACCAGGCACAAAAACCAAGGGATCACAACGTAACAACAGACAATTCTTTTTCTTGGAGTGTTTTCATCTTCTGGTGTAAAAACTAGCATTTCTTGGTTGTACAGAGACCCTTAAATGTCTTTGGACCGACACAAGTCTGTACCAACCAGTCCTCAAACAGACACTCTATCTAAAGGACACAAATGTCTCCATTTTGAAAGTAGCGGGCAGAAATGGGGCTCTATGTTACGTCATATTTATGTCCCAGGGAAACAGAAAGTCTACTCAACTTAAAAAGTACAAATTAAAAAATGCTTCAGCTCTGTAGGAATTGAATAATTAGTTTTAATTTTGTAAAAACTAATCATATCTTAACATTTTTTTTCTTATAACATATAAACTGACTGAATAAATGTTCTCCAAGTCCATGAATTATTTTAAGTTTGATGTTATGCAAGAGATGATGAATTTAGTTGAAGGCCTTCAGACACGTCTTTGTAAATATTCTCTGTTTTTCTGAAACTGCTTCCATCTCTAATATATATGATGTGTTTTTTTAAAGAAATGCCTCAAGTTACATGCAGTAGATCTACACGAGCCAAAGCCACATATTTCTAAGAGAATAGTTAATAAAAATAAAGCAAAAAAGCTTTGAAACGAGTGAAGAAGGAAAAGCTCATAAAATAACAGGATATGGACAACAATATCCTCTCAACAAAGTGAAAATAAAAGATATGTGCTTGAACGTCGTCCTGACACCTGTTCAGTCTTCTCTGAGGGCACCAATGAACTGGAGTGACTCCATTTTGTCTGGCTGAAAGGAGATACATTTGGCTCCTTTGTAAGGAAGCCCTTCAGTGCAGGGACAGAAGAAAGAGCGAGCAGCTGCATCGCCTCACACGACGCCCGCCTCTCCCAACCCACAGATCACACCGAATACATCGCCACAAAGGATGTCAATTTGTGATTGCACATAACACAGCTTCACATTCAGAGAGGTCTGGCCCATGCCACTCATTGCTCCTCTTTAGAAACCTTCGGTCCCTGCTGCACCGGTTAGATTGAGGAGGTATCTGGGGTACCTTCGGATTGGAAAAAATAATTGGTTTCCGTAAATGGAAAGATGGAAGTGTGCGATCAGCCAAGTTTGGAAAGCAGAGTTTGCGTGCTTATCATACCGCGCAGCTGCACACTCCGAGCTCTTTCCTGTTTTATGGTGCTTGGTGAGAAAAGGGACTTTATTTCTCAAGAAGCAGATTGCATTGTTGAATCCAGACTCGAAAGTATTATTATTTTCTTATTTGAGGGGTTTTTGTTTACCCTGGGACCATAAAGGTTTGTGCCTTTCACACATGGATCCCATAGTAACAATGTGTAGATGCTGATAGGCCACATTAAATTATATTAAAATCAGTAAATTATGAATATTAGAGTCAGACTAGAGTCTCTCTACCCAAGCTTGAAATCTATTTGAAGGATCTGAAGGATAAATTTGTCCTTCAGTTCTTTAAAAAAGCAAAACAAAATTTATTTTTCTCAGATCATCACAGAATATATTTAGAATAAATCACTGCAAGTTGTACTCTGTTAAGTAGGTTAAATGAAATAGAAAAACAGAAACATAAGCAAAGATTCTTGACCCATCCAATGTTTACCCATCTCTACGGGTTACTCCATCGACGGAGGACAAGAATTTGTTTCAGCTAAGAGTCAAAGAAGGGCAGATTTAAAGACCTTGAAGGAAGGCAGCTAAATGAGGTGAAAGGTCAGATGTGGTGTGTTCATGAACACTCATACCCATAGCTTGAGAGGGCTAATGTGTACTAACAAGAGGTAAAAACTAGTATAAAAATGTCTGGCCAAGGGACAAATCTCTTGACTGTTACTACATTAGGCAGATTTAGTTTTAACATGAGATCACCTCCCTGAGGCGTCTGCCATCTAGTAATACGCCACAGCCCTAAAAATAAAAAAAATCAGCAGAGCACCACGCAACTGAGAAATGCGTCACTTTTAAACTGTGTGTATTTGAGAACGAGGATCCACCGCGCTGAGGAATTTACCACAAGGGTGAGTGTATGAATCTTGTCATTGCTGGCCCTAAACTCCTACAGCACGGTGAGCCGTATTGAAGTCCCCATCGTTCACTTTTTTTTTCCTTTTCTTATTTTCCCCTCACCATCAGTAACGGATGGAAAAAGATGACCAAGGGATTGCCCCCCTGTCGGATGAGTGGCAGCAAGGCATCACTCTGTGGGCTATCCACCGGCAAACTGCTGCCACTGGAGAAACGGACATAAACAAATCTGCGCCCGCTGCTCCAATTTACTGAGCTTGCTCATCTCCCAGAGTGTGTAGTCGTCTCAGACGGGTGGGACGGAGCTCCACTTGCTGTATGAGGATGCATGAAGATGGGGTCAAGGGTAAGAAGACATCTAATTCCAATCACCTATCACCCTAATTTGTTATTTTACTAAAGTGGTTATCCATCAGACAGGTGGCCAACAGAGTAAGGGCATTGCTGCATAATTTAGACCATTAGGTGGTAATATTGTATGATCTGCTTTACATAAGTCTGCCACTGTTATACTAAATCCCCAACTCTAGTGATTTAATGAGAAAAAAGACAAACCAGGATGTAGTATAGCTGTGCTGCGGTGGGCTTTCGCTTTTTAACATGAGGTTCAAACACTCCTTTGGGGAGCTTGAGAATTACTACGTTTTAAAAATAAAACCTGGGGAAAGGAGTGATGGAAGTGGGGGCTCTTTGTAAGATTTAAATGCCGCACTTCGTTCTCTGTGACACACCATTGGTAATTTATTGCCCCAGCCATTACAGTTATTAGAAAACTCACTCAGGAAGACAAATGGCAGCCTGGCTGGTCGTTGGTCTTCCATCAGGGCTGACAGGGGAGACGTGGTACTCTTTGCTATTGACATTTCCGAACCTAAAGCCAAGCTCTTCTAGATCTATTGCGATTCAAAACCTATCTAATGAGCTGAATCACCCCTACCCTCAGCATACAGCCTATTTCCATTTGCTTTATCAAAAGAGGAGTAACCTGGTCAGCAACAGACTGTAGCCATAAGAGACAGCTATTTCATACAGAGATTTGGCTCTCTGCAGACTGATAGATTAAAATGAATCCTGCCATAAATACTTTCTATCACAAAGGGCCATTAAGAGAGAATGTTAGGAGACTCTAAATGGAGGCTATTACTTTCGTACGACTTAAAGAGGAAAGGAAGTAAAGAGGGAGGAGATTTGAGACAAAAGTGCTGTGTGCCAATGTATTTTTTCAAATATAACATTTCTGAGGCCCATGAGTCATATTTCTCTCAGCGGCGCAGAAAGAATGACAAATGAATCCAGTTGTTTTGTAGCGATTCGATGTGAAAGGTGACACGGCTATCAGTGGCGGCTTCAGCCCCACAAAAACACTGTATACTGTGGACAAAATAAGCGCTTTAAAACAAAGAAAACAACACTGAAAATTTTTTCTAAAAGGTTTCAGGTCATTCTGAATCAATCAATCTGCAGTTTTGATTGATTTGTAACTGAAGTTTAAGGCTACTGAAAGGAGCCATCTGCAACTGGACATTTCATATCAATTATGTAACAATATGTACCCGACCTGGAGACATTTTGTTCCCGCTGTGACAGGTGATGATTTAAAAAAATGCCTATGACCCGATCACAGTAGTTACACAACTCTTAGAAATGATAGCTATTGGCAGGAAGTCATTCAGAGTTATTATGTTTTGATCCAGAGTTATAATCCCTCACATTTAGGTGGAGGCGTCAGAGCAATAGTTATGACTTTGGTATTATTTTTATAATTCATCAAGCACTTGCACAGATTAAAATATGTTGGATTTGAACTATTAAAACCGTGCATACATAGTCACATATTCCAAACAGTTATTACTGATAATTGTTGTGACTAAACTCAAAATTTTTACGTTATATTAGATCATAAAAGATAGAAAAGTGTAAAGTTATGTCCATGCACTGTACAGACTTTGCTAAAACCTGTATATAAGAAAACTACAAACATTGTGCTGTTTATTCAGAAAACCTTCAAAACAATTAAATAATTACATCAAAAGTTAGAAATGTCTTTTTTGTTTGATTCCCAAATAGATTAGTGTGTATGTGAGAAATGATCAATGACAGGCATTGGGTTGGGTTGCTAGGTAATGGCGCAGCGCCCATCGACTTGTGATGTCATCATCAGAAGGTTTTACATAAAACCATAAAACAATAACCTATTTCCATAAAATGCCTGCATAGTTTTTTTTTTAGCCCTAAGACTATTTGTAGAGGCCGTAGAAACCCAACTGGAACATTTCTTTGTGCTAAAAACAAATAAATTTTTCGATGATATTCTAAGTTATTGAGATGCAACTCAGTAACGTACAAAAAATTAGTTTGTGATTTTTTTTTTTTTTTTTTTGTTGGCCGAATACAAAAAGAGCCAACAGAAAATGTTTCATTTCATATAAATAAACACTGGATCTTTACTGGTCACAAACACAAAACGACTTCATTGTCTTCCCTCATGAGGACAGAGAAAACAAGCAGGACTACGCGTCGTGATTCGTGCGCCCTCGCTGCGAGTCCCTTATTGGAGATATGTATTGGTTTAGTGAAGGCCAGGGTTCAGGGCAGACGGAGGTTAACTGCCATTCGCTGACAGCCCAGATGAGAAAGTGATGTGCACAGTGGGAGGTCACTGTGTGTCAGTCCGCCAGCTAACACGGGCTCATTGGGAACTCGGCACGCTCCATTTAACTTCAGGGCATCCACTTCATACATGTTTCTCCCACACACACACACACCAAGGCTGTTGGTCCTGCAGCCTCTCCTGTGTGGCCTTGTAATGCTCCCTGCCTCCCATAGTCTTTCTGGGAAGCTAAAGTCATTCTGCCTCATTAGGGTAATTGAGACAGGCCCTCTAGAGACTGAAGAGCAGCTAACTGCTGCCCACTCTCACTTTAGAAGACCACTTAATCAACCTCTTACGTATGTGTCCTTTATGCGTTTTCTGTTTAATAACTCCAGTCTTCCCTCTTGTCACACCTTTCATTCACTTACGTTTTTGGTTTTTTTTGCCTTTCTTTGATTCTTTTCAAGTCACAGCACAGTGAGGCGTCAGCTAATTGTCGATGAGAAAATTATCTCAGGAATTTTCATTTCCAGTCTGAAGTCCCCTGATGTAGAGAAACCCTGTGGTCCGAAGCAGCGTGAACGGGTGACAGCATTGGGACGGGGGAAAATGCTGATGTGTGAAGGTTGGGAAGGAAAAAAGGAGGGGCTCACAATGAGCGAGAGAGAGGAGGAAAATTCACCACCTCAGCGATTCTGGGGGCCACGCCGCTCGGCGCTGACAAAGACACCCAGATTGCGGCCAGAGGTTGCCTGAGCGAGGCGAGGTGTGCCAGAGCACCCATCATGTAACAAGTCAGATTTAGCAAGACTGCTGGGTCAGGTCAAACACAGATTGAAGCTGGAGTCACGGCGGATTTCACTCTGCTCGCCTCCTCTATCTCTCATCAGGCCGAGCTTAAATTACTGGAGCGTCCTTCTTGCATTCAGAAATAGAGACAAGTGTCTCTGAGAGGATGTGTTGGATACCTACACATGCACAAATCAACAAGAGGAAGATGTTAAGTAGTTAAATAAGCTTCCAAATACAGCTAATGGAGTCCTATCATCGAGAAGCTTCTGACTTAATCATAATTTCTGCATTTTATGGAGAAGTATTAGGGTCACTTGGAGGAAAAAGAGTGGCGTATTTCCTTTTTCTTTTCTCTGACAGAATAAAGTTGAATTATGACAAATAAATCAGAAGAAACAGGAGCAAAAACTGTGGTGTTCTTTCTATGTATGTGTGTACAAAGGATGTTTGTATGCCAAAACAGAAAATAAATCCTATTAAATCCTGTTCTATTGCATAAAGTTACAACCTCATTTAAAAAATAAAACATCTTGGTTGGGTTTAATGGTGACATTAATTTTGACTTTCATTTAGTCTCATTTAGACATAATCTTAAAATGGATAAACAGAAAGAAATATACTTGCTCCTCAATCTTTGTTTCTTTAACTGACTGCTTGTATTTACATATATAAGTACATAAGTGTTGCCTAATTGTATATTTTTACTCGCCTTGCTTTTTTCTCTTTTTTCCCCCAGTGTTTTTAATTTTCAGAGATGACTTTATTACCGGACAAAGATAACCTTAGAAAATACAAAAATCAGTTTTTAGTTCTGATTTTACTTTTGGAGGGAACTAGATATCAAATCCCAAAGAGTGCTGGCCTCCAAAAACCAATAAGGTTATTTTCCAGCATCTCATTTAGATTTAAGTCCTTACTTTGACTAGGTCACTAAATTATTATGAGAAACTGTTCTGATCCTTTGAGCACCAAAGCCACTTTACACTAGTGCTGGTATATTTAACCTTGATTATGTTCCTTTTTGTCTGAAGAAAAAAAAAAAGTTTTTCAATTCTTACATTTCTTTAGGTTCAGACACAATGTGTTGCATTTTGAGATATTTTATCCTACTTCATGTTGTCTGACGGGTTCTAAAAGTCGTGCAGTAGACAGGCCTGGGTGTTACTAATAACACTGAACTTAACTTTCCAAAAAAAGTGGTTAATCACAGTTATTTCATAACTTACAAAAGGGTGATTACTTTTTTTCAAGATGAAGTTTGTTTAGAATGGTTTTCATTCTCTTTTCTTTCCCTACTTTTTCACAGCTCTGCATCCACCAAACACAAAACAGAAAAGGTTTCTCTATTTAATCATCCGATATTTCAGTCTCTCTTTCTTACTTTTTTATCATGAATCTCTTTTTATTTTCATCTTTCTTATTTTTGCAGCCCCACTTATCCACCTTCCTCGACTCTTATCAGTGACAGGCTGGAAGCAGAAGCAAGATAAGGAAATGTCCCGGCCAATACGAGGAGCGCTGGTCGAACACCCGGCCAGATTAATCATTGACACGTCCATCAGTTAACAAAGCCTAATGTACCACTCAAACGGGAAAAATGGGAATGGAAACAATGGTGTGGATTTCTTCTCATAAAGCTTTACCAGCTCCTGTAAAAGCATCATAATCCTTGTCACTTAGGTGTTGAAGGACAGATTAATGAAATCCAGCTGCCGCTCCACAACAGTCATTTTCTTGCACTCACATCATTTAGATAGATGCCCAGTCCACATTTATGAACATAGATAAACGATAAATTGGACCTGCCTAATAACTCTGTAAAATAGAGCCTTTAATAACACTAAAAACCATTGCAGCACAACGGATTATGTTGCGAGAGGCTGTGTTTATACAAGGGATAATTCAGTATTTACACACTGTTATTTCTCTGTAAAACAAAAACCAGATTGGATTTTGTATTTACAGTGACACTGAATTATTTCTGAGCATAATGTAGCCAGCAGCTGCATAAAACTTTGAAGTTGTAGCACTTTGTACTCTTAGGTTTGAGCTTATTGCTCAATGCTACAATTGTCAATGAATGTCATTTTTAACGGTTCTTTGTTCCAGCCTGAAATGGTTACACAAAATAAATGAAACTGCAATGAATTTTAAAAATATTACCCACATATGTTGCAGAACTGATTTAGAAACTTGTGCCGATGATGAGCGGGTGAAAACCTCTGCCTTAAACTGTCTATGATGCTTGAGGATATGCAAAGAGGCATCCTAGTTAGACTTTCCTCTTCAAGCAAGAATACAACTGGGAGTTCTCCGGTTTCTATAACATTTTTGTCATAGGAAACACAAGAATATTAAGCATAAATTAATCACAAGCATCCCCTACATGTGTTGATGAAGCAGTAAAGAAAAATAAAAGATTGTGTCCCTTTGGTCCACAAAGTTTTTCGTTTTTCTCCCAGACAGCTCCCGCTGGCTCAATTAACTATTGATCAGAATTGTGGAACCGAGTGTTAATAATTAACAAAAGCAGAGATAGCATCTGCAGCCCAGCAAACAACTTCAATACCGAGGCATCTATGTTTCTGATCGATAGGCTGTGAACGGCATGTGCAGCAGCCACCAAGAGTACTTCTTCCAGGTGGCCATGGAAACAGAGAAAGTCACATTTTATCAGACGTCGCAGCTGTGTCAGCAAATAACAGCTAAGAAATAATCAGATGTTTGTCTTATTGTAGATACCAGTGTGCAGAAAACTGTCTCTCTTTGACATTTGAGTTATTATTAATCATCCAGAGTATCATCAGATACTAGTATCATACAGAAAAAAAATTTAATATGAAGTAAAGTACTGTGAAAAAATATCCCCATCCCTTACAGATTCCTTCTGTGACCATTTTATTTATAAGGAGAACAAAAATTATCCAAACTATTAAATATCAACCAAAATATCAAAACTTTAACATCACTGTGAACCACTTGTATTCCAGTCTTCTTTGCAGAATTGCTTAATTCTTTCACACTGAAGGCTTTTCAAGACCAGAACTTGACTAGACCAACTTTAATATTTTAGATGTTTTTATAAATCTAAAAGATGAACGTGCAGATGTGCTTTAGATCAACCCAAGTGTGATTGAGCCTTTGGTCATAAACTGGTGTGTGGAGGGAAGGTCATGATGTGTTGTTTTCTCTTGTTATTTAATCACATTCTCACTAAGTCCAGGAGGATTTCTAAAGTCCTTAAACTGGTTCACTGTAACTCAGTGAATAGATACTTCTGTTAGTTTATAAATAACTGACATATTTAGCACCAAAATACATTAAACTGCAACTACAACCTTTGCAAATAGCTAAAATCCACTAATCTGGGTTTACCTCTAAGAATGCTTCTGACTGCAAATTTTCAAGTCTCAAACACCAAATATATGTTATAGGTACAGCGGAAACCATTTTAGTTCTGCTGCCGAACAACTATACAGTCTTGCAGCTTTTGGGGAAACAGCCAATCAAGGAAAACAAAAAAGGCTCCTGGATTGGCTGCTTTGTATCAAATAGATATTTCAGCCTCCTAAACTTTATTTTCTTTATGATATCTTAGACATGGTCTATGAAAAAATGCAAGGAGGAAGATTTTCCACTACTAATTTGGAGTTGTTTCACAGAAAAGTCCTTCAATGCTCAGAGAATCTACTTAAGTGTGCTGTATCGGTGCAGACCTATCAAGTAAATTTGTGTCTGTGTTTAAAAAAGAAACATTATGAGTCAGTTCAGCACTATTTCTCTGTATTGGATCAGTATCTGCCGATACAAAACTTTGGATAACTACATCAATATCGGAGGAAAAAAGTGGATCGGTGCATCGCCAACCTTTACTCAGATTATCTTTTTCATTTAATTGTGAAAAAGCAACTCGGCGAGCAGAAATACTCTGATTGTGGCCGTCAAAGTCCATGTAAGTAAAGATGTAGAAAACGGTGGATAGAAAAGCAAGGAGGGCTGAATGGCACTGTGAGGGGATTTGAAATAGCGCCTCCAGGTAGCCCTATTTGAATATGAATGTCTGCCTTGATCCACATCAAGGGCATTGACAGGGGCACCTCTATCTACATGTACCTCCGCTGGATGTAGTCATGTCTGTGTATCTGCAAGTGTGCACAGTGGATTGCTCTGTGCAGTCATCATCCAGCGCATTATTCCAAGGTACTTTGTACAGCACATTAATCACAGGGACCCTTGAGCACATCCAAGGATCCAAATATCCCGACCTTGAGGTTACAAGAAAGACATTAGTCCTGATCCATTCAAAGTATTGGAGACAGGGAGGGAAGCAGAGGGAGGAGACAGAAAAGCTTTCAAGGTAATGAAATTCTGCCATAATTTAAAGGAAAAGACTTGTGGGGACAAGCCTGGGCCGGAGTAAGAGGGGGGGGAAAATTAAATTGGATTTTTTTTTCCTCCTTTATTTTAAATTAAGCTTAAGTGCATGTGGGGGGTAGTTTTTCTTTCTCATTTTTTTTTTCTAACAAAAGCATGATAACAGCATTAACTTTGAGAATGAATCGAATCATTTCCAAACCAATTAACCTTTGACAGAGTGAATGACTGGACAAGAATGAGAATGGGTTATAGTGGAGGGGAGAGATGAAGGCGGGTGGAGGAGAGCAGACAAAATCTCATAAAGGCTCCCTAAAAAAGCCTTTTACAGGCCAACACACACAACCCATCAGTTGCTGAACACAAAGCACATCTGCTTTGCAAACATTCCTCAACATCTGGAAAACAAGAAACAGAGAATGAAAGAATCTTCCCTCTGCGTTTCCAACCCAGCCTGACTGATAGCAGAAAGGGTCTGCAGTTAACCCCACTTATTATTTATGCTCTCACTCCTTTCCCCCCCTATCTATTTCTATCCCTCACCCACTGGCTCACACACAGCTGCAGCCGGTCCATTAAGTTAATTAAAGGCTCCATTTTGAGCTGCAGCCCACTAGCAAATACGAGTGCCAATCAATAGATCTCTGGCTTATTTTCCAAGAGGGCGGGGTGAAAGCATCGTTGCTGCATTCAGGGACCTGATTTGTAGCCTTGGCAGACACACCATGTTCTTCTTTGTCTCATCCTCTGTCTCTGTCTAATTTGGTAGTCACCCTCCACTCTCCACCATCTCCTTTACCCTTCCCTCTGTGATGTCATCTATCAATTCACTCTTCCCTCTCTACCTTTACCTCTACCTTTACCTTTACTTGAAACAGTTAAGTTCAATGTTGCGTTCGTATCCTATGTCTGATTTCAAGCTTCACCTGGAACAGCTCCTATACCAACCAGGGTGCTGTGGTACTGCAGGGATGGAGCACAACTCACATAACGAGGCCTTAGTCCTCGACGCAGCCGTCGCAGGTTCAATTCCCAGCCTGATGACCTTAGCTGCATGTCTTCCTCGACTTTCATTACCTACTTTCCTGTCTAACGACTCACAAATAAAGGCTGCCTGAGCAACAAAAAAGATCTTTTATTAGTTTACTTCTTTATTTCAAATAAACTAAATGATTTGAGTAAGATTAACTTAAATTGTCAAGTTATAAATTGAGTTGGATAAACTTAATTGAATGACTTGTTACCAATTGAAGTAATTCAGTTAGGTTGATTCACCTATTTTCTTTTTCTAAACACAAAATCTTACCAAGTATTTTTGTTCTAGTTTCTAGTGACATAAGACAAAATAAGAACTAACATATATCTAACTTACAAGTAAGTTTTCAACAAGATATGGGAGCTTGTTTAAGTAAATTACTTTTGAATATTGATTTAAAAAGTTCCAGTTTCACTGGCAGATTTTTTTTCAATTAAAACATGAAAAAATTGTCTTGTTTTAAATGAAATAATCTGTCAGTGGAACTAGAAAATCTTATTAATATTCAAGTTAACATGCTATGTATTATTGCATGCTTGTTTCCCTCTTTCTTATGAGTTAAAAACTTTTACTAGATCTTGAGTGTCAGACCACAAGTCCAGGTCAAGTTTGAAATCTTTTATTTTGCAACTCAAATTGATGCAACATTTTGTGTTGACTTGGATGTATATTTTGATGCCTGATAAGAATGTGTTTTTGCTACCTTGTCAGAAGTGTAATGTTTTTCTTAACGTAATTTATCAGAAGCTATATTTCCCTTTCAAAGAAGAAAAACACCAATCCATTTTAAATGCCTTCGATTCTGAAAATCTGACTTTGGTCACTTTCGGTCACGATCAGACTAAAGGCAGAATTAAAGAAGTAAATTGTATAATATTGATTTTCTCTGAAAATCATCCTCAAAAATAGACGTTTCTCCAACGATGCACTGTTCTCCACAAAATCCATTTTTTCCTATTGTCTCATGCTAGAGAAGGAGAGGAAGGCCCACAGGCTAAACAACCATCATCAGCCTCATGTGGCGCTCATGTGCTATGAATAATGGCTCGGGGTGGCAGGCGGTGGAGCAGTTCAAGATCCACAGACAAGCGCTCTCCGCTGGATACCTGGACTCCAACAGTCCCTTCATTCCTGCAGTCACACCAGCAGCCTGGAAGTGGCGCCGCTCATCGGGCTTCCTCTCAGCAGTAATTCACCAATTCTCTCCCTCCAGGGAGGCAGCCTCTGCATGTCTTTATGGTTAGCCAGCGTTGTTTGTTGGAGGCTGTTTCTTCCTCCTCCCTCATCAGCTCCCCTTTTCTCTTCTCATCTCTCATTTTCAGTGAGGATGCCTGCTGCTTTATTCCACTTCTCTAATCTAAACTCCCTCTCTCCCTCTTTTGTTTTCTCAGAGAAAGCCCAAAGGGGATTGTTCATATTCTCCCCTCTTATTGTTTTTCATCTTTTTTCCTTATGACACAGAACTATCCCCCCAGAGTATCCAGCTTTCTGCCAGGGAGAAAGCTGGGAGAAAACGCATGGTTAACCCCATTTTATTCTATCTGTTCAAAGGTTTCCCCACAAAGCTCCACTGCTCACAGATGAGGAGAAGGTACTCACTCAACAGAATTAAAGAGTGGGTCATTTTCTAGAGTAAATCAATGGAAAAGAACCTCAGTTGCAGAACTGAGTCTGCTAAATAGCTGCTGTAAACGTGCAAAACCGTTTTACTTTAAACAGGAAGGAGTTTGTGTTACACTACTCTAAGATTAGTTTAGCTCTACATAGTGGTACACTTTTATATGATTTTAAAAAGTCTGTCCAGTATTTTGTTCCTCTTCTTCTTATGTTAAGAACTTAACACAAAACCTAATTGCAAAAACACCAAACACAAAATTAGACCAAAATGTAGAGCAAATATCTTAATACACTTGAAATAGGACTAAACTTACAAGCAACCTTTCATCAATATATAGGAGTTTAGGTAAATAAGTTAAAACTGCCTTGTCATTAACCAGTGGACAAGTACTTCTTTCCCCACTTTAAGGAATTAGCTGCTTAAGCTCCTACAATATATATTGCTGAAAGGTTATTTGTAAGCTAGTTTTGTCTTATTTCAGGTGTATTAAGATATTTTAATTCAAAACTGGACCAAAAATATTTGGTTAGATTTTGTGGTTTTGAAGCGCTGAAGTTCTGGTTACTGTAGAAAATATTTTTATACCTAATTAATCTCTATTTTAATACATCGGTCATTATCACTAACTAACTCTACAGGTTAATCTTAAATTATCACCATTTTAATTTAGTTCAGTAATTAAATTCAAAAAGTAAAACTTATTAACCCCAGTGACATATTTTCTTTTTTTAAATTATTGTTAATCTTGATGACTTGTAACTAATGAAAATCCATAATTGAGTCCTCTGGAAATTTGAACATTATAATGAAAAAAACATCACTTTTTAATATAGAAATGTTATGTTATTTAGATGTAATGACTTATACAATCACAAAGACTTCATAGTTTTACAGCAGATATTCACAGACATCATCTACATATATCTGATAGTTTACAGAGTGCTGTTTGTAAGCATATCAATAGAAAGCTTAGTGGAAGGAAAACATCTTGTGCATATGTGAGAGCAGGTTGCAGGTATAATAAGTCCAGGAGGAAAATTCCTAACTTCCTGCAGCGACTCTGCAACTCATTCATGGTTTTCCCTCGAAGATAGATTTGTTGAGTTCCAGCAAATGTTCTCTTGGGACCTGTGTCCGAAGATTTTAGCTTCCTAAAATGTGGAGAATGTTGAGTTGACTTTTATGCTCCAGGAGTCATTGAGGTGTTTGTCAGCAGTTTTCTCAGGCTGATCCGGTGTTGAGAGAGTAACAGCTTCTTAATAAAAGAAGTCTGATGGTGAAGTGAAGCTCCAAAGATAATTTGGACTTCCACAAACATTTTTGTTTCTTCCAAATGCTTACACGCTTCTCTAAAACTACACTGCAAAGTACTCGGATCTGCAGAAGATTCCTCCAGCTCTTCACTTTATTTTGGCTCTAGCATTTGCCAACAACTGTGAGACTTTATATAAACAGGTGTGCAGCATGTTGATTATGTCTAATGAATTAAATTAGGCAGTAGTGGACCCCAGTCAGAATGCAGAATCATCTCAATGACCCCTGGTTGACGTCAGATGTGCCAAAACTCATTCTCAAGCATCAGGGAAATGCCCAGTATTCCTAAGACAGAACAAGTGGTTTTTTTTGTGTGTAAATATTCACCTATTTTCAATATGGTTTAAAAATTATTTTTGCTATATTCTCTGTATTTAATGTTTCTGCGAGAACTCTGCAGATTTACATACTGTAGTGAATCCATCGCAGCTTGCTCTATACCAATGCTGTCTCTATATTTTGTTTAAACTAAATGATAAAATAGAAATGAGTTGTTTGAATTGACTTCATATCAAAATGATGCACATATTCCAACATACCATTCAGGATAAGAAACATAAAAATCCAAATCAAGAGATGGGTGGTAGGAGAGAAATATGGACTAGTTTTTATTGCTTTTCCGCTATGACATCATCTTTCTTCCACTCCTCTCTTTTGCTCTTTTTCATTCTGTGTCTCTCTACCTTTTTTCTTGGAAATACACCCACACTGCATTTCTCAAGCACGTGGGCTCTCATCCTCGGTCACCCTAACCACCTCATTTTTTCAGCCCTCCCTGCTCTGCAACTCTCTCTCTCTCTGCGTAATTCAATCATCCCAAGGAGATAGATATCCGTCCCCCAGGAGCGCTTACGCTCTCCATTTCCTAAAGCGCTTGATCATATTAATTGATTGTCTCTGCCCCCCACCCTCATCTGCGCGGCCCTTTCTGCCGACCGAATCCCTTCGTGGTTCTGGAGGGTGTCTGAAAACCAAGTTTGCATTGATGATTTTAAAAAATGTTTGTCTTCATACGCAGTACGGGGTTCGTAAAAGGACAAAGGGGACGTAGATAAAGGTGACACGGGAGAGTGAACGGCTGCAGAAACCGAAAGGGGGAATTTATGTAGAGGACAAAACAAGCTCAGGGAAACGATAAAGCAGATAGGCGATCAATGAAATGAAATAAACAACACTGTTGAGCAGGTGTACATGTGAAGTAAATGTCTGTGCACCAAGGGGTTTGGCTGCAAGCCTGGGCAGCACAGCAGAGGGTAGAGATGGGAGAGCCAAACAAAGCCCCACAGGGAAAACGGGAAGACCTCAACTCATCCATTATAACTGGAAGCCAAGCGGCTGCCATGTCTCCTGATTGCCGAGTCCCTGCGGAGTTCTGCCTCGCTCGCCCCCCTTTCACCCGCTACCTCTCTCTTTTTGGCGCCAGGTATCGCAGTATTAGAGCGCTGTTCCAGGCCTCTGGCTTTTACGCGGCGACAGAGGCCAAACACACACTCAGACCGTACACACAAGCACCCGAGATCCCGAGTGCACAAACGCACAGCCACACAAATACAAATAGGCAGGGATGGGAACTCTCTCTTATCTACCTGCCGCACATGTTTCCCATACGTGTAAAGCTTTTACCTGAGCGCCCCATTACAGTTGAGGCTTTTTCCTCTGGAGAGCCAAATTACCTTTCAGAGTCAACCTTACCTTTTTCTACTTGCCCTTGATATTTAGTTCACTTGCATTTCCTCTGTACGTATAGACTCATACACAGCCTATAAACACACTGCCACACACTCATTTTGACCAACAGGCAACTCTGGGAATCTGAAAGCATGATTTATATCCTAATTTTTCCTATTTTCTAGTCCTCTCAGTAGCTATAAGTGCCTGTAACAATATTCCCCTAAGAAGTGGAGAACTTAATTTAGGTTTCTCAAAAAGATATGTTGAAAACTAGTTTCTGCTTTCTTGCACTATAAAATAATCTGCAATATTACTGAGATATTTTAATATGACTGTTTTGTTGTTATCCAGAACTGCTGACAGTTTTTTCCCCCATAAAAGTTTAAAAAAAAAAGTTTTAATGATTCCAAAGTAAACTCAGAGTTTACTTTCTTTATTGAAAATAAAAAAGCAAAATACCTCTTGAGTTTATTTGGTATTTAATCAAGGTAACTATTATACTGGTGATTAAGAAAATAATGAGGCTTAATTATATCAAGTTACAAAAAAAAGACAACAAAACAAATTATTGAGAACAAATAATCATCCTTGTTCTTTTTAAGATACTGTGGAAGCAAAAAAGACTATCAAATGGAGAGGATTTTTTCTTCAATGAATTTACGTGAAAAAGGGTTTTATTAAGAATTGGAAGAAATTAAAAAATGTCTTTAATATAGTGAGTATTTGTTTCTGAAACAAAGTAATAATAAGGATTCAAAATGACATTAGATGGTTTTTCTCTCTCGTCCTTCTTTGATTTTGATGTGATAGGATTTCTTTGTCTTATTAATATCCTTTTAACATACTTCTCCAACAAAACGTTATATATTCTTGTATCTGTACAATGTATTTGTATTAGCAAGTTTTATTTCAGTGTTTTCAAAGTATAGAAAAATGAATAAATAAATAAATAAATAAAAGACAAGAAAAGCAAAGACACAGAAACAAGAATACAGGGTATGATTTTACATAAAAATTAAGGCTCAAACCAAAAGATGACAAAGAAATGACGACACAGGAATCATGAATTAAATAAACAGAGATCAGTGACCAGTTTCAAAATAAAACAGGAACTGCAGAAAATAACTGCAACAATGACTCTGACTAGAGATCGAATCAAGCACAGAAAACAAAAACAAGAAGAATCTTAAAACTAAGGGATGAACTGAACACAGGATGCAAAGAGGGACAAATTCCAAAATGCAACCCAAACACAAACTTGGTGAATATGTGGGATATACACAGCTGACACTCAAAAAATACACAAAAAATGTATTAATAATGAAGCAGATTGAGCATTCAGCATGTCGAGTTGAAAGCAAATTCATCAGCTCTGCATGAGATTAAGGAATATTACTGGGTTATTGCCGCAACATTTGATTAGAACTTTCATAAATCCTGGAACAAATTACCACGTTAGAGCAGGACAGACGGAGTCTGAAAATTTTGAAGGAGAAATTTTCAGAAAAAGAAAATCAGCGACACCCTGGCTTAGCTGGAGACCACACTGGGTATGTTTCAGTGCAAAAACATGGCAGATGACAGAGGAGAGTCATTTACGTAAAGCTGTATGTTCTCTTAAGGCAATTCTGTGATTAGGGGAGTTGATAAATTATAACAACTCTTATATCACTTAAGCCAGGAGTGTCAAACTCAATTTCACCAAGGGCCACTTCAGCATAGTGGCCACCCTCAACGCGCCACATTGACGGTATAAATCAGGAGTGCCCAAGTGCAATCCTCCAGACTGCAACTTTTAGGTGCATCCCTGCTAAAACACATCCCAGACTAAAGGTTGACTTCCCTCAAATACAATGTTAAAAATAAATTAAACAACACCTCATATTGTCAAATAACTCATTTTATGTATTCAAGTTTTAAATATTACATTTGAGTTTGCATGGATGTAAAGTTACTGCTCAGTTTAAAAATTACAATACTTAAATCAGTGTTTAAAGGTAAGCAAGAAAATAATAAAAACAAGTTTTGATATTAACTCTCAACTTCATTCACAAAACTTTTTTGTTATTACACAACCAACATGTATTTTCACATAAGAACAAAACAATTAGGTGATGTTGCCTGTCCTCTTCACCCTGACACCAACTCACACACATCCTCATTCATCGGTCCTGTTCTGTAAATAAACACAAAACAAAACACAAGCAAAATCAATAAACTACATGCATATTCTAGTATACTTAGTCTTGGTTTTACATTCATTCTATTTTAATTCAGTTCGTGCTTACCGATGTTTTATGGCCGGATGTCTGGCACCGTTTTCCCTTGGTCAGTTCGTCCATGTCTGGTTTTAGTTCTTCTGCTGTGGCAATCCGCAAAACGGCGTGCAGGTTTTCGTCAGTAATGCGCGATCTGTGTTTGGTCTTGTTTAAATTCATTATTGAAAACATCTGTTCGCACAGATAGGTGCTTCCAAACACGAGCTGCATGGAGTCGGAGCTGTGGCATAAAATCAGGGGCAGTAGATGGTAAAAGTCCTCGATTGAAACATCACAGAACTTCGCTCTCAGGCCGCTGTGGCTTTGAAGCTCAATAGCTCCATCTGAAGGCGGTGGGGCGCACTGCAGACATCGGCGGTGAAAGGATTGGTAAAGGTGTCAAACTCAAGAGTGCTGCGATTTAAAGTCAGAAAAGCGCCGATCAAACTCGTTTATTAACAGTTAGTTTGGTAGTTAACCGAGCACATGAAAAAGCATCGGGAGGCCGAGATGATCTGACAAGCAGGAAAGTGAACGAGATTGTTTTGTACCACCTGGCGCTTCCATAGGTCGAGTTTGCGCTGGAAAGCTGTGATCATGTCGGACATCTGGGTGATTATTTGTTTACGTCCTTGTAGTTTCTGATTTAGCTGAGCAAGATGCTCGGTGACGTCACATAACGTTGTAAAGTCACACAGCCATTTCGGATCGGACAGTTCAGATAAGGGTTTCCTTTGTTCTTCTTGAAGGCTAAATTTGGCGAACTTAGCTCCGCGTTTGGTTTCAAAATGCCGACGTATATTGTTTTCTTTCACGACGGACACGGTCCCAGAACACAAAAGATACTGGTTTTTCACCTTGAAGTACAAACGGGTATTCGTTTTCCCGTCGTTCATAAAACAGTCTTCCTTGTAAATCGATTTTTCTTTTCTTAGACATTTTGACGTTAGCTTGTCGATGTCTCAGTTTTATTCGCTGGGAAAATTAATAATGAGCTTGAGGTGACTCTGCTGCACTCTAGTGGAGAGAAGCCGTAATGTTGGCTGGTAACAATCGGAATGCATTATGGGAGATGTAGTTTGTAGTCAATTCGTGCTCAAAACCTATTTTAAGTCAATCATGGGCCTATAAAACGGTGGTGGTAGGGGGGGAGGGCCACACAAAATGACGGGCCTTGAGTTTGACACATGTGACTTAAGCATTGATGCAAGCAACTGATTAGCAGCTCGGCGGGGAAAGATTTGGGTCAATTTTTTAATCATAAAAGAGGAACATAAAGGTTCTTCTAAATAAAAAAAATCCTCAGTTAATAAAAACCTGACATTTATGGCAATGTTTTAAAGCTAATTTATATGTTCCACATTTTAACACATGGATTCACACTTTGCATAGTTGGGGACTCAGCCCACAAACTAAACCAACACACACATTTTTTTAGACACACTCTCTCTCTCTTGCTTTCCACAGACTTATTATTTGCTTGGAGGCTGAGCTCTCAGACTGGGATTGATCCTGAGCTGCCGTTTTGAACCTGCGCCCCTAGGGCAGCTCAGTGCAAACATACAGCAGCCCCTCTCCACTTACTTCAGTCACAGTTACACTTTCTGTTACACTACACCCATTTATGCAACCACACAGCAAACGGCGAACATTTCCGCCTGGGAAGCTTTATCCAACACAGACTCTAACTGCAAAGAAAGCGTTTTATTAAAAATATATATTTCCCAGACGCTCTACAAAGACAGAAGCACGAGGCACAATTTGGGTTAATAAACTCTTCTCCTCTGAAATTGTTTAAAACTGACAAGGCTCAGTGTGAGTATTGGCGAAAAGTCGGCAAGCATAACAGAAGCACTTGAAATGACAGCAACAATTTCATACACCACATCCGTTTACTGAGTGGTTTTTTTTATGTTTTTTTTTTTTTTTGTTCTTGGGCTGAGCACAAAAGAAATCCATTATTTTGTGCAAACTCAAAGATTCATTCCAACATTTTTCATAAATAATTCATGCTAGAGATGCTTTACAGTGTTTTCACCTGAAGACAGACAGCTAACTACTGAAAGATGGCTCACCCACCCACCAACCTTTCCTCCTCCCTTTGAAGTGGGAGATCCACGTGTCGTTGCTTTCTATGAATAAATGTCATTAACATTAGCTGCCGCATGGCAGTTATAAAGTTACAGAAAAGCTGGCAGCACAGGTAAAATTAAACATCCAAGGCGCACATATTGTATTACTGAGGAGCCTAAAGTAATGACGGTGGGCATGGAAACCCATATATGCATGCAGATATCCACACAAGTGCTCTCCGTGTTCTGCTGTTTCCACTCTGAGGTTGTGATTGACGTGTTCTGTGAGACCAGTGGATCCTGCAGTGAGCTGATCCACACTGCCTCCTATAGGATTAAGAGTATGTAGCACACCTGTGAGTGTCTGAAACCGTGAGCCGAGTTGATATTGATGACGATATATAGCAGGGCTACCTTTCAACAAAAAGCTTCATAGGCAAAATAATAAGCTGTCATTGCTCAATTGAGTTTATTCTTCAAAGACTTTGTTTTCATATTTTAATTAGAGTCCATATTCTTTGAACTTTGTCACACTTTGTTACATTATAACAAAACTACAAAGTCAGTACATTTCAGTGGGATTTCATGTGATCAATCAACAGCGGATGAATGGTGCGTAATTGTGAAGATAACAAAAAATGCAATATTTACAAATAAAAACCTGAAAAGTGAGGCATGCATTTGTATTCAGCGTCCTTTGGTCTTTTATTCTTATTTATTATTGCTTTATTTCAAGCCACAGAAAAAAAATGCATATTAATTGATAAAAAAGGAACAAACAAAAAATTATATACAGCCACTTATAAACAAATATATAGAATAATATATGGAAAAAACGTTGTCTACTCCAATCCATGTTTCTATAATATTACTGTATGTAGACGTAAGCAAGAATGCATTTATCTTGAAAAGAGGCAAACTTATTTACTCCCCAACCCCTATTTATATACAAGTATTGAGTGGATGCCTCTGTAATTTGAGATTTATCAATTTGTGTTATATACTCATAACTCTGAGAGAACGTTTTGGAGAAGTTTAAAGCAAGGGAAAAACATTATCCGAAGCCAAACACGGCACAACTACAAAACCTAACAAGACAAGACACTGACAGGTCCGAATTGGTGAGCAGCAAAGAGGCCCATGCTGACTCTAAAGGCGCTGCAGAGATTCACAACTCGGGTGGGAAAATCTGTCTGACAGAAAAAACTATTATTTGTGCATTTCCCAAATCATACATTTCCAGTAGAGACTTAAGAAGAAAAAAGCTGCCATGAAATGACAGGCATGAAAAAAAAATCATGTTTGCAATTTGTAGGAGAAACCACAGAAAGTTGTAGATCAAATGAGGTCAACATCATTTTTGGCCTAAATGCTAAATACCAAGAGTGGGGAAAGCTAAAAGTTCCAACATCATGCTGTGGGACAAGGAATCTGGTAATAGTTCAACAGGACAATTGCCCTGAACATATAGATAGAGCTACAACAAAATAGGTTGCAGTGAAGGATATTCATGTGCTGGAAGAGTTCCAGCCCTAAAACCAACTCAGAATCTGTTCCAAGACTTAAAAAATGCATGTTCACTGACTGTCCATGTAATCATTTGGTTATTTTTGCAAAAGGGATGAACAAAAAAAAAAAAAAAGAACGTCTGCAGAAACGTTAAGCTGGTCAATACATGCTTCCAAACACTTTTATGTGCCTCTACAAAATAGTGACTTCTCAAATGATTAATGTTTTGTAGATGACTGAGGAAAACAAATACATGCCAACTACATTTTCTTTCCACTTCATAGCCAGCATCCAATTAGTGTTAATTTGTCACGAGAAAAGCTCATTATCACATAGTGATGTTCATGATTATAATGTTCAAACAAGTAAAAAAATTTGTAGAAATACAGTGTCAAGGCAAATTTACTTCATTCAGGATCTCTGCACACAAAAACTCCTGAACCTTTTGGTTAAATATTTGCAAAGAGTTTGCTGATTGTAGCAGCACTTTACTTCTGTTTTTATATTCCTCTGTAATCTGAAACGTTTCACGCTCAGCTCCTGTGGAAGGTGGTTATTTCTTTGGTAACCCTCCCTATAAAGGAAGCTCTGTGGGTGGTGGGCCTGCCACCTGGAGGTCAACAAAGGAGACATTTGTAATTAACACAGGAGAAGGAAATATACAGAATTGGACACGCACAGTTTGTAAGTGTCTTGTTTTATGAAATTAGAATTGACTGTTTTTCTGTTGTCAGAATAAAATTCCTCCTGATGCCTTTTCTAAAATGTAATTCAGGCAGACGTGTGTGCTTCTCTAAGGAAAGCAAAGCACAGACAGAGTGCACTTGTGTGTTGGCCCTGCAGCCAGAGGCGATGCCAGAGGCGTTTTTAGGATTATCTTTTTTTCTGCCTACATATTGAATATGTGCTATTACTGTGCTACAGAAAGCCAGTGGGAATTCTTTCAATCCACTTCAATGCAGGCAGTTCTTGTTGGAGGTCTACTGATGATATTATACAAACAAAAGGTGGAGAGAATTGAGTGAAATAATATTCAATGTAAAAAAAAAAAAATCCTAAAGACTCATTGAAAAACTGCTCATAAATTAAAACCATTGCATCATTGAAGAATCAAGAATAAAGTATTCAAAGACTTAAATTATTCCACGCTTGTAAGAGCATATTGTAGTGGAGGAAGATAGAATAATTTCCCAATCTTTGTTTCATCATGTTCTTCCCTGTCACATAAAACAGAAATGTTGCCGTTGTCCTGAGATTGCAACATTTTTGCACAAATAGGATGTAGATCTTCACACCGCTGCTTGGTGTTTTATGTTAAATTTAGATATTTCAGTGACTATAAACATTTGTTATAATAAAGTTAATTATTTGAGCTGTCATACATTCACAAAATTAGACTAGAAAAAACTAACTGACAGATCAATATTAATACGTAACACATTATAAAAACATATTGAAGAAAACAAAAACAGTTTAACCGCAAAAACTCTCATGACTGATGTTTATAACTTCAATCGCCAGCAACTAATATTACAGCAATCTATTTAAAGTTTTCAACAATTAAGATTGAAATTTCTGACTACTTGAGGATTATTTCCAGGCTTATTGACATGTAAGATAATCGGCTTTAATTAAACTCTTTTTGTTCATTTCAATATAAGAACGCCCAGCTGTATTGTCTGGTGAATTCAGACAAACATTTTGATCATAAAAGCACAAAAAATTTATTTAGTCCTCATTTTTGAATAATCTGGACTGCTACTGGTGTTCTTCAGAAATTACTTTGATTGTAAAACTATGATTATACAATGTTGACCTTCAGAAAGACAGTTCTATATGGTAAAATATACAATATTTTAACAAAAGCATGTGTTACACATGCTTTTGCAGGAGTTTAGTCATTATAATAACAGCGTGTACTACTGTTTTACCTTCTTCTAACACAAGTGAGAAGTAATTCGGATGCCAAGAAGCAAAAAAGCAAGTGATGCAACATGGATCAAAGCATAAACCTCATGCGTGACACCATGTGGCTGCGGCGGCAGATTAATCCAAAAGTGAAGCAAGAAGAGAAGAGAAACTATCAGGAGTAGCAGGAACCTCCAGGAGAGTCTCTGGAAGCGCTAGCCGCATTTAAACATCCCTAATGCACCGTGGCATTGCGGCACAGTCATTTCAAATGAATCCGTTTGGAACATTTGTTTACCATGCTGGAGAATGCTGAGTAATATTATGCTGAATTAATAGGCGCTGGTTTGTATACCTGCAGGAGAACGACAAACAAAACACAGCGTCTGGAACTAACAATGCGTGTAAAACGCAAGAAAGAGACAATCTGCTCTCTGAGCTGATGTAACAGTTAAAAGGAACTTCATCACAACATGTCTATTATCTTATTCTAATATGTGTCTAACCTTTAACCTCACATCAGATACAAAATATAGTCCCTCTGATCAACTCATGCTCTATTTTGACGATTATCTGTGCAGTTCTAAAAAGTCATATTTTTCTTTCTGAAGCACTCTACTTTATTTCCTGGTATTTCCTCCCTGTCTCAGTTCATTTCCATCACTGCAGGAGGTGTTTTGCAGCCATAGCTGGGGAAGCAGGAAGCTGTAAAGCTGGATAGATCAGTGGTGCTCGAGCCTGCAGGAGTGACAAAGCCCTCATATCCAGGTAGCTCGAGCGGCGGCAGAGCTCCGTTGCGCAGGGGAGCTAAAAATAGCTCTGACTGGGCAGAGAGGAGAGCGTGAACTCAGACTGCATTGACTGGCTGAGCAGCTTTTATAGGCAGGAGTGATGACGCTGCATTTCACCAGTCTGTGTTCATAGGTGAAGTGTTTCAGGCGTCACAGCAAGCTAACTCGTTTTTTTTCCATTCCTGAAAGATGACGCAATATCAACATTTATCCACCTGCATGCACAATGACTCATTTAACTGTTTCTGCAAAAAGAAACAGAGGGAAAAAAAAAAACAGAGAGGGTCCATCTTTTTTTGGAGGTATAGGCTGCTGCTCAGCAGCTTAAGGAGAACTGCAATACCAATATGGTTCTGGAGAGATTACCACCCACCAGTTTGCTGATGTTATTCCAATAATCTGCATGATCCTCTGTGGTGATTCATGACATCTGGCTCTGAGTGCTGACAGAAAACCTGCAGATTTTTAAAGCAAGCTAATTCTGCAGCCTGTGTCACTAACCATGTTTGTCTCCAAGGAGATTGTTTAGCTTGTTTCTGTTATTTTGGGCCTTTATAGGAAGACTAATAAATACAAAGAGCATGTTGGACAAACTCCAGCAGAAGAGCTGCCCTTGCTGTGAGACACAGCAGTCCTGAGTTCTGTTTTATATGACTGAGCACGGATTTGTTTTCAGGCAATCACAATCACTTCTGGTTTGGTATTTGGTATGTCAATGTGTTTTCGTTTTTGAAAAGCAAAAGATAATTGAATCATCATTGACGAGTTCTTCTTCTGCTGCACTTTACAGAGCGTAATTGCCCGAAGGTTTGATTTTTATTGCGTGGTAAATTGATCAACTGCATTCTACACTTAGGTCCTAAATGTCTTCAACGTTTTCTGATTTTTTTCAATAACCTTAACGTAACTCTCTGCAACAGCAAGTCAAAGCAGATGAGGGTGTTCTTGGTGTCTTATTTCAAGCGTTGGCCGGATGGAGAGGGAGAAGGTTAGGCTGCTGTTATGTTGGCACAGCTGTGGTCTTTTGTGATGAAGAAAGACCTGAAACAAGACTCTCTGAATGTTAATACTGTGGGAACATTTAGACCCTCAACAGGGACACGAAGTACAGACCACTGAACAAAAATAATGAGATCATGGTTACAAGTGGCTCAAATAAAATACCTGGAAATCTATGGAGGCCAGTCATATTCAATAAATTATAATATTGTTCATAAGTTCATTTAGTTAAGTAACTTGTTTCATGAAATAAAACAAATTATTATAGATTAATTACATGCATACAGATGTTTTGAAGCCTGTAAATTAAATGTGACTATTTCCTTATTGCAATTAATGAATGTGCAATATTTATGATCAGAATATTACATAAAGAACATATTTATTATATTAAAGTAGGAATAATGAGAAGTATCTGGATGAACAGGCAGATGGATGAGCTTCTTTTTTATTTTGGTGCTTGGTTTTTGGATTATAAAGGTTGTTGACCCCTGATCAACAGGTAGTATTAGAAAAAGTAATTCTTGTCTATTTTCTAGTGCAAATAACTTGATACACATGAAATAAGACAAAACTAACTTACAAGTGACTTTTCAGGGAGACATAGGAGCTTGTTTTCATTCCTTAATATTGATTTAAAAAAAACTGGTTCCAGTGGCAGATTACTTAATCTGCAACAAATATTTTCCCAAGTTATAACTGAAATAATCTTCCAATGGAAATTTTTCATCAATGTTAAGAAATTATAGACTTAAAACAAGTTCTTAACTTTACATCCATGCATCCCTGTTTAGTTAAGTAGAAACACAAAGCACAGAAAATGAAATGAGAGGCCTATGTGAGTAGATAACAGTCCTCAGTGGAAGTCGTAATGCGCGGTTGTAAGACAGCAGAATACAGAACGGAGAGGTGGTGCAAGGCAATAACTGTCTGGTTTGTGTGCCCCTGGTGCTCACATCAGGGAGTCATAACAAGGCAGAAGTGGTCAGATAAGCTCAGGGCTGTCATTTCTTCCCTTCGTCTTCACTCTGCCTGCAGATCTGTTTACTCCACAGCACGGCTGTCCTGCTCACCTAGAACCGCCGTAAACCTGTGAGACGTTAGGCAAGCAACGTCCCAACATGCATTCACGCACATGCATGCTCACACACACACAAATTTGCACTTCTACTCATATTAGGACTTTGCATTGATTTCAAATCATTAATTGCATTTATGCCTAAACTTAATCAAAACCTAGTTTATATCATATATGATATGGTATACCCTTAACCCTAAACAAAGGGGTCCACTATAAGATCAGGCTTTGATCCCTATAACGTCTATCGGTCTTCAGAAGGTTAAGTATGCCAAAAATGGATAAAGTGGAAAGCTAATACACTGTAAAAACAGTCAGTCTTACCACATATTATTTAGTTTCTAGTGCAAATATCTTAGCACAGTTGAAATGGAACCAAATTAACTTACAAGTAACTTTTCAGCAAGTTATAGGAGCTTGTTATCAGTTAATAATTAATAAACAATATTGGTGAAAAAAATATAACAAGACATTTTATGTTTTAAGTGAAATAATCTGCAATATAACTAGAACTTTTTCATCAATATTATGAAATTATTGACTTAAAAAAAGATTCCTTTTTTTTTTGTCTTATTTCAAGTGTGCTAAAATATTTGCAATATAAACTACACCTAAAACACCTGGTAATTTTTGTATTTTTGCAGTGTACACACATTCATTTTTAGCCCTTACCCTTACATACCTAACCCTGAACCCAGTGTGTCTCAATTCCAGTCCTCAGACCCCCCTGCGCTGCATGTTTTAGATGTTCCTCTATTCCAGAACAGCTTATTCAAATGATTGCAAAACCATCAAGTGCTGCAGAAGCCTGTTAATCACCCATAGATTCAATCCAGGTGTGTGACAGAAGGGAAACACCTAAACGTGCAGGGCAGGGAGACAGTGAGAAACACTGCCTTAACCCAAAAACAAGGAGCAAAGCGTCCTCACAATGTGAATGGTCCTTATACTGTATGAAATATAAACACACACAGAATATGATGAGCTCCTGCAGAGATGATTGACCACCAGCAGAGCCTTACGCTCCTACCATTTATAAAGGTGTCACCATGAGAAACAGAGATGCTCCCTTTAGACTTATTAGTATGGCACTTCCACTAGACCTTTGGTTGATGTTGACACACACATTAGAGCGGTGGAGTCCAAAACTACATGAAGTACAGCAATAAAAAGTGAGCCCGTCGCCAGAGGAGCAAAGAGACCAAAAGAAGCTGAAAGAGAAAATTCAGTTCCAGGAATGGGAAATTGGAAAGGATGATGAAGGGATATGAGGGGAAAGGAAAGACAGAGAGAAAATATTGATCCTGAGGAAGAGTTCACCATGACGGAGATGCTTTAGCGTGTTGGTGATCCATCACAGTGCCTGGGCCTTCAGTTCCAGCTCTCCCTCTTCTGTGTACCATCCGAAAACACATTTTTATCCGTCCGTTCCTGAAAGACGCCAGCTGAAGCTCCATCAGCTTCCTCCTTGCACCTCGTATTAACTTCCCACCTTCTGAAAAGCTATTAGAAGTCCCACATTGTAATAAAGCAAGTGTGCCACTACGAATGAGTGGATTGCAACACCTGTTTACTGAGGCAGCAAAAGTGGTGGAAACCCACCTTGTTCGCTCACTCACTCTGCATTTCATTCCTGTTCTGGGCTGCGGAGGCATTGGAATCCAGCTTTGCACAGAAGGCCACCTTTCCTGAGGTGGAAATAGAAAGGCCAAGGTTCTCCTAATAAGGTCAGCTTGCACATCAGAGCCATAGGCAACTAAATTAGTTTTCTGTTTTTTGCAGGGCATTTTCTGCTGTCAGGCTCCAGGCAGCTGCATGCCTGCAGGCCACAGAGGATACCAGACTGGATTGCTTTACTCTGAAAATGCACTCAGACAAATTGGAAACCGACAACAATGGCAGTCGATGCTTTAAGATCATGTCCAAGCCTTCAGTCAATGAGATTTTCTTTGCATAAGCTGCTGTCACGCGTCACCAATCCTGACATGTATATTGGAGAAATGAAAAATGTGTGTTCTGCGGATGTAAACATGAGGAAAGAAAAGAAATGTTTGGCTACTTCAAGCAAGTGCAGCAACTGATCACTTTTCCCCAGAAAAAATATCAGCTTCTATAATTTTGCTAATAATAGCCATGTGTTAAAATTATTTTTTCTATCATCTAAGCTAAAAGCTAAGCTGCAAAAATGCATACTCTTAAACAGATCCTTCGTGCTCAAAAACCCTCCAATGTGGCTGAAGTTGAACAATTCTTCAGAGAACTGAAGGCCAAAGCTCCTTCACATCCATGTAAAACACTCCGGCTCGCCCTGAAAATACACAAGCCTTACCAAGTCATTTTGGTCTAATTTCTACTGCAAATGTCTCAGTACAGTTGAAATAAGACAAAACTAAATTACAAGTAACTTTTCAGTAATCAGGAGCTTGTTTAAGTTAATTATTTTTTAATATTGTTGAAAAAAATGCTAGCTCCACTGGCAGATTATTTCATATTTTCCCACCTCAGAATTCTGAGCTTAAAGTCAGAATTAGTTTAATGATTAATTTTCCAAAAATAATAAAACATTTTATTAGGCATAAATCTGTGACCTTTCCAAATAAACAACTGAGTGCTTGATTGGGTGTCCTATTTGTTCAGATTCCTCCAAAGAAGAGCGCTAATTCCTTATGCAGAATAAAGCCTACATTTTAGCTAAGCACCTCGTTAACTTCCCTTAATCAAACAGAAAGTGTTTGCCATTGTGCTTTATTATGAGAGCAGCAGCGAGAAGCAAGGTCAGATTAGAACAAAGGAGCACAGAGCTCTCTCTGGACAGGAAAACCACAGGCAGATGAAAGGTAACACAGCCTTTTTGTTCGGAGCTCACAGGATTATAGAGGTGTGCTTTACATTTGTTACTGTGTCACAAGCTTTAGCATCAAGTGTATCATGCACAGGCACAGGGGCAGGGGTGTTTGTGGTAAAAAAAAAAAAAAAAAGGGAGAGATGAAACCTCTAGGTGAGGACGATACCACACACCTCGTGTCACTACAAAGACTCTAAGATGAAACAGGCGACAGCCACCAACAACTGAACCATGTGCAAGAGGGACAGCTTTAAAGAGGAACTTCAAAAAGCAGCGCCAGCATTGAAGAGCGCCCACTGTTTTCTGTCTTCCCTAGTTTAACCCTGTGACTTAAAAGAACAGCATAGGCGCTGGGAGACGTTAACGGGATGTGAAGGAAAGAATTTGAGGTGGGAATCAGAAGGGAGGAGTATAAACAAAAGAGGAAGAAGAGAGAGAGTAAAAAATGAGGGAGATGGAGAACGCCTTGAGTATTTTCCATCGTCTCTCACTTATCAGGCCAGCAGCAGGGCAGGCTTGTGCTTACAGAGTCCTATTGGCTGATTCATATCACCAAACCACTATTGAGATGATGGCAAACAGTGAATCAGCCAAAGGAGGAAAATATTTACTAGCTTTGAAAGGAAATGAGAAACTAGATGCACAAAGTCTGAACTTTAAGACAAGAAAGATTCACATCAGCAGTCAAAAAATCAAAACAGGTGAGCAGAAAACAGCATCAGCAGCTTCTTCTGGCGAATTTGACTGTTTCTGGAACATCTGACATCTTACTGGTTTTACAGATAATTGGAAACTCATCTGCACTTTAGTATCTGAAGGGGCAAAAAGAAAAAATGAACTACCTAGAAACAAAAGAAACTTTCATCTAATGATTTAAAAGTGTTAGTTTTAGTTAAAACACAGGCAAAGATGCAGACTGCAACATAACGCCACCACAGACAAACCTGGGATAGTGAGTGAAGTTACAACACCATTGTTTAAATGAATGCATTATGACCAACTATATAAAGATAAATCAGAAATATACTTAAGGTATTAGTGGTAAACACAAACAATCACAAGTCCGAAAACAAAACATTTGCCTATAAATCAGAACAATAGCATCTAAAGACAGTATAACAAAAAAGATGCTAATTCTGTTAGAAATTAAGATGGAAAGTTTGTTCTGGTAAATTGGCAAGAATCGTGTTACAACTACTACCTTACATGTCTTCAAAAATTCATCCATCCTTTGTTTCTGCCTGCTTAAAATAGGTTTTTATTTTGATAAAGACACTTTTTATGACTACACTAATAATTAATTTAGACTAAACAAAAACAAGCAGGTCAATTACTGTCAGGTTGGCAGGAGAGCAAAGAGTCTTAGGAGATAAAAGATCAAAATTACAGTTGTTCTCACATTAGTTTATTTGGTATATTCACCAACTAATTGCAATTGTCTTGCAATGGGTTAATTACCATATTTCCACAAAAATACAGCAGGTCTGATCAGTGTATATTTAAAGCATTTGATGTGTGGTAAATTAAGCAGAAGATGCAAACAATTTAATGAAAAGTGAAAAATTACTTTTTAGGGAAAAAAAGAGATTACATATTTTCTAATTACTTACAGCAAGAATATTATTTATTCCCCTTTTTTTTTATCATGTGAACATAAAAAAAGAGAAAAAAGACTTAAAGTCTTCACATGCTTTGTTGTAAGGAGACAGCCAGAAAGCAGAACCTGTTATCACTTTTTTGTTGCAAGTCTTTTCACTTTTTGTGAGCAAAAAATTACACAAATTTTACCTTTGATTCGTCTCAAATTGTGTGAGATTCCTGGGCTGACTTGTATGAACTGCTCTTTTATGTTCAGGTCAGACATTTATCTTTTGAAGTGCTTCATAAACAGAGTTGGATTTTGTTGGACTGGATCATGTTGATGATGAAGCCTCTAGCTTGAGGTATTTTTATGTGGATTTTGGAAATAACATTTTAAAATATTTAAAATATTTAAAACAGATTATTTTAAATTATAGGCACCAAAAAGTGCTTGTTCATAAGCAAATACAGTTACATGTGGTTTCTCTTTATTTGCTCTTTGGATATGATTTTATGACAATACTGCCAGCTCTTGTTGCTGAATAAATATTAAAATTGATCCATAAACGATTCCTTCCATCAATGTCAAAGTTCTTCTTCTGCGCGTGTGGGTCACTTTGAGGACATAAACCATTCATGAAAAAGTCTCTGTACAGTCAGGAAGAATTACAATGAATGGCCAAGCACAAAAAAACAACAAAAAACAATTTCAGCAACAAAAAAAAAAAAAAAACACTGAGCATCAAGACCTGCTGTGTGAACGTAACCTTTGTGTTTTGGGTGGTGGGTTATTCCCGTCTATTGAAACCACAATTATCTTTATCTTCATTTTTAAGTTTATATTTTTCTTCACCAACAGATCTGTTTTATAAATTATTTATGACCAAAATTTGATCAATGGAGGACTCAGTTCTGGACCCGGTTGTCGGTCGCCATGGCAACATGTACTCAGTTGTCCCAGGTAGCTAAAAACTGACATTAAGAACCGAGGCCGGCTGACTGTACATAGCCAAAGGCAGAAGCCATATCTCTGATGTAGAAATACTGGACCTCATCCAGGTGATTAGCATGTGTTGGAAAACCAACCTCGGGCCCGCGGCCTTATCTCAACCCCAGTAAGACTTTTCAGTCCCGGAAATCGGCTTCTCTGCCTTTAAGGCCATCTGTTAAAGCCGGTGATAGACGTTAGCTCTCTCCGACGCCACGCAGAGACCAAAGGCGGGTTTGGTCTGAAGTTTGACCTTTGTATAAATTAAATGAGGGCAAAGCTTACCGGCGGCTACATCTCTAATGGTGGGTATCCTGAACACGCAGTCTGCACACTGTCAGTCTGTTTCCTCAACTCGGTACAATTAAAATGAAATACAGCTTCATGATGACAAATCGGTTCGCAGTAAAGTTTGCATCCACTCTGCATTGGTAGAGGAATGTCATGTTTATTTTTGACTTATTAATGAAGAACTTGAGTCATTTTTATTTCAGAGTACAATAGTTATTGATTATAAGTTATTTTTAATAATCCTGTTTGAATAATTGACCATCTTTCTTATCAGAATTGGTAGGTAATTTAACAACTCTTAAACATAATACCTATAAATTTACTAAGGTTGAAATTTAACCTACTGTAACTTTAATAGAATTTTATGAAAATCCACATTTTGCAGGTTTTTGTTCTTCCATTTTGGTACCAACTGCTTCCAAAAGCATCGAAGTTGCAGTCGTTTTTTTGGCGACATAGTTTAATGTTTTTTTGGTATCTGGAAAATGATATGCTTCCAGAAAAACCATCAGACTGAGGCTCAGAAACTCTGAACTTAAACCCAGACAGAAACTTATTTCAAATCCTTCAATACAAATGGGTCAACGCAAAAGGTAGAGAGTGCAACAAAGCGGGATGATCCAAAGAACTCTCTGGCAAAAAGCAGTGTAAAAAAAAACACAAGAGAATTTCACACATTATAAGAGCAAGACACAAAAAACAAAGGATGAAACCAGGTTATACAAGAGATTTAGTCTTGTGGATCGAAGCAGACACAATGAGTAAGATGGCACAGAAAACTGAACATTTTCTGTTCATTTTGAATATACTGCATGCATTAGTGTGTCATTTATATAAGGTAAAATATGTAAACTAAAGAGGAAGCAATCACGTAATTGCATCTGAACAGAAGATCTGGACATCAGACTCCCTAAATCACATTAGTGTTTACGCAGCATTCCAGGAACCACACAGAACATCCTGAAAACCATATATAGCAGAAAACAAAACCAACTAATTTAAATGAGCTTTTCAATTCTCTTTGTGGTCAAATATCCAGCAAGAATTTCTCCAGAACATTGTCGACATGCAATTTTAAGCATTTGAGCTTGACCCATATTTTTTTAACTTTGTGTTTAAAATAAGTTGAGTATTATAAGTCAGAAGCTGGGTTAAGTTATATAATTATCCCACCTTGATAAAGAGCAGTGTAGATGATTAATTAAAAGCCTAAAATGAACAGGAGGATCATGCCGATAAGAAATGCATGCAACCTTTAGACCTGCGCTTCCTTTTCGAGAAACAGAAAAATGAACTGAATTCTCAAATTGAGATCCAGTCATTTTAAAACATTGTGTAAACAGCCAATGGATAAAATCAAACAAAAGCAAATAACCATACGTTTTTAAAAACAAAAGGCAACCATTTACTTCGGAGCTTTGTGACATAGCATACTGCTTTAGTATAGTGCTTTACCATCAGGATCATTATTCTATTCATCCACATCCTCAATCACTCCTCCCACCTCCCCACCTTTTGCCCTGCATTGCAGGTTGCTGACGCTCTGACAATGAAACAGGTGTCTAAGTCATTAGTGTGAGTCTTTCTGTGCCACCTACTCTATCCCACGCCTTTGATGGCAGGCATAAATCAAGACTGTGTAAAACAGAAAAAGTAAATCAAGGGTTTGCAACAACGGCAGCCTTTGTGCCATCAGTCTTGTTGTCAAACACCTACTGAAACATGTAGTCGGTGTAAAAGATCCCAAGACAGAAAATATGATCTAAAGTTTTTATTTTTGGAGGAATATTTGCAAAGTGAACTTGAATCGGAAAATCAGATTCCTATCTGTCTAGATTTATAAAATCAGCTACAAAATGTTTTCTTGATTTTGATCTTTTTACTTCCATGACTCTGTTTCCCCAATTTTAAATATTTATTATTAGTAATTTTAAATAACAATAAATGTGGGGCTGACCTAATTAATTAATTTAAAAAAAAATACTTTTTAATTTGACTACAAAAATGTTTTTTTTCACTGGATTTTATTGAGGTGCCCTAATTGTTCCTTGAACGATTGTATTGTACGATCAACTGACCATTTGTGAATTAAGTTTCCCGCAACTGGTCAGAGAAACTATTAGCTAATTTAATCAGAAAGTAGATCAAGCCATCAGTTTCACTGTCATTTTCAAGCACCCTGCATCCTGAGGTGAGGGAATCTTCCTCAGAGACACAGGATGTAAACACAATCACTCCTAAAGATAATATATAATAGCCCAGAGAGAATCCATGTATGCAGGGGGAGAACATGTAAACTTCATGCAGAAAAAAACAAAAAAAAAAGGTTTAGGTTCAAATACTGGACATTTTGCTGCAAGATAGAAAAATTAAAACAGATCTCCTTCTGTGTGTTTATCAGGAATTTGCTGGAAAGGTCAAGAATCCATAAAAAGTCATATCAGACAGCTTTAATGATAAGCTTTGCGATTGATTTGATTTTTCTAACCAATAAGAGAGTTGGGCTTGTAGACTTTAAAGACATTCATAAGGTAGCAAATATTTGCTGTTTTCTACATCTTCCTCTTGGATCATAATTACCTATTTCTATCTTTCTCAGTGTTCGATCTTATAAAAATACTGCCCTCTACGGCAGCTGTTTTATGCAGCTCTATATCTCAGAGGAATATTGTCAAGGCGAAATGATGATGAGCATTAGGAGTCCTCATTAAATTATCCAATATCAGGGCATCAACTAAATGTTTAAGGAGCTCACATAAAGAATATGGCCGACACACTCCGGACGACCTCAGAAAGGCAAAAAGGAGCTTCTTAAATCAGGTTCAAGCCAAGGTCTTCGTCACAATCTCTTACGTTAGCTCTCACATCAGCATCCGTGTCACAAGCACCCAGACAGACAGCCCAAACAAAGTCAGTTAGATTCAACAACACTAAAGAGACGGGTGTCAGAGTGGCAGATGGAAAGTTGAGCATCTGTCACTGTGCTGAACCGTTTGCCTGAAATCAAAGGGAGATGAGCTTCTTCAAAGGACGGGCAAAGCTGTGTCTGAGGCCAGACATGCTCTGGTGTGCTCCACAGATAAGGGCCAAGAGGTTATATTGCTTTTCTTCTGCCTCTCCCTTTGTTCTTCTCTGTCTTAAGGGAACAGGAGTGAGAAAGAGAGAGAGAGAGAGATACAGACAAATTCAGGAGAGACCGAGAGAGAGGGAGAAAATGAGTCATGAACAGGTTGCCTGTCTTCCTCTGCTGCAGCGCGCCGTGTTGATCAAACACTCGTTAGGAGAATTTGCTCGGCGTTTCCGGACGACGAGCATAATGAGCTGGGGTGGCTGGAGCAGAGGGGTGCCAGGCAGTGATGTGGATCATTTCTGACAGCATCAGAGTATTTTCGCCTCCCAGCCCTGTCCTCTCCCTGCCGTCTCCAGCGTGCTGCAGAAATGCTGCCTCCAGCCTCCCTTCTACTGGGAGCGCTTCGACACAGCAGGATGCAAAGCATGAGCTAAATAGTGGAGTAATCCTCCATGGAGTTCCAGGGGAAACATACACACTGCTTCAAAACTCAGAGGGTTTGTGAGTTTAGTTTCTTGGCATCAGGTGAAGAACACAGCAGCCCTGGAGAACTATCTGTGGAGCTGGTCGCAGTGCTCTTTAAAGGGGTCCTATTGAGCAAAATAAAAATGTTTCAGTTTGGGTCGATACTACTTCTGAAAACAGCCCATTTTGTTGGCAATATAGGTTCATGTTTTTTGGTGTCTGGAAAAGGAGTTGTTTCAAAACCCGTCACATTCGACAGGCACTGCGTCTTTACAATGCCGCCCCAGTGAACCCCAGCCCATCATCAAGCAACACGAGCTGAGCTCCAGCACATTTGGTCAGCTCGGTTTTACCGCTGTATGCGTTGCACATTGGCTACTGAAAAAAGAGAGAATGTTTTGTTGCCGACTTACAGTCCAGAAACCACGTGCTGCATCTTTGTTGGCTGTGCAGGAGGCTCTACTTCTGCTTTTCAAAGATGTACAGTTGTATAATTGCACATCTGTTGGCAGCAATTTTCACGTCCGAGTGCAAACACTGAGTTGGGGGGCGTGGCCAGCAGCAACTTATTTGGATTTAAAGTGACAAGACGCCCTAAAACAGCTCATTCTAAAAGAAACTCGAAATAGGCTGAACTGAGCAACTAAAAACTCATCATCTAAGAATGATTTCATGCCTACAGTCTGACAAACATATTTTGGATAATCCATAGACCTACAATAACTTGTCCAAGGAAACATAAGTGGTCACCTTTAAATGGCATTCACGGCAGAAAGGGGTTGGTAAAGACACTCTATCTTTGACCTGCAACTCTTCTTCACTTCAGAAAAAAAAAAAATCCCTTTACATTTATAGAAATATTTTTAAACATTGCAATGAGTATAATATTGAAAATTTAAAGTGCAATGTTCCACTAAAGCTTTACATATTCAGTGCAACTTAATCTGTGTGCTGGTTACCCAAATTAAAAGAGGTCAGGTCAATGTTAAATTCACCGATCGTGGCTTTAAGACATTTTCAAAGCAGGGGTGCTGAAACAAAGTCCTCTATGTGGCATTATTGGACACAAACCACTGAGTTTGTCAGATAAATTGATTTTTCTCCCTGTTGTTCATGCTGCGTTGATGCAGACATTGTACAAGCTGCGACATATGACCCGTGGTCAAGCGCATAACACATGCCCAACGCTTTCAGATTACAAAACTAAGGAGGTTGTGTTCTGCTCTTCTGAGAACAAGCCAGCGTGAAAGGAGACGATGATAAAGAAAGTCTGAAGACCACCAGATATGTAAAAAGCTTCATATTAACATGCAGCTTCGCTGTGATACTTCAACTACTTCTTGTCGTTTTTTTTTTCTTTGTGGTTTGCGTCATTGGCAACATCCAGTTGTTGTTGATCATGTAATGCAAAACAAGTGTTTTAATTGCAGTGTTGTGGAGAAAAAGAAAACAATTTTGATGCAACCAAATAAGCCAACTCATCCTTACGACAAAATTTTTAATTTTTTTCTTAACTGCACATTTATTTTTGAAATGTCAAATTGCACAATAATGTAGTCAATTGAAATGCAGTTATAATTATATATAACTATAAACATGCACTCGGAGTTACAGTGGAGCGGTCTTGGACTGAATTACACTCAAATCTCTCGAGCTGCAGATTTGAGACAAGAGCAGTCTTGAGGGAAATTGTTCAAGGACATCCTCCATCTAATTTGACTGATGTTATTTTGTGAAAAATGGGTTATTTTGATTGATTTTGGTCAGAAAAAAAAACTAAGTTATGAGAAGATTATCAACGTTTGGCAACATGGGAAACCCGAAGCCTCATTTTTCACAACTTTTAAAATCTGCAGCCACAGTATGCAGATTTATTTGAAACACTAAATCAACATGTAAATAAAACATCTGGAATAAAAGTGCCTTCTATAAGAACACCAAAACAGCACAATTTCAATACATTTTGGAAAATTTTACAATTAATATAAAACAAGAAGACCATCTGATACTGCCAAATGAAAATAAATATAATTCATGATGCCTATTAACAAGCAAATAAATTAGCTAAAGGTCTGTGTCCTTCCTTTAGCTTTGAAACAGGCATTGCTTAAAGAAAAGGCATAGGTCTAGATGTCCTCTGCGCTGGTTATCATGTTGCTCGAGGCTAATTAACTCTTCAGCAGAAAGTAGAGGCTCTACAAGGAGCAATAAACATTCTCTATTAAAAGCCAACTAATTAGAATGTCAACAACGAGGGCTTGAAGGAGAACATAGCAAACACCGAGGCCACGTCTCAATATCTGACTGAAGTGTCCAACAGCCACAGAGAACATTGCAAACATAGTCTCAGTAAATATATTTCTAATATTTCTGTTGACATGAACTTTACACCAGATATTGGAAAACGCCCAAGAAAACACATGAAAATATCAGTTCAAAAATCAGTTAGGATATCAAGAATGTATATTTAGATTGCGTTACTTGAGTTGTCGCCATCATCTCATGTGAGTTTCATGTCAAAAGAAAAATTTTGCGAGATAAACTTTATTCTCCTCGCTTTAGAAGACCAAAGCTTCAAAACGACGTTGTGAAAACAGCTTTGTTATCTTTTTAGATCTGCTCAATAATAAACATTTTGTGGATTCAAAAATACCCTAAAACGGTAAAATATGCTTTTATTTAGGTCAGTCTTTTTTTCTTATAAGTTTTCTTGCGTGGGTCAACAGAGCGAGAGTCTACAAAGTAAAAAACGATGAAGAAATCTACAATATTTCAAAGCCAGCTGGTCCAGACCTTTGGGGTCTGTGGTTCATCGATCGTAATGGAAAACGCCAGCAGGCCTCCAAACCTTACTGCCAATTTAACCTGTTTTACCATGACTCAATATTTCCCAAAATAACCCAAATGCTTCCTGGGATAAGCTGCCAGCTTCAGGCGCCGATAAGATGAGTATCCAGCAGCTCAGAAGGATCCGGAAAAGTGGTGTGATTTGGGATGCTGCAGCGGTGGTGTACAATCACCACCAGCTTAGAAAACATTCACCTGAGGTAGTTCTAGTGATTTCAGATCAAAAGCTCAACATGAGCTGATCTCTAAGCTGGATTCAGCAAACTGATGGCAACATTGCGAAGTACAAAGCAAAAAAAAAAAAAAAAAAAATTGGTGCTTTCCAAATTATGAGCTTTCTGTTGAAGGGCCAAGAGCGCCACGCTTATCTGCAGAACGAGGAAGCTGCAGCTGCCATTGTTAGAAAAACAAAACTGTTAGCACCTCCTGCCAATGAGAAGATGAAGAAGATTGCTCCAAGTGTGAAAAACTGTGTTGTGACACAAAGCAGAACAATGTGAAAAGTAGATTAACAGCTAATTGTGTGATACAATGAAATCCATTAATATTTGCTCATAATATTATTTTTGATTCAAAACTAAGAGGCAAGTTGCTTTTAGTCTTATTCTTATCCTGAATGTCGATTCATGCTTGTTGTGATTACTCCAACGCTCTAAAAAGAAATTATACTTGAAGATAAAATGAAGAACAACATACAAGGTGGGTCAAACAACTTTTAAATCTTGGTTTATTCAAAACAAAATCTAAATTAGGACAATTTAAGAGGGTTTGTTTTGCAATTTAAACAAATATTACATTTAATCAGGTTGCACAAAGGTACTAGAGTCATTTAAAACTTTAATCAAGCATCAAATCTAAACTGTCAGCTGTTTAATTTGTTCAGATGGGTTAATTCATTAGCAAGGAGCTCAGGAGGTTGGCGTTTCAAAGACAGTGAGCTGAGCTAGAGGGCAACACATCAGAGACAGAAAGAACAAACCACGCTTGGAAAATATGAACATAAACAAAAATACTTTGTTGCAACAGAATCAAAATGCATCAGTGCACTTTAAGCATTTCTATGTGGGAAGACGTTGATTTAATTAAAGGATTGATGGAGCATAGCTGTTTGAGTATTCAGGGTGATGGAAAATACGCTTCTGCAGAGAAAGAAATTGTGACAGTAACTCTGACTGATTCTAAGATTTCATTCTGAAATCCTTTCCAGGCAGATTGAGTGAAATTATCAAAGTAAAAGTATTTTTAGACGTCCTAATGGTTTCTCTCATGTTCCCACATGATATTGTGTACTCCAGTAGACGTTGCATTACTTCAATTTATTTTTAACAAAGTTAAAGTGAAAAGCAACAGTAAAAAAAAATCAAGATAAAGAGTATTTCACTCAAGTATTGAGCAACCAATCTGCTCATCTAATTTAATATCTAAAAAGCTCTAATTGTGCAGAAAAAATAATGCAATAAACTAATTCTGGTATTTAAAGACTAAAATGAAAAAAATAATACAAATAAATAAATAACATGATTACAAAGGAACACATTTCGACAAAGTACAGATAGATAGACATAGATGCTTTTGGTCGATTTTTCTCAGTTTTCAGGAAGATATTTTGCTTTTGCAATAAAGATTAATTTATTCTAAGGATTATTCACCTGGCTGCTACACTGCAGGCTCTAAATGGACGCTGGCAATGTTCTGAGAAGTGGTCCGTGTAAAGGTGGAAACATTACAGACAGACTGTGTTCTGGCAAACATCCAGCCAATTACAACAAGCATAAATCAGACACAACATAAGGCCTTATATTTCACATCCGGAGGGTTCTATTTGGATCAATAGCTATCTATGTGACTGATCTCAAGGGAGCTCAATAGCTATTGACCAAATGTGTTTCCTTTTAGCTTGGTGTTTAAGCAGAGGCATCTGATCAGTTTCTGTTGCAGATGCTCACTTCTGTTATTTGATTTCAGCTATTCTAACCGATGCTAATACATGTCTTACATTGTGCTGCGTTATTGGCCTAAAAGCTGATTTTAACTGTTGAAAGCTAAGAGATTTATGACTAGAAGAAATAATAATTATTTAATGGAAGTGTTATTGGTTTAAAAAATTAGCAGTTGTAGAGCAAGTTGTATTTCTACAGAAAAAACTCAGGTCAAAAATGCTTCTTGGAAAAAAACCTGCATGTTACGTGTATGTAACATGCATGTTACGGAGCCTCCAGGGGGCGCTACCTCGCAAAAGTATTGCATTACCACCTTGTCTATTTGTATACAGTCAAACACAATTTACATTTTCAATATATACACATTTAAAGAACCTCTGTGAAAGCACGGTCACATATTCTTAACTCTTTGATAAAAAAAAAAAGGATTACAAATTGATTTATTCGCATGTTTGTGTCTGTTTGTATAAGGTTGAGATGGAACTGCAAATGAAAACAGCCCTTTATTAACTATTCAATCTACCAACACAAAATAGACACAACCAAAACTGTCAGATGACTTTATTACCCTGTGAAAATAACTCAGAAATAGTCCAGTGATGTATTTTTTCTTTCTTTCTTTTTACACAAAGTTTCTGTTTCTATCTTAGAAGGGAGATGGAAAGCCCATGTTTGGGTTTGTGGTGCATTTCCATCCTAAAGAAAAGATATAAAACTTCAAATATCTCACAAAGGGGATATTAACCTACATAGAAAAATACTTTATATTATAGCCAAAAGTACGGAGTACTGAAAGAAGGACTTTCAGTATTCAATCATCAACTGATCAGTACATTATTGCGAGAGAATGCAAAGCTTTTGCAAGGTAACGCATACATATATACTTTTTTTTTTCTACAGTGCACATGCTCACTTTTTCTTCTGATGTATTTGTGGTCAAATTAAATCAATAACAGAGAAAACAAAAACTCTAGTTCTTTTTCTCACACACATTACATTACATGAAAACAAAGTTTCCTGGTTTTTTCTTTTTTCCAGAATGCTGGGAATTTTTTTAATTTTTTCTTCAGATTAAAAGTTTACACGCAGTACAAATGCTAAAGTGGTAAAAAGCTACACAGCTGAAGGCTCCAGACCCCATGGTGGTGAAATCAGGCAGAGGGTGCAGCGAGACTGATGGAGGATGAAGAGCTGAGAGGGCGAGTGGGTGTGTTGATTTATAAGATCTGAGAGAAACACAGCTGAGCGACGTTATGGAAGATCTTGAAGACGATGATCTGAATCTTGGAATTTTTCTGTGTAAATAAAAGTTTTGACAGATCTAAAGCAGCTGAATTCATTTCCAGCGTCTAGAGGAGGCTAAATGAAGACCAAAGAGGGCAAAGTCGATACCTGACACAAGTGTCAGGTATTGACAGATAAAAGGTGATTTATTCTCGACAGAAGGGAATATCCTGACAACCTTGAATAATTATCCATCCTTATAAACACAATGTGATGCTGGCACTGACACAAACCCACAGTCCCTTACAAAATTGTTCAGCCATCCATTATCTAAACCTGCTCATCCTTTCAGGATCATTGAGGGGCAAATTCACAGCTCCACTGAAAAACACTAAATATTACCAAGTATTTTTGGTCTATTTTCTACTCTAAATATCTTTGTGCACTTTAAATATGACAAAAGTAACTTACCAGCAATGTTTCATTAAGAAATAGGAGCTTGTTTTAAGTAAATAATTCCATAACATTGATTAAAAAATAAATACTGGCAGATTATTTAACTTCTAACTTCTAACATGGAAGAAATGTCTCATTATAGATGAATTAATCTGTCAGTGGAACTAGTACTTTTTAAAAGTCAATATTAGAGAATTATTTACTTTAAACAAGCTCCTAAATGTTTCTGAAATGTTTCTTGTAAGTTAGTTTTGTCTTGTTTCAAGTGTACAAAGATATTTGCATAAGAAACAAAAAATGCTTGTAAAATTTGGTGTTTTTTCAGTGTAAGGACAATTTAGAGAGATCGTTTAGATTAACAGTCCTGTTTTTGGATTGTGGGAGGAGGATGAACCCGTGCGTGAGCATAGAAAACATGCAAACTTTGTGCAGAAAGTCACCATGACGGGATTCCATCCCAAGGCAAGGCAACAGTGCTACCAACTGGGCTACTGAGCCACTTGCAAAATAATTTCTACTGCTGGAATTCTTTTTTTCACAATTTGTCACATTACAACCTCAGACTACTTTATTCAGATTTTATGTGAAGAAACACCACAGTGTTGCATCTGAAAATAGGAGGAGAGTGTGGCACAGCTGCAAGAGTGGGAGGACAAGGAGAGCAACAGTCAGAGCCACGATGTCTATTCTAACTCCATCCAAAAGTTTTAGGCATGTGCAAATTCAGAAACAGAATTTTAAAAATGTGAATAGTTAAAAGCTTGAAATGATGCAAAAATTCAAACTGAATTAAGCTTTAAAGGTCCAGACACAAAGCTCAGGAGAATAAAGGTTCAGAAAAAGGAGGTGCATAGCTGAGGTTTTTTATAAAACTTATTTAAATTGAAAACTTTAAATGTATTATTTGCTCAATATGCCTTTCTACCTTTGATCATGTGATCTACAAAGACATATGTCTGAATTTCTGTATACCAAAAATATTCAATAATCTGATTTTCATTCATTTTTGATTGAACGTAATGTTCATCTTTTCATGTTTTTTTCTGAAACAGCATTATGTTTGTGATTTCCCAGAATCCTGATTTATTTTGCAGCTGTGAGGCTCTGACAGAAAATAGCAGCTTTGTTCGCCTGTTTGACCTCCAAACAGAATGTAAACTATATAGATACATGTTTTTCTCTTTAAATGCTTAAGGGCGAATCCCTGAGAAAACAAGAAACAAGAGTTTTTGTTTTCTCTGTTATTGATTTAATTTGACCACAAATACATCAGAGCTGAATAAGCCTCGGCTTCAAGTCCCTAAACCTTTCAGGTCTTGTCGCTACCTACCTATCACAGAAGTACAACACAAAGCTGCCCTCTCCTGAGTGATATGTCAGAGACTAACATGGAGAGAAAAGTAACAGAAAGCAACAGACACAAGCAATCCTCTGAAAAATGTGACGGTTTTTGTGGAGGATTTAGCCACTGCTTCGCAGTTTGCTTCTATCATTTATGCTCCAGACACAGCAGATCCTCCCGGGAGATGGGGAATATTAAAAGGCTTTGCAGGGGCCTTTCGCATGAAAGCTCTTGACAGGAGATTTGTTTATGACCTTCAAAAAGAGATGAGGAAGTCAATGATAGCCCTCACTGCCTACTTTGCATCTGAAGGCAGTCCCTGCAAAGAAAAATGTCAGCTGTTGTTTCAGTTCAACTTATTTACTATTGTCATCAGGACAGTGCGCCTTTTCATTGCCTATTCAGCGTTTGTGCAATTCTTCCTGGTGTGAAAGAATTTGCACTTTCAAAAATGCTTTGTGAAGAAAAGGAGACAAAATTTGCAACTGTTTGCATCAAAGTAACCAAGCATGGAGAGGCATAACTTCAAAATCCAGAAAAAAAACATGAGACCAGTGATTTGGGAGAAAGAAAGTATTAATAGAGATGAGAGATTTCAAAATATCGATGGCATGGATCGATACTTCATTTTCATATTCCATCAAAATCTCATTTATTTTGTGTCTCAGTTTCTCAACTCTACCACAAAATCTTTTTTGATTCGTTTTCAAATAATTCTTTGCACTATATTCAGGGAAAATGCACACAAACTGGTTTTGTTTTTCTTCTGTTACTGTATTGTTGCCGTTTGTCCCGTTAAAGTTTCATCATCACACCAACAAGCTTGTAAAGAACTTTCTGCTGATTTCCAGGCAAGACGTATTTTTTCGTGAAACATTTTAAATATTTCTGCTTCAACTTGAAGATTGAAAGTTATCAAAAAGAAACACCAGAAAAAACTAGAGCTAGATGACATAGTAAGGTCTGTGCAAAAATATATATATATATTTTATTTCAAAACATTTTGTCGACTGAACGTATCGTGAGTACAAGAAGAAGCATTTCTCAACCCGGAGTTGTTGCAGGTCATCAATCTCCCAACAGAGGATCAATCAAAGCTTCAGGTTTTCTTTCCACTCTCCCCATTAACCATCACTGAGAGGCAAATACTTAATGATGTTTTTGTGTGTGGCTTGAAGACCAAAATCTTAACTGTAGCCTGAGGTGTGTAGCCTTCTAATTTAGGGATCCTGCAGTTTAAATCTTTCTAAATAACTGGTTTAACTGTGATGAATGAGACAGGGCAAGTGAAGGCTAAAAGATGTTACAATATGTCAATTTAAGATCGATCACACTGCAGCCCCCGTGTGAAAAGGAAAATAAAAAAAAGGATGTTTGAGGGTCAAAACCATGATCCCTGCATGAATAAAACACATTTTCTGGTGAATTGAAAAAAAATAATAATGCATTTTATTGAAAAAAAAATGATGCAGGCTTATAGGAAACCTTGGTCCATCCATAGGAGGAAGACAGAAAAAAAATATATTCCCAGAAGAAAAAGATGTTTCACATGCAGGATGAAGCTGTGAAACAAACCAGGTGAAAAAAATTAAATACATTGAAATAGAAGAGTGGAAGAAACTCACTGAGATTATACAAAGATAAAATGAATAAAATCTGGCAATAACAAACAGAACTGATCCGAAATACATAACCTATGCAATATTCTGAGACGGACAAAGAAATGCTTGAACAAAATCTTTGCTTTGCTGTAACATTTGAGTTGTTCCTATTTTCTCTAACTTACTCTGCTCATTCACCTCTGACCTCTAACATCAGCAAGTCATTTTCCTCCACTCTGCCGCTCCCGCTTCTGGGTAAAAATCCCAGTAGATCTGCCTGTCTGGCACCAACAACCATGCCACAGTAATTTAAATCTCCTTTCTTTCAGATTCTGGAGCTCAGTTTGTCCGTCTATGTCTATGTGAGCTGCTGCAATGTGACTGCCAGGTCGACTATTTGCGTTTCTAAGTAACTGAATCATTTTACCTAATAAAGTAGTTGCTGAGTAGTAATTTTTATGACTTTTTGAATTTATGTCTGACTTTAGTCGTTTAGTCATTTCTCAGTTTTGTGCTGCAGAAATGTACCGAACATGTCCTTGCTTTTTTGTTCCATGAGAGCAACTCACCCCCTTTACGACTTTCCTTTTTAATGGGACAAAAATTTGAAAAGATCAGAGAGGGTGACCCGTCTTTCTCTGTGCTTTTGTCACATTTCTCAAGCCATTTTCTTCTGAGACAATGAGGAGTGCTCACACCCTGAGCTCTTCATCATACGAAGCACAGAAGCCTCCAGCAGAAGTAAACAGAAACCAACAGGTGAATCAAGGCCTTTGTACAACAAGCTGATCAGAGACTGGCCTCGCCCTCGCTCATCCCAGTTTAATGATGTGGCCCTTTTAATCTTCCAATATCATTGTTCCCTCTGGAGACTTTCCTGGGCGAACTTGTGCAACTGTTATTAATCTTTGGTGTCCAGGCAATTTCTCTAAAAGCCCCTATTTGTTTTTTATGGCTCCATTGAGAGGGAAGGGTACAGCAGCAGAAAGCAGGACTGTAAACAAGGTATGCAGGAAGGGCAAGTTATGTCCCTGTCAGCATTCACTCCGGTCTTCTCCTTCCAGCCCTCAGAGGATTAAAAAAAGAAGCAGAAGGGAGTTTTCTGAAAGCAAACTGGGCAAACTAGAGCATCAGCATGAATCTGGCTGGACAGAGACATTATTTTTCAAATGGAGCTGCACCACCTCTCTCCTATTTGAATAAAAACTTTATTTGATGTATTTCTATATGTGGAGGAAGACCAGAAAACATGAAACATTTTGCTGGCAGTCTGAGGTGTGTGATTGTTTTTCTAGGGCAAATCTGGGATCTTTGAGCAGTGCAACAACCCTAAACCAACACCCAGAGCTACAATGGGATAGTTTACATCAAAGCTTTGTCAAAGTACTAAATCTAGTTGAGGAAATGTAAGGCTTAAAAACCAATACGAAATGCTCCTCCTGTGATTTCACCAAACTTTTGCTTCTTTGCAAAGAGGAGTTGGTGGAAATTTCTTTCTTCCGATGAGTAAACATACCTCAAATGATTTGCTGCTGTAATTGCAATAGTGGGTTGCTCAACAGAGTAACAACACAAACACATGACAAACTTCTAAGACTTTTATTTATATATAAAAGAAAAATCATATACCATTTCCTTTCATAGCACTATCTTTTTGTGTTGGTCTAACCCTGAAAATTGTATTAAAATGCGTTAAATTTTGTGGTTACAATAATGCAAAAAATTGTTTTAGCAGTACGAATTTGATAAAGTGTTTTCAAGAGGTAAAGTGAAGATTTTTCTCTGCTCTGACCACAAACGCAACATCAACACTGACTGCCAGGCTAGCAGTAACAGTTGATCACAAACAAGCTCAGAAAAAAAAACTATCAGGAAAAACACATAAGTAAAAAGTTATCATGATAGTTATAGTTTAATACACTTATTTTTATTTTTGTGCACGTGCGTCTTCATCATTGTGCCTCCCAGCTCATTTGCACAACAACCTACAGTGTTGCCAACCGTTGTCCACTGCGTGGGAAAAAGGCAATTATCGAATCATTAAGGGAGACGATGGCACCTACAAAGCAGAGGACCTAGAGGGGGCGACAGGAAAATCTCAGCAGAGAGAAGAAACCATGGTCTCTGCTGCAGAGTCCGTCGCTCCCCAATTACCATGGAACAAGACAAACATCCATTAGAGTAAGCCATTAGGCAGCAGGGAGAGAGGCCATTGGCTTGTTGGGTTTAACAGTTCATCAGGTTGTGAAAGTCACACAAAGCTTGAAAGGTTTGTGACTGTGATAAACGCTGCTGCACAACTGAAACTGTGCTGTTACACAAGACATTTCTCACCATGTTATCATTTTTATGATCATTAAACCAGACATTAAATGCACAACCGTAAATATCTTGAAGTCCTGCAGGAGCTTTATGGAGGAAAAAAAAAAACCATGAAAGGAAAAGAAACTTTTTAGCTTCAACACAAAAAGAAACAGAAACACAGAAGCATTGTCAAATCCTACTGAGCTACAACTCTCCTTCCAATTTTCACTTAGAAGTTTACATTTCTACAATCTACTTAGTGATGGCTGCATTAATAAACTAATCAGTTACCTGAGTTTGCAGAAAAGGCAGAGAATTACGTTATTGACTTGTAGTGACTCACTGCAGAACAATCAGTGAGACTTTTCTATCGAGAAGGCAAAGCCTACAGTTGTTGGCACAGAATCAAGAAGTCACAGCATCTGCAGCACATATTTTGGTCTCAGTCCAATACCAAGTAAATACCAATAAAAATACTTATGATTTAAGTGTGATAAATCATCAAATGTCTCATCTTTCAGTACTTCTGATTTTTGCTATGAATTAAAACCTACGTCAGAATTTAGGTAATGTTTATATGTGTCAACAAAATGCTTAAATAATATGACAAACGGAAAAAAAAAATTAAAAAACAAATTTCTGTGCATTGTTTTCTAAATAAAAGTGTAAAAATTAATAATCTGAGTGCAAATAAAAGCTAAATCTTTCTTACAGTAGAGTTGAGAAACTACAATACAAATTAACACAAAATTTAAATGAAAGTATTGATCTTGGTATCAATTTTACTGATATATTGGATTTCATCTGCACACCTCTACTTGGTGTAGCTGAAATATCTTAAATAGTTGGGCAAAGGAGTCCAAGTTTGTACATTTTAATGTTCAGTATGCTGATGTTTGAATGCAGTGTCTGGTAACATTATTATCTTCACACCAACGTAATCAGTCATGTAATTTAGCTGAGTCCAAGCGTCTCAGGATTTACACACTCCTCAGTTGCCTCTCATCTCCAGCTAAACCTGCTTCCTCTGGTTAAAGACTAACCGACTGGATCTTTTGTTTCTGACGTTTTAATTCTTGTTTGAAGAGCGGAGAGAGGAAGCTGGGATCGTCGTTCTGTTTTCCATGTTTCAATAAATCTCTGGTTATATTTCTCTGCCTGCTGTTCTGATCTGGTTCATTCAAATTCAGAGTTGCTGACAACCAAGCACAAAGTGATCTACGAAGTAGCATAATTACAAGCTCAATCAACATGCAGACATAGTGCAACTTTATTGTCTGAGCAGAAACAAGCACACATTGATGGAGGTTACAAAGCGTTCAGCCTGAGTGAACAATATGTCTGCTGCTTCTATACAGAAGCATTCAGGGCTGAGATTCAGGGGACGTTACTCTGGAAAAGAATCAAATATTAAAAAATAATGTCTTTGAATGGAGATTATTTGTTATATATCTCTGGTTTAAGTTTTATGGACTCTGTAAGACACTTTGCTTTGAGCTAGACAAAGTTTGTGTCATAATAAATGAATTATGATCCTTTATGTTTCTGTTTAGTTTTTCTAAGTACGCTCGTTTAAAAAAAATACAATTTGAATCGGTTTAATTGCACGTAATGAAACAAATAAAGTTAATCTTTTTGGTTAAACCATTTTATGACAATTAAGACTGATTGATGGTTTGCTATAAAACCATCAACTTGTTACTATGAAGGACCAAAACCAAAAGCAGAAATGAATAATTTTTGTTTCCTTACATGTGTTTTTATGAAGAAATTAAAATATTTACTTTTGCTTTTTCCTTACACATGTGTTTTCACTTTTCCATATACAAGCATTTGTTCTTTTGTCATTGCCTTGTAAGGAAAAGGAAAAACAAAATATATACATTTTCTGCTTTTTACCAAAATGCACGTGTAAGAAAAAGGCAAAAATATATATTTTAATTTATTCATGAAGACACTTGTTCAAGGAAAAGGAAAACCAAAAATATACATATATATATATGTATATATATATATATATATATATATATATATATATATATATTACTGCTTTTATTTTTAATTATGTCAGTTTCGGTCATCCATATGTAACAACAATGTAAATATAATTTTAAAAATTCCAGTAGTATCTTGTGAAAAAGAAATGCAAAGTGATATGTCATAAAATCAGCACTATGAGACTCAGTCTATTCTGCACAAATTTCAGCAGTTTCTGTGGAGTAACAGATTATCTCTGAATCTAAGCAATTTGCCATCTATCATTTGATTTTCTATAAAAGCAACTGCAAGAAACATGCAAACAATATATTTGAATATAATAAGCCCATTCGCCTAAACACTCCAGGAAGGCTCCTGTTCAAAATGCGTCTCTGAAGGCTTTTGTCAAGCAGAGCCATTACTCTGTAAATATCACACACCTCAAACCCGTTACAGGTATTTTTGTTTTTGTTCCAAGCAGACGCGGTTCTGTCGTCCAAACTGCGTTCTGCTGTCCCCAGAGGACAGATAAATCCAAAAGCATAGATCTCTTCAAAGACCGAACAGTTTGCAGAAATACTTGATATGGGCACGGAGTTTCAAGGCCTCACTCACCAAGCCACATAGTATTGATCTTCATGCATTATTGAGGCAGCTTTGAGACCAACCCATATTGGAAGACAATACTTGCCCCCCCACATTTATCCTCCAACATGTCCACCAGACCATAGCAGCAATAATCAGACAGGCTCAAATGATAAACATATAGATAATAAATCTGTTTAGCATGGCTGCCCTTGGCCTGCTAATTATTGGTGCAATTATATTTGCAGCACATGAAACAGTCAGATGTTGGTCTGACAGACTTTATACCGGAATAAATTGTGTCTGACCAGCTTTCAGCACCAACTGGAGGGTTGGGGTAGCACCTAATGGAGCTGTGCTGGTGCCCACTGGTCAGCGGCACCTGAACCTGGATGTGTGAACCGAGACACCAGTGATCCCAGTGGGGGTCTCCACAGCTGACCTCAGCAGTGCATCCCTCAGCGGAGGACAAGTTGCCAGCAACAGGGAGTGAAAGAGAAGAAGTGTGAACAAAGAGATGGTGGATTTTCAAATTTGAAGAAAAAGAAAATGTTAAAAAATAACAAAAATAAATATATTAAATATATAATGGAAGTTGTGTTTTGGACCAACAAAAAAAAACAAGTGATGTAGATGTTTACTGATGCGCTCCACATTCCTGACCGCCGATAGCTTCGCTTTATGCAGACCGTCAGGAAATGGAGCCACATTTTTCCATTTAAATCAACCAGTGAGCAAACAGAATACCATAGTGTTCGTTTTTACTGTGTGACTCAGCAATCTTGAATTCACCAGAAAGCATTTTGTTTGCATCCATCTAAGATTACAGACAGAAGGAGAGGAGAAAATGCTTTTGTTGACGGCAAACATCTTGATAAAGATCTATAAACACGGTTTGGATGATGAAACTTTTCACCCAAAATAAATCTTAAATGCCCCCAGACTAGCAATATCTTCCCACTTTTGAAAATACATACTGTGAACAAAACTGTTCAAATGAATTATCTTCATGGACATGCCTTGAAATGCACAGGAATATACAGAACATCCCAGAGGGGACAAGATATTTATGGCAAAATAAAAACAATTTGGTTTAATTTAAGAGAAAAACTGCTTTCCTCTACTTCACCTTACTTACATTTTATATTTCTATGTGCACATCGACATGAAACATGCACTAAATCACATTTAACTCTTACATATCCCCCCTTCCCTGAGTGATGTAGTACATGGTGTTGGTGAAATAAGGGGAAATATGTGCAGTTTTCCACTTAAACTGAGGAGTAATTTCTTCTCACATCACATCTGGCTCTCCATTCCTCAAGCTGGAGGCTTTAAGCCCGCCTCTGCGGCGCTTCTGGCATCCCAGCTCTGTTAATTGCAACATTTGCAGCTATGTTGATATTCAGGTAAAGACCTGGGAACAGATGGCATTTACCTTTAAATATTATTAACATCTCACAAGCAGCCCGCTTTGTGGGTGGGGGTTATGAGGACAAGAAGACAAGCAGGTGAAATCACCACACTTTCCTATTACAATTTTGAATTAAATTGAAATTGGGGCAATTTTTTTGTTGACATTTAATAAACAATTGGATGTTTCTGAATTATGTTCCATGTTTTAGGTTGTGAAAGTGTACACAGACCTGTTATAAATGACATAAATGAGAGCATGATTAATCATTTTAAACAGCTTTGATGTACTATGTCTTGCATAAATCAACACAAACAATTTAAATAGGGAACAAACTGCACAAAAAAACAGGTACAGTAACTTGCTTTTGTGCACACCCTTAAAACTGATGCATTGTTACATTTCCTTCTTAAATTTTTAATTTGACATCATTCAACATTCTGACCTGACAATATTTCCAAATGTGAACTTTTTCAGCGATGCTAAAAAAATGAAATTCCTATTTATTTTCCACTTTCTGCCAGAACATTTAAGATATTTGTATACCTATATCAAAACTCATATAGGTACATAAAAGTATTCATGATTTCATCTATCTGCTCTCTTTTCAGACCTCCAGTCCCACATGGCCGTTCACACTGAGCCAGGTTCTGATTCTGTTCGGTTTCTTCTTGTCATTGAAAGATTTCCTTAATCCCTAAACTATAGGAGAGTGATAAACATCAAACTTTAGAATCGTAAATACATTTAAATGCTGCAGCTGCAGAACAGCTTCGCATTGAAAAATTGCAATTAAGAGCAACAAAATGACTCCAAAAAAATAAAATATAAAACATCCAGAGTGCTTTAAGTGCATCTGAATCTGTTATGAAATGTCTGAAATATAAATAGCAGCCTATCAGAGTCTCTGCAAATGCACTTCAGAGTTGGATGATAGGTGATGTGTCAGACAGGTGAGATGCCATGGAGTGACTGGAAATCACCACAGCAAAGTGAAGGAGGAAAGAGGGGAAAATAGAAAGCTGAGGACAGAAAAAGCCAGATTTGACATCTTCATGGCACCAGGTAAAAGAGTGTTTGTTTTGCAATGACAGGTCAAAACTCCAAATACTAATTTTACAGTCTCCACTAGACCTTCCAATGTATCTAGACAGAAAAGTACAAATGTGTTGGCTGATGGTTTCCTCTGTTTAAATCTGGACAGTTTGGAAACCAGGAGGTTTTTGTGGCTCAATTATTTTTTGGTGCTGCATGTTGATGGGTAAAACCCACAAGCAAAAGAGAACACAAAGCTCCTACAGGTCTAAAAATATGTTTAGTATTTCTTTATTTATGCCAACATTAGCCTGATGCATCAGTGTGTTTCCACTATATGCCTCCCTTTCCATAATGAACTTTAATGCTGATTGGAAACCATCTGTGAAGTTTTCTGTGATAAGAAAATGTTGCTTGGTTGCACCAATTATGGACTTTTCATGCTGCAGAAGCCTCTTTATCACCGTCTGTGTTATGTGCTTCTTAAAATTCAAACCTGATATTCACAAAGTTTTTTTTTCTGCAAGTGCTGCATCACTTTGTGTATTGTTCCAACCCCAGAATGCGATTAAAAGAACGGTGTGTGATATAAAATGGCCCCACAAACCAAACAGTGTCTCTCTAACAAAGTTTTTGTGCATTTAAAAGAGGTATTGTGCTCCATCCAGGTGAATATCTGCTCTTATTTCTGCATATTTATGTAAAATGTAGCCAGATCAAATAGCTCCACTTTTTTCAAAGACTATAGCTGCTTGCGTTTGCAGAATGCATAGAAAAAAATACCACCTGCTGAAACCTGGTGGTAATTAGGGGGCTTGAAAGGAAGTAGAGAAAAATGTGACCTGCTGCTCTCGACTTTTCACAAAAAGATTCAGGGATGTTGCAAATAAAAGATTAAATTTGTCTGAAAAATTGCTCTATTGTTAATTTTTTAAAAATAAATTCTTAATTTTGTTTAAAGCTCCATGTGTACTTAAGTATTTGTGCTGCTTTTTTAGTGGTCATTCTATAACTACAACTTGAGATTTTTACATCTAGTTTGTTCCAATTTATTATTTTTTCTTAAACTAATGCCTTTTATTTTTCCAATTAAAGCAGCTGAGTCGTTGCCTCATTTACAATCTGCAGAATGATCTATTTTGAGTAGCACCTCATCAGATCTGGACCTAAGGTTATGTTGATAAAAACTGTAATATAAATCTGGAATATTTTTTCATTTTATCTCCCAAATGATTTCAACCTGACACAAAACATAGCTATATTGCTTCCATCTGTGTCTGCATCCATTTCGTATAATCTGTTTTGTAAATCTAGTGCAGAAATACAACAAAGAATGAGTCAGAAAACGGCTGGAAAGAGCAGAGGATATTGCTTGATGAATAAAAGAATAACTTCACTTTTCCAGTTCACATCTGCTCAAAACATTCTCCTTCAACTTGATGGATCAAAATTGCCAAGTATTTATGTAGTAAAACATGTAATTTAATAGTGGTGTTTGTCATCCTTCATATTGAAGGTGACACTTTACTCTAGTTCAAGATCATAGTTTTGTAGAAAATTGATAAATCTGCACCTTTTTCCCTTTTTTAACTCTGCTTGAAGCAGCATCATGAGCTTGCACTTACATGTCACTCTGTATTTGTCACTTCTGAAGGGAGAGCACCTGTTGTCCCTGGTGCACTGACCCCACTGTTGAGTGATGCTACCTTGCTTTAGATTCACATCCATGGGCTGCAGATCGTTCACTTTTAAAATCCCCCACTGTCGACCTCTGGAGCTTCCCTCTCTCTGTTTGTCCACATGCATGAGTGTTTCTACTTGAAAGAAACCCATGATGTTTAATCTGTTTTCCCAGGTGCTCATGAAAGTGCCAAACTACCACATGTTGCATTAAAATCAGGGAAATTAACAAACCCTTTCAACTGATTGCTTTGCAGATATAAGGAAAACACTCCAGAGCAGCCTCCCACTGAAATGCTGCAGGACTGGAAGCAATGGAGGTTATTAATATATGAATAGAGGTGACTGCAGTCTGTCTCGCTCTTTTTAGTTCATAACAGGTGCAAAGGTAACTGCTTTAGTTTCCCTGGAGACAGCAATTAGAAAGGGCAGGAGGATCATCTGAAAGATGGGTTGAGTCAATGGGAAAAGGCTAAAACATGCTGTGAAAAGCACACCGTGGAAATGATAGTCTATGGAAAATTTGAGTTTGCTGTGTGACAATAAGGTGATTGCAGATTTATTTTTGCTTGGATTTAAAAAAAAAAAAAAAAAAAGAAAAAGCGCATAAAGGAACCTAATACATGATACAAAAGAACAAAGATTTGCTAATGCATCACAAACACAAATAGCCGAGTTATTTCTGTTAGAAAGAAAATGAGGATCTTAAACTTTATTCGCGGAAATGTGATCATTCAGCGTCTGGCAGTTATTTCTAACAATATTTTAACAATTTTTCCAACTGTAAAGGTTTTAAATGTGCTTTTTACGTAAATCGACAAAAAATAACTTTAAAAATGGATCTACTCTATTTGAATACACTGCATCTAGTTGGTTTTGTCCCTGAGTTTTTTAAGGAGACGCATCATTTTGCGGGTTTTTTAACATTCTGTTAGTGACTTGGTTTTTACAGGTTTGCTTAGGTTAATACCTCATCAAGTCAGACGTTTTCTCGTCATTAAAACAGTTTATAGACAAAAATTATTTTTTTTTTTTGTTAGTTTTTTACTTATCTCTGCATCTCCAAAGGTTTTTGCTAAAGAGAGAGAACTGACTCGACACAAAAACATGCAAACTGCTGACATCAGGTGAACCTATTGTGGCATGCTGCGTCTGCACATATTTATTGTTTTCTGCTTTGTAAATCCAGTAAATAAAATAAAGCTAATAAGGCATGCAAGACAGCTGCAGAAAATACAGGAATTTTCATATCGGCGTTTAAAAATCTTTGGATTTCTATAGTGCTTGAATGATTTTCCCCTGTTCTCTATCTGCTTTTTATTGTCAATTTTGCAATTTTCAGGCATTAACAATTTATTATTAGGTTTGGTCCCCAGTTGCTAATTAAATTTGTGTTCAGTCATTCAGCTTTTAGCTTCCTGCTACTGCGGCACTTCTGGTTTGTCGTTTGTTTTAATAAAATGAATTTATTCTTCATCCAGCTTTATTGCATTTGGTGAACATAGTGCAACAGAAAAGTCACTTGAAACCCTGGCAGGCCACCATTAATACATTGAGCCTTATTTTCTTCTACGACCTTAATGTGCAGTTTCTTATTTAGAACATTTAAAAACAAAATCTTTCTTGAGATAGTACTTTCTCTTGACAAAAGGCTGCCATGATAACCTCTATAAAGTCGATTTACAAGTGGTTCTATCAATATAAAATAAATAAAAAAAGCAAAAAGGAAACAAATCAATCAAAGCATTATAAGGCAGTCAGGACTTTGACATTCTGCGTCTGACGCGATTTAGAGATCAAGATTTATGAGCATCTCAATATGGAGTCTGATTTAAATCAGACAATCAACTTGACAAGATTAGTTCTCAGTAGAGTTTCACCTTACTTTGTTTTCTACCATAATGTGAAAAGATCTTCTTTTGGTCTCACTGAGGACGTCTGCTGCGCCTGCTGCAGGTGTCTGGTCATCTTGAAGGGGATGAACAGCTTCCACTGTTTTTGTGCAACTAAAGAGGCTGGATGACACAAATCAGAACCAAAACCAATCATTTTATCCAAATGTTTAAGTTGGACGGATAAAGTTTATAGACCAACTACAGAAGATTGTTGTCCAGGCTCTGGAGTTTTTAGCTGAATTTGTTTTGCAGCAGAACCTAAACTTTAAATCTTTTCAAAAAATCATTTTGCTCCCAAGTTAATTCTTCTTTTACCCTACAAATGCAAAGTTACAACTTCATCTACCATAGTAAGAAAAAAAAAACATTGCTTATATACAGAGCACTATATATACTAGTCTTATTTCAAAATGGCTCAGTAAATTACTGCTAGATGTACATTTTTCTCAAAAAGTTGCCAAAGTAAATGTAACGAGCTTGTAACCACCTCAACATCCTGCTGATTTTCTAAAATTACAGTTTGGATGAACCAATAAATTAGGTTTCAGTGTAACTATATGGTTGCTTATTATTTTTCCCATGCAAATGTGTCAGTCTTCTTCATTGTCTTTTGTTTTAAAGTGTTCCATTTTCTCATTCGATAAAATGGCCGATCACACTTATGTTTAAGTTCTAAGGAGACATCTCTTTAGAAACGCCACAGGAGTCGAAAACGGAAATATTGATCACATATCTGCCATTTGTCCTGCCTATAATTTCATCACTGCAGTAAGAATTCCCTGTTGGGTTAATGACATGTAACAAAAGCCAAATGCACACTCTTAATGCGCACTCCTTTTTCTGGCCTCGGCTGAATAATTTATGCCTGGGTAAAGTGATCAGCTGTAAAGCTTTCAGAACCAAGTGCAGTTTTTGTTTTGTTTTGTTTTTCTCCAGCAGAATCTTTCAGGGGTCAGGGCCTGTGTTGTACAATACCAACTTAAAACGACTTAACTGCTGATGAAACCAGAAAAGGAGGGAGACAAATGACGACAGCAGCAGGCGAGGAGGGGAAACTGAGGGACAGAAAAAACTCAGGGAATAAGAGAACAGTGGGAGCTGTATGCTGTTTGTCAACTCAGGGAGAGCAAAATGTCAGTTTTTGTGATGCATCAGTGAGTGATGGCTGCCATTATCCTACCCAGTGGGTATAAGCAGGCAATATTAGCACACAGCTTCCACACCCAAATGAAACACACTGAGCTTTCCACAGTGGGGATGCCCAGAGCCAGCAGGGAAAATGGAGTGTGGAAGCATGTGAGGCATAAAGATTGGCGGGGGGAAGTATAAAGAGACGCAGGGTTAAGAAAAAAAATAATAAAGTAAGGAGAAAAGAAGCAGGTGTCGCTGCACACAGAAAGGCGAAGCCAAGAAGGCAAACGTCAGAATCAGACAAAGAGAGGAAAATAGAACAAAGAGAATGTGGGTTCCTGTTGTTTGAATAGTCCCAGTGTTTAAATATAATGGTCTCTCTCAACCCGGACCACAAAGTGAGATCTGACATCCATCGAACAAAGTGGCTGCGGCAGATATGGCAGTTTTTGGCGCTGCAGAAGGGCGCGCACAATGAGAGCTTTAATTATAGAACAAGAACAGCTCATGCACTCTTCCAACACAGAGGGAAGCTACCTGTAATTGTTTCAGCAGAATGAATGGCTGTGTGTGGATGTGTGTGTGAGACGGAAAGAGACTTCTCGTGACTTTGTTCTAATCACAGAAAATTCAGAAATAAACATCAAAAACTAGTTTTTTTTGGTCATTTTTGTAATGTGAAAAATAAATATACGCTAAGATTATGTCACATTACTTTTTTGTCACAATGAACGTAATAATAAAAAATGCTTTATTTATTAAATATCCATAAATTCATTATGCTAAATGTTAACATCCATGTAAAACCGTTGAAATATTTCTGTTATTTTGACAATTAAAGCTTATAGCTAATTATAACCCAAAGTTCTGACTTTTGGAAAACTTACATTACAACAAAAAGTTTGCAGTGCAGCCTTTTCCTACACTTTTTCCATCCACTAAACTTTACATCAGTACATTTGCATCCATGACTTTTTGAACAATTTCCTTAGCGATGACGTTTTGTGATTCTGTACATTTCTATATAAATGCATATTATACTTAATGGTCTTATTCTAATTTTCTGAGAAACCTCCATAGATTAAGTGGGTAAAAATTGCTGTTTTGTCAAGATATGGAGTCATAATCTTCATAGTAGAATATATACGAGTCTTTATGGACAGAATGCAAAGCAAAGCAGACAGAACTGATAAAATCTGAAGAACATTAGAACAGAGTATTTGTCATATGAAAGCTATTTCTAGTATATTGATTTATTTCCCCTAAGGGATAATTCAAGGAAAGCCCCTAGGCCTTCTGGGTAAAGATTTATTGACAAGTAAAGTACCTTTATTGGAGCAATAACACCATTTTATTTGCTTTTAGGAATTATTGATCTGAGAAACATATTTGAGCATATGACGGCGTGTGTTGGCTGTAAATTGAATGGTTTTTATTACAAAATGCAGCACACTTTAATGAGTCAGAACACTCTATTAAAACGAGGGCTTCATTTTGGTTAATCACTAAACCTGTAAACCACGATGACAGTTAGCATATCCAAGAAAGATTATGGCCAAATGTCTGTGTTTGGAACAGAGACAGAAAATCTATTATGAACAAAGCAACGCATCTCAGTTTGGCTTATTCTCGCGCAGAACAGCTGAACTTTCAAGTGAAACTGAATGTGTTACATAGATAATCAGAAATACCATTATTTTCCTGGCAGTAACAGGACAACACGCTGGCAGCTGCATGCATCAAAACGAAGCCTCAGAGGTGAATTTGCCTCAGTAAGTGATTCACAGTTCTCTGCGCCTTCAATCAATGTTATTTTTCCTCTTAGATTTGTAATGGTGTGTGCTATAACTGCACTTTCTCCTTGCTTCTCCGTGACGACGGAGCTGGGAGAATGAGTCAGGAAGCCAAACCATTATCGGAAAATGTCACAGCGAGTCTGAGGTGCAGAGGACGTTTGTTCTCTCTCAACTAGTACCCTAGGTGCATAAATCTCTTGAAATGCTGCACTTTCTTTGTCAGCCGTGGTTACCCTCCAGTGCAGCACAAGCCAAGCTGAAATAGGAGGAGAATTCAGACAGATGAGTCCTAACAATTTCAAAGAAATCCAATACACAGTTCAGCCCACATCTCAGTCAAACCACCAGCTGTGGCACCTGCGGTCCGTCTCTCCTCCTCTGTGTCTGTATCTATATAAAGCAAGTCAATAATATGACGGCAGCAAAGTAATCAAAACAAGGACCTGTCTGCGCACATTTGAATGATAAAAGTGAAAAAGACAAAGAGAGATGAGAAAACTGTGCAAACTTTAATTCTCAGTGTAAAAGAACAAAAAAAAAATGTCAGGAAAAGATTTTCTCTTTTCTGCTCGAAAAGGCATGTATGCAAGGCATGCACTCAAAACAGGAAAGATGATGTTGTGAAAAAAGGGGGAAATTATCGTCTTTTCAGCCTTTTCTTCAATACAAGCACAAATTCAGCAGTGGAGAGATTACTGAGCCGGCCTGCCGAGGGCCCAGGGGAGCCTCCAGGCCACAGTTTGTGGCCTGAAAGTCAATCTGTCAGCTACAAAGAGTCCTAATAACAACAGCACTGCAAGAAAATGCAGTGCTGACGCAAACTGCTGCAAACTAATACAAAGAAACATTGGCTCTGGATCCGTCCATTTTATTACCATTTCAGTTATTTATTTCATGCCATAAATGAACCATTTTGTACCCATGTGATTAGTCACTGCCTCAGTTTATTTCTCTTGGTAGTTAATTATCTGTATAAATTATGGGGATACATTTTGTTCAAATCGCTGTAACATTTTTTATTTCTTAATCTATTATTTTAATTATTGCCCTTGAGTTTGCTGCACAAATAATGTCACTAAAAAGACTTCAGTATTGACCAGGACGATTTCAGGCAACGATGAAGGATGCCATCTGTCAAGTCACCACAAATGACTGGTTGCCACGGTAACATTCTCTGTGGTGATTACCAACAGTACGTGCCAGTTAAAGGAGTTAAGTTCGTCTGATTTTAATTATTGCAACCTCAAGTCATATTTACAGTAAGTAAGCCCACAAACCACATCTCAGACAGAGATGTTCAAATTCTCCTGCTCAAAGGTGCGTTTGATTTATTAACCAGGGATGATTGTGGGCTATGAAAGTTTCATAACAATCTGTTCGTGTTTGCAGTAGCATCTTAATCACAACCATATGGATCTCACTCAAATTAACCACCTTGGTTTGGCCCCATTAACTGATGGAATATGAAAAACTATGACCATTAAGTATATATGAGTGCTCTGCTGCTGGTAGAAATATTCACTGTAGTAATTAAGAACATAGCATGCAATATTATTTCAAGTAGATTTTAGAACATTTATGAAAATCTTTGGGGGTTTTTCAAGCGATTACGTTGAAAAATGGAGGAAAAATTGCATTTTTTTTTTGTGGAAGAGCATCATCGCACATATACAAAACGGCAGAAAATCAAACTAAACCTAAAAAAGACATAAAATAATCAAAATGAAACAGAAATCAACAAAAATAACTATAAGATTGACCACAAAAGGATAAAAGAAACACCCATATCATGACACAAGCAGCCCCAAAGTGGAACAAAAAGGCACAGAGATATAAACAAGTATGAAAAAGGCTGAAAAATAACAGCAGTCACATGTTCTGCAACATCAGAGAGATCCAACAAATCCAGGCGGATTCGGTCAATTTACCGATTCACCAATTTCCCCACCCAATTAATAATTTTGGATTGCAATTTTAGTTGTACCTATAAACAAATCATTTTATATTCCTTCAACTATGCTGCATCAGTCTGTTTGTTTTAGTTGCTTCGTATATTATCATAAAAATAGTGATAGAATTGAATTTGAATGTATTATTTGTAAATGGACTGTGTTCTCTTCCAATTTATTTTGGGCCTGATACCCAGTTAACTTATAGAACCTGACCTCAGATCAAACCCAATTAACTTTCAATTGACCTCCTGCTGCAAGATGTAATTTATTGCGTCACATTTTCTTCTATTACAGCATTTAGATGGTTATTTTCTCTGTTCTCATTCCGAACAGCAACAGAGAGAAAAGTAATCAACTTACAAAAACATGCAAAACAACTGCAATCATATAATATTGAAGAAGAGACCCAGGCTAATCCTAAAGAGTCTCCAGGTATTTAACGAAAACATGCAAAAGATCAAAAATGTCTACGCTTTTAGTATGATTATTTATGAAGATTAGAGGGGGGAATCATTTCTGCAGGAGCTCAACATAAACATATCCAAATATATTGTGAATTGTATACGCTTCCATTCCTGAACAGTTGCCTTCATTTTCTAGCAGATATAATAATGCCTCAGCGGTACAGTAAACGTTCCACCTGCAGTTAACACCAGCCTTCCACATGTTTGTGTCTTTGCCTGCTCTTCGCATCGTCTTCTATTGAAGCTGTGACAGCGAGGCTCCGGATTGAGAATCAGATCGCAGGAGATGATTGTGCCTTTCCATCAACTCAGCCTGTGAATGCTCTCATTGTGCCTGCCATTGTAAGAGCGCTGACAATTGATTTAAAAAGATCTTTTTCCCATTATATCTGCAAAGCCAGGAGTATGACGTTATCTCCCACCTATGCTCGAGCGTCTTTTAAACACCTCCCGCAGACATCTTTGGCATTTACGTCCAGATTGAACTAAATGAGAATAGATGTCGTGGAGTTTTCATTTTTTGGGAAACGAGGACAGCGAATGCCTCTTACTCTAAATCAGCCCCATCAGTTCAGAGAGCGCCGTTCGTCGCTGTGACAGTTGAATATGTGTGGGTGACAGTACAAACAAAGGTGAATCGATGCATTTCCCCGAGGATGGGGGAAAAAAAGCCAAGTTGAGAGGAAGGCAAAGAGTGAGTAAGAGAAGACTGAGAGATGAAGGTGGCAGCGTGACATAGGGAGTGTGACAGTGTCATGCAGACTGGTTTCATCGTTTCTCCCCAGTGCCCTGGGGAGATCATTAGCTCACAATATGGAGTCTATCAATCCTCACAGAATACCACTTTCCCCTCCAGATACATGTCCCGTCTGTCTGCGCCCATCCGTCTGTCTGTCTGCTCCTCAGATCTACACTCAGAGTCGTCATAAACATAATTGGGAAACATTCTGCCTGGTATACATCCTCTGAGGGTCTGAGAACAACCTTCAACAGACGTCTAAAGAGAGTATACATTATGGAAGTTTAATAAGACCACGTTCAACCACGATGACAACCAGAGTCAGATAATTAGGGTGGCTTAGTTCAGAGGGGAAACAAATACATGGAAAAAAGCCCCGCTGAAGCAAAAGATGTCAGTTTGGTCAAGTTCTGTTCAGGACTGCAGAACCACCACACTACACTGCAAAAACACAAAATCTTACCAAGTATTTTCTAGTGCAAATAACTTGGTAAGCTTGAATCAAGACAAAACTAACTTACAAGTAACTTTACAGTAAGATGTAGAAGCTTGCTTTAAGTAATTTCTTAACAATGTTAAAAGGTCAATGGGCGAAACAAAACATGGTCATTACATTTGTTTTGTACAAAATCATTCTTAGATAATGAGATTTCAATTTTTACATTTTTATGTAAAAAAGGCTGAATAACAGATCCACAATTATACAACCCTACATCTTAGAAAAGCAGAAGTGGAGCCTCCTGCACAACCAACAAGAATGCAGCAAGTGGTTTCTGGATAGTAAGTCAGAAAGAAAATATTTTGTCTTTTGCAGCAGATAGGTCGGCAGTAAAATCTGTCGACCAAATGTCCCGGAGCTCAGGTTGGGTTGCTAGGTGAAGGGCGGAACTCGACTGGGGTTGCTAGGTAACGAGCTCCACTTCACTAGGGTTACTAGCTGAGTGCCTGCTTAATTGTGACATTGCATTCCAGAGGTTTTTAAACTGAGGTTGCTCTTGCCTTGGATTCTACTTGAACTCCAGCTTTACATTTTCACAAAATTCAAGCATTAAAGTACTTTCACAGATTCCAAAGTGTAGTTTAGTTTCCTGAGTTACCAAAACGTTTGTGTGCATCCGGAAGCATTCTGCACCACTGACCCAGGCAGAAAAGAGCTGATGCTGGTACTAATTGGAAAAGAGAGGAACACACAAACACCGTTCTTCTTTCATATATCCACCTGCTCACACACCCAGAGAGCCCCTGCAGGAGGTAATCTCTCTTCCTGCTCTGGCTCTGCCTGGTCAGCCAAGCGGAGCTGCCACCTCATTGTGTCCTTCTGTACCAAGGTCTGTACTGTCCTCCTGCAAGCAATGAAAGAGCGAGAGATACATTTCCCTCCACTACACACATACACATGCATTTCTGCATGAAGTCTGATGCCCTGCAGTACAAACAAAGGGATTTTACAAAGACTGAAACCCCTAATTCATCGTCTGCTATTTTCACTAAATTCCGATGTACTTTTGTTAATAGCTTGTAAACTGGGTCATGTTAAGTTGTAAACGATGTTTTACTCTGAAAACTGGAAGGGAATACTCAACAGCTCCTTGTTTGGTTATTATCTTCCTCTTAAATAAGAAAAATATAAGGAAAGAAGGGCAAGCAGAAATTTAAAAATCACTATTTCATCTAATACAGCAAGTCTTTTCAAAAGTTTCTTAGATTTTAGGTTTTTATTTGGACTTTGGCTGGTTTTGCATTGTTTTTTTCTGTATAGTTGTGTGCAAGCTTCTAGTTGTTAAGTGACGGAAAATGATCATCTTTAAGATCTAAACAGGTTTGTAAGTATAGCTGAACGCAACGCCAATGTTATGGCAGCTGATTATACACTACAAGCAAGAGGATGTTTTGTCATGTTCCGGTTTAGATGCCTCCATTTCAGCCACACATACTCAGGAAACTACAAGAATTTTTTTAAGGTGACCTGTTCTGCAAAATCCACATTTTGAACTTTTTAAAACTTCCAATTGCGTCTCAACTTCTTCTGGGAAAAAAAAAAAAAAAAAAAAAAGCTCAAGAGCTGAAAAACCACCCAGCTGTTTTTGGCAATCGATGGGCTTAATCCACTGGAGTTGTGGTGTTACCTAGCAACCCAAGCTGAGCTCCAGCTGGTTTTACCACTGTACAATGGCTGCTGGAAAAGACAAAAGTTTAGTTATTGACTTACCATCCAGAAACCACTTTCTGCATTCTTGTTGGTTGTGTGGGAGGCTCCATTTGTGATTTTTGAAGATGTACAGTTTTATAATTGCACATCTGTGTGCAGCTATTTTCAGGTAAGTGTAAACGTTGAGTTAGGGCGCATAGCCAACTGCAGCTTACTTGGATTTCAAGTGACAAGAGGCCTTAAACCAGCTTATTCTGGAAGAAGCTCAAAATAGGCAGAACTGATCAGGCTAGAATCTAAGAATAATTTTGTACAAGAAAATGTAATGAACATGCTCTGTTTAGTCCATAGACGTATCCTAGCCTGTTCAAGGAAGCATAATAGGTCGCCTTTAAATTATTTATTGGTGGGAACAGTGATAAAGAAATGAGTCCGAGCAGGAGATGAGAGGCAAAAGAGGGAATAATATGAAGGCTTACAGGAGGAGTTGCAGTAGGGGTCCGGGAGGCGATGAGGGGAATCCCAGGTGCATGTTTGCCTGGTGGTTGGAGCAGGAGGGTTCAGACGGGGCTTGGAGCAGAGTTGGATGCAGCAACATTGGAGAGCGAACAGAGGGCAGTGGAATGAGGAGCCTTTAGGTTCCCAGCCACAGATAGATGATCCAGAGAAATTCCTTTCAGTCGAGGGTTTTTGTTTGGAAATCTGTGAACTCTAGGAGTTTCTTTAAAGGGAAAAAAGACACAAAGATTTTAGTCATAAGAACTAAATTGGAAGAATTTGTGATATACTCCTAACAAGTTGGTTATAAGTCCAAATGAAAAATATCTTTTGCTAAGTTGTCATTAACTGCTCCAACGTTTGAGTTTAGATAAGTTTGCATTTGAATAAAAAAAAAACTTGGAGTAGATTTGATAGACATAAAGAAAACTATATTGCTCAATAATATTTTAAAAGACGACAAGAAAAGCTGGACCCTTTAAAGCAAAACATAAAAGTGAAGAATGATTCAGGACTCCTTCACCTCTTTATATGTTTTCTTTGAATATTGGACGTGTGTTTTAGTTATAAATCATGTCAGTTACCCTCTTTGTGATGAAACATGATTTATAGAAAACATTAAACACTTTTATTGCCGTAATGCATGTCCACCTGAAATGCAGCAGCTAAAAGGAAACAAAACAGGGAGTGCCATAACAGTAAGTGACATTCATATTCAGCTTTCAGATGCAGAGCCAACAAAAGGCACCTGAAGCTAAAAGAAAAGAAAACAAGCCTGACAACATGAAACACGAGCTAATGTTTCATCAATATATGTATAACAGATATCAACAGCGCCAGAAATGCAAATTAAAATGATATGTGAGGAGCTATAAATATGATGCATGATAGCTTCGCTTCTCCAGAGCAGACCATTTTTTCTCTCAGCTGCACGCTTCCACATTTGCACACAAAACAATTTCATCATTAAGACTGGGAGCAAACAAAAAGCTAATTTTTAGTATTTTTTCCATGTCATTTACTTCATAATCTCTTTGAAGCATCAAGCACCAAGCTACTTTACTTTCCTCAGTTTTCCAATTTGTTTCAAGTAGAAGGTTTTTAAAAATTCATTAAAGCTTTGTGCAAAACACATCTGGGAGTCTCCTATTGATTTCTTATTAATAGGTTGTTTGCTGTAATAAATTATATTTCTCCAAGGCAAAGAATCTGTAAACTTGAGGCACAGTTGGTGGAAAACGATGGCCACAGGTTCCATAAATCACAGGGGAAAAAAATAATGTTTTTGTACTTTTTGCATTCATTTGTCACCGTCGGTTGTCACTTGCTCCAAACTTGTACTCTTCCTCAATCAGCTTTACTCTTTGGGTGTTTGTTTTCTGTTTTCACCACTGAACTCACTTTTAAACATGGAGGCCAAAATGCCCATCCTTTTTTTGTTTGTTGTTGTTTTTTTGTTTTTTTTCTTTTTCCACTTTCCTTGGCCGAGATTTTAAGGCTGTAATGTTACAGTGCAGGTCAGTAGTCCCACACAAAATCTGTAAACCTTAGTTTTATATAATTCATAATCAACATTTCCATTAGTTTTCAAAGCAGAAATGCCATTTAACAGTCTTTTAAGTGATATCCACTAAAATAGGGAAATGGCACAACATATGGATGACTAAAAGACAATTTAATTACAGTTTTTGATGCAAAAATGTATATTTTAGCAAATAGTATATGTATATAGTATAATAGTATAAATAGATATTTAGCACAATGTTGATGATATAACAAAACTAGTGGGCATTTCTGCTTCAAAATACTATGCAGGAAACTTGGGTGAGCAGTGAAAATGACACATTTTCCTCTCAACCATTCAGTATTATAAAGCATTGCAATTTTGAATTAAAAGTGAGTCACAGGGACACAGCACTAAAATGCTACATTTACTGCACATAGCTTGATAATTACAGGGTTTGCAGTGGTCATGGATGTTGTCTATCAGTACATAGGAAAATACGTCCTTACGCCAATAATTAGTTTTTGCGACACTTTTTTTTTTTCCTACCAGAAGTAAGAGGATGAAACATCTGAATGCAGATTTGGAAACTTAGCAATTTCAAAGTATTACCAAAGTATTGTTTGGTGAAAAATATCTTCAAAATAAGCAAGTTTTAGATGTTTCATCAGACAAATAATAATGTCATAGCACTTCTGTCTACTGATTTTGACTCTTAATGAAGAATTTTTAGATAATTGATAATATAAATTTGTCACAGTGCATGTGTAGCATTAGCATGAAGATGCTAAGCGAAAGCTAACTGTAAACCTAGAGAGGTGCAACACATTGACATCTACAAAAAAGTGAGATCACGATTTCCTAATGTTACGAATTATGTATTGAAAAACAGGGAAGCTAATGTTGGTTCAGAGCTGGAGTTGAATTTGCGACATTTATTTGAAGGCTGCCAGAGTTTTAGTGTTTTGAATTGTCTCAAATGTTTTTCACCTCTGTGATAAATTGAAGGGAGATGGAGTTTACCTCAGACAGTTTTTAAATCTCTTGTCAAGCTACTGTTCTCGAGTAAGTAGACTCACTCCTCACTGGATAAATCACCATATAAAACTTTCTTTTATGAACTCAATTTTAAAATAGAGACTTTGCTCTGATTACATTGGCCATTGTGTGCATTTCTACTGGGTTAAATTTACATACCTTCATCACTCTTTCACAAATTTAGGTTGTATTCTTGACTGCTTTATAAAGCAAGTCACTTTCTTTTCACTATTTAAAAATATTTCAGATGAAAACTTTTGGGACAAAGGGAACGTGTTCACCTGCAGTACACCCATTGTGCCGTGTCCTGAACAACCTGACACCTCCTCTTACTGTGTTGCTGAAGCTCCCATCCTGATTCAGCGTATTTATTGCCTTCCACAAGTTTGTTTACTGCAGCTTGTAACTCATGTCAGCAACAGAGAGACCATTTCTCTTTTTTGCTCGTATAAAACTTTTACTGGGCTAGCAAACTGCAAGTCGACAGGTACATTTTCAGGTCAGGAAGGAGAGCCGGAGAAGAGAAAGGAGGATTTTATTGCATCTTGTAAATTTGTGCATCAGGTCTTTCTTTCCTATCAGTTAAAATTTATTCTTCCGTGCCATGTTCTTCCAGGACACAGAGCCAGTTCTATCCATCTACCAATCAACTTTATTTCATTTATTTTTGCTTCTGCAAAAATAAAGTTTGCACAAGCTTTATTTTTTATCCTTAGTTAGTGATTCCATGGTTCCTGTTTTTCAGAGGATCATAAAATATGCGATTACACTTTAATATAAAAATAAATATGTATTTATGAAAAATTTTACTGACACACATTAAGGATGCAGTATGTAGCTTTAATAAAAATTTACTTTTTAAAGATTTGTTAAAACTGTCACTATGTCCTAACAGTAGAAATGACAGATACTTTGTGAAAAGACTAATCTTGTTCAAATTTTCAGGCTAAGTATTGAATTATGGCACTTTCAAGCTTTAAATTTATGGAGAAACACTCTGTGGGTGGCTCTAATACTTTAATTACAAATAACCAATCAAATGCAAGGGACTGTTTGACTGTGAGTGTTTAAATTATTTTATGATGCTTGACAAGACAGGAAATATGAATTGACTTAACAATGTTTGACTGTTTTGGCCACCTACAATAAATCCTGAGAGGTGGAAATACATGCAAGCCTGCATGAAACCAAACCTTTCTGTTTCAGGAAAACTCCTGTCATTAGCCTTATGAATGTAATAATACACTGAGAAAAGCCTCAAAACTCTGTAGGACTGCTCTGTTTGTTGGGAGAGCTGCTGATTATTGTTTATTACCTCAATAAAAGCCGCAGAATCCTCAACCTTCCTGCACACATCTGGCATAATGACAGCTTAAGTATTCAAAGCAGCGCAGCTATAAAATAAACAGAGAACGGGTGAAACATAAGGTGTGTGCGGTAGAGGGGTAGCTCTACCCTGAAGGTTTGTTTATTTCTTACACCTCCAGTTATAGATTGAGAAATGGACTAACATTTAAAAGCAGCAGCTTTTATCTACAGCAATGATGCATGAGGGAAGTTTTATTCATTCACCTGCGTGCAAACAAAGATCCGTCCGTGAACATAAACGAACGCCATGTGTACTAATCACAGGCCCAGAGGACATGATATAACGAGATAAACCACAATGACTCTCTGCACACAATAATCACACCAAAGTATTAAACATACACTCCACCAATTAAGCTAACGCAATTAACTGGAGGGCCACAGTGAACTTTATGAGGATGTGCTACAGGTCTCCATCTTCATTTTATTTTATTTTTTCTGTGTGGTGCACCTGTGGAGTATTATGAGAACCATTTGGCTCTGATTACATCTTCTGTCTCTGGTGAGCGCTGTGTTGTACTGTCACACTTTCTGTGCCAAACTGTTTTGTATGAACACACCAGAAACATCACTCCAGCTATTTCTGCACAAACCTTTCCCGGTTTTACATTTCCTTCCTCTCTCTGTTTCTCCCTAACATGCACACGTCACTCCCCATCTGCCCCGTCACGGATGTGAGGAAGGCTACTGTAGACGATCAGTACCTGGCAACATGGCAAAATCATATATTTTTCGTCTTTTTTAAGTAAATTCAATTTGGTCCTTAACATTCCACTGGCTTTAATTAGATGCCCCCGGTAGCAAATTGGAATTTACATTTTTATAGTTTTTCGAGTTAATTAGCTTGCTCACTCAGCCAGACCTGACTTGTTTATGCTTTTCTCCACTTCCTTTTCTCCTTCTGCCCTTTTTCCTGCTGTTCGAGGCCTCGGCTTACGTTGTGTTTATAGGCGGAAAAAAAAAGCTCAATGTCTGATAGTATCTTCTCGCTAAACTAAATGAAAGTCAACAATCGCTTCTTTTATCAGCCATTTGGAAGACAAACGATGGTGTTAATTTGACTATACCAGCAGTGACAAGTTTCATTACATTAAAACATTTTAATCCTCTTTTAAAGTGACGAACGTCTCTCACATGTTCCCTGTTTGTTGGATTTTTATTTTCATTTCATATATTGAAAATGAACTTTGAAGCTTCTCTGCATCAGAATGAAGTCGTGGAAAACCAAAAAAAAAAAAAAAACATCCAACGTCTTTTTGTCATCTAAAGAGCTTTGATAGTTGCCTCCTCTGTAACTGCTAGACTAACAATGGCTGTCCACTTGCTATGTTCGGTTTCCATGGTAACCCACACTTGCGCTGGCACACATTTAGTGGTAGCTTATGGTGCTTTCATTGCGCCTTCCAATTTTTAGATCGTACATTTCCCAGATTGTCAGAATATCTGCAGACGGATCACTTCTGGACTCCCAGTACCACCAGTTTCCACAGGAGGATTAAAATGTGATGCCATGGAGACAACAAGTTAAGATTCTGCTATTATTTCACAAGTTTGCACAAGCTTTATTTTTTATCCTTAAATTTTCCAGTGTATTTTAACAGACTACATATAATAATTTTTGAATCAGATCCATCCTAGCACACAAATGACTTTATAAATTATTTTTATGTTTTATTTTATCTCAAAGGAATCCATCATCCCATGAGAATCTGCATCATCACTTATTGATTCTGAAGGGATTTTTTAGGTTGATTCCAGTGATGATTTAAAATAGAAAAACTGATTTTCTTAAACTATATTTAATTCATTTTTCATCTTTTTGTTTGTGGCTGAAGAGAGGATAATTGGGATCTGATGCCAATAGAGGCAATTTTCTCTCATTTGTTGGACTTTATGGACATTTTTGCTCCTGCATGTATTTAGTATGATCAGCTTAGCAAAATCCAATGCAGAAATTAACAAACCTGCAAGAACATCTGTAAATATGCTGGGAGATTTCCCCCTACTGTTTCTTCGTACAGATGCATGCTGCAATAAGATTTTGAACTAATATGCTGCACATTTTTAGCCATTTTACTGTATTTGTTTGATTACTATTAACTCTTTCAAACAGCCTGTGTTTGGCTGCTTGTTTGCCTGTGTGGGTTTGGAAACATCTGCTGGAGTTTAACCAAGCAGAGTCTAGAAAAAGGACTTGCTTTACACCTTGCCTCATTCAGTATGTGTGAAAATGCAAAACTGGTCTCTGCCCCGTCTCAACAGCTGTTCACCACCTGCTTGAGTTTGACTTGATTCGAACGCTATGTAACAAATTTGTTCCCTACAATAGCAATTTGCAGCATTAGAGTGAAATGCCAGAACCAATAAATGCCTATTAACTATGTTTTGCACTCAAACACAACATAAAGACAAAGATTGCAGGTCAGCATTAACTTTTCAAATTGACAGTTCAAAGGTCAGAGTTAATCCTGAATGAATCCCAACTGACCTGAACCTTTATTATGCATTACAATAAAAGCTCCAAATCAGATTGCGCCATAAAAACAAAGTCAACTTAGATGCTGCTTGTCACAGAACTACTCTGATCCATTTTTCTATTTATTTATGTTTTCGGTGTAAATTATTAGATTTCTTCTTCGAGTAAGTCGATTAAAATCGTCCTTCAAAAGATGTTTTACTTTTAATCTGCATGTTTACAAGAAAACGTTTAAGCAATTCAAAGATTTCAGGAAGATTTGGCAACTGCAAAGCACATGGAAGCAGCTTGTGAAGACGACCAGGGAAGATTGGAATGAGACAGATTTCTAATTAGGGCTACAAGATATGAGGGGAAAATGGCACACAGAATAAACCACCATCTCGGCACAAACCCGCATCTAAGTTCCGTTTAGAGGTCAACAAACGTAACGGCAATATTGCTTCTTCTTCTGTGAGAAGAAGTAAGGAAACTGGATGAGAACAATCAAAGTCCAGGCAGAAAGATCCCAGGCCAGGATTTCACCCTGGATCTTGTTGCTGCAAAGCAACTGCGCTACCAACTGAATGAATGGTTGTAGAATAAAATAATAATAATCATTTTACTTAAACATTTACCTATAAAACTTAAAATCAGAGCCAATCATTTTAATCAACTTATAGCTAAATATTTTCCTATGTTTTAAGTAAAATAATCTGCCAATGGAACTAGCACTTTTTAAAATAGATATTAAGGAGTTATTGACTTAAAACAAGCTTTTAATGTCTTACTAAAAAGTTACTTGCAAGTTAGTTTTGTACTTTAATATCTGCATTAAAACTAGAAGAAATACTTAAGTGTTTTTGCAGCGTATGGGTAAAACTGAGCCAGAACTGATTTGTTTTATGATGTAGCGTCTTTTTCTTCTGTGTCTTTCCTCAATTCTTCCGTCTCTTTCGGTCATTATATTCTTTGTTAAAAATTAATAAAACATTTTTTAAAAGAACTTGGAACTTTAAAGTTGAATCTGGAAAATTCTGAATGTTTTCATAAAAATTTGTAGTAATATTATATTTTTTAAGGATAAAAACTTGTTGCAACCTGAACTCCTATCATGTTTACTGTCCAGATAATCTTCACAATAACAGGATATACACAAAAGGAAAAGGAAGTGTGAGGGAGAGTCAGCGGCAAGGCTGAGCAGACTTGTAAGCCACCTCCACTGTCACTCACCATTCCCTTTAGTTTCCCTCCATGTTGTCTCCTGTTTCATCCTCCTCTGCTATCTCTCCCCAACAAGACATGAGACATGTAGTCCTGCAGCTTTGACACCGTGGGGCCGTTCGGGGGAAGCGCGGTAGCTGGCTGCCCAGAGACCATGTAAGCACTGACCTCCATTACTGCACTATTAAACGACTCGTGTACTCCTCCGAGGTAAGAGAGCTCTTCCTCCTGTCCGCGCCATGCAATCCAGCTTCCCAAGCTTCCTGATGTGCAAAGCCATCCCTCTGCTTCTCATTAAAACATCACATCTACTTAGCGTCTACATGTTCATACCAACCAAGCAGCCGGCTGTTATTGTTTGAACCAGGCTGTTACTTCCAGGGCCTCCTCAAGGCAAAACAGGGCCAGACAGGGGGCTTGTGTCTCATTTCAAACACTACTTGGGGTTTTTATGTTGATAAAAAATTAAGGTGGACATTGGAACAGATATAAGGACCTTGTAGCTGGTGGCAAAACATCAATACACATAAACGCTGTAGTGATTGTTCGAATATGCCAAGTTTTGTGCGTGATAAAGAGGCAGAGAGAGCAACGTTTAAGCATCAGGTGTCGGATCATTTCCTGGACAAGAGACCAACAACAAATTTGTTTTCCTGTGAGTGTTTTAAATACCACAGAACAAATGAAAGAATCAATCATGAGGTTTCACATCCAAGCTGTGCTTTCTAATTGAGCTACAGCAAGACAAAGGACCAACGGGTTTGATCTTTAAAGAAAAGTTCACAACAAATTAGCAGAAGATTTCCACTCATTGTCTTCACAGAATATTGGAAATTCTAATTTAGCATGAAAAGGCATTAATTTAAAATACGGCTACAGAAGCTCCATCATTACAGGCCATGTTTGGGTAAAAAAACAAACCCAGAGAGCCGCTCCTGTCTCTGAGCATCTGAAATTGCACAGTCTTTGAAGCCAAACTATTTTTTTTTTTTTATTGTGGAGCCCATTTTTCCCCTAAATAACCCTCTTAGCGGGTTATGTGCTCATCTCGATCAGAATTCACCCGTCTCCCCTAATTACAGGCGGCTTGTTTTTCCACTATAAGCTTTGAATTCTCTCTTATTCATCTCGTTCTCCTGACAGCTCAGGCCTAGATTTGTTTTGAAGTACTTTTCAATTGTCCCAACTTTATTTTTCTCCCCACAAATTGCTATGATTCCGTCTTAAAAAGAAAAAATTACCACTTTAGCGCAAAAATAATCGCAGAAACATTTTCTGCCAGCGGCAAAGAGGAGAGAGGATGGACGTGGGTGTGCCGGAGAGAAGGGAGCCTCTGACCTGATGTTCCAGCACCTATCTGCTAATTAGACCTGTTCTATAACCAGATGCTCATAATTAAATTTACATGCAGTGGTGAATAGCTGGATAAAAAGAACAGATCCATCAGGAGGCCGTGAAGGAGGCATTGAACGGCTCTTGCATGGTGTGTAAAATACACAAGAACATAAAAAGCTCATTAAGTGAGACAATAAACTGAAGGAAACCCTGGAGCAATTCAAACACCATCTTGATCCGCACCCTGGAAGCGTCTTACCATCACTCCTCCTCTGTTCTCGTCTCACTTTCCGTGTCGCACTTTATCCCCACCGTTTCTTCATTCATCTCTTTTATTTGCATTAGTAGCCGGGTCCGTCTTCTTCAGGATCAGGCTCTCGTCTAGGTCTTGCCCTGATGTCTCAAAATATGGCATGACCTTGTCAGTGTTAAGCTTACACTGCAAAAACTAAATCTTATCAAGTATTTTTCTAGTGCACACATCTTAGTGTACTTGAAATAAGACAAAACTAACTTAAAAGAAACTTTCAGCAAGAAACAGGAGATTGTTTTAAGTCAATAATTCCTTAATACTGATGAAAAACAGGACTTTTTTCCAACATTACGAGTTAAAATGTTCCCCTTTTCATCAATATTAAGGAATTATTGAATGTAAAGTAGGTCAATAGTTCAAAGATGATTCTATCTTCCAAGTCGGAGAACTGCCGGTAACCCCAGCCTGTCTTGTACTGCGGTCAGTCAATAGATGGTAGACGGGCAGAAAAATATCCTGTTGATTTCCTGTCAGTTTAAAAAAAAAAAACCGAAGCAAACATCGGTTTAATTTTTGGTGAAACTCAGCGGCTGATAGGCTGTGAACTGATCAAACAAAGTACATATTGAGGACCGGTCCATCAAAAGTAAATATCACAGGCTTCCACAGCCTGGAGTCTAATTGCTGTTATTTCCCAAAAGGTTTTCTTGTGTTTTGTAAACAAACAGGGGCAAAGTAGGAGGAACGAGAGATTTTAATACCTTACACATTCCAGTTTAACAAAGAACTATAGAAAACACAATGTTATGAAACAAAGGGATAGAATAGACGTAATTGATATCAATAAAGGATTAATGCATGTTATAATTTCATCTTATGCATTGTATTTTGCTAATCAAATTTTATTTGTATAGCACATTCCAGCAGCGAGGCATTTCAAAGTCCTTTCCATTATAAACACAAAATCATTTAACATAGAATCAACAATTTTGCAAAGCTAAATCACCTAAACAATCTGTGAGCTAATTTCAATATTAGATAAACTTCATTTCGGATTAGTTCTGTCCTTATGAGTATCAAATATTTCATATGTTTTTCTTTTATCATATTTTAGTCAAATATACTTTATGCATACTGCTGCTTCACTTTTGTGATTGAATTACAATAGAAAAGGAAGAGGTCTTATTCTATTGAGTGTCCTTTTATTTTTTAGCTTGAAATGTTCCCATCCAGAAACCATGTTCTGCATTATTGTTAGTTGTGCAGGAGGCTCTACTTCTGCTTTTCAAACATGTACGACTATATATTTCCAAATCCGTTTGCATCCATTTTCACATGTGAGTGTAAACGTTTAGTCAGGGTGGCAAGGAAAGTAGTGGCTTGTTTGGATTTAAAGTAACAAGATGCCCTTAAATCAGGCAGAACTGACCAAACTAAAATCTCATCATCTAAGAATAATTTTATGCAAAAAAATGTAAAGAAAATGTTTTGTATAGCTGATAGACCTACCCTAACTTGTTAATAAACTGTACAATCTATTATCTGCGCATCTCCAGAGCTAATTTTTGGATTAACTATGCCACCAACAAAAATCAAGAAGCTGGAGACAAAAAAGAAAGGAACCGGGAAGCTAATGGCCTCAGAACGTGATGCAGCCTTTCAAGCCCTTTTCTTCACTCTGCTCTTCTCATCATTTCTCTCCGGTTCTGGCAGTTTTTCAGAACCACGCTCCAATGAGCCTGCTGAAGCCAGCAAGCACAGCAAACAAGTTCAGCATTCCCACAAATCTTCGGGCAGGTTTGATCCAAGTCTGGTGGCAATTACACACCCACACAGGTGCTGGCAAGCATCTACAGGCATGTACGTGAATGTCGGCAGTTTTTCTTTGCTTGTTTATATATCGCTGTGTGTAGCCTGCATGAATTCGTGTGCGATTTACTAGCAGGACGGAGGCAGTCGGAACGAAAGAAGTGGAAAATGTCACTGCGTAAAGACAGAATTTAAGCATCCCTAAAGGGAGAAGTTAGACTAATGGTGAAATGACACAATATACATTAGCTAATATATTCACGATCTATAGGGACCCCTTGTCTGCTATCCAGTGTCTGACTGGAGCTCCTCTGCACACACATCCACATGCAAATTAACGCATACACAAAGAAAAAGCAGCAAACAGTATTCCGGTTATGCACAGCAGCACGCCAAGGTCTGGCCCCGGTGGACCGAGAGCCTAAACCAAAAGCATTCCAGACTGGATAATGAGTTTTGGATTCCACCCGATTTTAAAACATGATGGATTTGTCTTTTATTTTTCCATGATCCTCCAAGGCCCTCTGTCGTTTCTCATAAAACCAAGGATGTAGATGCAGGAAGCAAAATAAATTAGAGACTAGAGGTGTTGTTTGGACATAGGATAATTAACAAGCACAATCAGTCTGTCAGTAAATGCCTCAGTTAGATATAGCCAACTAATGCAAATAAGCAATAATTAATATGGACCATGTGTAGGTTTTCTACATCGCCTGTCAATCATTTGTCGCCTCCTATATGTGAAATATTCACCACCTGCAGCCCTGGTTATGTGCAGATTCTTTTCATATCTATAATTATAATGAAATGCAGAGTTGAATTTATTAGCACACATTTGATGCAAGTGTTTGCTGGCGCAAGCAGCTTCAGTTTACTGCGAGCATGCACACAAATCGCGTACAGGATGTGCAGACCAGGCAAGAGGTTAAAGCAAGAGAGATAATTTAAAGATACTCTGAGAGGACATATTCTTGCTCCTCCGTTTCTCCTTGATATTGTAATGAGTCTCCATGGTCTCCAAACATGCCCATAAATTTTCATAACTGGTGGGTGGACCAAAGTTGGCACAGAAAGTGAGCAAATGGCTTCGTCTCAGGCATCATGAATATCAATGAAAGATGGGAAATGGCGGTCCTGATGAAGAAGGCGGAAGGCAAGCAAATCCCGATGACTTACAGAGTGTAAAGCAGATCAAAAAACATCCCCGAAGCGCTTCATGACTGTCCTGTTTTATTCTTCTCTCTGCTCTTATATTGCTCACAGTGTTTACAAGTCCGAATCAAATGGCTTTCTGGCAACAACAGAGAAAAGTAATCAGCACCTTGCTGATTTTCTGTAGGAATCATATGGAGTCCGGTGTGAAAAATGGTTTACAAAGCCGTGCTGTGTCAGAAATATAAATCAGTTGATTGCAGCCTAATTGTGGTCTATCAGGTTTCCCTTTCATGGTAAACAAATCATTAGAACAGTAATTGTAGTAAAGGGTGAGCTAATATGATGATTTCAACACTTGCATCATTGCAAAGGAGACAATGCGTTTGACACTGCGTGTGTAGAGTTTCCTGGAAACCATCCGTCAGAGTGTGCAGGCCTATAGGGAGTGATAAGTGCAGCAGAGACAGCAGTCAATATAACACAAAGCAAACCGGTTAGAAAAAAAAACGTAGAAGATGTCACAAACTTCCTATGAAATCTTAAAATCTCAAAAAGAATGTTTTCTGGAACAAAAGTCCCTCTAATTTATGTATCTTAACTAACATTTACACAAAGACTAGTCGATTTTATTAATGTGTTTAGAAGTTAAGGTTAAGGTAAATTCAACATGAGTGGCTGGTTTTGAATGTTTGCACACAAAAAAACTACTCCTTTAGTATCACTTGAAGTTAACAGAAAACATAAACCCTCAAATCTTTTTCCTGCCTGCACTCGGCTCCTCCACAACAACCCTACATTATTGTTTTTCATTTCCATAATTCATAACTTTTGCGAACCGTAGATTGTTAGAAATATGTACAGATTTATTGCGAAAGCAAAGGCAGAGCAAAAAAAAAAAATCTATTTCCGCTGTTGTATTGTTGGTATTTTATTAAAATTAGCCTTCATGCAGAAAAACGCTATCCTTGTTCATTATTGTGTCCTTTACAGAAAAGGGACTATTTGGAGTGAACAATTTGGACATAAATTTATTCTAACGTTTTAGATTGGTTAGAAGAGAAGCAGGAAAGCGCTTGTGTCCTACCAACTCCAGAGCCGATAGCTACTGCAGCCAACTGACAGTCGGCCTTTCCACCGTATTGAAATTATGAGCAGGATGGATGTTTGAGCCATGACATCAATATCTACTCATCCACGCGTCCATCCAGAAATCGGTGGAGAGGAATGTGATTAAAAGCTTGTGTGATTCAGACTTTCAATTCTATCGATCTCCTTACATAAACTATAATTTGAGCCCAAATGTGCATCTCATAAGGACACACAAGCCCCATGCGCACAAAGCAGAGACAACGCGTAGACATCAGTAAGAAGTAGAGTAACAGACGACCTTATATTGTCGCTGTGGTACATGCACACACACACAAATACATGCTGGTATAACACAGATGTGTACATTGTCTGGGGAGGCAAGGCAGCCATTTTGCAGTGAAATTCAAAGGGAAACGCAGTTTCTATTTGTGGACACAAGGTTCACAAACTGGCCACTGCCAGAAGATTTATCTCCTCCTCACAAATTTCATTTGGGGAAGGAATAATAAGGTCTAGAAAATGAAAGTTAATCATGAATTCTCCTTTCTCTAGTATGCACAGTTCATCTGAGGTCTGCTTTATCTAGTCTAAAACCTTTTGTCTTTGCTGCCCTCTGCAACCTTTTAAATACATCATAAATCAGTGACGTTCAATTCTAGTGGCTAATTGTCTGATAGAAATGAACTGCAGAAAAGGTTCCTCCTCTAGTGAAATAAGCAAGGATTTTTCTTGCTTAAGGAAGGTCTTATGGATCCTGTAGATGAGGGATTTTTGCCCTTTTGTTTTCCCTCCTTTGCTACCCGTTTGTGTATAGCTGCAACCTTCTGATCCCTGCCAGCCGTTATCCTTTTATCGCAGGGCAGAATATCTACTCAAGCTTTCTCTCCACTCGTGGCTTTTTCACACACCTGCGTCCAAGTTCTTCTCATTTTTCATGTTTTGATATTACTTTTTATGTTTTCTTTTCTCTCCCTCAGCCCTATCTGTCTTTCTGCCAAGGTATACGTCTTAAAAGAAATACTCGCCTTACCTCCAATAGCAGGTTTCACACGTCAGATTGTTAGTGGGAAGAAATTGTTGATGAAACCTGAAAAGAAAGAAGACAAAGAGATTCTCAGGTCATTCCACAGTTGCAAGAAGTCTGCTTTGTTTGGGGTTTTTTTTTTCTACTCTCTTATGCATCAATCCAGAAGAAAAGTGGAGCGCTAACAAAATCGTTGAAAAAAGAAAAGAAAATCAGGAAATAATAATCTCTCATCTCACTGGTGCACGTTAAATTAGGATGCAGTGCAGGTGAGACGAGACAATACACTGTGGAAATCACCTGTGTTAAAAAAAAAAACAGCCATTTGTGGCATAAACAAAAGAGACAAAAAAAAAGATTTGAATAACTCGTTCCACCTTTCATGTGACACATGCTGTACAACTAAAATCAAACTAAGAGTTAGCGAGTTAGCAGATCTTCTAGGTCAAAAACTTATGTTGAGATCTTATGGGTTTGTTCTTAAAGTGCATTTTGCAGCAAAAGTGGTTAAAATTGCACATTTTCCACAAGTTTGATCAACTCTGAACCAAAGTTGACATAAGTTCTTACCCCACATCTGCTTAGGAACAACTGTTGAGATTTACAGACACAAACCTCACTGAATCAAACTGAAATTTTAAGACCATCACAAAATAGTCTTTCATTGTGAAGTTGAACAAAAATTATGCATTTTTTATTATTATTTTGAAAGCTAAAAGCCATACTTTGAAAGAATAAGCATGAAACATTACTTTGATTTGCTTTATAACATAAAATCCCTACATCAAAGTTTGTGGCTGTAAGGTTAAATCTTTATGGAAATATTTGATTCAAATCAAATTTTTATGTATAATATTACATTTCTTAAAGTTCTTAAAGTCTCCTATATCCAAGTGTTGATGTTGAAGGTCAGTTTTCTAATCACTGTTGTTTTTTTATAAAAGAAAAATACAGAAAAATAGCTGGTTATACTTTTGGAATGACTGAAAAAAATTAATAAAGTAATATGAATGGACCTTCAATAGACATGAAAAGACCATCAGAGTTGCTTTTGTAAATTTTCTACCCTATTATGATGTTGAGTTAAACTAAAATAAAGCACATTCATCTTTTCCTCTGAACAAAGATTATTTAAAAGCCACAAAAGCTTTAATGAAATGAATGAAAACACATTGTGAAAAACTAAGTAATTTCAGTGTTAAGGCATTAACGGGTAAAACAAGAACCAAATGTTTCCTTTTCAGATTCACAATGGCATTTATATGTTTCTTTAGGAAAACCTTTCCAGCCCAAACGCTTGAAAGCAGCCATTAAAGCAGCACCTGATGAATCCAATTTTCCTTGAATAAAGCAAAGCCGGTGTCATTCAGCGAGTCACTTAACCTGAAAGGCTTCCGTAAACACCCTGTGGGATAAATAGGCATTATCTTAGAGGAGGCCAAAGGCTGGTAAGGCTGGGAGTTGATGGAAATAACTAGAAAACAGCTATCGCTTCCACTTCCTGCACTATAAGGATAGCTGTAATGAGTTTTAGTGTGTGTGTTTTGGGGATCAGGAGATGATGAAGAGGGCACTGATAGAAAGCAAAGCAGAGGAGATGAGGGGCGAAAAGGGAGAACAATGGAATGAGGTGTCTGGGATGTTCAGAGTAATAACAGGGCTCTGAGGTGGGTTTGTTAGCAGCCATGACAGTCACACCGGTCCAGATTATTCCTCAGTGATGTGACTGGAGTCTGTAGGGTTGTGATTGGTTATGATGTTACCCTCCAAGTGTTTCCACCTCCCCTTTTCTACACAATGACAGTCCTTCAGTTTTGGTCGTTTTATCCAGATTGATCAAAATCAACTGCTTTCAGGCTGCATCTGTAGTTTATTGACATTAGCATTAACGGTTTGGGCATAAAAATAGGGACTGACCATTTGTTGTGCTCTGCCAATTTTGCACCTCCAACATGATGTGAAGCAGAGATACTGCTCCAGGATGTCCCAAGTATTTTGGTCGTAGCCCTGTTAGCACAGCCAGCTAGCTTAGTAACCAAACTGTTAGCCCAGTAGTCATCAATAAAGGGCAGTACACATGCTGTAGGAACAGAAAAGTTTGCAGAACTTTTTCTTACATAAGTTCCAGTGGGAGAGACATGCGAATAATTCATGAGGGTTCTGGTTCTGTGCTTTAGTTTTTGTGAAATATGAAGTGGCCTTTCCAACCAGAACTTTGTTATTGTTCTTACAGCGTCTGGTAAAAGAAATAATTTTGCTGTTCTTGCAGAGTATGCAAGAAAAGGCAACTAGAACAAAATATACCTATAGGCTAGTGTTTTTCAAAATGGGGCCTTAGAAAAATGGAGGGAACATGACGGAAAACAAACTGTAATCAGTTAAAATAGCTTATTAAAATTTTATTTGCTCAACTTTCTGATTTCCTTCACTAAGTACACTAGTTTGCTCCTCCAATTAGTGAAGGTATGACACAGCATTTATGCTAAATGAACATAATAATTATGTGAGAATAAAAGTGAGAAAAAACCTGTTAAAAGTTTATGTTTCTTTACATGTTTTGTAGCATTTTGTGTGAGTTTGCAAATGGGGTCCCTGTTAAGAAGCTAAGGCTGTTTGGAAGGCCATAAATGGAAAAACGTGGGAATACTTCACAAGAACACACATGTTGGACTCTATGGAAGATTACTTATATTTAATAGTGGTTGTTGTTCAGCCCACAAGAACAAATTGGCCCAGATGATGTGTCCAGAACACATCATCTGCAAGAAGAAGTGCATCACTTTCTCATCGCAGTTCTGAGAGACAGAGAGAAAAGATTCTTCCATCCTTTGGGAGTACATATTGCCCCTTAGCCTATTACTGTGTTATCAGACTATTTACAGTGAGTTTACTATTATTCCATAGGGTATGACTTAACATTTTCTACCAAGATTCAGCAAATTCGGATTGCGAATTTGTGATCTACCTTTAGTTTCAGCTTTGGGAGACTAAACTTTAAGTGTCAGCTTGTTCGTCTCTGCTTCCTCCTTTTTTCCGGCTGCCACCAGTTTTCCGTTGCACTGTAATTGGATACTCTTCATCTCCCTTCTCAGACTCCGCTTTGAATTTAAGTGGAGCTCAACCCTCGCTGTGATAAAAGTGTGCAAGTGTAAGTGCCTGTGACAGCTCACACTCAGGTCACGAAGCATCTCAAACGGTCTTAGCCTGCCAACAAAGAAGCTGAATTCTGTCGCAGCCTGAAGGTTTAGGGTCTCAAAATGTTTAAATTTAGCTGCGGTTTTAATTTAATGCTTTTAATTCAGACTTTTATTGCTTTGTTCTTTTTATTGGAATGCAAGTGCTTGTTTGAGCTTGTTTTGTAGGCATGCGTCATGCTGGAAGCACATAAATAAAGAATCATGCGACAGCTCTTGCAAGACAGCCCCGTCATTATCTGTCCGTCAGTCAACTTTGCAGCATATGCACGAACACACTGAGCACACACACACACCTAAATGCACCCATCAGGGGGAACTCTGAATATTTTGAATGAGTGTTGTGTCATTTATTATCCAATATACAGTCAGGAGCAACGAGAAAAGCAGTTGCAGAACCGAACCTGGCATCTGAAGCTGCAAAACAATTTTGCTCCTCATTTCTGTTCATTTTATAGTCACTGGATCTCTGTAGGATGTCAGAACAAATTCTTCCTCTCTGTCTGTGGACTGAAGGTGACAGGAGCTCGGGATCGAGGGGTTGACATTGGCGGAGGAACAGAAACAAACAGACAGAAGAAGAATTTTCACATTTAACGCCCGTCTGCCTGATAACTCGTTTTATCTGGAAAGATTTCTTTCATATTCCTCCTTTCAACTTTCTTTAATCTCACCTTTATGCCATTATAGTTTGCAAATTTGTAATTATAAACCATGAGTACCAATGTCAGCATCCAGCAGCTCAAGGCTTCCCTCCCCTCATCATTCTTTGTATCCTGAGTGTAAATCAGAGCCTTAAGCAGGCAATATCTTCAGCCAGTCCCAAAGCGCTCTCTTATCTTTAATCCATATATTGCCTTTTCAATACAGCAATTTTCCTATCTTTTCCCTCGAGACTTATGAACATCGGGTTTTATTGGTTGAAGTCTTCGACAAGTGGAATTAGAATGGTGTGAGGGTAGGTGGAGGAGGAGCCGCACATTTATTTGGAGCAGAGTAAAAAAATATGGGATGCCCATTAAACTTGTATTTTTCACAGTTGTAAAAAAGTCTCGATCAAACGGGGGCTCGACTGTTTGGGGTCTGTTTGGTAAAAGGTCGCGCCGCTGTTTCGCTCTCCACATACAATCAATTTGTTCCTGCGAAGCCAAACTAAAGGGTGTAGCAATTGAAATGACTGATTATGCCTCACTTAACACTTTAAAAAATAGTCATTAGTGTGATTAAATGCCATGTGAAAACACAGAAAATAGGCAATGCTGATTGTGGCACTATACCATATCAGGCTGATCTGTTTTTGTTTTTTTTGTCTGAAGTCGGCAATAATAAAATGTGACCGGCAGCTGGAGATCTTGATAATGCTGCAGCTGTGACTAAGCAGGTAACTATTACTCTTATTGGCTCAAATATAATATAAAATATATTTTACAAACATGCACATTTTGTGCATGTTTGAATTTGAGAATTCAGTCATTCAGTAAATGAAGAATATTTTTGTGCATTTGAGAAGCGGTTACAAAACGTTCAGCTTTATCCCTGCATCGTTGGGATAAGCTGATGCAGCTTGAATCGCGCCTAATTTTAATATCAAACCTGAAGGAAAGAAGGTTTAATTTTTACAGAAAAGCTTCTGAACTAAAAAAAAAAAAAAAACAGGTTGGGGAAATAAATTTGCACTAACAGCTACAGATTGTTTGGTTTAGCAAATTTAGCAAAGTCTATATAAATGTGAAAGAAAAACATGTTACGTCTTTGAAGTAAATGTGCCACTTCTGATGACACATTAATAGATTATTAGCAGTGTGTGTATATTGGGATCAAGGCTGTACAATTCGCAAGGTTTGACTGCGTCAGGACAAATATTATTTTTCCCCAAACATTAACATCTCTTTCTAGTTCTTTTTTTGAGGCTTGACCTCATAAAATGAATTAAATTTAATGCTTTATATGCCCCTAAAGTAGGTCAAGTCATTAGTTTCGCATTTAGTTTTATTCCTTCTGTGAGATCTGGTTCTACAACGGAGTTTAGCTCATATAGGTTTTTGTTTTAAGCAATATTTTCTCAATATTGATTTTTAAAAAGTCGACTAGTTTCACCAGTCGATTATTTCATTGATTTTTTTTTAAATATATAACATAACATTTTCAGTGAATTTAGTATTTATTTTATCAATATTAAGAAATTATGTACTCATCACAAGCTCCTATATCTTGCTGACAAGTTAGTTTATTCTTACTTCAAGTGTACAAAGATATTTAAACTGGAAATACTTGGTAGGATTTTGTGTTTTTGCAGAGTAGATTGGATGCTGCTTAGACTTCTCAACACAGCTGTTCTGGGTTCAGTTTTCATTTTTGCCTTTTCTCTCTCTCTCTCTGTCCATTTCCTGTCTGATTAAAGCTCAGCACAACATGTGCTCCAAATATATAGACACCAAAATTACTGCAGCTCTGCGCACACAGTTCCCACAGTTCCACAAAGAGAACACATCTCCCACAAAACTGTTTTTATTTTTGATAACTGGCGTTTGATAGGCTCTGATTTTCTCAGGTTTTGTTGTTTGTTCTAATGTTTTGCAGAAACAATTCCTGTTTTCACGAAAGAAAACTTCTGGATAATCAGCACCCTGATGCTTTGGTTATTCCATCCAGCATGTCAGCAGTGTTGGAGCAGATCGGCATTGTCCTGGGAGAGAAGAGCAAATTCCCCATAATCTGCATTGTGATGTCTGCATGTTATTGTTCTTCTGGTTTAAGCCCTGATTAGACAACAGACTGAAGGTATTTGTTCTGTGACATGCCTCCGGTTACTGAGACACACAAAGTACACAACCAACACAGTCAACAATGTGTTCAATGGCTGATCAAAGGGAAAAGAAAACATCGTGAAAAGTGTTAAGTTCAACATCACGCTACATGGTAACAAAGCAGCATGCTAACAGGAGATGTTACAATACCTAAAGACCATTCTCAGTAAATCTTTGTGCATGTGTTGTGATCAGTGTAGAAATCTGTACAAAGTCTGCTCCATGACTAATGACATAAAACTAACATGTTCAAACCATATTAACATGCATATAAGTAGGCACACATGCTTTTCAACATGTACTGCATGATAAATCCACTCTATTTATGTTTAGGCGTTTTGTTTTTACCCTATCTTTGTCTGAAGTTAAAAATAAATCCAAACTTCTGAATATGCTTCATTCATCATTTTGCTTTTGATGAAAATGGTTCTTTCTTCCAGATGCAGCCAAAAAGAAACAACTTTTCAGGCCAGAGCTTATTGTTAAGGAAACAAAAACTGATGCTCAGCAAACTCTTGCTTCCAGTTTATCACTGACTGGAGCTGGAGATACAAAAAACTGCTCTGACATCCTGCTGAAAAATCACTTTAGCCTTTCTTTCCAGTTCTTTTCTTCTTCACTTCTGACAGACAACAAAGCAATCCGTTCTTAGTGTAAAATCCACTAATGCACATGACTATAGATATTCGATTCAGCATAGATCACCAACAATATTTCAGGATTTTATGAACAAGATTTCATACCTTTTGCAGTGCTTCTTTCGCTGTGAGTAGATGTGTGGCACTGGAAGGGGAAACGGGACATTTTGCATGTAATCTTTGTGGTTACTGATGACTAATGGATGTAGGGCCCCAACTCTGTCCTATTGCAGTGTTGCTTCAGGGTTATTTCTTACGCTTCAAAGCTTTCTTTGCCAATAATGTGAGCACTCAGATGGTTTTATGGTAATTTTGAGGTGTCACGTGTTAGTAGATTACTTCTCCTACCTACAGTGTTCTTGAACATAGTGTTGCATTCATGTGACTTACCTGAACTTAAATTAGCAATAACTACTACATAATAATGCTTGCTTAATCCCCAAACCAAATTTACATTTTTACTTTTAAAAATTGCTTCGTTGTTCCTGGAATCGAGGTGGGTCCCAACCATGTAAACAAATTTACGTCCCCACAGCACAGGTATTGACACACATGCTCACACACATGTGTCGTTCACCAGAGTCTGGGATTGTACCAATTAATGGGGCAGCAAATGAGATTGTTACTGATGTGTGGTAGCAAGTTGAGTGAGGCTGCGGAGGTGTTGCAGGAACACAGAAGAGAGCTCGGGGGAAGCAATAGGTGTGAAGATGTGATGCAAATTAGAAACTTTCGCATTGTTTAAATGGGAGTAAAGTTACAAAAAAGAGATTTTTCTGAAACTTTATTATCCCTTCAAAACAGGTGTGAACCTAAAGAGCCTGCAGGAGCAACAAGAAAACTTTGAGCGCCTGCTTTGCATTAGTTATGGCCAAATGTAATTTGTTCTCCAGCATTATCTCCACTTTCACATTTGTCAACTGATTTCTTTTTCCAGAATAATACTAAAAACAATTTTAGTTACATCTGTACATTCAGTGTCTGTAGAATGCATGTTCAAGGCATGGAATAAATGCTTTAGACAACTTTTTATGCTTAATCATAGCTTGGAGAATTGCAGAAATGTTATTGAGTGTTTTTTCCAGCTCCCTTAATTTATGAATTTTTATCTGTTAATCATTTTAGAAAAACTGCCTTAACACAGCATCCTTGGAAATGGTGCTTCTAGCCTTCTGACCAAATCAAGAAAGTTTTCTTAGGTCACAATCCTCCTAATCCAACTACACTGGTTCATATTACATTGCAACATATTCAGATACTTATGGTTTGAATGGACAGCACCGGCATACATGTCAGATCTTTACAATCCAGGTATCAGGGGCTGATGGCAGTGCCACTTTAAGAGCTGAAAACTAAAGGTGATGATTCCTTCAAAGCATAATGTTGCATTCACGCCGAATGCATTTTGAGCATCAGGCGCAACTGGTTTACATTCAAAGTCTATGTGGAGGCACGTCAATGGCGAGGCGCAGCACGTTTTAAAGCGTTTGGAGCATTGGATGCATCTGATGCTGGAGTTGAACAATCTGAATTTTCGATGAGAAACATCAACCAGCACATAGTGGTGCATTTTCCAACGTGATCTCAGAAAGAAAATATGATGCAGGATAAACTAATTTGCTCTTGTCTACGACCAATCAAGTTATGACTACAGAGGCAAGAATAGAAAGGACCTGGCTTAGAAGAAGATCAGCGAGGAAGTTGTAACGTTAGGTAAGTTGTAGCTTTTCCTGTTTGAAAATATTTCCCCGCCTTGAGCTATCCAAATCTGTCCAGCAAAAACATTGAGTCACGTTAATAAACTTTGTATTTATTTAGATGAAATATAAATAAAGACAGTGGAAGAGAAAGAAGGACACGTATGCCATTGAGTCTCCTCTCAACACCCGCCAAGAGCGCTTTTGACGTGTCTGACGTACCTGACTCAAGTCTAGAACAAAATATCAAGCGTCGGAGGCGTTTTTGAAACCCGAAAAGCGTTCGATGTGAACGCGTCATAAGAGTTAGGACTGTGATATTCTCTTTAAAAAATACTTCTGGGGATTTTTTTATTTTTTAGGATGGCTGGTTTGGCTAAACTTTGCTTCAACTTTTGAAGATGGGTGTGCTGGCCAATTTATAAGACGTTTTTTCTTTGAATTGTGTTTATGAAGGGCTTCTATTGATTTATCAAAAGAACCACTAGATCGTCAGGTTTGCCAAACTTTTGCAGAAATTAGGAACACACTACTAGAATTCAGTATTTTACCAAACAGAAATTAAGTAAAGCCAAGCAGTAGTTAATTACACTACCACAGAAAGATGCAGTAAAGAATGCTGTGTTCATTAATAGATCATCCTCCATACTTTCCATCACTAGTTAAACATCTAATAAAATATCTCAGTAAAAGATCAATCTTTATTCAACCGTTATTGTGCTTTCTGAATATCGAGGAGTTGCGGTCTGACTGATTTTTAGTTTGTTTTGATCTGAGGGTCAATTACGTCTGGAGGTGTACTTTTACTGTCACCTTATTTGGGCTTTAGGCAGACTAACGGGGCGAAATTAGCATTTTACAAATATGAAATCAATACCAAAAACAGACAAACAAATAGATTAAAGGACTTTACAATGCTTGGGTTGTGCTCTGGTGCAGGCGTTATTGACTGTCTGTGACTGAACAGAATAATCCATTAATAAATGGATGAGCTGTTTTTCTCCAAAAATAAAAGCACGGTGACTGATGTTAATAAGGGAACCAGGCCCATTTAAGGCTCTTAAATTCTGCATTTGCTTTTTATCTGTGTTCCTGTCCTTTCACTCACACACTTATTATGATCCATATCCTCCATATCCTCTGCCATAAAAAATTTCTGATTGCCTCTGCTACTCCATTTGTCTCTTCGTCCTCGCTTCTGATCCTTGGTGACTGAAGAAGTGGCCCCTGGAATATTGCACTCCAGAGGAATAAAAAAAGGTCTGCAACAACGTCTTTCCTGAAAGCCCATATTTTCCTGCAGGTGGATGCTGCTTCATGAGGACGAGCCATCCATTTATATCACTTAATCCAAAGGACACCCTATTAGAGAGCCTCACAGGAAGTAAACACATTCTGCACATACACAACTCACTCATGCAAAGCAGTCGGATAAAGTAAGAAGCCAAAACTCAGACAAGAACACACTTATAAAGACGTGCACTGATACATCCACTAATCCATTCAGTGTTTCTTCTTAACCCTTTCGTGCACAGCGGTCACTGCAGTGGTCAGCTATCTAAAAAACATTTTCTTGTGTTTCTGTGACCACTGAAGTGGACACTAGTGAATCATACAATACATCATCAATTACTGGCCATCTGCAAGTGCAAGAACATTTTTGTTGAATCCAATATGGCAGACAGACAAAAAAGTAACTCAGGAATATTCAGTCCCTCTTCCTACTGTAGAGGACTCTTGCAGGTAAAAAAAAAAAAATATTGTGACGTCAAGTAACCTCTAAAAACTGGACGCATTTTTCAAATAACTTCGTATTTGGAGAAAATTGCAGCTGATCACCTTGAAAAAAAATCCTAAAATATATGTAGATATATATTTTAATTATTTTTTTTACTACCTTTTTTGTGCTTTAAAAAAATCAAAAACAGGAAAAAATCCTGACATAAAGGATCATCATTCATGCATGAAAGGACTAAAATATGACATATCCTCAACCAGCTCCGAATTGAGGATTTCAATAGGTGTGAGTACTTTTTGCGTTTTTAAATATGATGAAGAGTTTATTTTATGCAATTTTGCAAGGTGCATGTTTGCCGACATGAAGGGTGTAAAATTGGAGGACGGGGCAAGTAACTTATTTACATGTAACACTCTAATATTTTCATTTAATTATTGTCCGACCCTCTTAGACTGAAAATGCAACAAACATCCATTAATATAGAAATTCCCAAAACAGACTTGGTATTTCATTTTGAATTCTCATACAGTTCGTTTCTGGTGTGAATGCAGACCGACGTAAAACCAAACGAACTACAGGAAATATATGTCTTTTTGGACTTCACAAGCTACCGTTGCTGGGAATTATGGTAAAAATGAGTGTCGGTGTTGCAAAAGCTACTCCTGTATGTACGGAAATCGTACCTGATCTTCTGTTTTCTGCTTAGCGATTCTGTTGGCAGCATTTTGTGGGTCAGGGGGGTGCAGAGCATCTCATCCTCATCTTATTCAGCTTGCAGCTTTTCCTGATGCTGTTCCAAAATTAGAAATATCACATTGTGAAACGTGTTATGAGACATTCAAAATAGTACTGCAGTTGTAATAACGGCATAAATGTGCACAAAATCAACCGCACTAAACAAAAAGAAAATAAGGTTCACCTTTAGGACTTTCCTAGTGTTCATACACCATGAGTGGGCAAATATTAAATGCTGAATTACTGAGAAAATAGGTCAGCCTGCCATGCTGTTGGAGCCAATTTAAGCATTCAACATGGAGTGGTAAGTGATGAAATGTGGTCCCAAGTTGACTGCATTTTTTCCATCCTGTTTATCCGGTAAGTAAACTCACTGCTGCTCACCTCTGCGGGGAGTCCAGCAGAGGGACTCTGATGTTAAGATGCTTCCGTAGTCAAAGGATTTCACAATAAAACACGTCAGGATGACAGGCTTGTAACCACTAACTCCTGTAATGTTGTGGCCGGGAAAATAGAACAATGGTGGAACATTTGAATCAGGAGGGAATCTTTCACAGCTCCAAAAATGTGTTAAATATCTTCTGATTCCATACATAAGCTCCTGTTTGTCCCATTAACTGCTGGAGATAGAGGCTTCCTCAAAGACGCAGACTGGACAGTGTATGGACAGGCATTAGACAGGGCAATTAACCTTAAAATGATATTTTTGTAGCATCCACAGACAACCAACACATGAATAGAGAGAACAAACAAACTATGTGCATCAGCCTTTTGCTGCAAGGCAACAGTGCTACAGATATATATATATATATATATATATATGATGATGTTGCCATCAGTTTTGGCAAATCCTGGTGTGGAGCTAAAGAGGACAAAATTTATGCCTTGGCACTGCAGTCAACGTTGCTGTTAACCGACTGCAAAACCTTTGAGGAAATAAAGAACATTTACTCTCTGTGATGGAGTGAATTAAAGCAGAATCAGTAATTCTTTAAACTTCAGAAATCAAAAATCTTTGCAAAACTGTTCGAGAAGGATTTGTATGTGAGCCGATTAGTTTATGGCAGTACTATCCTGTTTTAACGTAACTGCTTTCTAACACTTGCACAGACGGTACACATAAACACATGTATACACACTTAGAGGCAAGTAATTTTTCAGGTGCTGGCACACTTGCACACATAAAAGTACAAAAAAAGTAGAGTGGCACATTAGCGGAGGGCTGTTAATGAACTGAGTCCCTGCCAGCAGTAATGAGGGTGCATATTTAACTACATTAACATCCCATTCTCTCTCACCAGTGCAGCAGGCAGGGCGTGACAGCGCTCACAGTCAGACATATTACAGTTATTTGTTGCAACATTGATCCAAGCATCAGGAAACTGCTGCCTTACCAGCTTACGGGGAAGCAGGAGGTGGGGTTCTGAATCTCTAACTTCTTTGGATTTGCTCTGAGCTTTGTTTGTATTTGTGGTAATGTTCTGAGAAGGTGTGCTGTTTGCTGCAGGGCTTCCCTTTTATGAGCGTCACAGGAAAGAGAGACTTCTGATGCAAAACTGAGATATTTATTTCCCGCAATAAAAGAACAGTTGGTGGTATAATAATAAAAGAACAAATAGTTGATGCAAAAAGACATTAGAACAGGCTTGTACACCAAACCCTGCATGCCTTTACAATTGAGCTGCACAATTCATCAAATTTTAATGGTCATCACAATGTTAATGTGCAATAATTCAATTACAAAGGGCTGCTTGGCAGCAACATTTGACAAGCTGCAAGATTTCATGTATTAAAACTGCTTGCAAATAATATATTTGGCCAGCTAAATATATGTTCACTGTCCTTCACGCTTGTTATGGATGGCAATCACAGCTTGCTTAGCACATAAGCCAAGCTGACATCAACATTTTTGGACAAAAATATCTGCATGTGCTACATATGTGCACCAAATATTGCAACAACAACCCAACAATAATGTTAACATAATCTCAGAACATGTTGTAGTCTCTCCGCTGATCAAGACTTACTCACCACAGCATGCTGACCGCTTGAAACTCAAAGTGAAACTTACAACTTGACTCATTTTCTGCCACGTATCTGAATATTTGGGGAAACTCTTTTAAACGGAGCATGTGGTTTTGGTATTTTAGATCTTTTGTCTTACTACATCCTATTTGCAACATTTGTTACATTTCCAGCTGGTTCGTTTTCACGCTGCACTGTATCAAATGATCTAAGCCCTTTAAAAAAACTTTTCCCTCCCTCACCTGTGGGGGCGCTGCACTAAGAACCACCGTAGGAAACAAAATGAAAACCTTTGAAGAAGACATGAGCACAACTTCAATCTCAACAAAATGTGAACAAAACTGGAATAGCATCAAATTGTATGATTTCTCTTTTATCTTTGGCAACAGAACATGAGCCATTTTTCCCACTAGTGCTAGACTCTTGCATTTGTTTTGGTTCTACTAACCCAAAATTTCCTCTTATCGTCCACTTCCTGCTTTTGGAGAATCAGCATGCATTCCAACTGCACCACAGTTCACTTCAACCGAATTGAGATTTAGATTTCCAGGCATACCAGAGTTTGTTTTTTTGGTCCACATCAGAGTTAATTTTTGCATTCACACCTCCCTAAATGAATTAAACTTTCAAGACATATTAACTAGAGTTGGATTAAGGGTGAGTGCACCCTAAAACTCAGAGATTGATGGGCAAAATGTGGGTTATAAAATTGTAATTGAATCCAGCCCTACTTTACAGTATGTCAGTTTGTTTTTGAACAGGCAGATGCCAGTTACATTTACAAGAAGCTTTAATGAGAACTTCTTGATGCATGACATCATGTACATATTTGACCATGAAATGAAAGCATAATTACATCAGGGAGAGGCTTTTGTCTTTTCATTTCCTCTGCTCTGTGCTCTGTGCCTCTCAGGTGGCTCCAGGTCCTACAAGAATGCACTCAGGGGCAGCGTGTTTCCTCAATCTCTCTTCTCCTCCCCCTGGTACACTTGTAGACTTGCAGAGCGCTTTGTAAAAATCATTGTCAGGCCAGGGCTGCAGAGAGTGGAATAAATAGAGAGAAAGGATTTGACTGTGTGATGGGGTTGACTTGTGGATAAAGGTCAAACAGACTGATGGCTCCAAAGCACAAGGACATGGGGTTATGACAGCTTATATCACCGTCGTCTTTGCCGCCAGTGCCATCAGCATTGTCTCCATCACTGCAAGTCTTATATTACCAGTAAGTGGCATGAGGTATCTGACGTTCCAAGGCTTCTGCAAACTGTTCTTTCGACAGTTAGAGCTGGTATTTCTCTCTCTCTCACACAGGTTTTACTTGGAGATGAATAGCGATGTTTAAGTGGTGGCTGGGGATGCCGTCAAATTGTCCTTGAGTGTCACACAATAGACACAAAACGGAGGAGAGAGTGGCGAGAATGGGAGGCGGAAAGAGATAAGAGGAAGAGGGTTAACAAAGAGGTTGTCAGAGACCGAGGCGCTTTGTCATTGTCAGGAGCATTTAATGAGCAAGAATTAAACAATGACAGCCTGTAATAACCCGAATGTTGCGCGAGCAGATGCGAGTGCGAGTTGATTCAAAAAGAATAAAAAAAGAAAACTCAAAAGTCAAGAGTTTTCTCGGAGCTGTTTGGCTAGTTTTTGCACCAGTGGTACAACCTGTTCGTGGCCTTATGTGCACCCTTTGTACTTTACTACATTTTTTCCCCTTTACAACCATCAGTTTTAGTGTATTTTGAAGAGATTTTATGCTTCAGACCAACACAAACTGTCGCGTAATCATAAAGTAGAAGGAAAATAAAACACACTTCCACAATTTTTGCAAATAAAACTGTGGAAAGTGGGATGTCTTAGTATTCAATCAGTTTTTACAATGACTTTTGGGTGTGTTTCCACTGCAGGAAGCGCTGGTGGTTTTCCACAAGTAAAAATCTAACCAGAGAACGCTGGGTAGGCAGGACTTCTTTATAAGTTAAATAATCTGCAGAAAACAAGTACTTTTTTTATCAACATTAAGGAATTTTTGAATTAAAACAAGCTCCTATATTTTACTTAAAAATGTCTCCAGTTAATGCTATTCAGTTACCTAAAAAAGTACCAATAAATAGTTCTTATCGTTATCACAATAGTACCACTTGAACAAATTTCAAGTCTGTATTTCCCATACGTACTGGGAAATACATAATACACCCCTTTTAGTTAAACAAATCCAACCGATAACATAATAACTAATTTACTTGATTGGAGGTTCAGGAATTGAACTGTTGCTTCAAAATGAAATTAAACATTTAAGACCTTTAGTTGTTGTAAACACTACTAGTCTCTGTTACAGTCTTTCTCCTGCAGACAAAATAACCACAGAGCCTTAATGAGCACAATCCTGCATGTTTTCCCCTCACACTCTGGTGAAAGGTTGGGCCACCCAAGTCTTCTGCTTTCCAGCTGATTCCAATTAGATGCTCCCATTAAATAATACTGTAATGCAGCGGTTTACTGAGAAGAGAACAGAAGAAAGAGGAATAGAGCACATTAAGAAAGCCTCTCTTCTCCAGAGGTTAATCTTCCATTTTCAGCCTAATTTACAGAGCACCAGGAAACAGGCATGTAGGGAGAATGAGAAACAGGGAGGCAAAAACAGCAGAGGTGGTTTGATCTGAGAGGAGAGAGATGCATCAGAGCTACAAAAAAAAAGAAGAAGAGAGACAGAGGAAGAGCAGAAAAGAATTACATTTACACAAAAGAGAAATTAAAAAAAAAAAAGGCCTGAGCGTCTCCTGGATTCTGACCACGCAGCAACACCACATGTAGCTAAAACATTTCATTTGTTCTCTGTCTGAGTGGAAAATGACTGGTTGTGATCCAATCAGACGGCCTGTCACCGGGACGTGAGACTGAGCGAATATGAGGAAACATTTACAGACCGACCCACCCTGCCGCAAGCATCAATCTCCCCTATCAGATTACGCGTGCACTGAAATAAATCCAGAGCGACCGGCCGATATGCAGATCACACAGCTTTATGTAAATGACGGAGGAGCTGTCTCCAAGGTGGGTGGAAACTCTGGCAGAAACGCCAGGCGGCACCGTGACGTTCAGAGCAACAGGGATTGCTGCAGATGACTGCCATGGCATGGCATCAAATGTTTGCGAAACAATGCATCATACACGTGTCAGATGAGGGAGCAATAATATTGTGAATGTTCTGAAATAGGTCAAGCTCAGTCCAGCTGATCTGAGGTCTTTGTGCAGAAGGTTGAGCTGCATGCATGAGGAGAGCATGTCTGCTTTGAAGAGAAGTTTTGTGTCTGAGTACACAGCACCCCCTACAGGATAATCCCAAATTCCCATTCTACTCTGTGTGTGTGTATTCTACAAAATTTAACCTAGTATTTTTGTGTGCAAATATCTTACACTTGAAATAAGATAAAACTAACTTACAGGTAACATTTCAGTAATAAATCAGTTTGTTTCAAATCAGCAATTTCTTAATACTGATGGAAATAGTAATGTGGGGAAAATGACTTAAGTGAAGTAACACGTCACTCACAACAGTACTATTTTCATCAATACTAAGGAATTATTGACTTCAAATAAGCTCCTAAATCTTAACAAGAAAGGTATTTGTACGTTAGTTTAGTCCGATTTCAAGATATTTGCACTAGAAACTACATCATAAGAACTTGGTAAGATTTTTTTTTTTTTGTGGTGGTAGATGTATGTGTTTGAGATTTGTTGGAAATGGGAAACTGGTGAGCACATGCACACGTTAGACTGAGCAGAGAGTCAGTGATAGTTTTGATAATCTGGATTAAATCCTTCTGGGACAGTATTAAACACCACTAGACATGCACGCACGCACACACACACAGTCTATATTTTCTAAGATTACAATACTACTTTTAATACCATCTCATTCATATTTATGTGGATTAGATCTCTTCATCTCTCATCCACAACTTTGGGTTTATTCCGTCTGAAATATGAACACACCTGTTTCATTCCCTGATTCCACCAATCAAAAATGTAATTTAGTTTGTTTTCATGGAGGTTGCACCACCCACAAACTCCTGAATATCTGTGTTTCCTGGGTCATTTGGAGGGATGGAGAACTAAGGGGTGGGCAGGGCTCTGCATGGCCCAGAGGGAGCATTATAGGTTTGATTGGATTGGGGTTGGGGATTTGTGTATTAAACTGAGATTACGATGTGATCCAGCATTTCGCAGGGAAATCCACTCAACAGTGGAGTCAACTGACCTCTGTGCTGCCTGGTTTTATTCACTTCTGCCCTGCCCCACTGGGCTGTGGGCTCCCGACTTGTCTTTACAGTTTATTTACTCCACCCCACTGTGTGGTGTTTTCTTGTCTTGTTTTTCTACAACCCACTGAGTTCAGTTTTAACCAACATGTTCCAGTCTGTTTCATAACAGAGTGGATTTACACACCCCTCTTCTTGATAAGTCAAAACACAACCATGTTAATAAAAAAAAAATTAAAAATGTTCCTATTCATTATGTACAGAAACTCAGTTCAATAAGTGGAACATATTACAAAGACTAAATACAGACTGATGTTTTCACGCGTTTATTTTAATTGTGATTGAACATTACATCAGACCAATAAAAACACATTTTTAAAGACAAAAATGTTAGCTTATAGATTATTTTTAACAGGTACTAGTTTATTGAATGTGACACTAGCTGTGTTTCCATTTACCATATAACTGCACAATTTGACATCTAAAAAAATAAATAATTAATTAATTAAGAGCATCAAATTAGGATTAAAATTCTTCACAACAAATTGTCCTGGTGCTGCATTTATTTGTTCCCAAATACCCTTTCTGTGTTACTTAAAATTAGGTCATAAATTAATGTTAAGATAATCAAGTTTTGACATTTACTAACCCAGTCATAAACGTCCTTGTACATATTTAGAGGCATTAAAAATTATTTTATCCGTCATTGTTTTACACACAAACCAAAAAATATGAACTAATAAGGAATAAAGAGACAATAAGTACATTTGTCAGGCAGGATGCCTAGAGGCTGACAGTAACACTGACAATCTGGTCAGTTTTGTTTTATTCTACATCCGTTCTCTATTAGAGTGGACTAAGAAGTTGTTTGGTTGTGAAACAAAATCATTTTCTTCCAAATAAAACATCTAGGCCTGTTACAATTTCTGAAAACTGGAAGATCGTTTTATGGTCTGATGAAATCAAACTGAAGCATTCTGGTCATGTTACTGAAAGACTTTTTAGCACAAAAACAAGCCAGCACTTTACCAAAGGAACCATCAATGTAACATGGTGGTGGCTGCATTATGCTCTGGGACTTTATTCAGGCGGAACTGGGACTCACGTAACGTTCAGTGAAATTATCAACATCTGCAAATGGCAGTCGGCTCTGACTCAAAACCTCTAGATCCCTGTCAGAAAGCTGGGCATAATAATGAACATTTTGATTTTCATTATTTTTATTATTATTGGTTCAAGTAGACATTGAAAGCAAAATAATGACTTCCCCAGATGAAAATGTAAGTTTTGGAATCGCCGGGCCAGAACTAAAACTGATGGAAAATCTCTAGGGTCAAATATGGCTTTAGACTTTAAATTTAAAGGACTGCACTCTCATTCAGCCACATTTATGCAGCGCTTTTGGCTGCATAGATGTGGCTACTTGGGGTTTTTTTGGCATAATTTTACAGGATATACATCAAGTCAAATGTGTTGTAGCATTTTATCATTTGCATCACGCATTTATAACAGGGTGTGTACCCTTTAAAAGCAAACTGCAGCAAATTACTAATTTTAATTTCATTTTCTCTTCTCTTTTCATTATGCACAGTAAGTTCTCCTCACTTCAATGTTGTTTATTAAAATTAGTTAGATTAATTATGGAACAAAATGTAAAAAAAAAAAAAGACTCATTTGGTCCTAAAGAGCATAAATGTTATCAGCATTTCAGACACCGTATTGATCTCTAACTGATTACAAAAGTTTGGCAAACGGCTTCTAGCTCAAGATCAAAGTCACCATACAGACCAAATTATTGAGATGAATTGTTATTGATCCCGCTGTCTGAGTCTCTGCAAGCAAACCATCTAATATATTTGCAAAAAAAAAAAAAAAAAAAGATCGAACTGTGCCTTCAAATGTAGAAATTATCTAGGGTGGAAGGAGCTTTGGACTGCGAAGTGGATGAAGAAACCAGACGATGACAACAACTTTTATCCAAGTGCAATAAATTGTCCATTCATCCCAGATCAATGTAGAGAATCTAAATGCATTATTTTCTATAGCAGCATAATTTTACTCTTAAAAATTAGCAGCAATTCTTTTAACATAGGTTTGGAGATATTTACCATCCTCTTTCTCATGAACTACGTTTCCATTACAAATCTGCGCAAAACTTTGTCAATATTCCCCTAAAGTTGAAAAATCCCAATTTCGCAATTGCGAAATTGTTACTTATCAATTATGTTAGATAAGTAACATAATTAAAGTCACAGGTTAATAGGTTTGTTCATGCAATAAGTCATCAAAAAAACATAATCATGTGAGTCACAATGCAAAAAGTGACTCAATTGTTTGAACTTCCTCTTTCTCTCCATTTTTTGGTCCCACTGTGCATCCATGAAGCCACCTTTTCAACTCCTTTGAGATTTGGGGTCGTCATTGATTAAGCTTCTGGGATGGCAATCAGTTGCTCAATGTCTCAAAATAAAAAAGCAAGTGGACAATCCTTCCAAGCTGCACAACATCCAAAACCAGAGGGGATAACTAAACAAGCAGTGCTTCAAGCAAAAAAATATTTTTTTAAATTATTGGTATTGGATTTTCTCCCATTGAGACTATCAAAACTCATTTAATTTTGCTGCATCTGGAAAAAGTAATTCTAAATTCTCTTGCCAAAGTCAAAAAAATGCCAAGTAAATTGACTATAATCGTCATACAATATCAGCTAATTTCATGTTTTTTGATCTGCTTTTTTACTTTATTTGATTCTTCAAAGTTAAAAACTAATCTGATTAACATTTTTTTCCCAGCCTGATCCGTTTCAGAAATACAAAGACACCGCTGCACATCTGTTGCACTGATCTGTTCGTCGTCTGCACGGCCGAGGTCACGAGTGAGAACCTGAGTCCCCGAGAAGATTAGCTCACAAAGGAAATCGAGATTCAGTGAAAGAAGACGTGTGACAACTCTTTATTTCTGTCCTATGGATTCATGTCTTTCCGGGCGTGAATCCATAGTATTTACCATCCTCCCATCCCCGACACTCTCCTATCTGTCTCTAAACAGAGGTAGAAGTATTGGCTCTACAGAGAGGGACATTGATTTTCTGTCAGAAATGCAAGGGCTGAGGGCCTATTAGGCGAGGGCCAGACAGACGGACAGATGCGCACGTGCGCACGCACACACACGCACACACATTAGCCGTACCACATCATGCATCTAAATGGCTCTCAGTACAAAATTTGCAATATTTCTGCATGCATATCCCCACTGCAGTGTGAGGTATAACTACTGAAACACAGATTTGTTATTGCATAATAGTGAAGGTAAGCGTACAGTATATGATGATTAAGTGCTCTGTTCTCCGCGTGTCCGACTGGGACAGTAAGTGTAAAAGATGAAGCCCACCTCAGAGGACAACAATTCTGCTAAAAAATATTTTTTCATTTTATTTCACACACCTAAATAAATCAAAACATTAGGTAAATTAGGGATTTCAACAAAGATACCATGAGTCAAAACTAAAAGTAAATTTATGTTTTCATTTGTTAAAGCTGCAGTATGTAACTTTTATAAAAAGAAAATGTTTTTACATCTTTATTAACTTTGTCATGACAGTAGAAGACACATAAGGTGTGGAAAAAAAAAAAAACTTCTACCTTGTCCCAGTGCTCCCAGTAGAAATACACCATTCAATCAGAACAACCAATCAGAGCAAGGAGGAGGGTCTATGTACTGTCAATCAATCACATGTACTTGCTGCTCACCCTGCCCTTTTCTCTCTTCATGAAAGCTTGCCATGAAAGCTAAGGCTAGTTAGCATCACCACCAATGAAGCTGTGATGCAAGTTAATTTCCAAGATTTTCTGACCACAGTGGGACACATTGAGAAAGTTTTATTTCACTCTCAGAAGCCCATTTTCAAAGAAGTCTTAATTATTCCTAAATCATTCTGACAAGATACCATATTTCTGTGTCCAAGGATTATACATATATTTTATCAATCTTTTCATATTTAAACTAAAGCTCAGACCAACCTTTTGGATATGTCTGCAGCTTCCCAGATTGCAGCTTCCCATGTTATTTCCAGCTGCTTGCAAGGATGAAAAACTTGTGCAGAAGTGTGATAATCTCAAAACATTAAACATTTTCCCTTCATATGCTGTTTGAAATTGCACATACAGCCGTAGAAGTGGGCCTTAATCAGCTCCACATTGCCACATTTCTCGTCTCCAAACTTCAAACACTTTCTTTTCGCTCTCTCTCCCTTTCCCTCTGGAGGACATTTGGTTGATTGATGGTGGTCCAGGCGTTTGTAAAGAGGCTCCAGGTGGAAAGCTGTTATCAGCTGCAGGCCAAAAGATTACCTCCAACAGCTTCCTGCTCAAACTTCGGCAGACTAAACCCACCAACATCCTGACAGCCCCAAAGATGCCACGCAAACTCAAACATGTACTTGATTTATGTGTATGAACAGCAGCAACAGAAAAAATAAAAAAATAAAAAATAGAACATTTGTATAGTTTTACCTATATGTATATATTCAGTATATACAAATGCAACTTTGTGAGTCTTAGTTTTTGATAGTTCTAGAATAACAAAGCTATTTGCATTGCAGAAATTATGCGGAAAAAATACACTGTGCTGAAATCTGAGAGTAATTTTTCTTTAAAAATAAGTAAATAAAAACCTGATATGGTGCTGACTTTACTGAATTGGCATTAGGTGGAGTCTGCTCACTTACCAGTTGAGGTTAAAATGGACCCAATAGTACCAGTGGAGACAAGGAGGATGAGTTCACTAAGTGACAATAATACGTAGTTATTTTTATACAAATTTCCGTATGAAACTATTTTACAATCAGGGCTGAATCATTTTACAATTTTAAATATCTGCAGCAGTCTATTAAAAACATCCACATGGTTTCCTAATTTAGAAATGCAAACCTGAATGTTACTCTGTCCTGATAAAGTCAGAGGTTGTTTTTACAGCATTGAGTATCTTGTCAGTAAAGAAATCTGTCTGTTCAGAAAAATGTTTTTCTGTCTCTTCTGCTGCAGCTTGTGGTTAAAATGAGAAAAACTGCAACTGCATGTAAAAATAGCTATAATTAGTTTTCATCTGCGAGACTTGATGGGCATGTTTGCGTGTAGTTAAGGCAATCTGGGTCATGAATCTGGTGCAGAAATGAAGCAGGTTTGCAAAACTTGTGGAAAATATAATGCATAGCATCACTTCTAATTTCCCCCACTCCAATTCCTAATCTCCAACTGACCATGTTTAGCCTGATTTCCTCATTGTTGTCATGAAAGTGGAGAAACTTGCAGAAATAATTATCATTTAAGTCTTTCTACCACTTTGAATCAGGTCTGGCATCCGAATCAGACTAAAACCATTTTAAAGCCTGACTGGCTGGTTCTGTGCTGGTAACACGAGGTTCACCGTGTTTCTAACATAAAATATCAACATCATCTCATTAAAGAATTTTTTTTTTTTTTTTGTTTACATTTTTTTAGCAGTACTAAATTACTTACCTATTAGAGTAGGTGAACTTCATATTGTTCCTTTAAGTCTCAATTAGACATGTAAAAAGTTTTATTAGGTTGCACAAAAGTCTTCGTATCTGTTGTGGTATGCAGAACAGAACCTCTTTGCTCAACTTTGTCTCAGTTACACCACAGGAAGTCTGAAAAACATCTCAAAATTTAATTCTTTGAGCAATTATACAAATTTTGTTGATGTGCACACAGAAGAATGTCACAACTGACAAATTTGCATGAAGTAAACATGCTTATTACATACTGTACTTCTTCACATACCTGCCTATTGCGTTCTGTACACCTGCAACATGCAGTAATGTGTACTTGAATGTTTAGACTCCCATCAAAATTTAACAACAGTGAAAAGACTCCATTAAGGTTCATTGAAAAAAAAGTTCAGTGCAAATAAACTTCTAATTTGAGCTCCAGTCTCCTAGAGGTAAATTTGGGCAGAAAATGAATCGCCATCCTGGCACAGATACAGAACCGCCTTGGGATGTGCTTAAATGGCATAAAATGCAACAGACGAAGAGATTTTTTAAAGTGAGATCTGTGCACAGACTGTAATGGAAGCAAGAGAGATGAAAGCAGCCTGGTTTAAGAATAAAAGTTTGATGCACTTTGTAGTCTTCTACGAGTTGATTCTCATGATATTATGACTTTATTCTGGTAACTTTATTTTATTTATTTTTTCCTCAGTATGGCCCCAATACTCTGTTGCATTAATAAAAGTCAAACGTTTACTCAGTAGAAATAATATTTTGCACATTCATTTGTTATTCAGAAATGTTTTCCTATTTAAAGATCACTGAACCAGGAGGAAAGAAGTTTATCTGGGAACATTTTGATCGATTATGTTGTGGATTATAATGCTGATTTAATTACTTGCATCAATATACATTGATGCACCTTATAAACCGCAATAATAAATCAGTTGCTCCTTCAGCTTTTACCCATCCTTGTTGCATGGCTCCGAGCATAAAAATATTGCAACATTTCTGTGTCCTGCAAATCTTTCATCTTGCTAATCTTCATCCGGATTTCCTTTTCTACCGTGGCGACAGGCAGCTGTTCAAACTTGAAGGAAGATTTAGCACAAAAGAAGAAACAGAAGCAAAAAGCAGAAGAGCACAGAGGCAGGCAGAGAGACGGGATGGATGGAGAGAGGAGACATACGGTGAAATGCAGCCCAACAGATGGAGAGCTATAGGGATATTTGGAGGATACATGAGGCAGTTATCAGCCTATTTGGTTTCGTCTACAGGAGCGCCCAAGTGTCACTAATGGCAAAGTAGGGGCTGGTAAACACATTTCTGTGACAGCATGACACTGCTGAAAAACAAATCAAGCTCGCCCTTCACCCATTTCACACCCTCTCAACCCTCTTCTCTTTATCTCCTTCAATTATTCAATTCTTGTAACTCTGTTTTCTGTCTATATCTGCCTGGGCTTCCGTCTGTGAGTCCATCCTTTTGTAGAACTTCAGTCATGCTGTCACTCTATACACTCCCATCGCTCTCTAATTTTTGGTATGTGCATCCAAAAGCTGAAAAACAAGGCCATATGTGTGGGGACAGCGGGCCGTGCTGCACTCCTGATGTTCCTGCTGAGGCAGTTCTGAGTCTCTCAGCAGGCCGCGCCCACTTCATCCCTGTGCAGGACATGTGGACAACTGGCAGCCGAACAACACGGTGGCGGCTTTCTGGCTGCATGACCAGCAATGAGACTGAGAGCCTAATGAAGCTTCTGGGTCCTTGTGTCGACTCGCTGCTTCTTGTACAATGGCTGTCTGAGCTGCTGGTGCAGAACCGGATGGTAAACGAATGATTTTTTTTTTTTTTTTTTGCAGCATTAAATTGCTGCACATTTTATAAATGTTAGATTAAATCTGGTTTTTCATACACACATTTATGCTGCTTTGAATACAGTATAAACTGTGCTGCTTCAAGGCTGATTTGGGCAAAGAGAACAAATTCAGACTCCGCTTGATGAAAGAATTTTAGATTTAACATATAATGAATAAAATTTTACAAATAAAAACAAGCAGAGTTAAAAATTGTAGACGTGGATGTAGTTAAAACACAATATATGCAGTCTTCAAGTCTTTATGGACTGTCCATAAAATGATAAAACATTGAGTTTTAAAATTTAACATAGATAAAAGGAAGAGGATTAATTATATTTTGGATTCCATGTGATTGCAATATTGTAACAAGCAATAATTGAGAGAAGGAGATGAAAAGAAGAGTGTAAAACACAAATGGGAACATAAATAAGACAGAAAGAGGCAGCTAAAAAGACATGCATAAAAAATTAGGCATAAGTTAGTGCCATTGGTGAGAAAAGGAACTCTGCATTTAGTTAAGCATAACCATTTCTACCTCATTGTAGCTCGAATTTGTTTTTACAAAATGGACTGCAGAGAACTTGTAAGTGCTCCAATGTGTAACTCTGCAAAAGTGTTTTTATCCCAAACAGTCACAGCAGGTTTGGCGCATCACAGATTAATTCATGCGGTTATATGGAGATTATGCTGAATGAAGAATAACAGGAACACGGCGTGGGCCGAATTTTGCAACTGGATTTCATATCAAGTTTCAGCAGTGTTGGGTCACAGAGGGCTATTTCAACAGTTCGGCTTATGTCAGAAGTGGAAATGAAAAATGCTGAATCATTTAGATCAGAAGTTTTTGAGTTTTCACTCTCGGTCACAAGCTGCCTTGCTATCATCACAGATCAGGCTGCCCACTCTCCTCCGACATGTAAAACAGATTTTTATCCAAATGCTACTCATTGAATTCTCACTATGTTTTTGGTCCTCTTTCGCTAAACCTTGACAATAGTTTGCTTTCACACTCTTTGAAAAACTTGTTTCCCTCCTTGCCTGTGGTGGCGCCGCACCGAAAACCACTGAAGGACATTATATAAAAACCTCTGAACAAGACAACGGCCGCAACTTCTTTCTTCAGAAATGTAAACAAAAACTGAGTGGCATCAGATTTTAGCGATTGTAGGATTTCTCTTTTGTCGGTGGTAAAACATCATGAGCCATTTTTTACAGTAGCACTGGTCTCATGTGTTTGTTTTGGTTGTATTTATCCAGAATGCCCTGTGGTTTACTATGCTTCCTGTTTTTGGAGTCTACATTCACATATGCATTTTAACCATTCCAGAGTTCACTTCAACCGAACCGAGACCGAGGTTTTTAGGCAGACCAGAGCTTGATTCCGCATTCACATCTCTCCAAACGAACCAAACATTCTGGGAAAATGAACGAGAGTTTGATTAACCGGGCTAGTGTGAATGCACCTTTAGTTATGTCAAATTCCTCAAGCCGCAGTAGCACCAACTCATTACTTATAAAATTCAATGCACAACAGATTGAAAACAACACAACAACCATGCTGATAATGTGACACACTTGGTTTTAGCTCTGTGTCCCTTTTCCCTTCTCCATCTCCTCTGTATATAGCACCCTTCATGCGTTCTCTTATCAGTAGAGGTGTCAGAGGAATGAGCTTAACACTTACAACAAGCAATGTGTGTGTGTGTATTTAGCAGGGTGACACTTCAGATCAGCCATGCGGTGCCACAGGGGCCGATGCCCATGTGTTTGGGGGATACACGGGTCACTAAGTTACTAAGTACTGCAGAGAGAAAGCCAGTTGGGGGCTGCTGATGTTTACAAGGGTCCTAGGTAACAACTACCATCAGCTGACACAGTGCATGGATGTGTGCAGCTTAGTGTGTGTGTCTGCAAACCTCTTTGTGGGCTTTAATTCTTGTGAGAAACATTAGTAGCGAACCAGAACACTCCCATCTGCCTCGACTCTGTCCTTCGTTCTGCCTCCAACCCACTTTCTCTTCCCGTTTCATCATCTCCGAGTTCCTTCTTCATTCACTCCTTGTTTCACTTCTAGGTTTCATTTGCCTTTTCTTTGTTTCTCTATTTATTTAAAAATGGCCGAATCAACGTTGCTTTCATTTGCCTGTTTTCGCCTCTTGTCTGTCATTTGCGCCACCTGTTCTTCTTGATGGCACTCCATGTACTATCCCTCCCAGAGTGCTGCCACGCGCTCTAACCACTTATACACACATTTATTGTACTCACATGTGCAGACTTTTAACATTTTTTGTTTATTTGCTACCAAAATGCCACCATCGGTAAGAGCTTCCTTCTACCTTCTGCCTCTAAACATCTGTCTCTTTTCCTTCCCTCTCCACTATTTTTGCACTTGTACACACCACTGCCTCCAACATGGGGAACAGTCAAACCGAAAACAATAAGCGTTATCACAACAGCCACTGAATTCAGCGAGATAAGAAATTCATTAGGTGCCGGCTTGCTAATGACGTGCAAAGAGATGAAATTATGGCAAGGACAAAAAGGGTGGGAGGGATGGTGATGGAGGAAGAAGGAGGGGACCGTGAGGGAGAAAAGGGAGAAAATGGGAAGATGCACCCTAGCATGCCGGCTCTATCATTTTGTGACCTCTGAGTGCTGAAAAGTGGGAGAAACTTTTCATTTAAGAACTTTTTTTTTCTCTCTTACTGACTGATTTCTGTAGTGAATGTCAGCTATTTTAAAAGATGTTAGTGTTCATAACTCAGGCAGATTCATAGGTTATCAAAAATCTCTCAAATTCAGTCTAGAGGAGAAATTCTACCTTTCCAAAGACTTAACAACTGCACTTCAAGAGGACTTATAAATGCAGTGTTTATATTCTGACTTGTATTAATTGGAAAAAATAAGCAAGGAAAGTTAGCAATGTATTTGAGAGGGGGGGGGAAATCACTTATACTAAACAAAGTCCATCTGCACAATGAAAATCTAAAGAAATCAGAATATTAACTGCTAATCCAAAAGCCAAAAATTAAACTGCTCACTTATTTGCTATTGATTTTTTTCCATAGTTCACTCTATTGCATACTTAGTGCTTCATATACGATGCAAAACGTGCGTGTGGTACACAATGGGACCATCTATGATTTAAACATTAATACAATAACGACTAGATGATTCACTCACATCAGCATGCCGAATGCTTGTAGCTAATTACAGCAAACAGAACAATCCCTATGTCACTGGGTCTGCAAGAAAGCTGCAAAGGGCCATAATAGGAAAATGATGCACCTCACAATGTTGTTTTATTTTGCTAAAAAGCAAATCTGATAAAAAATGTTGTAGTAAAACGGCTTATGCTTTTAAAAGTCTTTGAAGGGACATTATTATGTATTTTCCAGGCATATTTTTGCATTTTAAAGCACAATCAAGTAACTATGTAGCCTTCAGTTATAAAAATGCTGAATATCAAATATAATTGAAAAGAAACACAACTTTGAAATTGGGCCTCCTGCTATTTCTGAAACTACATCTTCAGGAAATTATGAAAATATCACTACTCTATAAACCCTTTAACAATGTTTTAATTGGTGTTGCACTGAGAAGTAACTTGTATAATGAGCTAAGTTGATGCGCCGTTCCACCAGGCGTTTGTTAGTTGCTGTTGACTAGTCTGAAGGAGCTTAATGGGGGAGGTTAAAAGGTTTCTCAAACATGCAAGGTAACACTCCATATATGTTTACAATAAAGGAATAACAAAATATGATGTAAAGCTCAAAAAAGTAGATTTTGAGAGCAGCAGTCATTAGGAAGAATGAAAAAGGGACTGAAAATATATTTGTATGTGATGACATGATATATTTCCATGTGATTCTTGTGTGGGAAGAAAAAATAAATAAATCTGCAGGTCCATCTGTATCACTTTAGAAACAGACCACCATAATCCCAATGTCAGCGCCTAAAATTTCCTCTCAGGAACACACACACACCATCTGGTGCCCACATTAAATCATTCCCCTCACACACTCACCTCTGTGCCCTGTGCTGGATTACCCTCTCAGTATTTACATCTTGCAAATCCAGGCTGCTTCCTCTGATAGGGGCCATGTGTAATCTGAAGGTTATGTTTGCTGTATGCGTGTGTGTGTGCGTGTGTGTATGTTGGGATGGTGGCTGTAATTTGTTCCCGCTCAGCACAGGGAAAGTATCAGCATTTGTGACATCTGTTCCAACACAGGGCCCACACAAGACATCTGCACAAGACAGCAAAATACCCACACACACACACACACACATACAGCCCTAATACTGTTGCTATACACCACGAGAAACCTTCATGTACACCCAGGTAGGGAAAAGATGGATTTAGCAGAGAAGTCTTTGTTAATGAAGATGTGAAGACTTCCTAGCAATGTGTTAGAATCCGGATTTAGTATTCAGGTTCTTATAAAAATGTATTAGATATCGTATCATCTGAGTAAATTTCTTCATTTATCCTTCCTAGCATCTTCCTTATTTTTCCAGTACTTTTTATTTCTTCCTAAGCATGCTGTATGCAATTACAAGTTCAACTTTGGTCATCTGACCAGATTATATTCCTGTAATATTTCACAACCTTGTCAAAAGGATTTTCTGCTAACTTTAAAGGGCCTTCAACATACTTTTTCTTCAGCAGTGGAGTCTTGTGCAATGAGTGTTATTAGGGGTCATGGCAGTTGGGGAAATTTCTTCTTGTTTTTATAGATACGTCATGTATGCAATTTTCAGATCTTTCTGAACATCACTTGGGTTGCCTTTGGGTTTTAAAGTGCTATATAATTAAATATATTAATGAATAAATGAGTGGTACTTGGACAACCCTGGTTATTTTTTTACTCCTCTGTAAGAAATCTTATGAGGAGAATCCGGTCATGGTGACTTTATGGTAAAAGGACTTTCTTACCACAGGTGCTTACAGGAACATTCAAAAGTTTGGATATATATCTGTAGCAAATTTTATTAATATGTTTCGCTGCAATAAGGTTAAGGTTTGAGAAAGCACCCCGTTTTTACTCGTCTGTGAAGACTAGTTAACCTTTTTATGTTACTTCTGTTTGACATGACGAACATGATTTATGAAGGATCCCAACTTTTTGTTTTCATTTATTCAAACTTCCATAAGTTTGAATCAATGATTCCTCACCAACTCTAACAGATAAGTCCAAATTGTATTGAGGTTGGGGTTCTGGGGACCAGATTAAAAAAAAAAAAAAACCACAATGTCTTTAATTTCAGGGCCACTTTGGTTCTTTTCTGCATGATTGGTTCCATTTCTGTACACTTAAATAAAACCTGAATATCATTTGGAGTGAGTAAAAGGTCAAACTAAATTAAACTGAAATAATTTTCACATTTGATTAAGCAGAATCAATGATAACCCATGTTCAGAGAGAAATTAAAGAAGTTATTGAAGCATGCATATTTTGGAGTGGTGAGGGGATGCATTAGATATTTTAGTTAGACCTTAGTTTTGTTAAAGTCTGAAAAGGCTTACAATGACGTAATAAAAATGAGACATTGCATCAAATGAGATTTTTTAAGACTATTTTAGTTTCAGGCGAAGTAGGAAAACCAGTTCAGATAATATGATTACATCCTCTTGTTGACATGAATATTTGCCATTCTGGATCATCTTTTAAGTTCACAATAAAATTGAAAGAAACTGGCAAATAATGTGCTAAGATATCCACATACACAATTTCCAAACAACATTGCCACATCTTTAATTAACTTTATATTCTAATACGCAATTTAAAAGTAATTCAACCTACGTACCGGTCCGAACAAACGATCCTTAGAAGGAAGCTGTGGTTGTTTTAAAGTAACCCGATTGGTTGACATAGGCTTTAGCTTGGCAACACACTGCCCCCTATGGGTTTGGCATGTTTAAAACAACGCTGAGTGATACATTCATGTGGATGAAAACTTTTCCAAACCTGTACCATGTGTACAATATTCCCAATAGTCCCAGCTATGTGTGTGCAAAACGTTTCAGCATAAATAAAGTGTTACACATAATTGTTAGAAAAGAAAACAAAATGGTCAATCCCACTTTCAAGTATTTTATAAAACTCCTTACAGGAATAAATGCATGTAAACTTCTAAATGTGGTTGTATTTGTGTTTTTCAGTCGACGGTAGCTCTTTTTTGTTTGGTCAAATCACAATCTAATCCTCTTTTTTTCCTTTTTCAGAAACACCACCAGAGAGCTGAGCGGGCGCTTGAACTGGAGTCAGATCATCTGTCTGCTTCTCGTCAACTCAGTTGGGACGCACACAGAGAAAGAAGAACAAAAAGAAATGAATTCGGAGCTCATGCATTCAGGGGAAATGGATGTGGCTGGGATGAAGTGATGATCATCTCTGTTCTCTGCTAAAATGAAAAATGATGGCGAGGGAGCTCGGTGCCATTTCCTGCCTGGCACAGGAAGCGCCCATCTGGAGCTCAGCGCCGTCTGTACTCTGTTGTTTCCACGTATGCTGTTATAATAACTCTTGTAGCTACTGGTTTTCCTCTATTTCGAAAGCAAGGTGCAAAAGGGAAACCGCATTTTGATGTAAGATGCTGCTTTGTGAGAGGAATGATTAAACTGTCAGTGACAATAGTGGAGTAACTCATTTGAACTGGAAGGGTGAACGGGTTGAAGGGGGGGTTGCATGTTGGCAGCTGCCTGTAAGACTGTGACATCCCACCACCCGCCAGAAAGGCAGGAGGAAGTCGCTCATCACCAGCATGACAACCAACGTGTGGCAAGAGGAGGGAGGAAAGTTATCCATCAACGCACGACGCAGGGATGACTGCACCCTCAATCACACACACACACACACTCGCTGCTTTCATATTTCATTTGAGTCATCAAGAGCAACTGTCTCCGAAAGGAAATCTCTGACTGTACGTCGCGCTCTCGCCGCTCAACAACATTATAATGCATTTTCCCTTGTAATGAAGTGACTGCTGCTGCTCCCCACAGGGCGAATGTTCAGAAGACGCAGACAAACTGAAGGCACCAGAGGAGGGAAGCAGCAATTCAAGTGTGAACAAAAAAACAGCCCACAGCCAAGCGCTTTCACAGCGACACTGAAAGCAGCTGCATGAGGAGTTCATTTAAAGGAACCGAACCAATGAATCTGAAATATATAGAATAAATCCATAAATACATCTATGCGTGTGTTGATACGTGTGGATTAAAATCGTCTCTTTAGAGGAGACTGCAAGGTGGCATCTGTTTATTATCCATGAGGAATTTCTATTCTTGACTTCTTCCGGAAAACGAACTAAAAAATTTATAATTTCGTGTAATATACATACTGCACATGATAAAAGACTACAAATGGGGCTTTGCAAGCATTAAGGCATTCACTCAAATTGTGGAAACTTAGCACCATCCAGTGGTTGATTTTGTACTGTCAAAAATCTTCACTGAGATACAGACTTGAACAAGCGCAGTAAAAAAAAACAAAAAACACCTCAAACACACTGCTTTTCTGTTCTCACACAGATATAAAAAGAAATCAGCTAAGATGTCGGGAGGAGAATGGTGGAAAATTTCCAGATGCCTCAGGGTGCCACGTTCATTTATTTTAAGGGGTGGTATTATATATTTGCAGGCACACACTGCCATTTTATAGCACAATCAAGCAAAAATTATGTATATATCCAAAAATAACTACGACTTTGCAATTTGGTTCCTCAAAATTGGTCTCTGTCTCTTCAAAGAGGAGCTATGATGCTTCTTTGAACAGGTTAGTATAAATCTATGGGTTATACAAAACATACTTTTTGCACAGATTGGTTAAGTCAGTTCCGAATTAGTTGTTTTAGGGCCTCTTGCCGCCTTAAATCCAAATTAACAGCCGCAGGCCACGCCCACCAACTCAACATTTACACTTATACATCTATGAACATCATAAGTAACAACAATCAGCACAACCAACAACAATGCAGAAAGTAGTTTCTGGATGTTAAAGTCAACAATAAAACACTTATCTTTTCCAGTAGCCATTGTAGAGCACATACAGCGGTAAACCCAGCTGACCAAACATGCTGGAGCTGTGCTGGGGTTTCTAGGTAACCTTGCCCATTGATTATGACTCTACAATTGGGGGATTTTACAAAATAACCCCCTTTAAACAATCATTTTTTTGTTTGGTGAACAGGTGAACAGCATCACCTGTTCGGTGTGCATGAAAAATAGCACATTAGAGGTTGAAAATGACAATCATTAAGAAAGAACACTGATATTTAAAAATATTAAAGTAAGAACTCAAGACCAAGTTAAGTCTTAGCTTTGCAAATGGACAATTACTCTAAACGTGTTGCCAAATTAGTGACAAAGGGGCAAAATCTTAAAAAGCTTTTATCTTAGAGTTTGGGCAGAAAAGTTGTTTGTGAGCTGACAAGCCTGAGACTGTTTACAACTCTAAAATGCTGTCATTATTCATATTTCACATTTTTGTTGTATACCAATAAGAATGTACTCTTCTGTGTTGGTGGCTTTTTCTATTTCTATGCAAAATAGTGCAAATAGTGAAATAATGACTCAAACTGCTTAATGCAGAGGAGATGACTTCCTCGCTACTCCTTTTTAAATTCTGCCTGCACTGAGGAGAAGCTACAATGCTGCCCTCTGGAGATTAACAACGACAAAATTCCCATAGAGGTAGTCAGGCATGACAAAAACATTGTTTTTGTTTTTTTTCCTTTTTCATTTGATCAAGTATGAGCAGCAGAGATCAAGATCTCAAAATGAGTGAGTGAGAAAAGCCTGACCTCGATATTTTACTGGAAGGAGGGCTGCAGCAGTTTCTGTGGCGATAACCAACAGACATCTATGCAGCCTGCAGAACAGCCAGAATAATGAATGAGTGATGAATAATGGAGGAATAATGAAGAATAATGACTCGGGATTAAAATACACGATCAGGGATACACACTCTGATGTGCACACTCGTGAGAGTGGATAATTATACAGCATTACCATTTATCTTTCTCTCAGAAACAACGTGGTTCCACTCTCACCTGTGGTGCACACAGCTTCAGTTACACTATAATGTCCCTGCTCACCTGTTTGGTGTTGCACATGTTAACCAGCACAAGTGATAAAATACAGGTATAGATCTTTCTCTAACTTCACTACGTTTTAGTTTAATGATCAAAGCTACAGTAACTTTTATAGAAAATTTATTTTTTGTCACTATAACATGACTGTACGGTATGAGATTGATAATCTGTGGAAAAAATTTAGCTCCTCTGCCTTCTCCCAGTCCGTCTGGTCAGCATTAAGACCAGCCTCCTGGCTCAGAGCCCAGGAGGAGGGTCTTAATGCTGTCAGTCACAATATTGTGTGGCGCTGCTCATCCCCTTTTTCTACCCCCCTACTCTCTGGTACACTCCAGTTAGCATAGCCTGTTTTGAATGCTCGGGCAGATAAAGGGATTTCCTTTAACAATAACTTGTTTCTTCACCATTAGCACATTTAGTGGTGAGTACATGAGTTTGATTGACAGCACCAAGACCCTCCTCCTGCTTCTGATTGGTTGTTTTTGTGCATTTCTTTAGACAGCAATAGTAACTCAGGGAGGAAGCGGAGAATATCAATCTTAACCTGATGACAGTTTTAACAAATATCTAAAAAACATATTCTTTGTAAAAGTGACATTCTGCAGCTTTAACATCTAATGTCTTTTACATTAACATTGTAGCTCTCTATTTTTCTTCCTTGGTCAACAGGAAGTGACAGCAGGGCAACGTGCAGAAGAGTTTAGTCCTCTTCTGCAGCAATAAGGGAACTGTGGGTGTAGTCATCAAGAGATGTTCAAACTACAACCAGCAAAGGCAATGGAAACTTTTTTTGTCTTTTACAGGAAGCAACATCTGCATTCAAGACTTCCCCAAAAACAAATGAAGCTCACTGCCACACCTAAAAATACAGTGCATCGCAAAAATAACTGCATATTTAAATTGGAATTTTACGAGATAGACCAAAAGAAAGTAATCCATATCTGCAATGAGGAAGGAAAATTACACATGGGTTTCTAGCTTTTTGCAGTGGAAAGGTTTGCTGGGCAGTCTATGAAGGCCACAGATGTTTGTCCGAAAGCATAAGAGAACAACCAGCATCATGAAGACCAACAAACACAACAGACAGGTCATGGAGAAAGTTATAGCAGGTTTTAAAGCAGTATCTCACGCTTTAAGCATCTCCACTGAAACCCCAAACCAAGACAAGGCCGTCCACTTAAACTGGCATGCCAAGCAGAGGACAAAGGCATGCCACACTTTTAAGATTCTGCACCAATTTTTTTTCTGCTCCATCACATAAAATCTCCCAAAATACAGAAAAGTTTGTGATTGTAATCTACAAGGGAAAAATAGAGGGGTGTGAATACTTTTGTACAGGTCTGTAGTTTGCCCCATGTAAGAATTTGTCATTCATAGTTTTGCCTTTAAAAGTAACATTAAACAGACTTGTGTTTTGTACCAATATGGTACTCTTGAGACTGCATCCTGCATGTAATGAACTACTGTATTTATGTGGCTAATACGACAATTAGCCACATAATTGTCTTATAATAATAAGACAACATATCATATCAACTTTATATGTTGGTATGAGGACCAAAACGGAAGAGGCGGAGGCATTGAGTAAATGAAGAACTGTTAATAAAGAAATGAAGAACATAAGCTTACGAAATCCAAACGAAGCAAGAGAAACAAACCAGCAAGGAGAAGAGTGGGAATGCAGGGAAGTAACGAGGAAGTAACAGGAAAAGAGGGGTTTAAATACTCAACAAAAGACCTGGCTGGTGAGCTTATGATTGCAGATGTGAAGGGAAAGAGAGAGAAAATGGCACAGGGGGCGAAAGGAGAGTACACAAGGTACTAGGAAATGAATCTAACACTAAAGAATAACTGGACCTAAAAGGCATAATTAAACAAGAGTAACAAGGAATAACTTGAAACAGGAAATAAAGATGACTAGAAACATTAAGTGAACTAAAGTAAAACACAAACAAGATTCATCTAACAAAAGAAAGAGACTAAGGAAGGCAGAAAAAAAATTAACTCAAAACAACACAAGATATAACAAGTTTGGAGGTACTTTAAAAATGCCGTGATAAGTTTTTATAAAGATCATTACAAAATCAGAAAAGTAACAGCTTTGCAGCAGAGTTACCAGCTCTGAGTACCAGAAGGTAACAGCACTTCTGAGGACAGATTTATGTCTTGCATATTGACTTCTTTAAGAAGAACAATTTACAACAGAGCTCTCTGATGTGGTTTGAGGGTTATTTTTCTGTTATTTTCCACTGAAAACCAAAATTCACCCACATGCACTGCAATAGTAGCTAAGAGAGCACAAGAATTGGTGCAGCTTCTAATGGCCTGTTCTTTATAACTTTAACCTACTTATGATGTTTTGAAATGAATCATAGAGACTCGTGACAAACCTCAGTCTCATGCAAAGTGAATGCATTAAATGTTATTTACTGCTACAGCTTCCCATACCAAGACACTCAAGTTTATTTCTACTATGTGTTGTGAAACCTGTATCTGTCCGCTTTTCACTTAGGACAGTCTCAGTCAGTGTGTTTTAGCAACACTTAACTGATGCAAGAGAAACCACTTCCTTTATTATAGAAACATCACAATGTCACATTAGTAACTGTATCTGCAAAAACACCTCAGTAGCTACGGCCCAGTTCCTCTGCAAAATGTGCTCATTGTCACATTTAAGAACTTCTGCTTGATTCTTCACATTTTCAGAGAAACTTTGCCGTTACCGTTTCATTTCAGATGTTGAATAATTTCAGATAGACGTTATCTTGAGTAAAATATATTTATGATTTTATAAAATGTATATTTTGTCCTGCTGAAGGCCCCAAGTATGCTTGAACTTGAGGTTACGAACGGATGAAGAGGTAATGCCTTCAGGATTTTCAGTTAGTGAGCAGAATTCATCATCCTGAATATGAAAGTCTGGGAAATTTTAGCCCTTTCTCAACAAACGACTCATGTTGCTGCGTATATTCACACCCACAGTCACTGCCGATGGAGACAGAAACCACTTGGCTAGAGCCAAACCAAACATAAACCAGCTAGAGTAAGACCTGACAATGGAGAAGAGGCTTTTGTATCCTCATGGATGAGAGGTTGAAGGGTGAAAAGTCCTTAAAAAGTGATTTTGTAGCCCTTTCCCGACTTAGACATCAGCGAATTATTTTTTTTCATCAGCTATTAAATTTCTTTAACTGTTGAGATCTTTTAGTCCGTTTCACGTTGGCAAACAAATCTGCTTGGGTTAGTAGATAAGAAACTTTTTTGAGCGTTATATCATAATGTTGCTTTGATTCTTTCATGCATGTTGAAGAAATCACTTGATTGTGCTGTGGAAGCCACTCGGACTGCCTAACAAACTTCCTCCATAGAGCTGCGACCCAGCTGAGTTTCTGCCCCACAGAGCACCCCATCCCCATGTTTTCTCCACTCAGTTCCTCAAGACTAGCGGCTGCACCAATTGGTAAACAACTGGTGGAACTACGCGTCTGTTGAGGGCATTATAAGAACTACTCCTCAGTGCAATGCTGTTAAGAACGGTTGTTGAAGGCAGATTATCAGAACGAACAGGAGCTTCTTAAAGAGACAGAGGCCCAATTTCAAGGCGTCAAAATTGCGAAGTCTAATTTCTTTAAACAATTTCTTAACAACTGAAGGTAATATATTTAATTTATTGTGCTATAAAATAGCTGTGTGTGCCTGGGAAATGTGTAAAACTGCCCCTTTAAGTGATTTCTGGGACTAAGGTGTGGTTTGTGATACTGAAATTTTTTAAAAACATAACTAATTACAACGAATGTTTCACATTGAACCAGGCAGGGTTGAGATCTTTGTATAAAATAAAAGTTAGTCTGACGAACTAAAATACTCAAGTAACTTGGCAGCAAAAAAACGGGGCAGAAACCTTTAGAAGATATTCAACTAAAATGCCGACTGTCAGACGAGGTTGCTGAATATTCTGAACAAGGTTTCTTTGTTTTGTGCAGAATGGTTTAAAATCCAGTTGCTCCTCCTGGCAGCCAGTGAGCAGCTCCCTCAGGTCAGCGATCTAATCTGCCTACCTGCCTGCTACAATCTGAGCTGCCATCTCAAGCTGAGCCTGAAGGGGACTTCTGTCGGAGATATGAAACTCTGAGACCAAACGTGTTGTGTTTCTGATAGACTTGCCTGCCAGCTTTGTTTAAAAAAATTTAAAAAATCCAATAAAAGCTAGTTAGAAAAAAACACTGTTCTTCCTGCAGGTTATAACTGAGTGGCAGATTTTAAATGTTAGAAACTTTTCCCGACCAAATTATGTTTTATAAAACCTCTGCTGACTTTCTGTGCTCATGCTGTGGAAAACAGAGTGCTACGTTTTTGTTTTTGTCTCCCTTTGTGGAAGCTTGTGTGATCAATCATTGCATTGTTTTGTAAATTTTTTATGAAGGGAAGTTGAGACTTCTCTTCCTACAGTTTCCATGTCTCATACTTCCTCCTGAGTTTGGAGTTTAACAATAAATCAGCTTTGAGTATCACACACAGAGGTACCAGGAGGAGATTCACCACATACAACATGTTTCTTTGGTTTCTTGTTTTTTTCCTGTGTGCAAGCACAGGTAAGAAAAATGTCTCAGAAAGTGAGAGCAGCTGTTTTTGATGCCTTTTAAAATCTCTTCTTTAAAATGTTTTGCAGTGAAATCCCAGAGTACTAATTCACCCACAATTACAACACACCCGACGACCACAACAAAAGGTAATACACACCTGGATTTTTATTTTTTTTTCTTTGTTGATTTAAAAGACAGAGGTAGTTTTGTAAAGGTAAAACTGAGGTTTAAACAAGCAGAGATTTGTTCACCTTTTATGGACAAATGCATAAAAATACTGGTTTTCCACACAATCTGAAAAAATATGAAATTTGTTTTTGGGGAAAATAAAATTGGGCGTAGAGTAGTGGTTAAGTTTGAAGAGAGAAAACGTAATTTCTGAAAATTGTGTGCTTTCAGTACACATTTTTTTATTAATGTCCGAAATTGTTAATTTTCAACATCACAATTTGTTGAGGTTCCAAAAACACATGCAGTTAAATAAATGCCTGGATTACAGAAAACCCTCAATGTTTCAAACCAAGCCTGAATTAGATACAAAACCAATACATGAAAATGTGAACAGATATCAGTTTAATGCTGGATACAGCACTCCAAGCCTCAAACTATTAGAGTAAAAGCTAATCAAACATTATCCAGGTGCAAGAAGAAAAAAAAAAGTAATAAAACATCAATCTATTAAATCAGTAAATGATCTGAGGGCTGCCTTGCGCCCTTAAACAAGCTAAGATAAGTCTGTGAGCTATACAAAGTATGTTAATTATCTTTAATACACAAAATTATGATCAGTTCTGCCTGTTTTGAGCTCATTAAGGAATGCACTGTTTCAGGGCAACGTCACAATTATGCACATTAGTTGCAGAGACACATATTTGACCCGGAAGCACAACCAAAAGAACAATAATTCAGCACAAAAAACGATCTTTTCGTAAATGCAATCTTTTCGAGGTCAGAGGAGAAAACCAGACAATGTTGGTAATGTCCAGGTTGGTAATGGCATATTTTCAGAAACACTGCAGCTTCTCAATGAAGACTATCACTTCCGGTTATTGTCCGTAATGTAACGTTAGGCACAGGGCTAGCAAAGGCGTCAGTTAGCACAATGTTAGCTTATGCTAACTGACGAATCATGTTCGCGCCAAACAACAATACAAAACACACATCATTATGAACTTACATTGTCATTATGTGCAGAATTGTGACGAGTAGTAGGAACATAACCTTCCTTCAGTCCGTGTGTTTTGGTTCATCCTGAATGTGGTGTTGGTAGTTTTCAAAGGACTCCTTCCTAAACTGATTTGTACGAACTACAACTTTCTTCAAAACATTGTGAGCAAAAAATAAAATGAAGTGACACAGCTGGGTTCTCCGTGACTGGGAGAAAATGAATGGACACATATTTTGCTGTCAGCAGCTCTATTGCTTCTATCAAGACGCCACAGCGGTAGCCGGTCGCTTAGCGTCTTGAGTGAAGTGGGTGGAGCTTCATTTGGGTTGCCAGGTGAGGGACTGGACTTGGCTTCAGGTTGCTAGGTAACAAATTGTGACGTTTATTCGCAAAAAACGGCTGTTTTTTGTTTGTTTGTTTGTTTGTTTTTGTGTGTTTGTAGAACTTTTAACAGATTATCACCACTTCTCTCCAGATCACGTCCAAATGACATTTTTACTTTAAATTTAGGAAGTCAGAAAGCTTTACGTTAACCAGAGTTGACTTTAAATATTGTTTATTAACCAGGCTGGGCAATGTTAATAAAACATGCAATAATGTTGGAAGTTGTAGTGATGATAAGGGGCAATAAATCAATAATTAAATCAACTTCACTAAACAGTGTTAGCATACTTCTGCTTTGACCTCGTCACAGACAACAATATAGTTTTATGTGACTATATTTACTGTTTTGGCATAGAAACAACTTTTTTGCACTTCTCTAATTGTCAATATAAACATTGATTATTTGCTACTTTTTTTCTCAAAACCAAACAGTTCTTTTTGAAATTGATATTGCATACAATTACCCTAATAACAATAAATTTCTCATATATTGTGAAGTTACTAGTTACTATTAGTTACTATTGGAACATCTTTGAAACAGAGAGTTATATTGTTGATGTTTTTGAAACTTATTCACTCTAATAACCAGCCTGATTTATTCTTGTATTGGCTGTCAGCTGATTGGAGAATTCATCCCCACAACATCTCTTCCTGAGATTTCTATTTTCAGTATGATCACCTTCAGGACCAGAAAAAATATTCTGGAGTACACAAGATAGATTTGTTTTAGTTTGTTTAAGCATATGAAGAAAGTGTTAATAAACATGTCACCATAATCTCATAATCTAGACCCAAAAAGACTCTTCATTTTGTCTGATATTTTCCATTAAAACCAATTAAACATAGTGCTAGTTGTGCTGTTTAAAGATTATATAGGAAAATGATGCTGTACAGTTACCATATATGTGTGAACTATTCATTCTAAAATAAGATTTTGGCAGATTATGAATCTCTAAGCTTTTAGTTTGTCACTAAAAGTGACAAACAAAAGAAAACACTGCTTTACTATAATTTTTTAAAGAAAAGTTTCTATTTTTCTTATCTTCTTTTGCTTCTTTCCACCATAGCACCAACAACAAAAATACCACTGGATTGCCCGCATCTTGTGGCCACACCAGACTACCCAGTTGCTGCAGGTCAAACAGTCGAGCTACACTGTCAAACAACAATCTCGCCACAAAACATAATCTGGTCCAGGTCCCCTCTTCAAAACCAGAGCTGGGAAAATGTGGGTTCAGGTAATGTACTGCTCCTCACTGAGCCCAAACAAACTGGGATGTACAGGTGTGAAATCCGCAACATTGGGAGTGTGAAGTGCGTGAGCCAAAGTCACGTTGTGTTCATCATCTCCATATCAACAGCAGGTCGGTAGTTTTTGTTTTTGTTTGTTTACTTTTTGAATAATCTTTTCTCTATTATTACCTGATTTCAAAACATCTTACACATTTCAAAACATCTTCTCAGTTGAGTTAGATTTCTAAATTATAGAGAACCCTCACATATTCCCAAAACATTATTTATAGATTCACCAATTCTCTGGAAATTAACTCAATTTTTTTTTTTTTACAGATTTCCATTAAAGTTTTTGTCTCTGTTGACAATCTGTTTCCCCGTCTTGTTTCCCCAGGAGAGGCGTTAGGAAAAGCAGCCTTTGCCTTTACTATCTTGATCATGATTGGCATCATTGCCGGTCTGGGCTGGTTCTACTGGGAAAGATCTGGGAACAAACTAAGCGCTTTGGACGCTCCGAAGAAAGGTAAAGACCAATCTGGTTGAGTCAAATTCTTATTTAAAGCATTTGTGAATCTTTAAAATGTATTTGTTTTCTATTAGATGTCCCACCACCTGTCCCATCTGAAGTGATCCCTAAGTGAGTTTCATTCTTGAATCTATCTGGGTAAAAATGTGCAACATGACAAGATTAATCAAAAATGTTCTTTCTCCAGGAATTTGCCACAGACGAATGATGGTGATGGGGATGTCTACATGAACTATACCAGCGCTACTGAACCCTACACTGACCTCAACCCTTCCAACCTCACAGGGGAAGATTTTTACTCCACTCTGTCATAAATGATGAACTGAGTGGGTGTTTAGGCTAATAATTGTTTGGTAATCTCTGCAGTTCCATCTGAACCGCCGTGTTTTATGGTTTCAGTTAGATTTAATCTACTTTTACACATTTTTCTTTTTTTTTTCTTTTTTTTTTGCAATGTCAATGTGGTGAAAGCCGTCTGTGGTCTCTGCCCCAGTTGTCAAAAATGTTTTGGTGATTTTTTTTCTTTATTTTTTCTTTGTAAGCTTTGCAGTTATCTTCAAACTTACTATCTTTGTTTGACTTGTTTAAGAAACATCTGTAATTTAACTCTAAAAATCACAAAATAACAGATTACACAAAGATTTCAAATAATTTTTAAAAAGTTTGAAGTTAATGTTTTTGTATGTTAGGGATTTGGGCCAGAAAATCACTACACAAACCTTTAAGTGCTACTATTTCACAGACTTAAAAAGGGCTTTGTGGTGCCACAGTGTGTAGTATTTACAACCAATCTTGAGCAGTATAGCTCTGAAAAAAGTTGCTTCTTTCAGATTTCTTCTGTTTTTGCTTCTTTTTTTTCCCACACTTGCATGTAAGAGTTTGGGAATGGATTTTAAAAATATTGTCAAAGACTTTGAGACTCATGCAAATCACAATAAGCACCATGTAAAGCTTTCCAGAGGAGGCTGTGTGCCGTATTCACTTGCCTCAGGTAAGATCAGAGGTCAGAATAATAAAATGAAAATAATAATAAAATAAAGCATAATAACATTAAAAAAAAGACAGACTTGGGAAAAGACCAGAAACACCAAGACCTGTTTCATAACAAGTCACATCAAGTTACTTTGCACTTAATCCTGTTTTTCCCCAACAAGAGTGTCAAGATTTAAAAAACCTTTGTAGAAGATCTACGACTAAAGTTATAAAAATGCTTATACAGCTCTGGAAAAATTAAGAGACCCCTTAAAATGACCAGTTTCTCTGATTTTACTCTGTTTAGGCATATGTTTGAGTAAAATGAACAT